>OU343224.1:371584602-371730837 GCA_910596185.1 Chrysanthemum makinoi
TACAAAGATGTTTAGTGATCTCACTGAGTAAATAAGATATACAAATACACAATACATTTTTCATAAATTAACCATTGTAATTAATCAAACAAAATGACACCAACAGAACACACTGGAATGTATAGATGCTAGCACCATTTAGTATAAACACCACCACTTTCAACCTCCTTGTGTCTCAACTATGTCAATTGTGAAGGTAATCCAATACACTTAAACGGTCTAAATAATCATCAAGGCTTCCATTAGATGCATAATCGTAAACAATAAATTTTTTGGTAGCGTGAGTGTCATCATATGTCAATCTACGACAATTATTTCAAACAACACTACTCCGAGTGATAAAGCATATAATCAATAAGATGTCGACTTAGTAACTGGATGTGATATTGTCAAAAAGACAAAAATCAACAATTTTTGCCATTCCATATTGAAAGATAACCAAATAGTTTTATTGATTGAATGCATTACATTTGAGACATCATATGTATTTATACTAAATACATAGCTTTGATAATAAGCAACCAAACCCTAAACCTAATGGACCCAAACCACTATTAGGTTTGGGCCAACTAACCTATCTAACACTCCCCCGCAGTTTGAACGGGAGACTTTCGAACCGACAAACTGGAACATACGTTGAAAGCCACTTCTTCTTTTCTTCTATCATCTTCTTTGCTGATTGGTTGAACAAAATCATAATTATACTTGGCGGCATAGTTGTTTATTGCTTGCGGCTTCCTCCTTTGCGTGATGTTTCTTTTTTTACGTCATGGCTTGCTTGCCTTTAGGTAGGAGCGGCAATTTTGTGACCAACTATGTGCGGAAAACGACAATGATCCTTTACAACGAAAATAATTTGTTGAAGAAGAAAAAAAATATGGTTAGTTGAAGGCAACTCAACGTACATATTTTGTTTGTTTTGATGGCTAGGGTTTATCGTTTATGCCTTGAATATGAAAAACAAAATCCTAATAAAAGATTAAAATAAAGCGAAAATAACTAGGATCCCTCCGAATCACCGGCGAGTAGCCGATGACCGAAGGATAGCAAATTTTATAGGTGGATCTTACCTAGAGCTCGGATACCATGAAAGATAACCAAATAGTTTTATTGATTGAATGCATTACATTTGAGACATCATATGTATTTATACAAAATACATAGCTTTGATAATAAGCAAACAAACCCTAAACCTAATGGACCCAAACCACTATTAGGTTTGGGCCAACTAACCTATCTAACATCTATATCCCATATGTTTTATGCTGACGATGCGGTGTTTGTTGGACAATGGTGTGAGTGTAACATTAATACCTTTGTTCATGTGCTTGATTGTTTTTATCAGGCTTTTGGTTTGAGAATCAATATGAGTAAAAGTAAGTTAATGGGTCTTCATGTGGAGAGTGATAAGATTAAAGGGGCTGCTTCAAAGCTTGGGTGTCTTACTTTCAAGACTCCTTTTATGTATCTTGGATTGATTGTGGGGGTTCCATGTCTCTCATTCAGGCCTAGGCTGATGTGGTTGATCGGGTGAGCTCGCGGCTTTCTAAATGGAATGAATATGTTGTCGATTGGTGGTAGACATACTTTACTAAAGGTTAATGCTTGTTATTCACTTTTTGCTAACAAGAATGATTGGAGACACCGAGCAAAATGAATGTGCTCACGTATCTTGTTCACCACGATAAAATATATGTAGGTTTTATCTCTCTTAGTCTGATCTAGTTTAATTTCCTAATAGAATTAGCAACCTTATTTTAAGAGTAAAATACATTGTTCGTTCTTTTGTTTGTATCAAAAATACACACCAAGTCCAAATTCAAAATAAAGTCGCCCAAGCTACCTATTGTGCAGTTTTTGAATTGACCAAGGTCTCTCAAACCAATGGCCATTTGTCAAAACATCCCTTTTAATTCAATAGAAGTATCACTTGTTCAGTAAGCGATGCGCCAACATGTGTTTAGCGTATTCAACTATCTTGTGTTAAGACAAGAGGATGTTTCACGTAAGGTGTTCGAATACAAGAGCTTAAAGATGTAAAAATTAAATGTACACAATATCTTGTGTCTTAAAATACAAAAAAGACAACACGAATAAAAATGCATACAAATTCCATATTTACTTTTTCAAATGGGGTTATTATACAAAAAAATCACTAAAGTTTGCGGGAAATTTGTCCTAAGTCACTAAAGTTTAAAAGTTGTCATTCAAGTTACTCAAAGTTAAAAAGCAAACATGTCTATAATTTCAGCGATTTTTAAGTTTATTTTTTTATATGCTAAGTAACAAAAATGTCATGTCTTTACAAGTTCAGTGACCTGGATGACAACTTTCATAAGTTCAGTAACGTGGTTGACAACTTTCATAAGTTGAGTAACCTGAATGACAACTTTTAAACTTTAGTGACTTAGGACAAATTTCCCGCAAACTTTAGTGACTTTTTTGTATAATAACCCTTTTCAAATGCTATTCTATTTGATTACTATAAAAAAAGTTTTACGAGTTTGTGAACTTTTATATACATTTGACTAAGCCCAACATACTACTATTTTATATGCTGACACATAAAAGTCAAACATAGACTTTTTCCTATGCAGTTTTTTATCTTGGTAACCAAAATAGTACCTACTACTACGAGAATAACTAGTCCAGTTTTTTTATTTACTTTTTTTATTTATTTTTTTTAATCATGATTTCTGACATTTTGGCCGACTAATCTACGAGATTTGAACCCACCGTCCCACAAACTAAAACAATGTAAAGCTCTCCCTTTTCAGGAGGTTGACGTGGCCACTTAAAGTTGATTGCACCTGACATGAATTGAACTTGAGACCCCAAAGTGATAATCACAAACCCTTTTGCCACTAGGCCACCCTTAAATGGTCAATTTGTCTAGTTTCAAAACCTTAAATAACAAATATTTTTGATGTACTCGGTACCTTGAAAAAAGTCTAAAACTTTTTAATCAAATAGCATAGTTTTTCAAAAAGACTATATGTAATTTTTATGATTTTTTTGTTCGTGTGGTATTTATTTATTTATTTATTTTTATTATTATTATTATTATTTTGTCTTTTAAGACGAATCTAGATAATATGTGCATTTAATTTTTACATCTTTAAGTTCTTGGACGCAAACACCTTACGTAGAACATTCTAACACAAGATAGTTGAATACGCCAAACACTTGTAGGCGCCACACCAATTATGCGTAAATTGTAATACACCTGTATAGTATCCCACAAGATGCCTTTTAAGCTTCTTGCTCACGAACCACTAAAAATACGGGCACACTTAGTAGCAACTAGTTATTCTTTATTGATAATCCGTATTCTATATTCACAAAATAAATTGGACATAATATTTTATACGTATAACGGACACTTTGAGGGCCATGTTTAATGTGATTATAAAAGGAAACTTTGAGTTTATTAGATTTAATTACGGTATTTTTAAAATTTTTAAAATGCAATTTTTAGTTTGAAACTAATAAATACAGTTTAATTGGTGCTCTCAAGAGACTTGTTAGATAAACTCACAAACCCTTTATAACAGTATTATGCATTTCGACATACAAGTACCATAGTCCAAAGGGCTTAAGCTATTTGGATATACAAGTAACACATGAACTTCAAAGTGTCATTATCTTGAGTTAGTTTTAATGTATTAGAAAAGTTTAAAAATCTAAATAATGGGTATTATATAATTCATCAGATGTAAACTTGTTTTTTATCCAAGATGATTGAAAGCAACTTACAAATGTCTTGCATTTGTGTACGACATAAATGAAAAACCCATTACCATACTTACCAAAAACAATACGGTTGAGGTTAGATAACATCAAGTAAGGATCCCAATTTACCATGTTAGATTAATAATATTCATTCAATAAATACTTAGTAACAGGGGCGGAGCCAGGAATTAATGTTAAGGGGGGCCGAATTTTTTTTCTTCGCTTTGCCACATCGCAACTACAAATTTTGCATTTGAACGCCATAAAATGTCTTATATAAGAAAGATGAATGAATGACAAAGATTTTATCTATAGTACATTATAAAGCATTTGAGACATTTCTAAAATGGAATGCTTAAAAAATTAAGATTCAACACTTGTTTATAATGACAAAATTTGGTAAGTACATCTATAATAACCTTGGTTGCAACACTGTAAAGCACTTTTTTGATAGAAATGTTTGTTAAAAAAAATATACAAAGTAATTTAATTACATGATATCCGCCAGTACAACGCACAGGTACCCTGCTAACAAGGGCAGAGCTATTAAGGGACCGGGAAGGGTCCCGGCTCGCTAGGCCTAAGCCCGTTAGTGTATTTTTTTCGCGATTAAATGTGTATTTCCAGAAAAAAATTTATTTCGGCCCTCCCATTTAATGTATTTCCCGAAAAAAAATTGTTTCGGCCCTCTCATGAAAAGTTTTCTAGCTCCGCCATTGCGTGCTAATTAGTTCAAAATGGAAGAATATTATCATCTTTACCGACTCATATTTTCAGAACGTTATTCTAGATGTTTTTAATTTTGGTTAAACATGTTTTCTTTTGGGTTTAGAAATAAAGTTAGGACCGTTTCAAAAAGAAGAAATAAAGTTAGGAAGCCAGGCTTCAGTTTCATACGAGCTCAATTATTATTGGCCACATACTCGTTAACCATAAAAATGATAAATCATCGGTACTAAGAAGACAACTTAATAGTTTTGTTCAAAAAAAGAAGACAACTTAATAACTTGACAAAAAGTGATAGGCATAACATAACAATAAATAGTTAATGCAAATTAACTCGTTACTCATTTTCTATGCATAAAGTGCTATCACATTTTACTTTATCCCCTCACGTGACCATTCAAGTATTCAACTAATCAGGAAGAGGAGTCTTCGTCTCCACTCTTCATCTTCATTTTAACGTCCTTCCGGTTTCTTTTTTCCTTTTCTATCAACTGACACTTTTTTCGGCAAAATCTTTTTATCACAAATTCTATCTCCCTTTATTTCTCATTCTTCTTCCAAATTTAGGCATCGTTTCTTTATTCGCTGTCGCCCGCTTCATCTAATGCGAGGGGGCTGAACCTGACGTTTGGACCAGTTGCGGGAGGCCCAGCACCTGCCTGCCACCCCATTGGCTCCGCCTCTGCTTAGTAAAACACTTTACACTAGATGGTTGTAAATTTAATCTACCTCCTATGAGTAAGTCCATGCCCAACATGAGAGCCACAAAACATATGAGTAAGTCTGCTCCTGTTATATTCCTATTTTCAGGGTGTATTACAAACAACTCTCTTCTCTTTGTCTCCCTCCCATTTTATGCAATGGAATCTTGTCTGTGATTAGTTGAAACAATCACACAAGGATCAAAGACATACAACATTGATCATTTTAAATCCAATCCAATGGTTTAAATCTTCAATTCGTGTGTGTTTGTTTAACCAATCAGATGTGTTCATTTTATCTATATAAACCTCACAACTTCATCAATCTGTCTTTAATAAGTAACTACAATGGGTCAAAACTGTTCATTACCACAACCGATGGAAGATGATGGGTTACGGACCTGGAACTTGGGGTGAGGGTTCTCAAAGACCCGATCAGATTCATAATAACACTTTCGGCTGTACATGGGATCCAAAATGTTACTGAAGAGCATGATGGGATAACATGTACATGGGATTCGTAGTGTTAATGAAGAGCATGATGGGATAACCTGGGTTAGGGGCAGGGTTGGCCGCGCCGCGTTTGAGGCAGTGATGGAACCACTGTGGGAACATCACCAGTTGGAGAAAGTCCGTATCCACTACCCAGGGGATTTTCGAGGTTCAATATCTGACTTTTTGAGAGCCAGTAATGTTTAAGGCAGTAATGCCTAATTAATGAATTAGTGATTTTGGAGCACTCTTTATGTCACAATGTATGAAGTTTGATTTGTCATTCATGTCGTTTTGAAGGTAACTCACACCTTTCGAAATCCCTAAGCATATTTGTATACGTCGAACCCAAATAAGACTAGACGTATCACAAACAACCGTCAAAGCTTCCATTAGAAGCATGCTCATCTCACAACCTTCATCACAAAAAAAGGAGAGAAAATATATTAGCACTATATACTTCTATCTATAAGAACCTTAATATAAAGATTATAATCTACTCTATCTTTCTAAATAATTAACTGTTTCATTTTTTCATCTCATCCTCACGTTCGTGACCTATTAGAGCCTACCAAATAATTCAATATTTATTTGTTCTTCTTCATACAAAATTTTCTATGTACAAGCACGACTAAAACTTTTCTATTGTATAATAGAACCTTAACACAGTATAAATATTTATCGAAGCTTTCATTAGATGCATACTTATAACTAACCAAGTTTAATGTGAAAGTTTAGCTACTAAAACAAAAATATAATATATCTTTATGCATATAATTCATTAGATGTACATAAATCAATCAGAAACATAACTAGCAAGATTAAAAACAACAAAAGAAATGAGTACCTATATATAACGAGATCTGGACATAGCTACAAAATGGGTCACATACTCACATGTATGAAATAGCGGCTGTGATGTTAAGAAGTAAGTATTGTGTGTTCTGGTCATGGGCTAGGTTAGCTAACATGCCTTCTTAAACTAGTTTTTTTGGGCCATTTCTGACTACACGGAATGTGGTCTTTTTGTAGTGGCCTTTTAAATGTTCAATTTGAAATAACGTACTCTATAAGTAGATATGAACTTAAATAAGCATCCTAAGTAACTCGGCTATGATGCATGCATGTGTAGATAGTTAAGTTTCGTGGTTGAAAAAATAACTATGGTGCGTGTACGTGTAGATAAAGAGATGTACAAGGATGATATCTATCGCATGGATGCATGGTGGTAGAACTTGAGATTTATACAAGAGCGTCAAGAACGCAAAAGTTTCAACTCTAATCTTTCTCGTTTTAGGATCAAAGAGATTTACGTATTCTGACTTTAATTTCGGATATCTAAGATCAAAATGCCGTGTTGTTCACTATGTTGGTACGTGACAAACAAGTAACGTTAAAAAACTTGGTTGAAGAAATGCAGTAATCTTCATGCTATTGGTTTTGAATACTTTCATTTCAATACTTATCTGTTACTTTCTTCTGGTTCATTACGTGATATATAAACATTATCTATTATCAAATTTTGTTATTATTTTTTAAAATACACATGGTTTTCTAGCTATAGTTTTAAGAAATACAACAAAAGATGGGGTCGTATTAGCATCCCCACTTATTTAAATAAATTTATGTCATTCAAGAAATACATATATACAAAATACTATTCATGACCAATTGTAACCGATCAAACAAAATGACACTTTCAATCTCCTTATTCTATGTCACCAATGTGAAAAAAATCCAATCAACTTCAAATATCTAAATATTTATCAAGACTTTCGTTAGATCGCATGCTCGTAAACAATAGTGTTTATAAATATTATCATATATTTCAAATAACACTACTCCAAATGAGTAAGCATATGATCTATGAGATGTTGTATCTGATGTGTGAGGTCATTGTATCTGATTTGTGAGGTGTCGTCTTACTGAACTGGACATTGCAAATTGGAGGGGCAAAAATTAGCAATTTTTGACGTCCCACGCATCATCCAATATTATGTTTCCACTCTTTACGTCACGATGTATAACATTTAATTTGTCATTCATGCTGTTTTGAAGGTAACTCAAACCTTCAAGAACATCAAAGCATATTTGTATATGCCGAGCCCAGATAAGACAAGACGTTTCGCAAACCGTCACAACTTCCATAAGAAGCATGCTGGTCTCACAACCTTCATCACAAAAAGGAAAGAAAATATATTAGCACTATATACTTCTATCATTAATATATGTATAAGAACCTTAATATAAATATAGCAATCTATCTTTTAACTACTAAAACAAAACTATAATATATCTCTATGCAGAATACCTCTCGAGATCTCAGATCTGTACACAAAATTAATACTTATCTGAAATCCGAAATAGGTGTTCTTTACAACTTATAACCTAACATGATAACTAGCAAGATTAAAAACAAAAAAAACAAGAAATAAAATGAATACCTTTTACGGGATAAGATGATAAGATGGTTGACACTTGACATCTATGTAATAGCGGCTGTGATGTGCTAGGTTACTTATGATGTGCTAGGTTAGCTGCTTTAACAGGCCTTAAACTATTTTTTTTGGGCCACTACTGACTACACACAAGAATGTGGGCCTTTTTGTAGTGTTATGTTCAAATTGGCTGTATTTGCATTCATGGTGTACCCAATGGACTGAATCGGAAAACCGAGTCGAACCGGACTGAACCGAACTAAACCGACCATATTCAGTTCAGTTTGGTTGGGTTCGACCCAAAACCAGAAAAACATACCTAAACCATATAAACTGAACCGAACAAAACTGACTATATTCGGTTCGGTTCGGTTCGGTTTTGGACCGATGCTCAACTACCCATTAGAAAAGTTTGAAGTATATGTCGAGTTTACGAAATCTTAATTTTTAGCAAAGATTTAAGCTATGTGGTTTAAAGAGGTTTCGACTTTTAGGGTCAACTTTCAACTGACATAATATTGATGTAATAGTATAAATGGCTTTAATAATCTTGAGAGTGCTTATTATAGTTGAAGCTAGCAGCTAGTCCATCTGAGCATGGTAGTCAAACTGTATCTTTGTATGCAACAATTTTCTTTTCTATGTGCATAGAATATGGTTTAGTAGTCAAAGTAATATGTTGTAAATTTCATGGATTTGGTATGAAGAATCAAACGTACCAATCTTCTTATGTGGCGTGACGGTGTTTGGATTACCAATATTTGTTGTTGTAGTAGTTACTGCTTGTCGGAGAAAGCAAAGCGATGATAGACACCAATCTATTGCAACCTGTGCAGCTCATTTCTATGATATTTGACTATAGGGATGCTACGTGACATGAACCTCGTTGCATAGTCAAGGTTATGTGAAAAACGTAAATAATGTACGGTCACTTTTATATTGTATTAATGTATATTACATTAAGCATTACGATTTTGTACAAAAGTTTTGAATCTAAGTATCTTACTCGATAATAAATACGTACTAAAAGTATTAGTTGTATTGCTTAATCGCTCAGTTTCGAAGATATAAATGAGTTGTCTTATAAAAACGAGATAAGAGAGATTTTTTACTTAATCATAGATCAAATGATTGTCATTAAAAAGTAAGTTCAGAATGTATGTTAGTTCTTGTGTGTTGATGTCTTTTGTTTCGTCGAGAGAAAGAGAAGACCAAACAGACCCAAGAACTTAAACACATTTTGTAGTCGACAATCTAAACGTATATGCATGTATATATATAGCCATTTTTAGTTACAACTTTCACCAATGTGAGATAAGAAGTTTTTAAAATTCAAGTGTTCACTTTTAGTTTTGTCTCACGTTAATATTTGGTATTAAGTTACTAACATAACACAATACAAAAATCAATAATAAGTAAAACATAATAAGAATGATTTCAAATTAAGGCTTATGTTTGGATTTAGTCTCGGTTCATTCATGGGTTAAGGTTTTGGCTTTCTTAGCTCGATGTAGTTCGTGACTGGGTGGAGTCTCCGAACAGGTTTCATTGGTTCTTCATGTTCGTATTAGCGTTTGATTTCGTCTCTGGTTTTATTTGAGTATGTCCTCCTCGTATAGGTTAGAGGTAAATCTAGAACTACCATTGTAATATCAGAATTCCAAATATTGAGGCAATTTATATATGTAATCTTACTTATAAACGTGTGGATCATAAAAACACTTTTGGTTTACGTAGATCACAAGTGACACACAAATTGCATTAACAAGAAAGCAACTTATGGCACTAAATTAAATAAATAATTCCCACTCTCAACTATTGACTTTAAGTCCAAAATTAAGATAATAGTCAGGTATTTATAATGTGACATGATGTGCTAGGTTAGCTGCTATAACAGGCCCAAAACTATTTTTTTTGGGCCACTACTGACTACACACTAGAATGTGAGCCTTTTTGTAGTGTTAGGTTCAAATTGGCTGTATTTGCATTTAGGGGGTACCGAATGGAACGAACCGGACTGAACCGAACCGATTATATTCGGTTTGGTTTCGGTTCTATATACCAAGAGTTTTTGGTTTCGGTTCGGTTTGGTTGGGTTCGACCCAAAACCGAGAAAAACAGACGTAAACCATATAACCGAACCGACACAAAACCGAACAGAACTGACCATATTCGGTTCGGTTCGATTTTGGACCGATGCTCAGCTACCCATTAGAAAAGTTTGAAGTATATGTTGACTATATGAAACCTTATTTTCATGGCCGGATTTGAGCATGTGCAGAGTGCTCAACCGTTCAAGGCCTCTAATTTTGTAAGGGCCCTATGATTTTGGACCTTACTGATGATGTAATTCGACCATTGACACAAAATTAGTAAGTATGTGCTCCAAAATTCTAGAAAAACTTATCCTAGAAGCAGGTTAAGTGAAAATTGATTTTTATAAGGTTTTCAAATAGTAAAACGTAGTAACAGAGGATGGATATGGAACTGGTGAAGAAGATGAATCATTGAATACTTTAGGTTATCTATATCTTATACCCTACTAGCTAAAAGACCCGTAAAATTTACGGGTATATTAAAGAAAAGCAAAAAGATAGATATTATTAATATATTACACAATAACGTAATAAGTCATTAGTAAGAAACACTTGTGTATGTAGTAAAATAAGAAACTTCATACAAATGAAATATATGTGTAATATGAGAAATGGTAAAATAACCAAAAGAGAATATAAAGTTGGGCAATCACATATTGTAGATTATTGTGTTGATAAACTTGTACTTGCTGAAAACTAATACCTGTTTATTCATTTGTCGATGCTCTTTCAATGTAAAATGTTAGTGTACTAGTAATCAAAGTCACAATCTCCCAATTAGGACATTTATTTTCTCATGGTGGTGTTATATATCTGTAACCCCTCGTATTATTTGCTTCTTTATGACATGATAAAATTATCATTTTTGTACTTTTGTAATGTTTTTTTTGTTTTTTTCCCCCTAAAACTATTAATTGCACGCCCTCTAAATAATACCATAATTGGAAAGAAATATTTTTTCCAGTGTCTGTCATTCTTGAAAACAAACTGACAATGTAACAAAAATTTTTTCTTGAAACAAACTGACAATGAAACAATTTTTTTTTTTTTAAACAATTTCATTTCTTAAACAAATATTTCATGTATGTTATTCCTTGTGTTAACACTGACAAAAAATTCAATAAAAATAAACAATAAAATAAAATATCAAAACAATATTAGGGGAGGTGCAAATATGAAAAGGTGAGTGATAGATGCACACACCAAAATTATGCACATACCATATTGTAACATATACATTAGTGATGTGATATTTTGGTGTCTGCATCAATTTTTGTGATGTAAGTATTAATTCTCATATGAAAAACATAAGGTACGAATGAGTTTCCCTTTTTCGTTAAAAAACATAACAAAAGGCTCGAAGTTTTACAATATTGTTGCACATAATCTGCTAGAATATTACTCATTGTATCATTTCTTTCGAGTTTTACACATAATAATACAAACTTCTTCAACATGGCACTTTAATTCAAATAAATCATTGATACATACCCATTTCAGTCGTTCTATTTACAAACATTCTATTGATTTGGCTACAAAAAGAGAAAACCAACATGCCCATTCATCATAACCCGTTTTAGTCAATATAAGCCTTTTGGATAATAAAAATCGTACGTACTGTATTTTATTTTAACTACAAAGACCATGATCAAAGATTCCTAAAACCAACCCGTGAGTTAGTGTCGGAACCAAAAACACACCAAAGACCATGATCAAAGATCCCTAAAATCAAGTAACTATAATCAAAATTTATTGGATACATTATATAATGTAATTGTAAATTACCTATCTTACCCTTGCTAGTTATGAGATGAAAAATGTGAGTTGTTTCTCATTTTTCTCGCATCAAAACATTTTTTCACTCGATCTTGATTCGTATAAATATACTTTGTTTCAGTTACAAAATTGAATGAAAGTCAGTATATAAAATAACGATCATGAACTCGTACACAAACAATTAACGTGTTGAACAATTATCAATCTGCTGAGTATATCTCAATAATTCTTCTGAGTGCAATTCTAAAAGAGATATTTGAAATATATCATACCATATATTTTTGTTTACATACAAATTGTGATGAAAGCCTCACATAAGCCTTTTGCAATTTTAGTCGTAGCAATAACAAAATTGTAGTTATATAAACTTCAAAAGACAAAAGCATTTGTGCAAATACCAAAACACTTTCTTCGTAACAATATATAACAAAACGACAGTTATATAAACATCAAAATACAAGTATATGGGCTAAACGTTACATCTCTTGCAACATGTTGGAAGCTAATTAAGAAAAACATAAAATCTTAGAGAGAAAAAGTAACCTAGTAGGAAGGTATCCGTTAATAAGTATAGTAGAAACAATTATTATATATAGTCAAGTGACTACATAGTAGACAATCAGCTAAAATTATAATGCATATTTTATTTCGTAATTTATTTTGGATTAACTTAACTAAAGCACATACATGGGAATAAAGGAAAAAAGAATTCAAGATGTATGCCTTTTTTTTCATGCACCTTTCTTTTATGTACTCTTTACTTTGATCCATTTTTACACATTCAGGTAGGGCTGAGCAAAACCGACTGAAACCGACCCGAAACTAACCGATAGCCTTCGAATCGGTTCTTGGTTCTAGGTTTTCGGAAAAGTCGGTATCGGGTCAGGTCGGTCGGAACTGGTCGGGACAAAAACCGAAAAAATAAGTGCAGTTTTAGGAAATACAATCGAAACCGACCGAGACAAACCGAACCGACCCGAGTCCCATTTGGTTCGGTATCGGGATAGTATTTTCACCCTTTTCGGGATCGGGCTGGGTCGGGACGGGTCGCGTCGGGTCAGTATTCGGCCCAATGCTCAGCCCTACATTCAAGGTCTGTTTGGCAGGGGGTTTTTGGGGAGCTGTTAGCTTTTTGTTATAAAAATAATCTCCTATAAAATAAATAGCTATATTTGGATAGATAAACTTTAATCTTTTATTTCAAACAAATATGTCCTAAAGGAAAAGTTGATTCATGAAGCTTTTTAAACATCTTGGAGCTATTAAAATTTTAAATTACTGAAATACCCTCCAAACATCTGTTTAGAATTATAGATATGTCATTTTACATCTTATAATTACATTTAAGAGCTAACTTACCAAACATTTTTATTGAAAAAGATACAGTTTGTAGTTCATGTTAACACTTTTGCAGTTTACAGCTTACAGTTAACAACTTATAGCATACAATTTAAAAATAGTTTTACTAAACATTCAGATTAAAAGCCCAAAAAGATATTTAAGCACATAAAGTTTCGCTCTTTTTCATAGCCATCATCAAATGTAATATATAAATAAACAGTAACCTGGCATCAAGTCTTAGGAGATATCCATTAGCGAAATAATGAAAAGAGAAAATTATTAAAATACGAATGCAATCAAATTGAAAACCGATCATCAAATGGGTATAAAACTTTTCCACCAAATATATAACAAAACGATAAAGTAACAAATTTATTAACCTTTACAACATTCTTCATTGACGATTTCACCTTTATACTTACATTGGTTACAGAAATTAAGGATTAAAGTAAGAGTATAGAGTTAGTATTAAAAATAAAAAGGCGAATAGAAATAACATCACATGAACCTAATTAATTAAAGCTGAAAACATGGTGGCATTTGATAGCCAAAGCAAGCTTGAAAACTAAAGAGACATAATATAAAAATACAAAGATGTTGAATCATATGTCTTACGGTATCGATGAGATAAGCCCATGATTTCAACTCTAGCGTGTCGATGTTATGGATAAGCCTGCAAGATCAAAACAATAAGTAATATACTCAAAACCAAACATACACATTAAAATAGTGAAATGGACTAATGATTGCATAAAAGGATGATGGAAACAAAGGCATTATACTTTTTTACAAATAAATTGATAATGCGTAACATATAAGAATTATTTTAATTCAATCGAAAAACTGCACATAGAAAGGGAGATGATGAATCTTTTAGTTGATGGAGGCTAGAAATGGTGATGTAATGATATCAATCTAAGTTAGGCACTGATTTATACATATAATACAAATTTGAAATTGTGTTGTAACAATTGCCGTATATATTTAACAACGATATCAATTGTTTAACTGATATTAGTATTTACGGCATCTACTATGATGGATCTTTATAAAGGTTTATAATTGTACCAAGTCATTCTTCATCATTAATTTATACACCTTTTTCTTGCTATAAACCTTTCTCTACTATGTATAACTTCTTAAAGCTTTATAAGAATTTCACTAAATACTAATGCGTTAAATTTAGAAGAAGTTCAAGATGCTAGACCATTTCATTCCACATAAACATGAAATATATTTCTACTATGGTTAATAAAATGATAAACCTCTTCAAATTTTCTTATATTTTTTCATAAACCACCATAATGGATGCTCTTAGTAAATACTTGCCTAAACAAATTTGTAATAAAAAAACGCTTGACTAATAATTCACGATAAAGTTGAAATTTTTAGGCAACTTATTTAAACTAAATAGTTTAAAAGGATTTCTAAAATTAAGACATGTAGATAGGGATGAATATTATGTTTGTATAACTGCCAATTTTAAAAACACGTTTGACTAACAAATTTACAGTTTCAAAGGCCGCAAGTTTTAGTCAATTTTTTTGCCACGTGTCAGCTTAAGCTTAAAAGTTAAGTATAGAAAAAATTAATGAGTGGCTAACTAAAAACTCTGTTTTATTAGTATAGATAGATAGATAGTTAATAATTTGTACATGTTTGTCCTAGTTTATTTATTTATTTTTTAATTTTGTTTCCAAACTAGCGTAAATGAGTTGACAAAATTGACACTTTAAACCCATTTGTAAGAAATTTTTCACGAATGGTAACTTTTTTTTTTTTTGGATGGATTTAAGATACTGTGGATATAAGATATGGTGAAAAAGGTATGAGAATAATATTAACGTGACAGATTTGACGAAATGTATCTAGTGTCTTTGAAAAAGTTAACTAGAACAACTGTTTTGCAAAAAATTAAATCTTATTTTGTTTATAGACAAATTTTGTTGTTCATATTATAATTTTGGCACAGGGCCCTGAAAACCACAGGACGACCTGCTTATTTTCTAGCAAAGATTTAAGCTATGTGGTTTAAAAAGGTTTTGACTTTTAGGGTCAACTCACCACTAGCAGCTTCTTAGATTCAAAACTAAAATGTTATTCAGTACTAATGCATGAACATGACTCTTAGTATAATATAGTATCATCATAATATTATATAATAGTATAAATGGCTTAAATAATCTTGAGAGCGCTTATTATCCTTGAAGCTAGTAGCTAGTCCATCTGACCGTAGTAGTGAAACTGTAATCTTTCTATGCAACAAGTGCATAGAATATGGTTTTTTTGGTCAAAGTTATATGTTGTAAATTTCCTGGATTTGGTATGAAGATACATGAAAAATCAAAAGTTCCAATCTTCTTATGGGGGTGGCGGTGTTTGGAGCAATATTTGTTGTTGTAGTAGTTACCGCTTGTCGAAGAAAGCAAAGCGAGGATGGATACCAATCTATTGCAACTTGAGCATCTCATTTCTATGATCTTTGATTATAGGGGTGCTACCCGAATTGTATTGTTTGGTAAAAGTTTTACTAGCAGGGTTAGTAAAAAAAAGGCCCGGTCACTTCTAGACTGTAGTCACGTAAATTACGTTGAGCATGATGATTTTGTAAAAAAGTTTTGAATCTAAGTATTTCACTCGACCAAAAATACGTGCTAAAAGTTTTAGTCATATTGCTTAATTGCTCGGTTAGAGTTTTGTGTTCCTTTTTACCTCCCAAGATATGAATAAGATGTCTTATTAACTTTAAGTACATGACAACGTAATAAAAGATTTTTTAATTAATCATAGCTGAAGTATTGTCATTAAAAAGATAATCTTCTATACTACATATAAAATGAAAATGGTCAAATGTTAAATGTTGAAAGTTGAAAATGGTCAAAGATGAGATAAATATGTGAAATGTTGAATGGGGTTCGAAATTGCAGGAAATGTGTGGTAAATTTGGTAATACATTAATGGTAATGAAAGGCTTGTATATGACTTACTAGCTTATAGACCCGTGGATTCACGGGAATTTTTAAAGAAATTATCCATTAATGAAATACGTATGGAATAAATTAACAAACAACAATGAACGTAAATATACGATAAACAATTTAGTTTATAACTATTACAAATAATCGTGCATGTATCGTCTTTTCCACCTTTGATAGTCTTGAAGAGCCAAGGTATGCGATGAACATCAAACACTTGAGCAGCAAATGTTGATTTCCGTGAACACCTAAGAAGTTAAAAAAAAGTGAACTAAAAGGAAGTTTGTGTGTGAATAAATTAACAACAACGAACGTAAACATGTTTAATTTTTCTAAAGGAATAATAAGTAATGTCAATAATACGATAAATGAACATAAACATGAAAATGAGGAGATGCATAGATAGTAAAATACAAGCAATTTACCAATGATTATTGTATGTGATTAAGCCATTTAAACAGGTCTACACATGTAAGTATAAAATATATGTTTAAAATCATAGATCAACAAACCATGCATAGTGAATAAACTTAACAGAGAGACCATAAATACAAAAGTAATAAAAACCTTATATATATCTGTAGATAAATATGTGAAATGTTGAATGGGGTTCAAAATTGCAGGAAATGTGTGGTAAATTTGGTAATACATTAATGGTAATGAAAGGCTTGTATATGACTTATATATAGCATGTACTTTGTTTTCCACTATTTTCGAATGAAAAATCATATATAAGCAATAAATTATAAAAAGTCAATTTGTAAATCATAAATCATGGGTTAAGAAAAATAAAAAAATTACTTTTTACATATAGCTTCTTATGTAGCTGCATGATGAAAAACAGTTATAAATTTAGTTTATCGAAATGAAAAATATTAATAAATAAAAAATATTACAATTTTTCTCAGATAATAGTTGATCATTTTAGTGTTGCTTTACAAACATATGGACGGATTATGCACAAGTTATATAAAAGTTGCGTATGCATATTGGAGGTTTCAAAAATAACTAGATGAGTACCCATGCATAGGAACGAGATTTTCTAGCGTCAAACAACTATAGTGTGACAACTCGTATTTTCAGGCCATATTTCAAAACATTACTCATGCTTCATCATTTATCATTTATCGTAAACTAGGTTTACGAGCATCAAATTCGCGTAACCTTAATGGTTTAGCTGTGAATTCATGAACATATCATCAAGGACATTTCATATAGACTAGGTTTAGTCTACATATCATTAGCATCATTATCATCATATTAGTTCATGCATGGTTTTGCATTTTTCATTAAACGTTTATTTTCCTATTAAATAAACGCTATCGCGTAATTAATTATTTTGAACATTTGATCCAACACTTCCAAAAATATTTCTAATATATTTTTATACTCATTTTAAGACTATAAAAATTATATTATTAATTTACCCGATGTTTTCAATTTATTTCGTATATAAATTGTTATATTTATATAATTACGACGGTTTTCTAAAAAACTACACGATAGTTATTATTTCACTCAGATTTTGTAAGAAATGTATTTTTATAATTTTTATGACCTTAATATATTTTATCCTGACCCGTTAAAATTTATTTTTAGTTAACGCTACCTTAAATGCTTATATAAATACACAAGTTACTAATAATTCTTAACTAACTACACATTTACTCTACATTAATACACTTAATTGTTATCAAATGCATCTAGTCTTTTTTTTATGCATATGTCGACAACTTGGGGTGAGTCATTTGGTTTATAAATATCTAGTCAAATATAATGTATTATATCTTATACACAAACACATACTCATCATATCTTCAAGTGTAAACATATATCAAACACTCTCTCTTTCTCTTCTCTTCACACAACCGGCCAATCAAGGGGACCAAGAAGAATTCATCCAAAAATTTTCTAGACAAGGTTTTTATACTCTAGTCTCACTCTTTATTAAGGTTTTGCAATAAAAACCTAGGGTGATTAGGAAAAATCCTTTGTTCTTATAACCTCATCAAGTTACTAGTAAGCATCCATAATCATCATCATATTTCATATTTATTATTATGTTCATTTCATTTTATTTGAGAAAACATGCAAGTCATATGAGGTTTATACCACTTTTTCATTGATTTTAAGAGTTGTATATATATATTTGACATCCTATAATTACTCCTTGTTATAAATCACTTTTGGTGATGTCTAGGAACCCATGACACCCTAAGAAGGTCTATGGTAGGATTAGAATAGCTTCGGAGTTGTTTTGAATTGGTTGGAATAGGTTTTGCGCGTGAAAAACTCATTTCGACAAGTCTAATTAAGGGTCTGTCCTTATTTTTAAATTCTGGAATTTTCGACAGTAAGCAAAATATTTTGGGCTAGATATTTGGAAAATATACTTTAAAACGAAAACATGGCCGCTTGAACGGGTTAAAACGGAGCTATAACGAAGAAGTTATGAATTTTGAAGTTTGACGACGAAAAATATTTATTCCAGAAAATTCAGCATGCTGTCTCGACTTTTTACGAGTCAAAAATGAGTCTTAAGCGTTGTTAAATGTGTCGACTTATCAAAAATATATTAGTATATGTTATCACGATTCCGTGGATATATAAAACGTAGAAAACGGACTTTTAACGACAAAGTTATTCACATTTTAAAAGTTGCCGTAACTTTATTCTATTAGCAAAATTAACATATTTTCTATTAAACACATACTACAGCAACGAAGGACCATGTTGAGGGTCGTTTTTAACAATGACGAAGTACTTTTTATAAAGTGATGTCTTCTAGTAAAAGTAAGTTCGCCAAACATATTTTTCAAAATGTCAAACCACTTGTCAAGCGGAGTTGTAACGAGTAAAATACGGTCACTTAAACTTTGCCGGAAAACCATCCTTAAACTATATTTTGGGACACAAGTACCATACTTTACCTATATTTTTCTCCGTGATCGAGACCTCTAGGATGAAAACTTAAACACTAAAACTTTGAGATAATGATACAAGCTTCCCAAAACCGTTGAGTTCGTTTCTTAACACTCGACGTACACCATTTTACGACTAGCTTTTCGAGGCCGTTTGGTCACTTTCATGAATATTTCAACGACATTATTTTACGACGAAAAATTATAATTTCATAATAAATCACTAAATGATTATCGTTGGATATCATTTCAATGTAAATACATGTGGAGTAATTTAAAAATGGTCAAGACGTTAAAAGATTATTTCTCGACGAGAAATATTATTTTCAAAAATTAATAAGTGGTATAGATATCATCCGAATTGCATGCGTAACATTACATCATGACTTATTACATATCATATCATTCATAATAGGTCAAGTTTAGAGATTCACGCTACATTTCGGTGTATCCACTTTTGTCATTATAATCATTGCAACAGGTGAGTTCCATAGCCCCATTTTCAATTGTTTTAATGCTTTTATTAAACTCTTTGGGGGAGATACATGCTCATCAACTTTTATGACATTCATGATTATTTGCAACTATATGTTTATCTGAACTGAATGTTTAGTCATATTCTATATCATAAATCATGGAACTAAAGGTCTTGGGATTATTATTGAGCTAAAGGTCTTGGGATTATTATTGAGCTAAAGGTCTTGGGATATTCATTGAGCTAAAGGTCTTGGGATAATCATTGAACTAAATGTCTTGGTATTATTTGAAACAACACTCATATGTGTTATATCAATTGAATATTGATAGATTAAGTTATATACTGTTATGTGAATTCATTTGACATCATGCATTTGAATATAAACTATACATATTTTGGCAATGGGTTGTAAACACACAGGTTGCAAGTTTTGTATGGGCGGAACTTGGAACTAAGTTGATTTGCAATGCCTTTCTTTGCATAAATGATTTTGAAAGGCTTTACATTTCAACTCAAACTCTATGAACTCACTCAACCTTTGTGTTGACACTTTTTAGCATGTTTTATCTCAGGTATCTAAGGCATTCAATTCATGGCATGCATGTGGACATATCATAGAGTCGCGGTGACGACGCGTCTCACTTGGGTTTTATATACTTTGAAACATCGTTTGACTTGTAACAAACTTATTTCCGCACAAATTGACTTTCATTTGGGACCTACACTTTGTAAACTCTGATTATTTTATTAAATCAAACGATGTATTTTCCAAACGACACTTTAGGTCGTTCAATATATCTGTAACTGTGATGCTATGACAGTCAATCCCCAGGAATTCCATTCCGCTGCAAAACAGGTAATTTGGGGGTGTGACATATAGTTACACAAAACACTTCACTAAAATATCACTATTATTAGATGCCGCTATAAATCTCGTTGCTATGCTCGGGTACTCGTCTTGTAGTATTAAAATGTAAGACCGGATGGCAAGGGATCCGTGAGAGGCTCACCTTGCATCCCACTCACGAGTGAGTCCATGCCCAAGCTTACCACTCACGAGTGAGTCACACATACCAAGGCATATTAAGGTGAGTAACTCACCTAGTTGATTTGGGTGCCATATATATGTTACCGTTTGGTGCTTTAGTAAAAAAAAATCCCACTACCCCATTTTCTCCTTATAAATACCCATCAAATATATTTTCTAAAACACACACTACACTTTATAACTACATATTTCTTTAAAAAACCATGTCTCAAGAAAAAACACCACAAAACACCAATCGTTTCCGAGGAAGTGCATGAGTATAAAGCGAGACAAAAAGACATGATGTTCTATTTGCAGCCATATGACCACTTGACCGGGGAAGCACGCAGAGCCATGGAAGAGGCTAGAGCGGGGATCAAAGCGAAGTGGGGTTTCGAGTTTTAGTTTTCATTTCAAAGTTTATGTAATGTTTTAACTTTCGTATGTTTGTGTTTTTAATAATTGTAGTTTATGTACTTTTTTTATTTCGAAGATTATGTAATGTTTTAATTTCGTACGTTCGCGTTTTTATTTTCATTAGTTACGTTTCTATATTGACAAACAATTACCTAAGTTGTTGGTTTGGCAGTTGTTTAGTGCGTCAACATGGAAATTCAGTTCACCAATACACATGTAAATAGTATAGGTCATGTCAATTATATAATAAAATAAATTCATTGATCCAACGTAGAACTTGTAACCACAACATGTGTATTTTGGCTAAAGTAACAAATACGTTAAATGTAGCTCTATAAGCTAGTCAAAATTTGTGTCAAAGCTATAAGGTTTTATGTTGGTGTAGAAAGCTTACATACAATGACGGTGTAAATACATATATAACTAAAAAGTTTATAGTCAATCTTCCCTTACAAAGTATTAAAAAATATATTTGTTTCACAACTGTTATTCCTATATAATGGCTTATTCTATATATTCTGAATGACGATACGTACTAAATAGAGTAGTCAATCCATGGATACAACAATGATCTCTGTCCATAAGGGAAAGTGTAACACATGTTTGATAATACATTTTTTACCTTGTGAACTTGCACAATATGGTGTGGATCAGTCATGTTTATGAATGCATACCCATGTTGCATTTATCCTGTTAAAGATAATTAATATAATTTCATGATTCCATTCTTTCTTAACGTAAAAGCTAGCTAAGGTGAATAAAAATGTCATCAAGTGATCAAATATAACATCATGCTTACCCGTTAATATAAAATGAACGCATCCCATACACGCTAGGTGTGCCTCGGAAATTTTAAGTTGAAAAAGCATAATTTACCAAAATTTACCGGTTCAAGATCACAATCATTGGCAGCCTGTTTAAAATAATGCCATAGTAGTGTAGGTCAAAAGGAATCAGGTACCTATTTGGGTCAAGAAATGAGTAGACATACCTTGGCACATTCCAAGTATAACCTCAAATGCAAGGTCTGGCACCGAACCCGTTGACAAAATCTCAATTGTCTGATTCAATATTTCCAGAATGCGGAGTCAATCGTCGGTACTTTCGAACATAGTTTCTAGGGACTGTTAATGCTACAATGTACAGACAGTGGGGTTATTTTATATTGTAAATGACCCATATTACAATCTAAAAGCTATAAAATTATCACATGCAGTGGGTCATTTTAGTTACAATAATTTTTATGGTTCTTTATCATCGATCCTCATGTTGGATTAAACACAATTCTACCTTGTGGGTTATGAGTCATTCGAGCTGCAATATTGTGGGGTAAAAATTATATTTGGACCCTCACCTATGCACTTTAAACTTGTTGGAAGTGCCGAGAAACCTTACAATATCAACATGATTATAGCTATATATTCATAGATATTATAGAGCATTGATAGTACAATAATATATAGTTATTGTTAGCTGCATATCTACATTTGCAGTATAAAAGTTACGTTAACTAACTTTCGATATTAATCATACAAATGTATATTAAAGTGTATACCTGATATGGTAAAATAAGTTGCATTCTTTTCGATGAAAATGATGCATCTGTAACACCCCAACCTGACAAGGGTAAAGATATCACAATACGGTTTCATATCAGAACTCTAAATAATATACAATAGCGAAAGCCTTACAAAAATACTCAAAAGAAAACATAAATAACTAAACTTCAAAATAAATCTAAGATCTCTATAATCGAATCTTGCTCTCGTCTCTACTCTCAACCCAGATCAGCTATCCCATAAGCTCATCTTAAATGCTTAAAATACCCATGCAGGAAAAGAAAATGCGGTGAGCTTACAAAGCCAAGTGAGCAGATATAACGAAACAAAAGCTAAACAAAACAAAACAAAATATACAAATGACGAAATCAAAATAAAATGATAATGAGGAATCTTTTAGGATTCTGCGGAAGCACAAATATACCGAAATCCAAACAACCACGTAACAATTTAAAACATCTCATAGCACATTAATGACACAAACACAAACACATCGGAACAACCAATCATTTAGCATATAAAAATAAATAGATTACATATAAACCAAACGAAAAGTCTAAGGCTAACAGAAAACACTTTCTAGAAAATAAACATGGCATTCAACAAATTAATTAACCTTCACTTAACACACTCAAACAATATAGCGCAAAGAACGGAAACGACATTCAAATCATGGCAATCTCACAAGCAAATAGAAAACATATTAAGCAACCCATAATTAGATAGACCGGACAAAACATAGCATAACCATTAGCAATTATCAAAACAGATATCATAAGCTAAAACAGTTCTTAGATCAAATCCTAACATCGCCAGAGTTAAAACATGGCAAGTCACATAGGCAAATAAAACATTAACGTATAATCAAAGTTCACAAAATTAACTGAACAAATTATACATACTAAATTTATAGAATACTCACTTTCACATTAGCACATTCATCTTACAGATCAACGACTTCACATAACGAGAAACTAACATGACATCAGATAACAACATGCGAATCATATTAAAACATATTAATCATAACCTAGCATAGTAGACGGTAGTTACATAAACATACAAAAGCATACACATAGATAATAACATATAATAAACCCAGCACATAATCATTAACACTTGAACATACGAATCATAATCGAATACTTAACATAGAAATAACAGATAAAGATCTAGTTAACTACCACGAGCCCAGAACATATCATATCAAAATTATCATAACTAAATAGAAACAATCTCAAAATAATTGAATTAGCTAGCTCCCGAGTTTTATGAAGATGCGTATAGCACACGACATCATTCATCTAAACAAATCATATCGGACAACAGATCGGATCTAGGATGCATCCATACGCCCCACAAACATATATTGATAATATAATATAACATAAATTGAGCTCATAACAAATAATAAATAAGGGACGTGGCGTAACTTCACTCTCGCCTCTAGAGTCATGTCAATGGTGCATCACGACACGGACATGGAACCCCATGACTAGTTAATAATTGGCTCGGTGTCAAACTAACTTAGGTCAAACCAATTTCAATTATGACACAAGTCTTAATCAAACACAAGGTTCAACAAATACATATCAATAACTCATATCATAAGGTTCATACTCAAATATACTAAGATTCAACAATTATGCATATCAAAGTCTTCCTATCATAAAGTTCAAATCAGGTATCGCATGATTCAATAAATCATAAGTTCAGATAAACAACGGGTCACACAATCAGGAAAGGGTTCATAGCAATGGCATCGGAAATCCTAATACAAAAGCTAACGAAAAGAAACTGTTATAAGAAACCTTCTTAAAAGGTCGAATATCGTACCTTAAAGCAAATGAGAGGAAAGCAAACGAATAAGTGAATCACGAAGATGTAACGTCGCGTCTCCTTCAACGAATCTACACGGATTATGATTGATTTAATACTTATTAGCATCATTAATGTTATAACAGATTAATCTCATTAATATTCTTAGAGTTGTCAGAATATTCTCATTTTTAGTGACAGACGGAATTCCAACATTTTAGAGTATTAATCATTAATTATCCAAACTTATGGGTTACAAATGATAAATGGTAAACTTAAGGGCTTAATATGATAAATATCTTATTTGAGGACTTATATGATCATCATTCAAAGTATAAAGTTTATAAATGTCAAGAACGGATTTTAGGACTCTCTTTCAAAATAGTTTACACAAGCCTTGATAACTTACATGAAATAACGAATTTGCACATTTAGCTTTTAACCCTAATCGACTTCCTATTTAGGTTCTAGGGTTTTCCCATACTCTTTAATATTACTAAATACGCATTAAATTCACATGTTACTTCTTTCAATGATTTCCACTTTGACCTAGAACGTATATGATAAACAAACCGAAGATATCTCAAAACTCATGCATGTCTCTACAAAATCAACTCACACTTGTCGAACCCATAATTACTCAGAATTACATATTACACCTTTGATATCTTTAATTTCACGATCTAACCTTATATTATCAGATTTTACCATTTTAGCCCAAAGGTTTTAGAATTTACAAAACATACCCTTTCCAATTTAATAACAATTCAAA
Source organism: Chrysanthemum makinoi (assembly GCA_910596185.1). Taxonomy (NCBI): domain Eukaryota; kingdom Viridiplantae; phylum Streptophyta; class Magnoliopsida; order Asterales; family Asteraceae; genus Chrysanthemum; species Chrysanthemum makinoi. Next base: position 371,609,872 of record OU343224.1, read on the forward strand.
TGGCCCTCTAAGTATCCAAAATTACACGTTTAACCCCCACACTTATTTTATACGTTTAGTACATGTATTTTACTGTTTACAGAAATAACCCTTAAGTTTCATAATTTACAAAACCAACCCAAAACTTTTATTTAGAACCGAAATATGCATAATTCAAGTACAAACCCTAAACCTAGGTTTAACCCCTCATTAGTTCATCATTACTATTGCATTAATTACCCTTAATTATAACAAGCAAGCCCTAATTTTTATAAACCCTAATCGTCCTTCTTTATTTTCTTTCCTTTTTCATACGCTATTGAACAATAAAACCCAAGACAAATCACACAAGCTTCGAATTCATGAATATGTATTTTATTCAGGTCATATAACATATAAGAGCTTCCAGAAAAATCAGGTCATGGCTCTAAAAATTATTATACGCTCGTTCGTTATTTATACGTTTTTAGGGTTTTTATCCAAAACAATTCCATGCGACTTGTTAAATATGCATGACTAATTTTTACAGGTTCTATATGACTTGTAGGACTGAAAATAATATTGGAAACATACCCTTGATGAGATTTGGACGTTAGAACAAAAGAACACAAAAACTCTATTCGGCGGCACCCTAATCGACCAAGAAACTAACCACGATCAAACCAGTACCTTAGGACCTCGAACCAGATTTTTAACACCTTCTTTACCTTCAAACTCGTCCAAGAAAAATAGCTTTTAGCCTTGGAAAACGAATGTCGAATTATTTAGGGTTTTAGAGTCGGTTTTAGTATAATCGGTTATTAGGGATTAGAATAAACCGTATAATGTGTATATATATGATTTACTAATTTTCTTGTGGGCTTAATATTATAATGGACTTAAAATAAATGGGATCTTAATTTTATAAACTTGTATTGAGCTTTTATAAATTTTATTCTTTTATAAAACTTAATAATTACATATTCGGATATTTATAAAACACAAAATTGATTTTATAAATATATAAACTATCAAAATAATCTTTACAAAGTCTTTAAAATTTATTTGGATCATATGTGATATTTCTTAATAATTTTCTGAATTTACATAGCTTGTTTGGTATTCTTTAAATTAATTATTCATACTTTTTGATCCTAGGGGTATTTTGGTCTTTTTGTGAATTTTAGAAATTCAGGTTTTACAGCAGCACTCACTTCTTTTTCTATACAATGCCCATATCCTTGGCACTTTGATCTCAATAGGGTCATCTAACATAAGCTTTTACCAAACACTACCTTACTAACACTAACCACTCATCAATTATAAAGATATATAGTGTTGCTTGCTTATTTAACTAACGTTCAACTGTTTATTTAATAAAAATGGAACTTAAGGCATCTGATTGAAACTCAACTGTATATGTAATCAAGATGGAACCTAATTCTAGATCAACAAAGGATTTATTCCATATACACCACACAAACAGTTTTGTGAGTGTTTGGGTTTGCTTTGGTGATACGTGTTTTCAAACCAAACCTATAAAATTGAGTCATGGTTCTTTCATTGATATAAAAGATTCTAAGTTTGTTCCACTAAACACAAAAACTTCAACATTCAAAGGTTTGATTGCCAACACACAGGTTGGGAAAAGTAAGTATACTAATCATAATTTCCAAAAGTATTCCAAACTACTGGTCATTGTTATTTCTTGATAACACAAAAGTATTCCAATTTCTTTTAATTATCATGTCATAGACCTGATCGTCTACAGAAAATGGTAACATGCACATGAAATAGTAAACCCCCTTAAAAAACATTTCAAGCCAAACGATGATTGAGAAACATCTTAAAATATAAACTCAAAAAATGAAGCAAATATTCTATTTGTTGTAACCAAAGGGGAGTCAAAATGAATAGCAAATGCATCCATGTAATTAAGTGAAGCTCTTACCATATTGATACTACTGGTGACTTCTTTTCGTTTTGACCCACGACCTTTCATCTTCACCGCCTTTATTTCATCAACGCCTTCAGACACCGCTTTCTGCGTAACGGTTAAAAAGCGTCACCGGTGAACAGATCGCGACTAAAATCTAATTACAAATGCAAACACAAGAACATACATTACTAATATCATCCATCTTCTCCGGCAAAAACTCGAGAAAAAGGCGAGTTTGAAATAGAAGCTCATCAGTTTCGAAACTGAGTACCATTCACCATATGCGTTTTCGGTTCCACATTTTCTTCTTCCTTACATCTTTGTTGTTCAACTTATTCTCATTTAACTACCAAAAAAAAGAAAATAAAAGTATAAGGGTTGGTTTAATGCCATACAAAATATTTGAAGTAGCCATTTTTGAAATTAGCAATATATGAATAGTAGTATTAACTTGCAACCACATCCATTTTAGCACCAAAATAGACCCATTTTTTTTTTACCCAAATTGAGGCCCAAAGCACACCTATTTTAATTCCATTTCATCAGCCAAAGCCATCCATTTCAGTACCTAAACGCGCCCAATTCGGACCTTATTTCAGCACCCAATCCAACACGCATTTACGTCCCTAAACTGACCCTTTTGAGACCCACTTCAGCCCCCAAACACACTCATTTCAGCCTCATTTCATCACCAAAAGCATACCAATTTCAGCCGCAAACGAACCCACTTCAACCCTAGTTCGGACCCAAACGAACATGTTCTAGCTCCCATTTGAGCATCCAATCCCACAATCATTTCAGCCCCCAAACTGACCCATTTAAGCCCCCAAACCCACCCATTTCAGCCCCTTTTTCATCACACAAATGCGCAAATTAGCCTCCACATGAGTTACTATAGATTTTATATATATAACTCACCGACAAATTTTTGTTAGTAAAAACCAAAAATGAAACGGAGATGGTTGTGTACCAACATACTTCTTCATTTTCTCCCGTTTTTTTCATAGTATTTTTTTTGTATGTCTACGCCATTTACAGATAGGTTGATGTCCCATTTGGGTCAATCTCTACAATCAGGCGCTAGCTTCTGAAACTATATGATTACATCCATTAGTTCACGAAAATTTCAACATGTAAACATGTTTTTACTTTTATAAAGATGTTAAGGTGTTTGAAAAATGTCAATTGTAAGAGCATTTACTTTTTGTCGAAATTTTAAAGCCAACAACTTTTAGCCAATGTCCAAGTTAAGCTTTCAAAAAACACATAATAAATTAACCTTGTAAAGTCAAATTACCACAGTAACTATAGGCCCGTAGTTGATGTGTATGAAGGCCGTAGACTTGGCCCATTTAACCCGTACTTGATGTCCACCTTCAGACTGCTTCACAATCTTCTTTAGTAACCAAGTTGTTGCAATTAAGTCCAACCACTTCACAACTTGCTTCAAAAGTAGTAGTTTGAGCAGTAAACCTGCCTTGAACGATACTCAAAGTATCCGCTTGAATAACCGTCCCCTTCTCCAGAAGGCCATGAGATCCATGACAGTGAACCTAACAATAAGCAGTCATGTCTATGAGAACTAATGACATACTAAACAATTAGAATTAGATGAATCCACATTGAAATATATGGAAAACACAATGACAAAAGGCGTATCGCATACGTGTTATCTAAATCCTTTTTTACATGAGACACCAACTTCACTTTTTTATATCTACCATCACAGTTCAACCATAAACCTGTATACGACTAAACACATACGCTACTCGGATAAAGTCCACACATAGCCATGACAATCCAAAACCACAATTAATATATAAAACGTACCAATTACAAATTCAAAGTTAGAATATTTAAAAAAAAAACATAGAGCAAAATTCAAGAACGCTAGAAGGTCTAATCTTTTAATCACAATTAGGTTCAAAACAACAACAAAAAAACATCTATCTAAAGTACTACTACCTTTTTTACTTTCACTATCCCGTGTCAAATGTTCTTCACTTGCTAATCCTTATTCACTCATATCTCTAGAAATTGATACCCTATTATAAATTATAATATTATCAGGAAACCAATCCGAAAACCCTTAAACATTCCTAAACTTTAACAATCACAAAATAAAATCAACCCTTTTTTGTAACTTCACCCTTATTTGTAATCCATAAATGTGACTGAACACATTTTGAAACCTGCAATTAAACAAAAGCATAAATAAAATGACAAACTTCTTAAAAAATGAAAAATTACTGACGATCTTTTGTTTTTCTTTCTTCTTCGCTTTTTTTTTTTTTTTGATCGGCTGATTCTAATGAAATAATTACCGATCGGCGAAACAACATTTGGATCAATGATATTTGTTTTGCGTGTTTCGGTTTTTGGCTCCGTGATTTCAACATAGAAAACAATGAAGAGTATAGGGTCGTAGAGTGCGTTATTGGATTTCTTGATCAAATTATTGTGTTTTTTTGGTGAAGATAAGTGTGTGTTTTTGTGTGAATCTAGTGTGTCTTGTTTGATAAGATGGAGAAAAGGAATGGGAAGCGCTGGAAATTTCTAGGAGCTGTTAAACACTTGTATTGCTAGTAGGTTTAGTATAAGTATACATTCTGACAAACCGTGTAGCTATACGGTGCACAGTAAACTTGCAAACACACTCTAGCCAATGGGGTGATGCCACAATGTTTTTATGTGTATTAAACATTGTAAAGGACCAATCAAATATTGACACCACATCATGTATCAAACTTTTTTTATACTCCCACCAAATGGCTATTATGGAGAAAAGGAATGGGAAGCGCTGGAAATTTCTAGGAGCTGTTAAACACTTGTATGGCTAGTAGGTTTAGTATAAGTATACATTGTGACAAACCGTGTAGCTATACGGTGCACAGTAAACTTGCAAACACACTCCAGCCAATGGGGTGATGCCACAATGTTTTTATGTGTATTAAACATTGTAAAGGACCAATCAAATATTGACACCACATCATGTATCAAACTTTTTTTATACTCCCACCAAATGGCTATTAGTATATAGTATAATACCCCAGTTAATGTTTGGTATGAAGTTATTGACATAACACAATACGTAAATAATTACCAACAAGTAACATGATAAGAATGATTTCAAATCATGGCTTGTGTTTGGATGCATTTTCGGTTCGTGCATGGGTTAAGGTTTTGGTTTTCTTAGCTCTATATAGTTCGTGATTGGTGGAGTCTCCAAACAGGTTTCATTTGTTCTTCATGTTCATGTTAGCGTTTGATTTCGTCTTGGGTTTTATAATAATGAATAAATATTGACAACGAACTGAATGACCAAGATTCTTAGTATCATCATAATATTGATGTAATAGTATGTATAGCTTTAACATCTTGAGAGTGCTTAATTATTATATTTGAAGCTAGCAGCTAGTCCATCTGATCATGGTAGTCAAACTGTATCTTTGTATGCAACAATTTTCTTTCGTTTGTGCATAGAATATGGTTTTGTAGTCAAAGTTATATGTTGTAAATTTTCCTGGATTTGGTATGAAGAATCAAAAGTACCAATCTTCTTATGGGGCGTGGCGGTACTTGGATTAGCAACATTGTTGTTGTAAATGGACACCAATATATTGCAACTTGAGCAGCTCATTTCTATGATATTTGAATATTTGATCATAGAAATGCTACGTGACATGAACCTCGTTGCCTAGTAAGGGTTATGTGAAAAACATAAATAACGTACGGTCCTTTTATATTGTATAAATGTAGATTACATTAAGCATGACGATGTTGTTCAAAAGTTTTGAATCTAAGTATTTTACTTGATCACAAATAGTCAAATACGTACTAAAAGTATTAGTTGTATTGCTTAATCGCTCGGTTAGAATTTTGTGTTCCTTTTACCTCCCAAGATATTAAACAAGAGTTGAGATCAATATAGAACTCATATTTGTCATAAAACAAATGAACCAATCATAACCCTCCATTTTTTATCTAAATTAATACAAAATCATTTTCCACCTTTTTTTTTAAAACAACATATCTTACAAACGGTAAATCTTCAAAATATAAAAAATACACCATCGTGACGAGAATTAAATTATCTTTCTATAGATATGCACTTTTACATATTTTCGACAAATGTTTTTTTTCAAAAATTCCGTCCGAAAAAATCATATATGATTTTAACGAATCATATATGATTTTAAAAAATCATGTATGATTCGATTTTACTGAATCATATATGATTTTTACAATCATATATGATTCTCAAAAATCATATGTGATTCGTAAAATCGAATCATATATGATTTTCACAAATCATATATGATTTTTGTTGACCGAAATTTTGAAAAAAAAAAGTTGTTAAAATATATAGTAGTGCATATCTATAGAAAGATAATTTAATTCTCGTCACGATGGTATAATTTTTATCGCGTAACGATTAACGGTTTTGCGAGATATTTAATTTTTTTAAAAAGGGTGAAAGTTTATCATAATAAAAAAATGAATGACTATTATTGGTTGATTGGATCTATGGTAAATTTTGGTTCTATATTGAACTTTTTCCTATTAAACAATTGTCTTATAAAAACGAGATAAGAGAGATTTTTTAGTTAATCATAGATCAAATGATTGTCATTAAAAAGTAAGATCATAATGTATTTTAGTTCTTGAGTGTTGACGTCTTTTGTTTCAACGAGAGAAACAGAGGACTAACAGACCCAAGGACTTAAACACATTTTGAAGTGAACAACCTAAACATATATGCTTGTATATATATAGCCACTTTTAGTTACACCTCCCACCAATGTGGGATAAGAACTTTTTAAACTCTCATTACTTCCGCCAATTTTGCCCTTCTTCTTTAAAATTCAAGTGTTCACTTTTAGTTTTGTCTCGCGTTAATATTTGGTATTAAGTTATTAACATAACACAATACAAAAGTAATTAATAATAAGTAAAACATGATAAGAATGATTTCAATTTACGGCTTGTGTTTGGATTGATCTCGGTTCGTTCATGGGTTAAGGTTTTGGTTTTCTTAGCTCGATATAGTTCGTGATTTGGTGGAGTCTCCGAACAGGTTTCATTTGTTCTTCATGTTCATAATAGCGTTTGATTTCGTCTCGAGAATTACTTGGCTAAGAGCCAGAGATCAATATATTGAGACAATTACTATAAGTAATCTTACTTATAAACGTGTGGATCATAAAAACACTTTTGGTTTTCGTAGAACACAAGTGACAAATTGCATTAACAAAGAAAGCAACTTATGGCACTAAATCAAATAAATAATTCCCACTATCAACTACTGACTTTAAGTTCAAAATTGAGATAATAATCGAGTACTTGGACAGTAATTAGTTTTCTTTGTTATTACTAGTATAAATTAAAAAAACAAATTGCAAATTTAATCCAAGTTAAATGTAATTTTTATATTTTCATGTGAGATGCTTTTATATAATCTAATTTTATTTATAATAATGAAAAATTAGTTGTTTTAAGAAAATAGAAAAGAAATTAAACTAGTAGGGTTAAAAAAAAAGTGTTATAACTTGAGATATAAAGGATGGTGATTGTGGGTATTTGATTTATGAGAAATGCTAAATTCACTCAAACAGAATCACGTAAAAATTTCACCGACGTGTGAGTGCGTGATTGCTTTAATAAAAGACAGGAGAGACAAAACTGTCAGAAAATGCACCAATCCTCGTTGACGGATTCTTTGTGTGTATTTCGTGAGTGGGTCTAACCAGATGAAATGTAAATATTATTAGGCAATTAAAGGACATACAATTCTAGTTCTGGAGGTCTCCTTAAATATTTAAAATCCTAAGATTATCATCTCTTCATGAGTTATAAGATAAGACTCGTCAAACTTTCATAGTAAAGTTGCTTATTTTAAGATATAAGATAAAGATATACAACAAAAACAGGATCGTAACATCCTGACTTATTTAAATAAATTTATGTACATTCGTTTAATATATATTTTTCATGACTTAACCAAATGTAACCAATCAAACAAAACAACACTAACAAAACAACCGCAAACATATAAATGCTAGCAATATCTAATATAAACACTTTCACTTTCAATCTCCTGTCTCGCTATGTCGTCACTGTGAAGAAAATCCAATCCACTTCAACCTTGTAAATATTTATCGAGACTTCCGTTAGGTTGCATACTCGTAAATAATAGTGTTTCTCATTGTTATCATATATCTCAAATAACACTACTTCAAATGAGTAAACGTCCGATTCTTAAGATCTCGCCTCACTGAAAATATTAGCACTCTTTATGTCACGATGTATGACGTTTAATCTGTCATTCATTTCGTTTTGAAGGTAACTCAAACCTTTAAGAATATCAAAGCATATTTGTATATTTCGAGACCAAATAAGACTAGACATTTCACAACCCTCCATAAGAAGCATGCTCGTCTCACAACCTTCATCACATAAGAAGAAATATATTAGCTCTATAAACGATTGTTGGCCTTTAATATCCAAAGTCCAAACGGTTTTTTTTTTTTTTTTTTTTTAACAAGTTTATGTGTTGTTGATACACTTCAGGCTAATCTATTAATAACATCTAATTATCTAATAAATATTTATCGAAGCTTCCATTAGATGCATACTCATCAATAAGCAAGTTTACTATGAAAGTTATAATTGGTTTATTTCATTAGATCTACATAAATTAATCAGAAACATAACTTGCAAGATGAAAAACAATAAAAGAAGAAATAAAATGAATACCTTTTCTGAGATCTATGAAAGTAGCGGCTGTGACGTTAAGAAATAAGATAAGAATTTTGTTTTCTGGTATATATAATGTGATGGTTAGGTTACATCTAATTATGATGGGCTAGTATAGCTATAACAAGCTTTAAAGTTTAAACTGTTTTTTTTTTTTTTTTTTTGACCCACTATTGACTACCCACTGAAAATAATAAAAGTATAAGAATTTGAGGAATAATCATAATATTTTGAAACCCGGTTTGATCCGGATGATTCAACCGGTTGAACCGTTACAATCGAAAATTGGGTCAATATAAACCGGGTCAACCCGACAGGTTGGATCGAAAAAATGGTTAAAACCGGGTCAACTTGTCGGATTTAAAGCGTCCCGGGTCAACCAGATTTTCATATGTATTAATAGTTTTATTTTGAAATATATGTATATTAATACTTAAAATTGCCCGTAATTAATTGTTTTAACATTTTATTTTTATTTTTTTCACATTTTATTTTTTATTATTATTATTATTTTATTTTATTTTACTTTGATAATTTTTGTTTTATAAATAATATAGATATAATTATGGGGCATGTGTAGATAAAGAGATGTACAAGTATCCAATTATCTATCACATGGATGCTTTGGTGGTAGAATTGGATATTATCCGAGTGTCAAGAACTCAAGATAAAGAGACAAGCAAAAGTAAACATGTGATTTAACAATAACCTTACTGAGTATCGCAAAATTTGACTGGCTATGAAGTGATTTTAGCTGTTAATATTTTTCAACTATGTATGTAACGTGAGTAATGACTATCCTAAACTATCAAACTTGGTTATTAAATGTTTGAGTGATGACTTTGTCTTAAGTATGAGACTAACTAGCTAGTAGTATATGTTTGAGTAATGATTGGTCACTGGTCTAAGGCTGCATCTCGATCTCGGTCGATCGTGAGTGTTTGGGCGATCGATTCCACTCGATCGTCCTATTGTGGAGGTTGTCGATCGGCAAAAAAAAAACGCATCTTGGTCGTCTGGAAGATCGACATCACAAACCAAAAACATTCCACTTTTGTTGCTAGCCGTTGCAAGTCCAACCAAAAAAAAATCAAACCGTTTGACAAATAAATTTTTGACCGTTTGGTATAAAAAAAAATACTACTAAACTACCCTATAAATACACAACATATTTACACACTAAACTCACAAATCTCACAATCCTCTCTATCAAAAATGTCTAAGAAAACACCACAACAAAAAGGCCGAAAATCCCGTTTGGCACAAAACTCCCCGCATATTTTAACACGGATCCAATTTCCGGTTAACGGTGTCTCACCAAGAATCAATTTCCAACCCCGTGCTTTCGAATATCAATCCCAACAAGCTCCACAACAACAAACTAACAATCCATTTTTTATGAATCGTCCATTTGTTCCACCGTATCAAAACATCCAACAACAACAACAACAAAGCCACTCCCGTCGAAGCAACCAATCTATGTATGGGTCACCCGAATCTGTGTACCGTCCAACAATGGATTCATCAACGTCTTCGTATTCAAATTATCAACAATATTCTCCGGTTAACCGTATCAATCTTGATGGTTTTGATTTCGAAGAACAATTATACACCAATCCTGATTTTTATGTTGGAATCGGTTCGGCTCATGGATCGTATCACGATTTGGTTAACATTGATGACGAAGAAGAAGAAGAATGTCGAGAAGAGACGTCACCGGTCAAACCGAAGAAACGAGCTACAAAGGCGAATAAGAAGGTGATCTGCGCAGAACCGTCAAGCTAAATCACTCAAACCTGCCACTTGTGAATGGCAGACCGTAATCAGCTTAAAACTGCTCAAGCACAAATGCAATGAAGTCCAGGAGAATATAGTGAATTCCCGGGTCGTTAAGTCCCACGGAGACTCAATGGTGTGTAGAACACTTGATCAGACGATAGAATGATCACTAATGATAGTGATCAGAAAAGATTAGGATTTGAATATTACACTACTGAAAAAGGAAATAATTAAAAGCGACTTAAATGCAAATTAAGAAAATTAAAAAGATAAAATCTATTAAATAAACGCTATCACTATATTTAAAGTGATGAACGTTTAAAACCTAAAACGTACGTTTAAACTAAAAACTACGTAACGTACGAAATAAAAAGTGAAACTAAAGAAGGAAAATACCTACGAATATAGAAAATACATTTTTACAATCCTAATTATATAAGAAAATTATTAGAAAAGAAAAATTATTTTTAAAACTATTTAATTAATTATTATTAATTAAAAACTATTTTAAGCTATTTAATAATACTCTAAAATAAAAGAAAATATGAAATAAGACTAGAAAAATAAAATTAAGACTTAGAAAAATCTAAAATATGATAAAACTAATTTTAAAACAGAAAATATATTTTTTAGACTTTTTATATATTTATTATTAATTTAATACTATTTAAAACTAATTAAAATGCTAAAAAATACTTTTTAAACTAAGAAAATTATGGAAAAATACTTTTTAGGCTTTTTGTATTTATCTAAACTTAATAAAAATGAAAAATTATTTTTTTTAAGACTTTTCTTAATTATTTGTATTTAAAGCTAATTAAAAATACTTAAAAACTAGATAAAATGTAGAAAAATACCAAACAAGCTAGGAAAAATCTGAAAAATTCAGGAAATGCTTAAAACAATATTAGGAAGCTAGGAAAATTGGAAAAACAGGGTCTTGTTTGGAGGATTAAGCAACTGATGTGGGAAGTGCTTAAAAATGAGCACTTTGAATAAGCTAGATGGACCAAACAAGCATTAAACGTCTGAGAAACTTGAACAAGCTAAAACAACCCTAAAGCAACTAAAAACAACACCCCATAACCTCTGGATTGCCATTGCAGATTTGATGAGTATGAGCTTAATGGCTAAAAACATTGGAGGGGCAACTTTAAGCTAGAATATAAGCACCTAAATAAGCTAGAAACATGAAAACAGGAATTGGAACTTCTAGAGGACCTGGCCAAGAACCAATAAACCCAAGACCAGCCCTTGCTGAGCTAAGGTGAACTCTGGGCTAGATCTGCAAGATCTGCACAATCATCTGTCTAAGTGCCTGCAGGGCACTTGGCATCACTTTGACAAGTTTGTTTTGAAGGCTATAAAAAATTGACAAAAATTTATAAAAATAACCATAAGAAAGTAGACCAACAGAATATTAAAAAGCTACAGGATTCACTTAAATAGGCTTGGAAATGAGCAAATGAAAAATCCTTCTCAGTGGGCTCAAAACCACTTTTGCACAATTTGACTTTTTCACAAAATCAAAATGTTGACTAAGTTGAGGTTTGATCAAGATTTAAAGACTGAAATAGGTGTATAATGATGAAATAACACTGATGTAAGCTAGACCTATGTATTTTAAACATGAAATGAGCTTTTGACTATGCAAAAATCCAACAGTTTTGCTGTAAGGACAGATGGCAAACGATTTTGACTAAGAGATCTTGCAGGCATATGAAATTGACTCAAATGAGCTCAATAGGACTAAACAAGAATGACCAAACAGATATTAACCATTACAAACTCCTCTAAGACATATTTGCGGCCTAACCAAACACCACTTATAAAGCGATAAGCAAATAACAACAAGCTAGGCTGAACCACTTGCACCAAAGATCAAAATGAGCTAATATGACCTTATTACAACTATATAAACAGGTCTAATCGGATGGTGATCAGGATACAAGTACCAATAGAAAGCGCATTATGACTTGAAATTTGGAAATGAGAAAAGTACTAACCACTATCCAGTTGGTGCCACAGGCTAAACCAGACCCAAATACTACTCTAACCTACTCTAATACAACCCAAAGCAACCTTAGCATCACCATTTTCCATTTCTGACCCAAGAATCATCACCAGTTGACTTTTGTTGACTTTTTCACAAACTTGCTTGAAAATGATTCCAAAGCTCATCAAAAGCTATATAAATCTTAAGTACACTTGTTTGAGCTTACAAAGAAGCTAATTAGAAGCTTAAACATAAAAAGTTGAGACTTAAATATGCAACAGTAACATGAAACATGTATTTTATCTAAAAACTTTGATTGAGAACTCAAAAGCACATTACAAAGGATATTTAACTTAAGTGAGATACAAAAACACTGAAATTACAACATTTTAACTAAAACTAAAAACATTTAATTAAAAACGACATTAAAGAAAATAAATAAAACTAGCTACTACTCCTTCTCTTCTCCTCTTGCCTCCTTTTTATACTCAAACTTCTTTCCTCTTGACTCTGAGCACTTCCCACCAATATCTTGGACCATTGGATGAGCTTAAGTGATTTTGGCGTTTGATTGTTTTTGGCGCCAAAGTGGATTATCGACAGGTGGGGGTAGAGTGTTAAGGGAGAATGAGCATTTAATGATATTTGGAGTTGTGATGAGGTGGGGGGACAAGGAGGGTGATGTGGAGAGGAGGGGGGATGGATATGTTGATTGTTTTCAGAGAGCAGGTGAAGGGGAAGAAAAAGGGCGCCAAGTGGGTTTGGGTTTGACTGACCAGGTATTAGTAACAAAGGGGGGTTCAAAAGGTATTGTGACAGGGGTCACTTGGGGTAGGCAGGCCAAAAAGGGTGTTATAAGGGTATTAATGACAAGGGCTAAATGTGTAGATTCTGAAATTATAAGGACCATTGCTGCCAAATCTGAAAAGTTGCTCAAAGGACTAAAAATGACAAAGTTTAATAATGCAAGGACCAAAGTTGCCATTTTCAGATTTTCAGGACCAATTCGCCAATTTTCAAACTTGGAGGACCATTTTTGTAATTTTCTCAAACTTTTGATATTTTTCACCAAAGGACTAAATTTGACAAGTTATGATTTAAAAAGGACCTTTGGTGATTTTACTTTTGAAATTATGTGCTCAGGGACTGTTTTTGACAATTTTTTGAAACTTGGGGACTAAAGCGCAATTTTTGCAAATTTGATACGTTTTCATCGATTTTGATATTTTGCATTTAAAACACATAAAACACTAATTTGTGATATTTTGATCATTTTGATGTGTTTCTGAGTGTTTTCAGATGATTTTGCAGTTTATATTGTACAAAAATGATGAGTATTTAGACACTCATCAGAAGGTTGTCGAGAAAGAAGCCAAGAATAATTCGTCGCTTTGGTCAAAAGAAGAAGAGATCGCCTTGTGCAACGCTTGGTGTGATGTATCCGAGAATAGTATAACGGGAAACAACCAAAATGCTAAAGGATTTTGGCAGAAAGTCATTTCTTACTTTGAGAAGGAGGTTGGTGCAGAAAGAACGTACAACTCTATTATTACAAAGTGGAAAAATAGGATTCATCCTAGAGTTGGTCAACTTTGTGCCATTTACAACAATGCTTAGAGGAATTACGGAAGTGGTGAGAATGACCTCACCTTGTTTACACGGCGTGTGATGAATACCAACTAGTGTGCAATCATCCGTTTGTTTTGGAGCATTGTTGGAAGATTTTGAGGACCATTCGTTTGGAAGGATAATGAGATGCCGGCTTTTTTAAGCCAAGATAAGGGTCGCAAAAAAGCAAGGACTTCAACCGACTCGGATGTGCACTCGGATGTGCCTGCGTCTGTGCCTGCGTCTGTGCATGGTAGACCAATTGGTCGTGATACCGCAAAGAAGAATAAAAATAAATCTTCGGAGTTTTCGAAAGCTACCTACATGGAAGGTGTTTCCGAGAAATGGAAAGTCATCAAGTCCAAGGCATTGGACGAAGAAGGATTTGCAGACGGATCTTGTGATTTGAAGAAGAAAGAGCTAGAACAATGGCAACTGGTGTTGGAGATGGAGCAAAAGAGAGAAGAAAGGGAAGACAAAAAATTGGCACTAGAAGAACAAAAACTTGAATTTGAGCGACAAAAGAAATATGATACAGATCTCATATTCTATTGCACTAATCGACCCATCTTTGCCCTTGCGGACAACAACAAACAATGCAGAAAATCAAAGACGCGATCAAGGCACGCCACAACCTAGATTTTTAATAAGTGTTGTAATGTTTTAATAAGTTTCGTAATGTTTTAATTTTATTTGAATTATTATGTAACGTTTTAATTATTAATGAAATTTTATTTTGTGTTAAAAATGTTTTTCTTTTTAAAAAAAAAAAATGAACTTGGTCGCCCTTACTGGGGCACCTAATCGCCTGAAGGTCTTTGGAGAGAGAAAGCTGACGTGACAGTGAAAAGTAAGGGGATTGAATCCCCTTACTGGGGCAGCCTAACTATCAAACTAATTTAACAAAGGTGTATGTTTGATATTTCCTGATTCTTATAATATTTGAATGAAAAACACAGTTTATAAGAGATTTGTAAGGCTATGCACAGTGGTCGGTCATGTTCGGTTGACCCATCGGTCGAACTAGGTCGACCCACTGTGGAGCTTCGGTCTCGATCGGTCGTGGGACGCTCGAAAACACAATTGGGTCGTTTTCTCGACCGAGTTCAAAACACACACGAATCTCCTTTTAATACTAACAAACAAAAAATCGCCTTTCCAATTTAATTTGTTACCTAAGTTTGGATACATAAAACTTGCGAGGTGGTATGCAAAGTTGATGGACCAAAATTGTGAACTGATGACCATTTTGGATTTGCAAGTTGGGATATACTGATGAGTATATAGATACAACAATTAAACATTTTAAGTGAGATCGATTAAGATGTTGTAGACAGATATAAAGTATATAACTAGTTCTGTGAAACTGAGTATAGACGTGTGTGTGAAAGTTTGCCTTAACACGTATATACCAGATGGAAACTTGCATGCAGTGGAAACTTGTATGTGTGTGGATATATATCATATGTCTATGGTATGCATAACACGTATGTACTAGATGGTTGTGCATGCAATTGTTGTTTTGAATTTAACAAAAATATATAATAATAATAATAATGATAATAATAATAAGAGTAAATTGCAAAAATCGTCCATGTGGTTTGCCCAGATTGCAAAAATCGTCCACAGGGGTTTAAGCTAATTGCAGGGGCGTCCTGTGGGAAACTTTTCATCATTTTGGTCCCTGGATTTAACTATCGTTAAATGAATTC
Source organism: Chrysanthemum makinoi (assembly GCA_910596185.1). NCBI lineage: Eukaryota > Viridiplantae > Streptophyta > Magnoliopsida > Asterales > Asteraceae > Chrysanthemum > Chrysanthemum makinoi. The sequence continues at coordinate 371,625,620 of OU343224.1, forward strand.
TGTTAGAAGTTACACATTTAGCCCTTTTGGCCAATAATCGTTGCGGCGTCCATCCTTTAAACCACAAGGACGATTTATGCAATTACACAGTTAGTCCTCAATACAAAAACGATTGCACCTTCAGTCCTTAATACATAATTTCAGTTAAAAAATTGCACCGTTAGTCCTTTATACATAACCTAAGTTAGTCCCACCACCACCACCACGTACCACCACCACCACCACCACCACCACCACCACCACCCTACTCACCGCCCACTGCCACCACCACTACCACTACCACCACCACCACCACCACCAATACCCACCGCCATTCACCACCACCACTACCACCAGTTACCACCACCAATCATCGTCTCCACGCGTCTACCACCACCACAACCAATCACCACCGCCACTAACCACCACCACTACTTACAACCACCACCACCCAACACCACCAATCACCACCAAAAAATAATAAAAATCAAAAAAAATAGATTTATTTTTCAAAATTTTCAAAAAATTTATTTGAAAAATTGTTTTGAAAAAAATTATTTGAATTATTTTTGAAAAAAATAATATTCGAAAAAATTTTGAAAAAACATTTCGAAAAATTTTTTTGAAAAATTTTGAAAAAAAATATTTCGAATTTTTTTTTTTTTTGATATTTGAAATATTTTTTTTTGAAAAAAATTTGAAATATTTTTTTTCAAAATTTTTTTTTCGAAATAATATTTTTCAAAAAGAAAATTTTCGAAATTATATTCATTTTCAAAAAAATTTGAAATAATTTTTTTTTAAATTTTCGAAATAAAATTTTTGAAAATTTTGAAAAATAAATCAATTTTTTTGATTTTTTACAAATTTTTTGATTTTCTTTGGTGATTGGTGGTGTGGGTGGTGGTGGTGAAAGGTAATGGTGGTTAGTGGCGGTGGTGATTGGTATGTGGTGGTGGTAGGCGTGGTGGACGGTGATTTTGTGGCAGTGGTGGTGGTGAATGGCGGTATTGGTACTGGTGGTTGGTGGTAGTGGTGATAGTGGTAGTGGTAGTGGTGGTGGCGGTGGTAGTGGTTGTGGTGGTAAGGCGTGATGGTGGTGGGACTAACTTAGGTTATGTATAAAGGACTAACGGTGCAATTTTAACCAAATTATGTATTAAGGACTAAAGGTGCAATCGTTTTTGTATTGAGGACTAACTGTGTAATTGCATAAATCGTCCCTCTGGTTTAAAGGATGGACGATTATTGGCCAAAGGCTAAATGTGTAAATTCTAGCGGAATTCATTTAACGATAGTTAAATCGAGGACCAAAATGATGAAAAAGTTTCCTCACGGCCGCAGGCTAGCGACCCCGACGATTTTTGCAATGCAAGCCACAGGACATTTTTGCAATTACTCTAATAATAATAATAATAATAATAATAATAATAATAATAATAATAATAATAATAATAATAATAATAATAAAATTAACTAGGTCACCATTATGGCAACTAGATCGTCGGAGAGAAAAAGCGTAAACAGGTGACCAGGGTACCACCTGTGCATAGCCTAGTGGTCACTTGACATCCGTTTCCGCCTTAGCTGTCACATCAATTTTTAACCACATGAGTTTACCTTTACTTTTCTACTCTAACGGTCAACATCTAAGAATAAAAAGTGAGGTACTTCCTTGGTTTTCGTTAAATGAATTGCTTCACCCAAAATTCGTCTATCACCTCCGTAATGGTGTCATTCTCCTTCACTTTCATTTCACATTCCTTTCACTCACGCCGTTACACCCCGCCTAATAATTAGTATTGCTTATCTCTTTCAAAATATCAAACAATTATTAATTAATTATTTACTAAATTTTCTTTTGTAACAATCTCAAGTATGCATAATAAAGTTACTAGCAATCTCAATCAAAGCATAACTTAATGATTAAGAGTAGGTTTGGCAAAAGGTTTTAAAAGTTTGACCTTTTGAAATAAAATAGGTTTAAACAAATGAAAATGCTAAATGTAAATGCTTGCGGAGACGGAGCCAGGAATCTAAGTTAAGGGGGGCCGAAATTTTTTACTGCATGACAGTAACACACGAATAATAGATCGTCAAAATTATGAGTATTCATAAAAGGGCCAAGTTTCATTCGATTTTGTTGTTACAATTGAAATAAGAAACTTGTACATTTCGTTTTGCGCATCTTATTTTTTTAATATCAAGAAATTAACAAATAGGATAACAAATACTCCTACTTTAGAAATTAAAAGCTTTGTTTTGTCTCCAACCAAACATTTTGAGCAACATATTAAACTAGGGTTAACTTTGTCACTTATTAAATGTTAAAGGGGTCAAACTAAATTTTTACATCTTAATAAGGTTTGATAATAAAACAAAATTTCCTTGAGCCCCACAAATAAACAAATACTACTACGTATCTGCTTGTTAGTTGTCTTCCCCATCAAAAAGAAAGAAGCCATATCATGTTCAAGTGTTCAAACCGAAAATAACAAACACATACCGGAAAATCAAAAAACATAAACGCATACCAGAAAATCAGACTACAAAGGTAAGTTTGGCCGGTTTGGGGGAGGGGGGAGCACCCGCCAGCCCCCCACTGGCTCCGTCTCTGAATGCTTGTATTTTTATCGAATAATCAACCACCACCTAAATAGCAAAATCTTTAAAAAATATTACAAGCTTTTCTTTTAGAAGCTATTACTGTTTTGAGTATGAGTTCCAACTCTTTTGTTATTTGTCAAACTAGATGATTATCTGCGCATAGCAGTGATAGTTTATATTGTAAAATGATAATAACGAGATACAAAGTAGAGGGGATATTGTGTTTATTTGATAATGATTGTCACACCCCGCTAAGAGCGGAAACATGAGGTGCAACGAAATGTAACATCGCATAAGATAGTAGAACAACACCATATATGATTTAAGAAATGGGTTTACAATGTTACATAAAGATTTTATACAACACTGAATAATGAAAACATAAGTCTTAATATTATCATAGTTAAGTCTTTACAAAAAGGTCTTGGCCAAGTCACTCGGTCTATGATATGAGGACAATGTATGACTTCAATATGCATGCCTTCAAAATACGACTATCGATCACCTGAAAATAATACTCGAAAACGTCAACATAATGTTGGTGAGCTCGCAGGTTTTTAAGTAAGTGTAAATCAGTTTTCCTATGCATATTATAATCAGTAAGATATAAGTAAATCAGATTTCCTGTGCAATGCAAGACATGAAGGCCATGTATAAGTAATAGTGCTAAGCAAGCAGTAAAAGAAATGTAATCCACGTCATGTAATCCAACCACCACGTGGTCCTGATAGAAATAAAAAGTCATACTGGGTGCCTCTACCCAAAGATGTACTGGGTGCCTCTACCCAAAGATGTATTGGGTGCCACTACCCAAAGATATGCTGGGTGCCTCTACCCAAAGATGTACTGTAAATCCTTGGTCATGATTCACACAATATGAACACACATAATACCAACAATATTGCATAACTAACGCACAATTATATACACAAACATGTCTAAAAGAAATAAATATGAATTTAGCACATCTAAAGAAATAGTATAAATGAAATAGTAGTTGAGTATTACTTTCCCCCAAGAAAAATATCGGAAAATGGGGCCACGAGTACTCACCTTGAAGCGGATGAGATAAAGTGCACAAGTCCAAGAAAATAATCTTAAGAAACCAACGCACACTCGATAATAGTGATCAATCTATTACTCCTTCAACCAATCTACAATAATCTGGGAACAGGATTTTAGTTAGAAACCTATTTAATTGCGGCTTCGATTTATAATTTATGCTTATGATCTGTTGGTATTTATTATCCACTAGAACTTGGATGGCATAGGTGTAATTTGCTTTATTATTAGGCTAATCAAAATTCCATAACTTCTTGTTAACTAATTATCTTACCAAATCTTATATCATTATTTATATTACCGTTACGTATTTTGCACCTTCCCTACTTATTTTATGCTAGACATAGCTACTGATTTGATTCAACTCAATGATAAAATAATAGTTTGATCATATGTTAAGTGTCTGAAGGTGAATAATATAATGTTTTCTTTGGATTATTGTTGAAAGTAACTCAAAAATGGAACACAAATATTACAGGGACTGATTTTGACATGTTTGTATTTCAGTTATAATGTTGAAGTAAAGTTTATGCTGATAGTTGCAAGTTGTGTAAAGTTCAAGGACTAGCGATGTCAAGCTGATAGAAGTATTTGATCAAGGGGTATTTAAGCTCTCTTCTCCAGCTAGGGTTTTATTAAAAACATATTGCATCTCTTTCTCTCTCTCCAGCGCAGTTTTCTCGTTATCTGATATTCAATCAAGATCTGTTTAAGTGTTCTTATTGTTGCTTAAGAGTGATTGTGAGATAAAAGTTGTAATAGTACTATTGATAATTAGTCAATAGACTTCCAACCTGATTAGCGATGGGAAGTATTGTGTTTGATCATATCTTGGGTTTGTGATTGTTCTTGGTTCTGATTAAGATCGATTCTTGTGATCTTGGTTGATTGTGTTTTGTAATAATAAAGGTTGATCTTGAATTGAGATTCAAGAATTGGTTTCAGGTTAAAATTCTGTTTTCCTACATGGTATCGTCGAGCGGGTTACTCTTGCTTTCGATAAAATTGATTTTGGAAAATTAGGGTTTCAAAAAATTTGGGGGTTTTTCAAATTAGTTTGATTAAACCTAATTGACTGTGATTAATTAGTGTTTTTGACTCGATTGATCAATTTTAAGCGGTTTTACAAAGCAATTTTTGAGAAAATTAGGGTTTGGGTATTTTTTTGGGGTTTGATCTCTTGCTTCGATTGGTGGTTAGTTCGTGGTATTCTTGATTCTTTTTGGAGAATCTTGGTGGTTCTGGGTTGATTGAGATCGTGTGGGTTGTGATTCTTGTCTCAAGAGTCATAATCTGGGTTCTTGTTCATTTGCTTCTTGGATTTCGTCTTGTTGTAACACCCTCACACTCTTTACCTTTCTTTATTCTTATTTCTTGTTTAGATTGACGGGGAATAGGAGTTGGGATTGTTGGAGGTGATTGTGATTGTTGTTGGAGTGTTGTTTATTTGTTTAGTTGTTGTTCTTGATTTAGAATAATGCCTTGACCTACCACCTTGAGTGGCAAGGAAGCCCGGAACTATCTTTTTTTCGTGTTCTTGTTTTTTTTAGTGTATGTCTCATGGTTATCTTGATGATGAATATGAGGATGAGCTCATTACTTTGATTAGCGATTAGATCTTAGTAATCCATTGCATTTGCATCCTAATGACTCTGCTACTCTTACTGTTGTGTCTATCAAATTAAAATGGACTGAAATTATAATGTGTGGTCTTGTGCTATGTTGTTAGCATTAGAAGGAAAGAATAAAATTGGTTTTATAGATGGGTCTTGTAGAAGATCCAATGTTGATGAGGTTCTAGGTAGACAATGGGATAGGGTGAATCTTTTTGTCTTGGGATGGATTTTAAACTCTATGGAAGAGAGTTGTTTTGGGACAAATTTTTTCTAAAGAGCCGATGTTTGGAATGAATTAAAAGAAATGTTTGATAGAGTTGATGGTTCATTACTTTTAACTTGCATCATAAAATCAACTCTTTGTCTCAAAATGGTAGCCCTATTGCTGAATACTTTAATAAGTTGTCTACTGGAAACAATTGATGAGATTTGGTGTACTTGGGGATTTCAATCAGATGAAATTAATGCGTTCTTAATGGGATTAGATGAGTCTTATATGCAAATAAGTAATATTCGTCTAGAGATCCTCTCCTGATGTTAAAGGGGCTTTTCTTCATTTCTAGTGAGGAATCTCACAGTTCGTAGTCCCGGTTCAATGGTGGGGCTTCTCAAAAGTCTCATTCATCTCTTCCTCCAGTGTTCCAAATAGAGGGAACACACGGAGGTCTACCTCTGGCGGTTCTTTCGAGACCTAATATTGGACCTAGAAATAATGATACTAGAAGGAATGCGATGGTCTGTTTTTAGTTTGTGAACATTGTGGCTTCAATGGTCATACTGTTGATAGGTGCTTTAAGCTCATTGGATATCCTGCTGATTTTGGGAAAAATAGAAAGAATAATAACAATCAGGGTGTTCAAAATTTTATTAAGAGATTTGTTAATAACAATAATTCTGTTGGCTCTAGTTCTATCTCGCGCCTTTTCGATGAGCAGGATATCTAAACTCATTTCTTTGATTAAGGAGAACTCTGTTAATAATAATGGAAATGGAAAGACTGTGCATGCCAATATGGCATGTATTGTCTTCAATAAAAGTAAATTTTTAATCAAAACTTTACCAGGTTTTTTTGTCATAATAGTAAAATGAGGGTTGCATTGGTTGCGTGTATTATTGTAGATTCTGGTGCAAATCAACATCTTACATATACTGATAAATATTTAGTGAATGTTATTGATATTTCCAGGTTCTCACTAATCATTTAACATTATATGATGTGTTGGTTGTTCCTGAATATTGTGTCAGTTTAAATGTCTGTTCATAAGGTGGCTAGAGATAGTAAATTTGTTGTTGCTTTTGATGAGACCAAATGTTATGTTTTACCTCAGGATTTGAGGGGAATGAATGTTCTGGGATTGGTAGGCAGATGGATGGTTTGTATTACTTTGATGGAGATCAAGGTATTGACCTAGGGGTTAAAAATTTTAAGTTCGCTTGTGATATGACCAAGAAAATTTGGCATTAGGACTTGGTCATCCTCGACCAAGTTTTACAGAGCTAAAGGGTGAAATCAATTTTCAAAATAAAGATGAAAATGAGCCTTGTGACATTTGTCAACAGGCTAAACAAACTAGAGAGCCTTTTCCTCTAAGTGATCATAAAACTTTGAATTTAGGTGACTTAGTTCATTTAGATCTTTGGGGTCCTTATAAAGTAAAAAGTAAAGAAGGTCACAGATTCTTTTTAACTATTGTTGATGATTTCACCAGGGCAGTTTGGGTTTACTTACTTAAGAGTAAGCAAGAGGTGTTTGATTATATTCAAATTATTTATAATCTGATTAAAACATAGTTTGAAAAATGTGTTAAAATATTTAGAAGTGATAATGGTACAGAGTTTGTTAATACTCAATTTAATGGATTTTGTGAGAAAAATGGTATTATTCATCAAACATCTTGTACTTACACACCTCAACAGAATGGGGTTGTTGAGAGGAAACATAGGCATCTTTTAAATGTTGCTAGATCCCTTATGTTTCAGGGGGGATTACCTTTGTATTTGTGGTCTGAATGCATTTTAACTGCCACTTATTTGATTAACATATTGCCGTCTTCATCTTTGAATGGATTGTCTCCCTTTAATCTTGTTTTTAAAAGAAAACACGAACTTAATCATTTAAGAATTTTGGTTGTCTTTTGCTACTATTCTTACCGGTAATGATAAGTTTAGTAGTAGGGTAGAAAATGTGTTCTAGTTGGGTATTCCAATTTTCAAAAAGGTTATAAACTTTATAGTCTTGAAAGAAAACAGTTTATATTCTCTAGAGATGTTAGATTTTTTGAAAATGTGTTTCCTTTCAAGATCAAAAACTCTTCTACATGCTTCCCCTCTTAGTCGAGTTTGAATCATGTTAACTTCTTTGATGAAGTAACATGTGACAACTCGACACATCAATGATGATAATACTCATGATGATCATCATGAGAGTGAGGCGACTCCTCCTACATCTAGGCAGCCCAACTATTGACCATGAACAGTGATTTGGGGCACTCGATGGTTCCAATGAGGTTACCAGTCAGGTGAGATGGCTGCAACTCCTCTAGGTGTGAGTAGCCGAGGGTGAAAGCAGTTCTTTATGAATCGGCCAGCAGATTTGCTTTTGTTAATAATCCTTTTTAAGAAGGTCCGATAGAACATTTGTTTTTCCTAATAAATACAATGACTATGTGGTTGATTCTAAAGTTAAATTTGGTCTAGAAAAGTTTGTTACTTATGCTAAACTTAAAAATGATACTCTCTGTTTTGTTGTTGAACTTAACAAAAGTTTTGAGCCTAAAACATATTAGGAGGCATGTATGTATCAGCCTTGGATGGATGCTATGACTAGTGAGATGAAAGCTTTATATAGTAATGATACTTTTGAAATTTTGAGTTGCCTTTGGTAGAAAAGCTATAGGTAGCAAATGGGTGTTTAAAATAAAATACAAATCTAATGGTGAAGTTGATAGATATAAAGCTAGGCTTGTTGCTAAAGGTTATAATCAGAAAGAAGGAGTAGATTTTGATGAAACCTTTTCTCTTGTTGTTAAGATTGTTACTTGTTAGATGTCTTATAAATCTTGTTGTTAGCAAGATTGGCCCATTTTGACTTGATGTTAACAATGCTTTTTATATGGAGATTTAGATGAAGCTGTTTATATGTCTTTACACGATGGGTTTTAATGCTAATGATAAGAGAGTTTGTAGACTCAAAAGTCTTTATATGGTTTTAAAACAAGCACCCAGGCAATGGAATGCTAAGTTAACCAGATGCCTTGCTTGAAAATGGATTCATCTGAGTAAAAGTGATTATTCCTTGTTTATCAAGAATGAATCAGGTAATATTGTTGCTTTACTTGTGTATGTAGATGATATAATTGTTATTGGTAATAATTTGGCTGAAATTGAAAGTTTTAAAGTTTTTCTCAAATCTAAATTTCAAATTAAAGATTTGGGAAAACTTAAGTACTTTTTGGGTATTGAGGTTATTGAAACTGATAAGGGTTTATGTTTAACTCAGAGGAAATATTGTTTGGATTTACTTACTGAATTTGGATTGTTAGCATGCAAACCATCTGCTTTTCCTTTAGAACAAAGTCTTTCTATTATCAATGAACCTACTATACTTGATCCTGTTTTGGATAACATTACTGAATATCAAAAGTTAATTGGAAAATTGATTTACTTGACATACACTAGGCCTGATATTTCATATATTTGTACATTGTTTGAGTCAGTTCATGCATAAGCCACTTAAGTCTCATCTTAAAATTGCACTTAAAGTTTTAAGGTATCTTAAAGGTTCTCCTGGAAGAGGAATACATATTGTTAAAAGTTCTTTTGAAAATCTTGAGACTTATGTGGATGCAATTGGGCCAAGTGTGTTGTTACTTGGAGGTCGATTCTGAGGGTTTTGTATATTTTTAAATGGTTCATTGGTCTCATGGAAAAGTAAAAAACAACATACCCTTTCTAAGTCAAGTGCAGAGTATAGAGCAATGGCCTCTGCTACTTCAGAAATTGTTTGGGTCTTAAAATTTTTAAAAGATCTAAGCTGGAACATTTTGCTGTTAAACTCTTTTGTGATAGTCAAGCAGCAATTAAGATTGCTGCAAATCCTATTTTCCATGAAAGAACTAAACACTTAGAGATTGATTTACATTTTGTGAGAGATAAAATTTTAGCTGGGGTTATTAAGACTCAAAGGTTCAATCGTGAGATCAAGCTGCGATATTTTACTAAAGGCCTAGATAAACTTCAACATGAAAAACTGGTTTCCAAACTTGGTTTGTTTGATGTGTTCCAGGTTTGAGTTAAGGGGATGTTGAAAGTAACTCAAAAATGGAACACAAATATTACGAGGACCGATTTTGACATGTTTGTATTTGCTTATAATGTTGAAGTAAAGTTTATGCTAATAGTTGCAAGTTGTGTAAAGTTCAAGGACTGCGATGTCAAGTGATAGAAGTATTTGATCAAGGGTATTTAAGCTCTTCTCCATTAGGGTTTTATTAAAACATATTGCATCTCTCTCTCGAAAAGCGCACGTTTTCTCGTTATCTTGATATTCAATCAAGATCTGTTTAAGTGTTCTTATTGTTGCTTAAGAGTGATTGTGAGATAAAAGTTGTAATAGTACTATTGATAATTAGTCAATAGACTTCCAACCGATTAGCGATGGGAAGTATTGTGGTTGATCATATCTTGGGTTTGTGATTGTTCTTGGTTGCTGATTAAGATCAGATTCTTGTGATCTTGGTTGATTGTGTTTTGTAATAATAAAGGTTGATCTTGAATTGAGATTCAAGAATTGGTTTCTGGGTTTAAATTCTGTTTTCCTACAATTATCATTGTTAACTGAAACAACTGTAGTAAGCAGCAGTTAGTACTCCATACATGGCTAAACAAGATCACATTCAAATATCAATTTAAATATGTTTCTTCACTAATTAATAAATTATATTTGTAATAAAACAAAGTTTAATAAATTGGCATGTTCTCTTGGTTATATATATGTATGCATGCATGATATATATGTATGAATCATGTAAGCAAAATATGAATGGATCGAAGATACCTTCAAGCCAACGAGAAAAGTCGAGATAAAAAAAACAAACACTAGTACGAACACTGACCCAAACACCAACGCTATATTTAACTCGAATGCGGTGGAAACTGAAGATTAAAAACGAGCTCGAACCTCGGCGGGCGAACCGAAAACTTCTATCCGAACATGAACCAAACTTCGATCAAACGAACCATCACCCGATCGATGCGGAAACTCTTCTTGAATACGAATCAAAACTCGACCAAAACATAAATTTTAACCTTGAGGTCGAGACTACCATGTTGCCGACGACCATACTTTAGAGAGGCTTGAGGTTATGGATGAATATGTGATTGGTTTGTGATGAGTATCATGAATGGCTTGAAATTTCCGAATGTTGATGTAAGTATGTGGAGTTTCTTGGCTCGTTAATTTTGGAGAGACAGAGAGACCATGCGATTTGCTTTAGAGAGAATGAGAAAAAGGTGAATGTTATATGTTTTATGAGCAAGAAAATGGTATGATATGCGTTAACTAAAATATATTCCGTGAATATTGCCGTGAGTATTGCCGTGGATATTGTAAAAAAAAATAAACAGATATATCTTCTAACGTGTAAAAAGGCTAAAGAAGAAATTGTTGTGACGTTTGATATAGGTAAGTTAGGACTAGGATAGTATTTATTTATTTAGTTTACTAGGATTTAATTCACATAGAATATTTGATATTTCATATAATATGTAGTATTTACATAACATATAGTTTAATGTCGTTTTATTTTTTTTATTTTTATTTTTTTATTATATATATTTTTTTCTTTTTAGAGTTTTACAAATTTCTAATTAGAAGTCAAAGGTCGGGTCAATGGTCATCGTTGACTAACCTGATTTGGTGACGGTTCTCACAATGGTCATGTGTACAGGCTACAATATAAATATTGAATAAGACTAATCTAATTAAGGTATTTATAAATCATCCTAAACTCTAGCTAATCAACAACCAAATGCCAACTCATTTGGTCTTATCCACTATGCATATTGACAGCTAACATATATGACCGTCAATTTATTTGTGTGTGCATTTACTTTTTGTTTTTCTTGGGGTATATATGGTGTAAGTGAAGTTGAAGAAAGTTTGTAAATTAAATTGATTTTTTTTAACGTGGATTTCTGACTTAACATTATGAGCTGACTAATCCTAATGTGACTACCCTTATGGATAGCCCGTAGTCGACGCATGTTAACCTTTGTGACCACAAAAAAATTAATTTTCTCTTCGTTAGATTTGAATCTTTCACATCCACTTTTACTAAAGTTTAATCATTTTCAATCATCTCTACTACAAAGAGAAAACCTTTCTCTTAAAACTTATAACTTTTAAAAAATGAGTAAAGTTAAATTACCAATTAATTAAAAATAATAGTAACAAATCCATCATTATCATTAAATTAATATTTTAAATATTGTTTAATCTTTGAACTTTTATCATTTCTCGTTTTAGAAATATAATTTTTTTTTCTCAAGACACTACAAATGAAACCCTTAAGTGTTTCATCAAAGGTCACACCATAACAAAAAAATTCACAAATACAATTATTTTTCGCTATAACCGTCACTATGGCGGATATGTCTAATATAATAGGAAAATATGTTTGAAAATGAAAACTTTTAACTTTTACAAACTCCAATCCTAGTTGATTTTACTAAAGAAAATATTAAGGAGTTGTCTGAATTCGATTTAATCGACTTAATTTGAAAAAGAAAAAGAAGCTGTTTTAAAGTAGGGTTAAGCAGCGAGTCAATCCGGCCGAACCGAAGAAACCGAGGCCCAAAAAGCGAAAAGAAAACAGAGAACCGACACGAGAAGTAGCAATTGAAACCGAAATCGAACCAAATAAGGTGGGTTCGAGTCGGTTTAACTATTTCGAACGAAAAAATGTGTTTTGACTCGAACCGTACCAAAACCGATCCCACAAAAACTAAAATAATTATACAAAATTTGAACCGAATAAGGTTGGTTGAGTTGATTTTCGAAAGATTTTCTCACCCTATTATAAAGTCACAAAAAAATTATATATTTATGACTGAAAATATAAAAATGATAAAATTAAAAGTGTCTACATTAAGTTATCTATTATTTAAATATTTATGCAAAAAGAAAATTAAAAAGCACCAAAAATATATTTAGTTTGATATTTTATTTAAAATATATCTAGGGTGTGTGTTTGGTAAAACAATTAGTCACTCACTCCTCCGACATAAACCCTAGTTTTGTTTTTCGGTCATGTGTCAGGGCATGTCAAATCTCTTGATAATTTTATGCTTCAACTCAAGTATTAATTTGATAATATGTTTTTAGGGAAATGAATATTTGCTAATTGTGTTGAAATTGATGATTAGTGAGTCCATGATAGGATTAGGGTTTAGTGGAATTTATTTATGTGATTAGTTTTTAGGGGATGTTTGGGATTGCACATTAAAAAAAATGAGGTTTTATTTGTAAAGGGAGAGCGAGTCTTTGACTCAGATCTATGTGTGGTAACCCCGCGACTGTTTCCTAGGCCATCTTTAAGTTTCGAGTGGCCCTGTGCAAAATCGATATATACAGTCTTATCGAGACAATGAAAACTTGTTACTTGAGTAAATTGCAAAAATCGTCTTTGTGGTTTGGCCAAATTGCACGCGTTTAGATTCTGCGTGGTTCGAAGTGCAAAACGGCCTCCTATTTTGCGGTGTTTCGTCCGTTTTAGTCCTCCGGCATTGCAAGTTTTGTCCGTGTGATTCCGAAAGTGCCAAACCACAAGGATGGTTTTGCAATTCAGGGATGTAATTAAAAGCGGACGATTTTTGCACTTAATGGACTGAAGCAATTTGGCTAAACCACAAGGACGATTTTTGCAATTTACTATGTGTTACTTAGAAAGAATGTAGTAACGTTTTTCCATTGATACGTAGTTTTTAGTTTATTTGAAATTCTTTAGTGTAAAAATTAACGTTTTGCTAGTAATAGCAAAATTTGGAAGCTCTGAAGGCCCTTTGCGGTTGGACGCCTTAAATAAATGTTTATGAACCCTTTTCTGGATACCCCAAGATGTTTACCTTAGGACTTTCGAACTTGAGACCTGATGTATGGACTTCAGGACACCTTACTACTTGGTCGCCTTGGTGGTGGTTTTAAGCTTTTATGAGCGGCTTATCACGCTTTAAAATAAGCGACTAGCGGTCTTATGTTTCGGTTCTATATACCAACGGTTTTCGGTTTGGTTGGTTTGGTTGGATTCGACCCAAAACCAAAAACATACCTACATCATATAAACGAAGAGAACCGAAAAATGAACCGAACCCGCCATATCGGTTCGGTTCGGTTCAATTTTGGACCGATGCTCAGCTACCCATTAGAAAAGTTTGAAGTATATGTTGAGTACAAAATCTTATTTTCTAGCAAAGATTTAAGCTATGTGGTTTAAAGAGTTTTTGACTTTTAGGGTCAACTCACCACTGACAACTTCTTAGATTCAGAATTAAAATGTTATTCAGTACTAATGCATGACCATGACTCTTAGTATACTTGTACTACATCATAATATTGAAGTAATAATATAAATGGCTTTAATAATCTCGAGAGTGCTTATTATCTTTGAAGCTAGCAACTAGTCCATCTAATCATGGTAGTCAAACTGTATCTTTGTATGCAATAATTTTCTTTCTTTGTTGCATAGAATATGGTTTTGTAGTCAAAGTAATATGTTGTAAATTTCATGGATTTGGTATGAAGAATATATCGTGCGATCTTATGGGGTGTGTGTTTGGATTTGCAATATTTGTTGTTGTAATAGTTAATGCTTGCCGGAGAAAGCAAAGTGATGATGGACACCAATTCATTGCAACTTGAAGGCTTCGTTTCTATGATCTTTGATTATAGGGGATGCTCGCATGACATTTTGCCTTGAGTTTATGTGAAAAATATAAATAACGTACGGTCACTTATATATTGTTTTAATGTAGATTACATTGAGCATGACGATTTTGTACAAAAGTTTTGAATATAAGTATTTTACTCTATCCTAAATAGGGTACTAAAAATATTAGTTTTATTCTTTGAATATTTCGGTTAGAATTTTATGTTCCTTTACCTCCCAATATATTAATCAATTGTCTTATAAAACGATATAAGAGATTTTTAGTTAATCATAGATCAAATGATTGTCATTAAAAGTAAGATCATAATGTATTTTAGTTCACGAGTGTTGGCGTCTTGTTTCAACGAGGAAGCAGAGGACTAAGACCAAGGACTTAAAACATTTTGAAGTGAACAACCTAAACATATATGCTTGTATATATATAGCCACTTTTAGTTACAACTCCCACCAATGTGGGATAAGAACTTTTTAAACTCTCATTACTTCCGCCAATATTACCCTTCTTCTTTAAAATTCAAGTGTTCACTTTTAGTTTTGTCTCGCGTTAATATTTGGTATTAAGTTATTAACATAACACAATACAAAAGTAATTAATAATAAGTAAAACATGATAAGAATGATTTCAATTCTGACTTGTGTTTGGATTAGATCTGGTTCGTTCATGGGTTAAGGTTTTGGTTTTCTTAGCTCGATATAGTTCGTGATTTGGTGGAGTCTCCGAACAGGTTTCATTTGTTCTTCATGTTCATAATAGCGTTTGATTTCGTCTCGAGAATTACTTGGCTAAGAGCCAGAGATCAATATATTGAGACAATTACTATAAGTAATCTTACTTATAAACCGTGTGGATCATAAATACACTTTTGGTTTACGTAGATCACAATTGAGTAACACACAAATTGCATTAACAAAGAAAGCAACTTATGGCACTAAATCAAATAAATAATTCCCTCTCTCAACAAGCTGACTTTAAGTTCAAAATTGAGATAATAGTTGAGTACTTGGACAATAATTAGTTTGTTTTGTTATTAGCTAGTATAAATTATAAAACAAATTGCAAATTTAATCCAAGTTAAATGTTATTTTTTATATTTTCATGTGAAATGCTTTTATTTAATCTAATTTTATTTATAATAATGAAAAATTAGTTGTTTTAAATAAATAGAAAAGAAATTAAAATAGTAGGATTCAAAAAAGGTGTTATGACTTGAATTATGAAAGATTGTGATTTTGGGTATTTGATTTATGAGAAATGCTAGACCTACTTAAAAAATTCACGTAAAAAATTCCCTCCACGTGGCGTGGGGCGTGATTGCTTTAATAAGAGGCGAGAATAGCTGTCGAGAGAAAATCACATGTCACAGTTCTCTTTATGTGTATTTTGTGAGTAGGTCTAACCGGATAAAATGTATAATTAGGTAATTAAAGGTACATACAATTCCAATTCTGGAGGTCTCCTTAAATATTTAAAAGCCTAAGATTATCATCTCTTCATGAGTTATAAGATAAGACTCGTCAAACTTTCATAGTAAAGTTGCTTATTTTAAGATATAAGATAAAAATATACAACAAAAAGAGGATCGTAACATCCTGAAATATATAAATAAATTTATGTACATTCGTTCAATATATACAATATATTTTTCATGACTTAACCAAATGTAACCAATCAAACAAAACAACACTAACAAAACAACCCAAACGTATAAATGCTAGCAATATCTAATATAAACACTATCACTTTCAATCTCCTGTCTCTCCATATCTGTCACTGTGAAGAAAATCCAATCCACTTCAATCTTGTAAATATTTATCGAGACTTCCGTTAGGTTGCATACTCGTAAACAATAGTATTTCTTGTTGTTATCATATATCTCAAATAACACTACTCCAAATGAGTAGATGTCCGATTCTTAAGATCTCGCCTCACTGAAAATATTAGCACTCTTTATGTCACGATGTATGACGTTTAACTTGTCATTCATTTCGTTTTGAAGGTAACTCAAACCTTTAAGAATATCAAAACAAATTTGTATATGTCGAGACCAATTAAGACTAGACGTTTCACAACCCTTCATAAGAAGCATGAACCTTCATCACAAAAGAAAAAAATATATTAGCTCTATAAACGACTGTTGGCCTTTAATATCCAAAGTCCAAAAGTTTTTTTTTTTTTTTTTTGTGAACAAATTATGTGTTGTTGACTATAACAAAAACCAAAGAAAAAAAAAAAAAAAAAAAAAAAAAAAAAAAAAAAAAAAAAAAACTAGATAAACTTCAGGCTAATCTATTAGTAACATCTAATAAATATTTATCGAAGCTTCCATTAGATGCATACTCATCAATAAGCAAGTTTACTATGAAAGTTATAATTTCATTAGATCTACATAAATCAATCAGAAACATAACTAGCAAGATTATAAAAAAATAAAGGAAGAAGTAAAATGAATACCTTTTCTGAGATCTATGAAAGTAGCGGCTGTGATGTTAAGAAATAAGATAAGAACTTTGTTTTCTGGTATATATACTAGTGATGGTTAGGTTACATCTGATTATGATGGGCTAGTATAGCTATAACAAGCTTTTAACTGTCTTTTTTTTGGGCCACTATTGACTACACACTAGAATGGGCCTTTTGTAGTAATATACTACTTATGGTGCATGTGTAGATAAAGATGCTGCTTTGGTAGTAGAATTGGATATTATCCGAGTGTCAAGAACTCAATATAAAGAGACAAGCATAAGTTAACATGTGAATTAAGTAGGGGCGGAAACGAGCCGAGCTGCTTGTGAAAAGCTTAAGATTAGATTGATAAAAAGTTTGAACGAGCCGAGCCTAAACGAGCTCGATCCTTCCGAGTTTGAGCTAAATTTTGGGGTTGTTTAATAATCGAGCTCGATCCCGAGCTTTATATATAAAAGCCGAAACTTTCATGACGCCTTAAAAATATATTCGTATATATATTTCTATACATATAACCATATATAAGTTAGTCGAGCCCAAGCTTGAGCTTTTGAAAGTTTGCAGAAACCGAGCTCAAAACTCAAGAACAAGAGCTTGAGCTTTCGAGCTAATATATATATAAAGCCGGTAGCTCGAGCTGGGAAGGCTTCGGACTCGACTGTTCCAACCCTAGATTTAAAAATAACCTTAAACATCTAGGTGCAACAAGCCCTTAATAATACTTATTGGTATGTTATTTCAGCATCTCCTTAATAACACATTAATAACTAAACACATCCTTTCTAGCAATTAAACCAATAACTGTTATTGATACATCTAAGTCCTACATAACACTTTACCAAAAATATCTCACTCATTAAAAAAAAGATAATATTTAAAAAAAAATGACACCAGTGGGTAGAATAGCTAGAGACGAATAACACTAGTAGGACGGTACAGTATGGCTTGCCATCGGTGTGTCATTCGTCGCAAAAATCCCAACGACTATCCTAAACTATCAAACTTGGCTATTAAATGTTTGAGTGATGACTTGTCTTAAGTACGAGACTAACTAGCTAGTGCCTAGTGGTATATGTTTGAGTACGTCATGTGCACATATGATATAATATAAATAACCATCAACATCACACAATAGCAAGATTATAACCAAACATAGCTAGATTAATACTTGATACTTCGTTTACAACTCTCGAAAACAATACAAGTGTCTATTAATTCTATTAATTGGGTACTTCGACCTCCAGCATGGGACTGGTGTCCGTAATAGGTAATTTACCGATGCATACGTCCTTTGTTGGGTAGGATAGCATGCCAAAAGGATGGTGTGGATTCCTTGAATTTTTTTTTTTTTTTTTTTATATTAATCGGGTACTACCCGTCTCAGAATATGAAAATAAAGCTACATGCGGAAATGTGTCACACCCCAAATCGCAGCGAGAAATTCATAGTACTTTTATGCACATGAACTTACATTGCAGCATAAAATTCATTAATGAAAGATAAACACAAGTTTATGTGTATGAAACATAGTGAGAAAATTGGATGAGTCGAACTAGTATATAGTTTTTAGTAATATCCTACATGCATGTGCTATTAATTTGTTCTTAAATCTTATGTTTCGCAACTATTAACACATGAAAATTCCAATATCATCCAAATCAAAGTTTCTAAACTCATGGCTTAATAAGTAATATTAGCATGTAACAAAAGATAAAGATAAAAAAAAGAGCACGTAGTACCTGTTAAACCGTATCTTTACATTGACTTTATTAATAAATAATATTTATAGATTACAATAAACCTAATGTACCCTAAGCTCCTCATCATTATTTCGGTTAATAGTACCTGCATAAGCATATCATATATTTCCATTGTTGATGTGCAAAGCTTGTCAATGGCAACATATATCATGTTTCGTTTTCAAAACAACACAATATCTTATTTTCTATGCGTGTGATATTTACAAAGAAAATATATATTCGTCGCGATCTCATGTTCTTCCTCCATGATACATAACCCGATTGTTTCTTTCCCTTTGGATCAACTCAAATCTCTCTTAATTATTAGGTACCTTCCGTATGTGTTCTTGTGTTTGTATTTCGAATGGTAAAATGATCATTTTACATGACTGGATAGTCACAAAATACGCACAATGATCAAAATTTGAAAGTGCAATACGTACAATGAGAAAAAAATATTCAATACACACAATGTCAAAAAGCGTCAAGTTAAATGACTTTTTAAATAATTAGCTCTTAATTTTATTACATATAAAACAAATAACTAAAATTTAGTTTTGTTTAAAAAACTTACCAAATGAGTAATGTTATTGACTAAAATATTTTTACTTAAAAAACAATACAATTTATTAAATATCTAAACACTTAATTACAGTTTAATCCACAAACTTTCACTTACACCCATATACAATAAAATGAAATGGATATAAACATAATTAAATTATATTCATTGTCGCGCCATGCGATAATAGTCTAGTTTGTCAAATATGTTTATCTTAGCTTTTACAAGCTCACGGATCTATCTAATTTTTATTTTAAATATAAACAATCTTCATAGAAAATTATTGTTCACGAACAACAAAAAGGAAAAAGGGCAAAAAACAATCTTTCCAATTTCACTTAGTCATGGAACCTTAGGATTTAGAAAATCCGTTAAAAAGTAAATCGCTCCAAGTATATGTACTCGCGAAAGCTCGTAGTGTAGTCAAGTTATGTTAATAAGTAGTTAGTTTAGTAAACAGTGGATGACGGAGGGTCTTTACACTTGTATCACGATCACTGACAGTATGTAGCGTTTATTGTAAGACACTATAATCTACCTCCCAAGGTAGAGGGTTAGAGCTTCAATACCATTTTCTTTGTTTCACATAGTTCCCAACTCTCTTCCCTTTCTCTCTCTAGAACTTTCTCTCTCTAAAACTTGTATACGCCTCATGTGATTATGGTTTGATGTGTAGTCTATATCTTACAATTGGTATCAAAAGCCATAGTTTGATCACTCATCTTTCATGCTCTTTGTTTTGGTGGATTTCATAAGGTTTTGGGGTTATAAGTGTTTAGAAGAGTTTGATTCATTGTTCAATTCGTGTGTTAAAGTTTGAATTTTGTTAGTACTTTGTTTTAGGATCATCATATGTGCTTAGGTTTCGAATTTGAAGGCTTGAATCTTCGTGGTTTGGCTTGTTTTTATTGTTAAAGTGGTTGTTTTTAATATTGTACTAAGCTAGTTGAGCCACGGTAAAGCGTTTCTTGGCGAGTTTCTTTGGTATTGGGCAGAGTTGGTTTTATGCGACTTGGCTATTAAGCGGTGATTCTTCAAGCGACTTGAGTTCTAAGCGACTTGGCTATTAAGTGAGTTGTATTGTGAGTTAGTTTATGCGACTTGGTTGTTAAGCGAGTTGCTATGTATCGCGACTTAGCTATTTAGCGAGTTGACTCTTTATGCGACTTGAAGTTGTTTCTTTAGCGACTTGAGTTTTAAGCGACTTGTCTTGTAAGCGAGTTGTTGGCGAGTTGATACCAGCGAGTTACTTGTTTAGCTACTTGTCTATTGAGACTTGTCACTTCTTCGTGCTACATTTTTTACGGTTGTTCTTTTGGTTTAGTAAAATCCCGTGAAAGAATCAATTTCAGTTTAAGAATAGTAAAATCCGTAGAAATTGTAATCATGTCTAACAACGTACCTACTATCGTTTCGTTTGTAGTTGAGGACGTTCAAGCAATTGGATCGAGATACTCATCCACCTATGCTTAGCCGGAACGATTATGACTCATAGGCTCAACAAATTAGGTTGTATTGTTTGGGAAAGGAAAATGGAGTTAACATTCTCAAGTCAATTGATGAAGGACCTTATCAAATCGAGACTACCAGAGATGTTCTTGAAACTACTGCAGATGGTACAGTGACCTTAGGATTGGACAGGACCAAAGGCGTATGATGAGCTCTGATGATGGAAAGTGATATGATCGCGACTCGTGGCTTCAAAACATTACTTCCGGGGTCTTCCAAAAGATATCTACAAGCTTAATCACAACATGAAGCCAAGGCGGTTTGGGATAATGTCAAGATACTTCTCTCGAGGTTGAATTGACTAAGGAAGACAGAGAATCACATCCGTATGATGAATTTGAGCACTTTAAGATGAAACGAAGAAAGTATCACGTGAATATTACGTGAGATTCCACAAGCTTGTGAATGACATGAGGAATATCAAAATAACCATGCCAAATATTAAGTTTGAACTCAAAGTTTGTGAACAACATGAATCCCGAATGGCACAAATTTGTCACCGCCATGAAGCTAACCAAAGAGAACACCAACTATAAGCAACTGTATGCCTTCCTACTTGAATGAAAGACATGCTATGTTTGAGCGAATGATTCTTGAGTTCAAAACTAAGCGAGGGAGAAACAAGTTAAGATCAACAACCTTTTACACCAATGTTGGAATTACCACCAAAGCTTCTCAAGTCATACCTAAAGCGGTAATCACAAACTCATTCCCGATCCGAGGTTCAAGCAACGATCTTTGTCTGATCATGGAACACTTCATCAATCAATTGGCTCTTATGGTTAAACAAAACTTGACCCTCACTCCACATACTAACATCTTCACTACTTGATAAGAAGGCATCCAATCTACACAATCATGCTATTGTCGAGGAGATGAAAAGGTTATGGTGCAACTGCTTCAAGAAGGAAGCGATATGAACAAGGAAGAGGTGGAGTTGGTGGAGGTATGTGGCTAATCGAATCGTGGAAGGAATGCCAATCAAGGACAGGAAAGCCAACCAAGTGCTACAAGCTGTGGTGGTGATGGACACATTTCAAGGAACTGCACATCTCCAAAACGCCCTCAAAATGCAGAGTACTTAGTGGACAAGATCTGCGGTGCAAGCTCGGATGATGGAGCATTTTTGGATGAAGAAGAGTTGTTGTTTCTTTGAGGGTAATGCTAAGACATATGATCTTTGATGTGGATGAGCGACCAATTGGGGAAATAGGTCACAATCATCAAAATGCCTTTCAAGTTGGGACTGTGCATATGACTCGATGTCAATGATGAACCTCTTGCCGACAATTTTCATGGCTAGCATTTCTCCAATGGTCTCTCCAAAGGTCTCATCATCACAGCAAGCTGGTCCTTCCAAAGATTCAATCATCTCTAAGGTGTTAAAACTATACGATGAAGTTGATGAGCAAGTGATGCATAACAAAGTACAATCACATGTAACTAATGAATCAGATATGGATAATGTGGGTAATAGTAATATTGTCCCATATGATCAATATGTGATTCATAGTGAAAGTGAGAGTGTACCAAGTGATGCATCCTCGCGATCAATGACTATGTTTTTTATGAATAAACTCCATGTGCCTGATGATTACGTTATGGAACTAAATGACTATAAAGAACAAGTTGCTATTTATGAACAACGAGCTAAGTTTGAGTTAACTCTGGCTGGCGAGGAAATGGATGACCAAATGCGTTTGTTATATAAGAAAAGTAATTTTAGAGAAGAAGTGTTAAAACAAGAGTTAACCTCCTTACAAGAAAAACTTTCTAAAACTGTTAAGCAAAAACAAGAACTCCAAGAGAATGTTAAAGTGCTTAAACAATAATTTAATGCTAAGGAATCAAAACTTTTGAATGACTTTTCCAATCTAAAACTTTGAAAAACAAGCTTGAAAATAGTTTATGCACGTACAAGGGAATACCATTGAGACTGCTATGCATAGTCACAAAGCATAGAGTCTTAAGCGATAGTATTCCCATGTAAAGGAACCCAATCATGAGTATGGTAAGAAAGCTAAAGCTGCTCAAAACGTAATCTATGATGGCAATGAGATTCTTAATCCTGAGACGAAACCTAGTTGTGTTGAGTACAGAGGAAGATATTCAATTAGAAGCCTCTAAGAAAAAATGGATGAGAAGTTAGATGATCTGACAAATGTAAAAAGCAGAACATAACGATTCAAACCTCATGATTACAAAAGAAAATTTCCTGAATAAGTTTAAGCCTCAAACTCGTTAACACCCGAACAAGTGTTGCGGAAAAGGATTTAGATAAGCAAAAACAGATAATCTTGTTGTGACAAACATCCCCACTTAGGAAAATGCCTCCCACTCTGTGTATCCTCCTAATACACCAATGCATTTAGTTCCTAGAACTATTTCCACCAAGAGTAAGACCTTAATCGGCTGTTTGTAGTTTACCAACTATTTGTTGATTTTGAGAAACGTGTAAAAAGAATCACACTCTTGGGATAACAAGGGAAAGGGTTTTGAGCAAACCAAGGAATGCTATTTAACTGAGGTCATGCCTTTCTTTAAACAATTAAAAGGTCAATTTGAGAGTCTTAAAAAAGGGATAGACTCAGATATTAAAGAAATGGAAAAGGAATTTGATGCAATGATAATTGAAGTCAATAATTATGAACGGGAACTCAAATATAATGAATTGAAGAAAGGAAGAATCTGTGATATCTTAAATGAGAACTTAGTATTGAGTCGTGTGGCTCAAGATGTGTTTTATACTGTTACTAAGCATTCTATTACTGCTTCTCAATTTCATGAATTAACTGTTGCTTTGAAAGTTTCCCATGATCGTGTCATTGAGCTTGAAAATAAAAACTCATAACTGAATAAGAAAATTGATCAGGATGATCACGATAATTTGGTAAAACATCTTTCTAAACTAGAAGTTGAACATTTTGATTTGCAACTAAAATATCAACATCTCAAAGAAAATGTCAAAACCTCAAACATCAAGACATCCTCAAATGTTTCAGAGTTTGATGCACTTTTTGAAATAAACAAACGTGACGAACAAATTCAAGCTCACTGTAACACGATCAGAAAGTTGAAAGCCCAAATTTCACAATTAAATTATGAAAAAAACAATGTGACTGGCTCCCAAATGCCTCATCCTTTAGATTTTCAGTGTTCTCAAACTTTTCATCTTCAAAACTTGGTTAATGCGTTACAAAAGGAAAATGAGAGTTTTCTAGAAGAAAATTAAAAAGTTAAAAGACACTTTAAAGAGTTATATGATTCAATCAAAGTCACTCGTGACAAGAACAACGAAAAAATAACGTCTTTACAAAAGGAAATTGAGAATCTGAGGAGTCAGGTAAAGGGAAAATGCCACTTGTCTTTAATGAGAATGTTGCATCAAAGTCATCTGCAGACTCTAAATATACTGTGACTGTTAAATACATTCCTCCTTATCTTAGAAATAACGAACTTGTGTTTCATAACTATTTCGCTCACCTTAAGGATAGTCTAGAATGCCTCCGTGAGATTGTAGAAGAGGATTTCATAAATAAGCCACTTGATAGTGAAATTAGGTTTGCTTGCATTCAGGCCAAATGATCTCAGGAGCTGTTAGAATGTTTAAGAGCAACATGTCCAAAATCCTTATGTGAGAAAGATAAAGCTGTGATGCCTTGTTCTATGCCTAGTGCTAAGTATGCAACCCATTCCATGCCCAAGTTAAGAAAGTGAACATTAAAGTGCCCTCAAGTAGTACGATCCCTCGCACTTCTAGTTCCAGGAAAGCAAAGGTAGCCCAACCAACTAATGTTCCCATAATTCCCTACGAGTAATCACGACACAAAAGCAAATGGGTCAAAGCCTCGCAATACAAAGCAAGATGGACCCCAAGCTAAGAATGAGCAAAGAAAGTGTAAGAAATCTCAGGAACATTAAGTTTGAGTTAAATAAAACGAATTGTGTTGATTCTAGTATTAGCTATAAGTCATCAGTAATTAATTCACTTGCTACTTTTGGCAAAACATATAATGATGATTGCTTGGTTTCTGCTGTTAATCATGAATGTGGTGTGAATGATTTGATTAATGCTGTTAAATACCCTGTTAAGATTGTTAATGCAAAAAATCAAGCTAAGAAGGCTAGAAAGCAATGACAGAAGAAGGTTAGAAAACATTGGAAACCCACAGGAAGGAAATTTAGTAACATAGGTTATCGGATACCCCACGCCGCAAATTCAATCTTAATGAGATGTGCCCTAAATTAGCTAAGTCAATACACATTAGGAAATGGATGCCTGTGTAGAACTATTCCTTTGGTGAACATACTTTGAATAGGTCTAATGCATACACCAAAGACTGCATCAATCCCTCATGATTCTATTGTTTCTACTCCATGTGGGTGTTCCAAATCAAGCTACAA
Source organism: Chrysanthemum makinoi (assembly GCA_910596185.1). NCBI lineage: Eukaryota > Viridiplantae > Streptophyta > Magnoliopsida > Asterales > Asteraceae > Chrysanthemum > Chrysanthemum makinoi. The sequence continues at coordinate 371,650,507 of OU343224.1, forward strand.
CCAAATGGAACCCATTCTTGCATGGGGATCCTAATTATTCAGTTATCCATTCTTGTTTGTGTTCAACCGCAGATCGCTCAAATCGCTCGTGGTACTGGACTCAGCCGCTCCAACCATATGACCGGAGACCGTCGCGCTCATGAACTTCGTGAGTAAATTCATCGGGATCGTTAGATTCGAAATGATCATTTTGGTGCAATTATGGGTTATGGAGATTACGTTGTTGGTGATAGTGTAATCTCCGTGGTATATTACATTGGTCTTGGTCATAACTTATTTTCTCGGCTTCACATTGCGGATTCTGATCTGGCCTTTAAAACATACTTGTTTCGTCAGAGAACTTGATGGTAGAGAACTTTTAAAAGGAACACGGGGTTCAAACCTATACACCATCTCTATCGAAGATATGATGAAGTATTCTCCAATCTGCTTGTTGTCAAGGCCAAAACAAAGTCATGGTTATGGCATCGCCGCCTTAATCACACAATTTCGCACCATAAATGATCTCTCCAGAAAGGACTTAGTAATAGGCTTACCTAGACTAAAGTATGAAAGGATCATCTTTGTCCAAAGATGCCAATCGGGAAAAGCAAAAGTATGCCCACAAACCCAAACCTAGAAACTCATTTATGGAAGTTTTTCATACCATTCACATGGATTTATGGACCCATGAGAGCGTAATATCTACGGGAAGAAATATGTGTTAGTTGTGGTTGATGATTACTCGATTTACTTGTTAAGTCTTAAGGACAAAGGATGAAACTCCAGATATCATCATTAAACTTATCAAACAAATTTGGTTCACTTAACAAAACCTTCGAATCATCCAAAAGACAATGGAACCGAGTTTGTTAATAAAGAACTTACTGCTCCCAGTTTTAATTTGGAGAGAAAGAGAAGTGGAGAGAAACTAAAAAAAGTTGCATTCCCAGTTTTTCCGAGAAGAGAAGAGAAGAGTAGAGGAAATTAAGCCAAAACTTCTCTCCTAATCTTCTTCCCAAATTGGGATGATTTGGAGAGAAAGTTATTTTTTAAGCCTTTTTATGCTTATATCCTTCTTATTTTCTTTCCAACTCAGGAACACAAGATAAAAAATAAAATTTATTTCCTATCCTCTTATTTTCTCTCTTTTTTCCCCTCTGCATTTCTCTTCTTTCAGTTTTATACTCTAAACAGAGTGTTAGTGAAGTTTTATGAAAGTGTTGGAATCAGTCATCAAAGAAGTGTTCCACGAACTCCTCAACAGAACGGTGTAGTTGAAAGACGAAATCGAACTCTTGTGGAAGCCGCAAGAACAATGATGATTTACTCAAAGGTTACAATGTTTCTCGGCTAAAGCCATTGCCACCGATGCTGCTACACTCAAAATCGATCCCTAATCCACACAACTCATGGAAAAACTCCATATGAACTTGTCCACAATCGAAAACCAAATCTTTCATTCCTTCAGCAGTGGTGCATGTGTTATCCAACTAATGGTCAAGACTTAGCCGAACTTAAAGCTAAAGCTTTATTGGAGTATTTGTAGGATATGCACCAAGGTAAAAGGATATCGAATCTACAACAAAAGAACCCGAAATATCATGGAAACACCACGCGTTGCTTGATGGTGACGGTCAAATGGCTCCAAGACAACCCGCCTGACGGACGATCTCAACCTTCATCAGTAGTCCCATCGCTTCTACTCTTGTATTCAATCCTCACCAAGAACTCCATATGTACTCTCCTTCGTAAGATGATTTGAAGAAATTTTTTGATTCAATGTTTGATGAACACTATGAGCCAATTGCTAATGATTCATAAATCCATCAACGAGGCTACTCCTATCCCTCGATAAAGTTAACCCTTCGTTTCTATGTCATTTAGTCAAGCCCTCACGATGATCACTCTGTCTCAACATCAAATCCTCAATCATCGAGTGTACATCATGGAATTTTTTCGCACCTACGATGGAGATAACCCATTTGCTACCCCAAGATGCTCCTTTGAAACGATTTGCTCCTGAATCATCGTAACCATCTTCATCGGGAGAAATCGACTCTGCTACTTCCGGATCCTCAACAACCAACACCTAACACCTTAGAAAATGGACACATGACCATCCATTGGACAACATCATGGAAATCCTCTCGCCCAAGATCCACACGTAAACAACTCAGTAACCCTTTATGGTGCTTCTTCAACTCAGTACAACCAATGTCGAACCAAAAGACGTTAAAACTGCATGAATGAAGATACTGGTTTCAATGCCATGCAGAAATTCATGAGTTTGACGATCGATATGGGAATTAGTACCGCTTCCTCGACCGCTGCATGATCATTGCTCAGTGGATCTTCAAAGTAAAACTTGATGAGCATGGTGATGTATTAAAGAACAAGGCTCGATTGGTTACAAAAGGATACCGTCGCAAGAGGGTATTGACTTGAAGAATCATTTGCTCCAGCTTGCTCAGACGAGGCAATCGTAATCTTGGCTAATGCCGCAAGTAAGAATATGGTGTTTATCGGATGGATGAATACTTTCTTAACTGAGATCATGAAGTCGATATCGCCACCAACTGAAGGTTTTGTGAATCCAGAGCATCCTACTCATGTCTATCGCAGCTAAGGTTTCTACGGTTTGAAGCAAGCTCGCGGCATGGTATGAAACACTATCAAGTTTCTTCTATCTATGGATTCAAGCATAGCTGATCCGACATTGTTCACCGAAAAGTCGTGCAAACATTTAATTCACGCCTCAAATCTATGTTGATGATATTATTTTGCTCTCGAATGACCCCAATGAATGCATCGCTTTCTGGAGATAGGCTCCAAATTTCAAATGTCAATGATGGGACAAATGTCATTTTTCTTGGGATTACAAAATTCACAAAGTCCCTGAGGCATTTTTATTAATCAATCTAAATATGCAAATGAAATTTTAAAGAAATTTGGATTTGACACTTGTGACACCGCTGACACTCCCACGTGGAACGTACCAAATGGACGAGACCACTGTGGATCATGGTAGATTAAACGAAATATCGGCGTATGATGGATCCCCGATGTACCTCACAGCCAATAGACTGGATATTCTCGTCATGATGCATGTGTGCATAACGTGCTAAGCCTACCAAAAGCAACCTCAAGGTTAAACGTCTTCGGATCTCCGGAACCATCAACATGGGACTTTGGTACCAAGGACACCCAGATGTCACTAACAATTCTATGCGATGTCGACCATGCAGATGTCAAGATACACGGCACGCCCTGAGGTGCTCGCTTTTAGGTGATAAGCTTTGGAATGGTCTTCGTGAAACAAATGAGTACTTCTATATCCTTCACAGGCTAAATACATAGCCATGTCATCTTGTTGTGCCAAATCCTATAGATGAGATCCCAATTATCCGACTATGGCTTTAAATTCAACAAAATTCCTCTCATTGTGATAACAAAAGTGCCATTGCTCTCTCAAACAATTTTCAACATTCAGAGCAAAGCACATCGACATTCACATCATTTCATAGGGGAACAAGGGAAAGTGTGGTAGAACTCTATTTTGTAGGACCAATACCGTTAGCAGACATTCACCAAAGCTCTTCCATAACGCTGAGTTTATCCTTCCACGACTTGGTCTTAAGAGCCTACAACCGGAAACACTCAAACGTCTTCAAAAGGAAGACGAGGAGTAAATGGTTTTTCCTTCATCTATCTCTTGTATATATTTATTCAAAAAAAAAACAAAATACAAAATTTCAAAACCCACAAAAGAAAATAAAAAATAAAAAAAATTCAAAAAAATCCATAAAAATTAGAAAATCTTGAAAAATCCCAAAAATATTGTTATTTTGTCATGTTTTTCTTGTTCGATATCATCTACGGACTTTGTGTTGACATTCAAAGAATGTCACGGGTTTTTAGATGTTCTTCGAATGTACATAAATTGCCTAAAAAAAAAGAAAAAAAAAACGAGATGGAGAAAAATGGTGGTTTATTTTCATTTCAGGCAGTAACCCATTTTAAAAGGAAAGAACATAGCCATGCTTAATCTTATTTTTCAAATCTCATGCTCTGATTCTTAAAACAAATGTTTGTCACCAAAAGACAAAATGTTTCTTTCCAAATATTTTTCCGCCTAATGATTCTTCAAAAATATTTGTCATCTAATGAAACAAAATTTTGAAAATACCCCGGACTCTATTTTGAAAAAATAGTTTATCTTTGTCAAAACTCTCAACACCCAATCAACAACCATGTCATTGATGAGGGAGAATGATTTCAATTCAATCAAAAAGTATTTTTCAAAACAGCACGATAAAAAGAGCAATGTCTACTTATGTAAAATCAAAAAGAACAATGTTTCATACAATTGATTCAAGACCTTGGCTAATGTTATGTTTTCAAAAGATATTTATGCATGATTAGTCAATGGAGTCTAAAGTCTCAAAATCTAATCCTTATCGGTTAAAATCTTTCAAAGCAAGTCACTATTCTCCTTAAAACTCAAAAATTTAATTAAATCAATAGAGATCACAACTTTCAAAGGATTTGAAAATTGTGATCGAATTTGTGATTTAAATTAGATTTAATCGATAATTCTGATAAATGGTTTTATACGTGATTAACAAGCCTCCGCATGGGCCAAACGATTTCAAATTTTCCATGCATGTTACGGGGAGCATTATATCAAACCAAAATGGATTGAAACGCGACTGACGGTCTCTGTTTTTCCTAATATGTGCTAAACAATTTCAAAATCGACATATTCAGGAGAGCAAATTTTGAAAACCACATCCTTTCCTAAAATACCTTTAATCAGATGTGAAACACCGATTTTGACGGAAAGTGATGTCGATATTTTAAAAATATTTATCAAAGAAATGAATTCTTCCTCTTGCCTCCATGTGCCAAAATGATTTCGAACATATGATGCACATGTTGTGGGGAGCAGCTTAAAAATATCAAAACGATCGTGTACAAAAACTTTGATAATATATCACAAGTACACGGATTGATTTTCAAATGGTTTTCAATTGGTTCTAATGGCCATGAACAATACCAAAAGACCGACCAAATTTACTTTATGTATGGTGATATAAGGATGGTTAGGTTAGGTATTTTTTCCCACGATCCCGCCAGAGTTGAGGATCTACTAGGACAATCCACTAGATAGTGTAGAAGTCCTTAGGTATGATTGAAAAAAAAATGAGAAAAGTGAGATAGAAGAGAAGGATCGAGATGGCGGAACTGAATAAACCCAACAAGGTTCTAGTTATGAAGTCTCTGTAAGCATCAAGGGGTTGAAGAATGAAAAAGAAATGAATGAGAAAAGGGTGAAAAGATATAGCCCTCCATTATTTTCAAACTTAGGGTAGAAACCGGGTTCAATTCATATGCTATCTTGGGCATTACCTAGGTAACACGGTTGAAGACAAGACGTCATGGACCCGTTGAAGATCGCACTACATCTTCCCAAGCTACTCAAGTTCTCTTAAAGGACTTGTTTCATTCTCACGGGGAACCTACATTATCTATCGACTTTATCTTAGAGATGGATGATATCAAGAAGAGACCTCCCTAGTCTCAAAGACATAGGAACCAAATGTGCACAATTGAGTCTAGAGCCACGAGATCATCAATAAATCTCTTTAAGGACACAATCAATGGCGATTTACTCTCTGTTTCACACAATGTGGAAACAGAGATTATATTTTAAAAGTCCTACGCATTATCCTTGTGGTATTGTCAGAACATCTGAGTGATATGCTAACATATTCATAATGAAGACGGAAAGCCTTCTAGAGCCAACATCAAACAAGCTCTTGGTAGGTGGCATGTGAGATCTATCCAATAGATCAACCATGTGACAACTAAACAGAAACAATGGGGCAATTCAACACTTTGAATCAATCCTGGTTCAGGTTATGGATTGACGGATACCTTTGAAAAACCGGTCGTTGTGCTTAAAATTATTTTCTCTAGCACATCGGCTGTGTATTAATATTTCAAAATAAAAGGTGTTTATGATTGATAATTGATTTTCATTAAAACCTTCGTTGTATTGCAAAAACAATTTATATTGAGCGGTACACAATTGTTTTTCAAATCTCTTTTCATCAATCAGTGAATCTCAATTCGCTGGTTCACTCACTCCGTGTTGTCTTCTTTGAGAAGTTCCGGTTTGAGAACAGCTAGAGCAGCTGCGAAAACCTGTCAAGGAGATTCTTGAGATTATGCGATCACAGGCAGTACTTGTACTTGATCAGCGAGGAACCGTGGGCCGTGTACCTCAATTCAGAAGTGATCAAAGACACTTTCGTTCGCTTAATGCTAACTTGTTTTATGCAGGTACTCCCGCGTTTGCAACGGATCGAATGGATAGATCATCCATACCGCATGCTCACACAACACATTCATTTCTAAAGAAATCATGATAAGTGCATCAACTACTCTGATATTTTCACCCCATGCTTACTGCTCGACTACGCTGCAAATATCATGAATCAACTAAAAGCTTCCACTACTCTTATGAGAAGAAATCATGATCCCGAATGTGAGCATGTCGATCCCTTGTCACAACATCACATAATCAACACTACAATGGAAGAGTCAGAGATTTATGCAAGCTGATGATCTCAAAGATGGCTCAAAACTCATCATCACGTGGATCAGTTAAAGACCTCCACTTGAATTATCCTAACATGTAAAACATGAAGAATCAAGACTACGGACTCAGAGCAATGAACTTAAACAAGAATCCAAGAACAATCTTAATGTAATATCTGTTTGTATTATGTGTAAATTGAGGTGACCTCCCTTAGGGAGGATCAGGAGATTGTATGATTTAAAAAATCCGGTCGTTAAGAGTCGGTCACCTCAGTATATGTACTCGTCAGAAAGCTTCGTAGTCGTAGTCAAGTTATGTTAATAAGTAGTAAGTAGTTAGTTTAGTAACACCGTGGAGGGCCGGATGGGTCTTTACCTACTGTATGCCTGATCTACAGCCCGTAGGTGGCGTTTATTGTAGACACATAAATACCCTCTACCTCCCAAGGTAGAGGGTTGGAGCTTCAATACAATTTTTCTTTGTTTCACATAGTTCCCAACTCTCTTCCCTTTCTCTCTCTAGAACTTTCTCTCTCTAAAACTTGTATACGCCTCATGTGATTATGGTTTGATGTGTTTGTGAAATCCTATATCTTACAGAAACAGTCCTTAAAAAATTGCCAAAATAGTTCATGTATTACTTTTCATTACAAAAACAGTCCTTTAGTTAAGTTTGAGGACTATTTCTGTCTTAGTTAAGTATGAGGACTATTTTGTAATGAAAAAAAAAGTCTTTGTTGTTAACTTTTCATTATATAAACAGCCCTCAGTTATGTCCGGGGACCTTGCTTGTAACAAAAAGTTACATAACCGTCCATTCGGTTTACTTACGTTGCAAAAACAATCTGACAAATTTATAACGATTGTCCATGTCATTACTCGCCTTTACAGAACAATCCATAGATTAAGTCCAAAAACTCTTTTTGTAAAATAGTCCCTGTAGTTAGCCCGCACCTCCACAACAGAGCTCGGGTAAAAAAAATTCTCGTTTTACTAAAAAGAAACCCAAAGGATAAAAACATTCAAAAGTTTTTGACAAACAAATATATTTATTTATTATTATTATTTTTTATTAAATAATAAAAAAAGTAAACTTAATATTAGTAAAATATATTTTTTAGTGGGTGTGTTTGGTAAAACAATTAACATAGTGTGTGTGTGTGTGTTCACTCACTCCGGCGACACAAACAAACAAACCCTAATTAAGACCTTTTTGACGGTATGTTAAATCTCTTGATAATTTATTGCTTAATTAACTGTTAGTAGTGTTTGGGATTAGGGTTTTATTTTATTCTAGTGGAATTGATAGATTAAGGGATGTTTGGGATTGCACATTTTTATTTAAACCCTGCTTATTATAAACAGATTACAGGGAAGGCGAGTCTTTGGGGGTGTTTGTTTAAGCTTATATGCGGGCTTATGAGCTTATTTGTTTTTCGGCTTATATTTCGTAAGCCCCGATTTTCCGGCTTATTTCGAGACTTTTTATAAGGTTATTATGTCATAATAAATAAACTTATATAAGCCCACAAGTCTCGAAATAAGCCGGAAAATTGGGGCTTATGAAATATAAGCCGAAACACAAATGAGCTCATAAGCCCGCATATAAGCTTAAACAAACACCCCCTGTGACTCAGATCTATGCGTAAGGACTTTAGGACGTCTGACCGTTAGGCCACGTTGGTGGTGGTTTCTATGTTTTATAAAACAGCTTATTTACTTCGGAAATAAGCAGGCTAGCAGTTTTATGTTTTTGAAGGAGAATTGACCAAGGTCCCTCTAACCAACGGCCATTTGTCAATATTCGTTAACTCCCAAACGTCCGTTTTAATGCAATAGAAGTATCAGTTTTTGTTCAGTAAGAGACGTGCCGACAAGTGTTTAGCGTATTTAACTATCTTGTGTTACAACAAGAGGATGTTGTACGTAAGGTGTTCGGGTCCAAGAGGTTTAAGATGTAAGAATTAAATGTACATAATATCTTGAGTCTTAAAAGACAAAAAAGACGACACAAATAAAAATGCATAAAAATTTCATATGTACTATTTGCGAATGTTATGCTATTTGATTAGCATAAAAAGTTTTACGAGTGGTGCACTTTTATATGCATTTGACTAAACCTAACATACTATTGTCTTCGTCACATATTAATTGTCTAGTTTAACTTTTTATATTTTTTCTTCTTTAACTTTGACCTTAAATATTTTTATTTTTGTTATATAATATTTAATTCAAATTATATGAAATAATTGCGTTTTAAATGTATTTTCATTGATATAATTTATATCAACACAAAATATATATATATATATATATATATATATATATATATATATATATATATATATATATATATATATATATATATATATATATATATATATATATATATATATATATACATTATATATAAGAGGAGGCATGTCACATAAAATGTCACTTGGCATCCCATAATGCCAGCCATAATAATATTTCCACCTAAGCAACTTATGCCACCTAAGCAATATTTTCCATTTAAAATTTTCGGATTTAATAATTTGTTCAAAAATTAATAAATTTTGCCACTCGCAAGAATTGAACCTAGGGTGTTGGAAACATTAACAAGCATGATAACCACTAGACCAACATATGTTTTTGATTATATCTAGCAATTTCAAATCTATAAACCTATACAATTAATTATTAACTATTTTAATAAGATAACTACCATATATATTATATATATTCCTTAATTATAGTTTATATATTTTTAATAAATGTAATATCCGATCTTTTATTAATTCATCCCACAAAACCCTAATATGAGTTTCTGCAACCCTAATATTATTTAGAATCAAGATTATTGAATTAGCAGAAATTCTCTTAAATATTATTGTTTTTCTCTTTTTGCAGGTGTGTGATGATCTAGATATGTTTGGCATAAACATAAAACTAGGGCAAAAGCCTACTTCAGGATTTGTAGTAACTTTGCCTCACATATCTTGTATGAGCCTGAAGGTACGCATTGGTTTTTAATCATTAAACGATAATTATAAAAAAGGGAAGACGACTACTGATGATGCACTTGATTACATACTTCCATGCATGTGTTTCAGTCAAGTTTTGATTCTTTGAATGCAACTAACCTTTGAAATATATTTCTCAATGGTTGCAGGTCAACATTGTGCCTGATTATCTTTAACTTTTTCTTAAACACATGACCGATCCACTAAAGATGATGTCAAAGGTTGGTATACAGTACACCTAATTGTTGTAACTAAGTTGGATTCTAAAATCTACATTCTTTTCCATGTTGGATGATTGGCAGGATGAAACTGTTGAAAAGGTTGTGAAGTTTATGGATTCATACTCCATTAGCCCGGAAGACTTTCTTTCAATGATGGTGATGTTTAAGTTTCAGGTATCACTTTGTCTAACAATGATATCATATTCTCCATTTGAACCCAATTTAACTATGTAAACTACAAATATTTGGTTATTATTTGCTACTGTATAATCGTTTACCTCTCTGATTTCTGTAGGGATTCCGGGAAGCAAGTATACTTGGGTAAGTAGTTATGATTAATGACTTGTGTGGCAACTTGCAGAGATTGTTATTTTGGATTATATTAGTAGCTGACTTGGTTGTTCTGCTGTAATTTCTGTTACTTGATTATTATAGGCGCTTTCGACACTGCTCATGCTGCTGCTAGGTAAATAAAACTCCCATTTTGTATCATCCTTTGATGCATTCTTTTGGTATATGAATTTGGTATTTGTTGTAGGGCTTATGATCAGGCTGCCATTAGATTTCGCGGACATGATGCAGATATTAATTTCAACATAAATGATTATCACGAATGTCTTAAGCAGTTTTGTTAGAATTATTAAGATATCTCCCAAGTTTTTAGCCTAATGTGTTGTTCTATATAAGGAACATGATGAGTCTGTACGTTTCGTAGTTAAAGAACTTGACAAAAGAAGAATTTGTGCAAGTCATACGTCTCCAAAGTAAACGGCTCTCTAGATGGGAAATTGAATGGGCCAGTTACATGGAAAAAAGTGAGAATTAGTAAAACTAAGTTAAACTTACATGAAATGGCATATTGGGATCGATGCTTTTTTTGTGTTCAGGTACATCTACCTTGGGTTGTTTGAGAGTGAACTCGAAGCTGCAAGGTTCCTAAACAATCTTAACGTCATTTTCTTTGTTTCTCAGTTATCTTTAATTTTTGTTTAGTTCAATCTTTTACATTGCTGAGCGATTGTTCCAAATTAATCAGGGCCTACGACAAGGCTGCAATAAAATGCAGCGGGAGAGAAGCAATCACCAACTTTGAGGCTAGCTCATATGAAGGGGCGCCAACTCCCTCGACAAAAAGTGGAGGTACAATACTACAAACTAACTCATTTTTGTTAGTATTTTGTAACTCAAATTAATTGTGCAAGTGTATTGCTGTTCCACATTCGTTATGATTCTTATATTTAACCTACAGCCAACAATATTGAATATATGGACTTGAACCTCGGCATTGCTCCCCCTTCTTTTCTAAACGATACCTCTAAGAGTATGCACCAAATAAACCATATCTTAGGTGACACTTATGAGGCTGGAAGAACAAGGGTAATTTATACCATCATATCTGGTCTGTTTTATCCTGTTTGAGATGCAAGTATTTCCTTAAATCATTCACTAACAAAGGCATACACCAAAGGTAGCAAGTCACGTGTGATTCGTTCAGCAGACATGATCACACTTCAAGGCATTAAAAGGCTCCAAAGAAAAGGGTTGCAGCAATGCTGGAACCTGTAGATGGTGGTACAGTGGAGGATGGTGACGGTGTGGCACACAATAAATAAAAACACTCGGATGCAGAAGATTTGGGTATCACATTTCTCTCTAAAAACCTCTCCTCAAAATTAGTCTTATAGTTGCATTATCGTATTTCATCATTTTAGTAAGTTTGGCAAACGGCTTCAGGTACAAATAGTTAAATTTCTTATATACCTTATTCAGATATGAGACAAAATCATGTTGGTGTCTACTTTGAGAATTAAACTCAAATTGTATAATATGCTTATGTATAATATGATTGATGTTCATTCTTTCTCCAGAGTTCTGGAAACCGGTTCCTCCTACTGAACCATACTGTGTTATTCTTGGTGATGTGAGGGACAAATTGCACAATACACATGAAAGAGCTCATCATCTGTTAGCCCATGATGTGTCCGAAATTGCAGAGGAATTGGTTTGTACCAATATTGAACAGGTATACCTCACCCTTTTGTCCTAAAGTTTACTCAAATTGTCATAAAATCTTCTTACATAATTTCATTTTTTGATTTAAAACTTTGCAGTTCTTGGAACCTCTTGAGTTGTGCTATAGATCGCTATGTGCTTGTGGCGATCGTGCAATTGCTGATAGCAGTCTTTTGGATTTCTTAAGACAGGTCTCTACTTTTGGACTTTCACTTGTAAGACTTGATATCCATCAAGAATCTGATCGCCACACTGCTGTCCTCGAGACTATCACTCAACATTTGCAAATCGGGTCTTGCTGTGAATGGTCGGAAGAGAAACAACAAGAACGGCTTTTATCTGAACTAAGGGGAAAACGGCCTTTATTTGGTCCCGATCTACCAAGAACCGAAGAAGTTGTAGATGTTTTGGATACATTTCAAGTTCTAGCAGAACTTCCATCAGATTGTTTCGGTGCTTACATCATCTCCATGGCTACATCACCTTCTGATGTGTTAGCGGTTGAGTTGCTTCAACGGGAATGCCATGTGAAAAAACCGTTACGGGTGGTCCCACTATTTGAGAAACTTGCGGATCTCAAATCTGCTCCTGCAGCCATGGCCCGTCTTTTCTCCATCGAATGGTACCGAAACCGAATTGATGGTAAACAAGAAGTTATGATAGGGTACTCGGATTCAGGAAAAGACGCGGGAAGGCTTACTGCGGCATGGCAGCTTTACAAAGCTCAAGAAGAGCTTTTTAAGGTTGCTAAGGAATTTGGCGTTAAGCTTACAATGTTTCATGGACGTGGTGGGACTGTTGGACGAGGAGGTGGGCCCACTCATCTTGCTATACTGTCTCAACCACCCGAGACCATTCACTTGGTCTCTTAGAGTTACGGTTCAAGGTGAGGTTATTGAGCAATCTTTTGGTGAAGAAAATATGTGTTTTAGGACACTTCAAAGGTTTTGTGCAGCTACACTTGAGCATGGGATGAACCCTCCTATCTTACCACAACCCGAGTGGCGGGCACTTATGGATGAGATAGCAGTTCATGCAACAGTACCGTGAGATTGTCTTCAAGGAACCACGTTTTGTCAAATATTTCCGACTGGTTAGTATCGTTATCACCAGTTCTATAAAAACACTATATTTTCTTTTCAGCTTGTCATATCACACAAATGTCTTCTTTATTCTGATTTTTATCTCTCGGATATGCTTACAGGCCACACCAGAACTTGAATATGTGTTCTCTATTAATGTAAAGCCTATATAACGTCTAATTTTATCCCATCCCCTAATGGCATCTACGTTTATAGTTCTCAATAAAACAACTAATTAGTCTAACACCACTAATTAGCCTTTATGTTTCGAATTGGTTAATGCAATTTCTTACATGTTTGGGATAGCTTTTAATAACTTCATAATTATGCTTATTAACTCTGCGCATATAGGAGTTGTTTGAGATTTTGATAATAATATGACTTATATTAAAGTTTGTTTAGGATTGCTTATTGGACATGTTTGATAATTGCTTATTGGAGCTGCTTGATAACTATTTATTAATTCTTGCATATATATGGGATGTTTGGGATTGCTTATTAAATCTATTTATGTAAAGATTGTTTTGGAATGCTTCTTTAAACTACTTAATGTCATTTTGCTTTACATTCAAATATCTTAAACAAAAACAAACTTTGTTAATCAAAAGAGTGTAAAATCTTACTATCTTGCATCATGTGTAAATAAATGAATTTTGTTAATCAACGGTGTGTAAAATGTATGTCTACCAAATTGCGTTTTTGGAAAATGGTAAACAGGAGCAACTATTTGGATCTCGCATTTTGTCTTAAAGGTTTTATAATATTTTGTTGTGTCATGATATATTAATGAATTCATCCTCGAAATTTATAGAAGTTAAATGGAAGTCTTATAAAATTCTTATAGATTCAAGGTACATTATTGTAACTACAACAATATTCTATATTGAGGAAACTCATCCCATCAGGTAGAGCAAGTTGTGGCAAAGATGCATGTGATGTTGAAAATGAGGCACTTTTATGCGCAAGTACCACAACCATATTTGATTTATTTATATTGAGTATGTTTTGGTTATTCCATTTTGGATGATGATTGTAGTTGTGTTGGATCAGGGCTAATAAAAATAAGATGAATCAGTTTGATGCTTGTGATCATGATTTTACAAGTCGAGCTGAATTATCTCGCTACATGTGTGATTGTCAATCCAGTTGTTAATGGAAGATGTGTTGGATTTGTGTAGATATGTTACCCTTTCTTGCTTGTGATAGCATTATTCACACTTAATCTTAATTACACATGATACATGGTTGATTATGAGTTCGGATATAGCAAAAAATGGATTATGCTTAAGCATGGGGAAAAGAATGATTGCTACTACTGAACTATAGAGAATGTAAAACCTTTGGTTTGATTTTGTTGCCATATAATAGGAATGGACTTAGAGAGAGAGAGAAAAAAAACCAATGGAAGCTTTATGATGCTCATTTTTTGCTAATTTATTCCCGGATTTTAGTCACTATAACTAAAATCAAATAATTGATGCTACCATAATATATATATTATGGTAACATCAATCTTTTAATTACTTTTTAGTATATATTTTGTCTACTAAATCCTAAAAATAAAAACCACAAGTCATACCCGTCCATCGGACGGGTTTTGCCACTAGTATATATATATATATATATATATATATATATATATATATATATATATATATATATATATATATATATATATATATATATATATATATATTTATATATATATATATATATATATATATTCAATATTCAAAGTTGAAGAAAAAAATACTACAAAAAATCAAAGTGAACAATTAATATGATACTAGACGAGTACCCGCGCCTAGCGGCAGCTGTTCCTAGCGGCAGATAATTAACAATTGCGATATTGTGGTAAGTGTTTCGTAACATGCGATAATTCAACTGATGAAAAAATTCTTAACATGTATCAAAGAACAAATAAAAGTATTTATTGAAACTGAAAATGAAACATTACATCAATTATGAGATAACTAACAATGCACGTTACTCGTCATGTAAAATTTCTTATTACACGGCATATGAGGTGTTGAATCCTCTTTGACCGAACTCTTTGATTGGCTTCGCTTTGTAGTTATCATCCATCAAGACATGGTATTTGACCCAATCAAACCTAAGAAACTTAACAAAAATATATACACCGGTTGTATAATGTATTTTGACCAAATTATTTCAGAAAACTTTGTATAACTTTGAAATTAATGCGCCGGAACAATCAACGATTAAAGCACCAATCAATCACCATCATTATAGCAATATTTGGAACACAAATTTGTATTTAACGTATTTAATGCGCAAGAACGAGAAAAAAAAATGACCCCTTGACTATATAATAAATCGATACAATGTTTTGTGATTGTAAATATTCAAGTTATTCACAACAATATCTCTGCAATTTCAACTATATATAAATGTCAAAACAATATTTTTAAAAATCATATGGTCATTGCACACATTTCAATATTTAATAACTGAGATCACATATGATACACACACTATAAAGTAACATAACAATAAATAATAAGTATTAATATGGTGCCTTATAAAATAAAAGATATTGATAAACTTTTAGAAATTATTAGTGTTAAGATTAAATAAATTAAAAAATATATACTTTTTTTTGGGAAAATTACAATAGTAAAAGTTGTCAAAATTTGTCATACATTTCTTTCAAATTTTAGGTGTGAATTGTTATGGTAGCTATTTCATTAAGGGCAAATTCTTTGAATTTTTATGAATTTTAGAAATTTAACATTACTCACTTTTTAAGTTTCAAAAACATGGATACATGCTTTGTATGTATAATAATTAAAAAAAAAAAAAACTTTTATTGACTTTCCAACTTTGAATATGCCAAATCAGTTTTCATTTAATATTAGTTTGAATTTTTAATGGTAATTATATATACATATAGTTAAAGACGAGTACCCGTGTATAGCAACGAGATTTTATAGCGACATATCGTTTAGTGATAAAAAATGTTTATGGTTATAAACGAAAAATAATAAAAGTTTGAAGATTTGGGTATTAAACATAATGTTCTGAAACCCGGGTCGACCGGGTGGTTCAACTGGTTGAACCGTCTTGGTCGAAAAACAGATCGATTTAAACCGGGTCAACCCGACGGGTTTGGTTGAACACGGGTGAAATTAAACCGGGTCAACCCGTCGGGTTTGAAGCGTCCCGTGTTAACCCGGTTTTCGATGTGTATTAATAGTTTACTTTTGAAATATATGTTTTCAAAGTTTCTATTTTTAGTTTCAACATTTCACTTTTTGTGTTTTCCTTTATATATAGTATACGCGGGTACCCTGTGACGATTAACTGGAGAAACAGATTTCGATGAGGCCTGATTTACCCGTTTGTATCGGTTTCAACGGGTCCTCTCTGGTTCATTTTCGGATGACTTTTATCGGTTAGTCGAACCAGTGGCGAAACCGGTTCCCGATTGAACCCGTTGGTCCAGTCTGGTCCAGTTTTCAAAATTATATGTACCATCAACTTGTTAGCTTGTATGAAACTTTGCGTGTTTTATTAATTTGTATAATGTGTATAATAGCATGTACTTTTCATTTTAAGGTGTTTTAAAAATAACAAATTAGTGTGTGTAATTATTTTATATTCTGGATTTTGTTGAAACTTGTTTAAATTGTATATTGTGAAAATTTTATTGTACTTTTTAGTATGGGGTGTTTTAATTGTTTGTATTTAATTTGGTGGATATGCTTTTAGTTGGTTGTACAATACGAATAAAACAATGTACTTTTAAGTAATGGGGTGTTTTAATAAGAGTATTAATTACATTATACACTTCTCTCACCTTTGACTTTCAACTTTCAACTTTCAATTTTCACTTTCACCTTTGACCATTTTTCTATTTTATGTAGTAAAGATAGATGGAGTACTACTTTATATGCTAGACACATAAAAGTCAAATGTAGGTTTTTTCTATGCAGTTTTTTATCTTGGTAACCAAAATAGTACCTACTACTAGGAGGATAATTGTCTAGTTTCAAAATCTTAAAGAACAAGTATTTTCGCTTTACTCGGTACCTTAAAAAAAAAGTCATAAAACTTTTTAAACTAATCAAATAGCATAGTTTTTCAAAAACCCTAAACCCTAAACCTGTATATATGTAATTTTTTTTTGAATTTTTGTTCGTGTCGTATTTTTTTTTTCTTTTCTTTTGTCTTTTATGACGAAACTAGATATTATGTGCATTTAATTTTTAACATCTTTAAGCTCTTGAACCTGAACACCTCACGTACAACATTCTAACACAAGATATTTGAATACGCTAAACACTTGTCGGGGCCACTTAGTGAACAACTCATACTTCTCTTCCATAAAAAGCCATGTATTTTCATTTAGCTTTAAGTTTATCATCGAGCCACACCAATTATGCGTACATTGTAATACACCTATATAGTATCTTATAAGGTGCCTTTTAACTTCTTGCTCTTAAGAACCACTAAAAAATATGGGAACACTTAGTAGCAACTAGTTGTTGTTTGTTGATAATCCGTATTCTATGTTCACAAAAAAAAATTGAACATAATATTTTATACGTCTAACGGATACTTTGAGGGCCATGGTTAACATGATTATAAAAGGAAAATTTGAGTTTATTAGATTTAATTACAGTATTTTTTAAGTTTTTTAAATGCAATTTCTGGTTTGAAACTAATAAATACAGTTTAGTTGGTGCTCTCAAGAGACTTGTTAGACAAACTCAATAACCCTTTATAACAGTATTATGCATTTCAAACTTCAAATTCACCATTTTCATATAATAAATAGCTTGTTGTGTGATTCATGTACCATAGTCCATAGAGCTTAAGCTATTTGGACATACAAGTAACACATGAACTTTAAAGTGTCATTATCTTGAGTTAGTTTTAATGTATTAGAAAAGTTTAAAAATCTAAATCATGGGTATTATGTCAACTCATCAGATGTAAACTTGTTTTTTTATCCAAGATGATTGAAAGCAACTTACAAATGTCTTGCATTTGTGTACGACAAATGAAAAACCCATTACCATACTTACCAGAAACAATACAGTTGAGGTTAGATAACATCAAGTAAGGATCCCAATTTACCATGTTAGATTAATAATATTCATTCAATAAATACTTTAAGTAAAACACTTTACACTAGATGGTTGTAAATTTAATCTACCTCCTATGAGTAAGTCCATGCCCAACATGAGAGCCACAAAACATATGAGTAAGTCTGTTCCTGTTATATTCCTATTTTCAGGGTGTATTACAAACAAATCTCTTCTCTTTCTCTCCCACCCATTTTATGCAATGGAACCTTGTCTCTAGTTGAAACAATCACACAAGGATCAAAGATATACAACATTGGATCAATTTAAATCCAATCCAATGGTTTAAATCTTCAATTCGTGTTTGTTTGTTTTAACCAATCAGATGTGTTCATTTTATCTAGGGAAAATGATAAATTTAGGCATCAAAGTTGCCACGTTTTCCTTTTCTGGGCATCGAACTTTTTTTTTTCCTATTGTAGCACTGAACTTGCCTAATTTTCCTTTTGTGACCCAAAATCACACTTTAAGTGTCACAAAAGTGTGATTTTGTGTCACAAAAGGAAAATTAGGCAAGTTCAGTGCTACAATAGGAAAAAAAAAAAGTTCGATGCCCAGAAAAGGAAAACGTGGCAACTTTGATGCCTAAATTTATCATTTTCCCTTTTATCTATATAAACCTCACAACTTCATCAATCTTTCTTCAGTAAGTAACTACAATGGGTCAAAACTATTCATTACCACAACCGATGGAAGATGATGGGTTAGGGACCTAGAACTTGGGGTGAGGGTTCTCAAAGACTCGATCGGATTCAAAATAACACTTTCAGTAGTGCATGAGATCCAAAATGTTAATGAAGAGCATGATGGGATAACATGTACATGGGATCTGAAGTGTTACTGAAGAGCATGATGAGATAACCTGGGTTAGGGGCAAGGTTGACCACGCCGCGTTTGAGGCAGTGGCTCAGCCACTGTGGGAACGTCACCAATTGGAGAGAGTCTGTATCCACTGACCCGGGGGATTATCGAGGTTCAATATCTGAATTTTTGAGAGCCAGTAATGTTTAAGGCAATAGTGCCTAAATAATGAATTAGTGATTTTCGATCACTCTTTATGTCACGAGGTATGAAGTTTAATTTGTCATTCATGTTGTTTTTGTTGGTTTGTGGGAGTTATAAACACACGTAAACGACTAGAAGTGTGTGAGCCGATGGGGGCACACACGATAAACACGAGTATACGTATTGAACGTATTCGATACTTGAATTACATACCCGTATTATGCGTGACTTGACCCGATCATTGATTCGATCCATGAGCTGATGTTTGACATATACATGGGACGAATGGATTTTTGCCTTGGGCTTTGACAACTCCACTGATCGGGCAGTAAGGTGGGATTTGGGTTTGCTTGGGCTTGAACTTTGTTAGTGCAAATATTTCGATATTTAATCTATACAGTCTCGTTTGTTTTGATTGATGACAAACATGTAACTTGTAATACATAACGTAAAATGTACAAGTTACTTGTAATCACACTTTGTCTCAACATACATTCAACACCTCTCGATGTCTCAAGTCCTCGTATGTTACAACACAGGTTCGTACATGTTTGTTATGTGGCATTATGATCAAACCCATTAACAAATCATTTAGAATGTTTAAAATACGTTTAGAGTCACTAAGTATTTTAATAGGTTAACCATTCTATTTCGAACCTCATTTTACATTTTGCATTCACAAGTATTTCATACAAATACTAAAGTTTACTTACACTTGACAAAATATATTTTATTTTGACAAGCACTCTTTTACAAAAGGTAACTAGACATTTTATTAACTAGTTACATAATACATTTTACAAGTTTACCTTGATAAACTTTTTAATCTAAAAATGGAAATACATGTTACATCATGTCATGCATCATCTTTGAAATCCTTGGAAGATCACTTGAATATTTTGGTTAGATTGACACACAATATATCAAATGTGATCTTAGTAAGATTTGGTAATATCTTGGAAAGATTTGAAGAAAGATTTTTTAGATTTTATGTCAGGCACCCACGGCACCAAATTGCATAAAGGACGGAACCCTTTAAAGGGCTCCTTGGTCCGTGGACGCTCCTGACCACTTTTGGCTATAAATAGAAGCCCATTGTTTTCCCATTTCTTCACCACTTCAAATCACATCTTCTCCACCTTCTTGCATACATTTAGATCAATCATTAACAATGTAATAACATACATTAAACACCCTAATGATCATGATCATAATGCTTCTAACATTCATCTTTGTTGTAAGCATACTCTTTGATCAACCAAGGAAAGTTTGGAGATTTAGCCATCCCCACTTACCACAAGTTGAAGATCTATCACAAGAAGTTTAGGGAACTTGTGATCTTCATCATGAAGGCTTCCTATCAATGGAAGTTCATTTAGAAGTAGTTATTCATATCCATTAGACATTTGTGTCATGGATCATTAGTGTAAACATCATTGCATCATAACAACACTTTCACCAAACTAGATTAGATGGTTTATGTGTTTGTGCCACAAAACACAAGGTTTATTATGTTGGGCCATAAAACATATTGGGAGTGGTTGTACCCTTGTAAAAGAACTCGACATCTAGCTTAGTGTCGGAAATATTGTATAGGCGACGTTAGGTTGGTTCTACCTCGAACTAGAACCCGGTATTTAGCTTTGTACCGGAAAAGTGTAAGCGACGATTGTAAGGTTTTCTCCGCCGAGAAGGGAGCTTGTTGATTTAGTGAAGTAACTCTCGAGTTGGGTACTCGACGAGTGGAGTAGGGCGGAAAGGAGATCCGTGACCGAACCACTATAAATCCTCGTGTTCGGTTTGCACTTTCCTTTCTTTATCTCTTTATTTTTATACTTGCACTATACTATTGTTTGTGATGTGGTTTGATGTTCATGATTGTGTGACAACTTGGTTTACCATACTTTATATTAGTCACAAACAATAATTGGTACTTTCATATTATAACAAGCTTCATAAGCGATTTGATACTAAAGATCTAAAGATTTTAAACGGTAACGTATTCACCCCCCCCTCTACGTTTCCACAAACTTGTTGACCAAGGCATAGCAATACCAAAGGGTCAGTTTGGTTTGACTATAAAAACAAACATTCTCACCTCACATGGGACAGCTAATAATTCACGACATGTATGTATATCCAAATACCTCACATGCATGTGACAATACATGCATAATGGACGTCTATTCATTATGTCAACCTATGATTGATCTAATCTAATATATCTAACTGAATATTTATTTATTCATATTATGGTTTATTAGATTTTATCAAATACTATACTTGCATTAGTTTTAATCCAAGAAGTGTTAGTGTTTGGTTTGATTGATATTCTTGTTTCTAAAAGTTCCTAGTTGAATGGTTTAGCAGCAAGGTTTTGGGTTTTGTAATATTCAAGTTGTATCACTTGTTGATCGGTTTTAATTACGTTCTTGACTAGCTTCAATATCGAACGTATACGTTATCGGGTTTGTGTGTGATACTCTTTGAGGTATCTATTTTAGATACTTAAGGTTTCGTTTTGGTTTCTTGTTCCGTTACTAGAGATCAATTGCCAAGCAAGGTTAGCTTTTCTTTTATCCCTTTTAATTAATTAATATCGTATTAATTATTTGTTTGTTAATTACGTGCTTAACATAATTGCGATTACTAGATCTTTATTCGCTGCGTACTCGTAGAGGTTAATGGTTAACTTAGTTCTAAAATCCCAACAGTGGCATCACGAGTCATCTTGTTTTTGCGATTATGGGTTACACGTTTCTTAATTAATAAACATGTTTTAAAAGGCTGCATGAAACCTAATTTAGTTATTTGTTTTATTTTATTTTGACAATTACATGCAATACTTGTCAATTTTTAATAAATAATAACTAGTCACACACAAATTAAAATTATATTGATAATTAGAATTAATTGTTAATTGGAATTAATTTGTTAATTAGAATTTAATTTACATGTTAATTATAAATTACTTTGTTAATTGAAATTAAATTGTTAATTAAGAATTACATGTTAATTAAAATTACTTGCTAATTAGAATTAAAAGTTAATTTGAATTTATTAATTGTTAATTAGAATTATTATGATAATTAGAATAACATATTGTTATTAAATACATAAAATTGCGTTATTACTTGTTAATTGAGATTGCCATGCGTTTTTATGTGTTTTCCGGCCACAAGACCCACTCAATTGCTTTTGCGATGTATGGGGCGATCTAGGTATTGTATCCTAGTGACAGTCTTATGGTTCTCCTTTTGAGGAAGACTCGCAAGAGAACTCGGAACAATATGTGGTTATTTATATTGATGTTTATGTTTGTATGTTTGTGATTCCTATATGTGCATTATTACTTGCTTTGACACCTAATTGTATGCAATATGGAATAATACATATCGTAACCATAACATTAATATTGGTCTTTATTTACACGCCTAAATACCATGCTCATTGTGACCTGCTATTTGATTCGTGGAAAATTGTTTTTGTAAAATAAAGTGACCTAATATATGAAACACGTTTTCAAGAATTTAAAAACTAGACGCTATGGACACTTGGGATGTACGGCTCACCCACTAGAACAAACTCAAAAGGGGTTTAAAGAAGTGAGCACAGTCTCGCTGAAAGGATGTCTAAGGTTATGCTTCGGCGCTTACCTAAATAATGCCTAAATAGTGCCTAAATAATGAATTAGTGATTTTCGATCACTCTTTATGTCACGAGGTATGAAGTTTAATTTGTCATTCATGTTGTTTTGAAGGTAATTCACACCTTCCGGAATACCAAAGCGTGCTCATCTCACAACCTTCATCACAAAAGGAGAGAATATATTAGCACTATATACTTTTAACATTTGTATAATATAAAGACAATAATCTATCTTTCTAAATAATTAACTGTTTACTTTCACAAATTACTAAATAATTAACTGTTACATTTTTTTCATCTCATCCTCACGTTCGTGACCTATTAGAGCCTAGCCTACCACATAATTCAATATTTATTTGTTCTTCTTCATACAAAATTTTCTATGTACAAACTTTTCTAG
Organism: Chrysanthemum makinoi; assembly: GCA_910596185.1. Classification (NCBI taxonomy): domain Eukaryota; kingdom Viridiplantae; phylum Streptophyta; class Magnoliopsida; order Asterales; family Asteraceae; genus Chrysanthemum; species Chrysanthemum makinoi. The sequence goes on from OU343224.1 coordinate 371,673,577, forward strand.
TTTATAAGAACCTTAATACAGTATAAATATTTATCGAAGCTTTCATTAGATGCATACTAATAAGTTATAACTAACCAAGTTTACTGTGAAAGTTTAGCTGCTAAAACAAAAATATAATATATCGTTATGCGTATATTTCATTAGATGTACACAAATCAAATAGAAACATAACTAGCAAAGATTAAAAACAACAAAAGAAATGAATACCTAGCTATATATTCTGAGACGAGATCTAGACATGAGCTACAAGATGGTTCACATTTAGGAGGGAGATTCTCTCAAGTTGTAAACATAACTTGACTCAAGTTAAGGAATTATGAACCATTGAATTTGATCCAATGGCTCAAATCAAAAGAACTTCTTTTGATTTGGACCATTAGATCAAATTCAATGGCTGGCTAACTTGAGTCAAGTTGTGTCATACAACTTGAGAGAATCCTTCTCCTCACATGTATGAAATAGCGGCTGTGATGTTAAGAAGTAAGAATTGTGTCTTCTGGTCATGGGCTAGGTTAAACTAGTTTTTGTGGGCCACAAAATGTGGCCTTTTTGTAGCGTTAGGTTCAAAATGCAATGTTTAAATGTTCAATTTGAAATAACGCACTGTATAAGTAGATATGAACTTAAATAAGCATCTTAAGTAACTTGGCTAGGGTGCATGCATGTGTAGATTAGGGTTGTATCATGAATCGACGAAATTTTTGAGGACCCTGTACGAAATTATATAACGAGGTCTTTCGTTAAGTAATATTATATATAAAATGTTACCGTTTATAAGATATAATGCAATTAGTTATCTAAACGTTCTAAAATATTACTCATTTAAAATATTTTTCCATCTAAATACTTTTTTCTTCGTGAAAAATATGTGTACACATGCATATAATTATTAGCGGGACAAATTTTGATGCCATAAAAATTCTGAAGCACTGAGCGGTCGCTCACTTTGCACACCCTCAAAGACGGCCCTAGTGCAGATAGTTAAGTTTCGTAGTTGAAAAAATAATTATGGTGTGTATACGTGTAGATAAAGAGATGTACAAGGATGATACTATCGCATGGATGCATGGTGGTAGAACTTGAGATTTATACAAGAGCGTCAAGAATGCGAAAGTTTCTAACTCTAATCTTTCTCGTTTTAGGATCAAAGAGATTTACGTATTCTGATTTTCAGATATCTAAGATCAAAATGCCATTTTATTCGCTATGCTGGTACGTGACAAACAAGTAATGTTAAAAAACTTGGTAGAAGAAATGCAGTAATCCTCATGCTATTGATATTGAATATCACTACACCATTCAGCGAATGTTGCGACAACGAGTTGTTGTCGCTAAAAGTGCGAAAGTTGTCACTATAAGTACATTTGTGACAACATGTTGTCACAACAAGCATTGTCTCTAAAAACGCGTCGCTACAAGTTATTGTGTTATTGTGACAAATTTTGCTACCTCTCGCGACAACAAGTTTGACCAAAAGGGTGACTTGTTGACTCATTTTTTTGTGACAATTGTTGTCACTAAAAGATTGGACTTTCAATGACCGATTTCTATAGTGACGAATTTTGTATTGACAATTGTTGTCACTAGAAGTTTGACTATATTAACCAAGTTTCTTGTGACAACCTTTTAACGACGAACATTTTAGCCACTAGAAGATTTGACTTTTTGACCAAATTTATAGTGACGATTTTTCGTGACAACCTGTAGCGACAACATGTTGTCACTAAAAGTGGCATCTGGTACAAAACAACTAGGCTGTTTTGTCGCCTGCCCCAGGTTTTCTGACCCTGTTTTCCAGATTTTTCCGCAATCAAATTTTCTAGATTTTCAAATCAAAACAACCAATAACTAAAGCAAACTACGTACATTTCATAAATTGTTCAAAGACTACATGGTTTAACGACTTAGTTCGACAACATAAATGTAAATTGTTCAACATCATAAACATAAATTGTCCAAAACAAGAAGTTGTTCAACACATCAAACTAAACAAGTTCATATAAACAACCTACTAACTTGCGGGCTCGGTCGCATCTTCTTCTTCATCTACATCCATAAACAATGAGGGGTCATGCACAGGGGGCGATGGCAAATCAATGATGTTACGGTCCGCTAATTGATTATGTAGGCTCATAACATGCTATCGAGTATCTGTCACGTACCTCGCCAAAGCATATATTTGAGCTTGAGTCATTTGTGGTGCGGGATCGGGGTGGGAGCGTACAGAAGAAGACGACGAAGAACTACCCGCCAACACCCTACCCCGTCCCGGGTTAAACCCTCGTTTAGTTCCCAAGACTCGTGCTACAATCTGCGCATCAGTGAGTTGTTGTTCTTGACCCTGTTGGCCCTCTCTAATCCCTAGCATCCGATTCTGTAAAGTCACAAAACGGGTGAAATGGGTCAAAATGAGTCAAAACTGGTGAAATGAATCAAATAAACGACAAAGTTACTTATTAGTACATGTATGGGCTAAAATGGGTGAAATTGATGTAATATAAATGACAAAGTTATATTCACTGGGGTATAATTCCTTTAACCAAAAAAATGTAAATGACAAAGTTACTTATTATAGCCCAAACGTGTACTAATAAGTAACTTCGTCATTTATATTACACATGTTTCACCTTTGACCCATTTTAGCAAAACGTGTACATGTTTGGGCTAAAATGGGTCAAAACAGGTTACATGACTTAAATAAACGTCAAAGTTACTTATTAGTACATGTATCAGCTAAAATGGGTGGAACGGGTGTAATATAAACGACAAAGTTACTTATTAGCCCAAATGTGTGCTAATAAGTAACTTTGCCATTTATATCACCCGTTTCACCCATTTTAGCATAACGTGTACATGTTTGGTCTAAAGTGGGTCAAAACGGGTTAAATGACTTAAATAAACAAGAAAGTTACTTATTAGTACATGTATTGGCTAAAATGAGTGAAACAGGTGTAATATAAACGACAAAGTTACTTATTAGCTCAAATGTGTGCTAATAAGTAACTTTTCCGTTTATATTACACCCGTTTCACCCATTTTGACCCATTTTAGCATAACGTGTACGTGTTTGGGCTAAAATGGGTCAAAACATGTTAAATGACTTAAATAAACAAGAAAGTTACTTATTAGTACATATATCGGCTAAAATGGGTGAAACGGGTGTAATATAAACGACAAAGTTACTTATTAGCACACTACTAATAAGTAACTTTGCAGTTTATATCACATCCGTTTCACCCATTTTGACCCATTTATAGCATAACATTTATAGCATAACGTGTACATGTTTGGGCTAAAATGGGTTAAACATGTTAAATGACTTAAATAAACAAGTTACTTATTAGTACATGTATCGGCTAAAATGGGTGAAACAGGTGTAATATAAACGAAAAAGTTACTTATTAGCCCAAACGTGTGCTAATAAGTAACTTTGTCGTTTATATTACACCCGTTTTACCCATTTTGACCCATTTTAGCATAATGTGTAAATGTAGGCATAATCTATTAAACTCTAATGTATTATGTAATCACGTCTATAAACTTTTGCTATAAGTAGGTTGGAATAAGCATTTTTCTATGAGTAGGTTGGAATATATTTTTCATTGCCAAACTCCCTCGATATAGAAACTTCAACAACACCATATAGCAGCAGTAATCGAAACCTAAATCTATTTACTTGATCACTACTGTACAGAAAATGAAGTCTTCAAGAACCTGCAGTTAACCAACAACCCCGCTGCTGCAACAGGGGTGTTTGGTTGTTGTTGTAGCACTAACCAAACACTCCCGCTGGTGCAATAGGGGTGTATGGTTACTTCTGCGGCAGCAACCAAACACCCCTGTTGCAGCAGCGGGGTTGTTTGGGGCAGTAGATTATGAAAAGTTCACAACAGTAGATTATCGTTGACTTTTATAAGAATTACTTACGTATTGCGCTTCAGCAACTTTGGTTTTCCATTCTCCCTTCTTGTATATATGTTTGTCTCTAAATTGCTCTACCAGGTCCGGGTATGCAACCTTACCATCATTCCACTAAAAACACATCAAATTAGCAAATGATAATAATGAAACAAATAAAACGAGTATAAAAACAACTATTTAATGACGACTTACCTCTTCATGCCTACTTTGGGCATAGGACTTTGAACCATGGTTGGATGTGTACACTTGTTTTCGTCGGTTGGCCTTGTTGGCTTGTGAACGTTTCATGTGCTTCTCTGAAGTGACATGTTTACAAAACTCACGCCAATCACCCAAGGCCATGTTTCCTCGAGGAAAATTCTGGATCTCCTTCGGGTGCTTGTACCCGTCCCGACGCACAAAATACTCATCCTTGAATTTGTTCTTGCGGTTTCTGTAAAAAGCTCTGAATGTAGCTTTCATCCCTTTCTCAAAGAGATCCGCATTTGGGCCTGAAAAATGTGGTTCCATGTCAAAGTGGGTCTGCAATTCAAAAGAACTAGTCCTTTAATGAAATATTGTTTACAAATTTTGTTATTATTTTCTTCTGGTTCATTACGTGATATATAAACATTATCTATTATCAAATTTTGTTATTATTTTTTAAAATACCCATGGGTTTTCTAGCTAGTTTTAAGAAATACAACAAAAGATGGGGTCGTATTAGCATCCCCGAATTATTTATGTACATTTCGTCATTCAGGAAATACATATATACAATATACTTTTAATGACCAATTGTAACCGATCAAACAAAATGACACTAACAAAACATACTCAAATGTATAAATGCTAGCGCAATCTAGTATAAACACTATCACTTTCAATCTCCTTAATCTATGCCACCACTGTGAAAAGAAATCCAATCCACCTCAACGGTCTAAATATTTATCGAGACTTTCGTTAGATTGCATGTTCATAAACAATAATGTTTCTGAATGTTATCATCCAATTTTTGTCATACGTCACGATGTATGACATTTAATTTGTCATTCATGCTGTTTTGAAGGTAACTCAAACCTTCAAGAACATCAAAGCATATTTGTATATGCCGAGCCCAAATAAGACTAGACGTTTCGCAAACCGTCACAACTTCCATAAGAAGCATGCTGGTTTCACAACCTTCATCACAAAAAGGAAAGAAAATATATTAGCACTATATACTTCTATCATTAATATATGTATAAGAACCTTTATATAGCAATCTATCTTTTAACTACTAAAACAAAACTATAATATATCTCTATACAGAATACCTCTCGAGATCTCTGATCTTTACTCAAAATTAATACATATTTAAAATCCGAAATAGGTGTTCTTTACAACTTATAACCTAACATGATAATAACTAGCAAAATTAAAAACAACAAAAGAAGAAATAAAATGAATACCTTTTATGAGAACTGGTCATCAGCTACAGCCTACAAGATAAGATGGTTGACACTTGACATCTATGTAATAGCGGCTGTGATGTTAAGAAATACTGTAACAATTTTGTGCTGTAGGTATTTATAATGTGACTTATGATGTGCTAGGTTAGCTGCTATAACAGGCCTTAAACTACTTTTTTTGGGCCACTAGTCCACTACTGACTACACACTAGAATGTGGGCCTTTTTGTAGTGTTAGGTTCAAATTGGCTGCATTTGCATTCAGGGGTGTACCCAACCCAATGGACCGAACCGGAAAACCGAGTCAAACTGGTCTGAACCGATCCAAACCGACCATATTCGGTTCAGTTTGGTTAGGTTTGACCCAAAACCGAGAAAAACATACCTAAACCATATAGACTGAACAGAACATAACTAACTATATTCGGTTCGGTTCGGTTCGGTTTTAGACCGATGCTTAGCTACCTATTAGAAAAGTTTGAAGTATATGTTGAGTATACGAAATCTTATTTTCTAGCAAAGATTTAAGCTATGTGGTTCAAAGAGGTTTTGACTTTTAGAGTTAACTCACAAGTGATAGCTTCTTAGATTCAAAACTAAAATGTTATTCAATACTAATGCATGACCATCATTATTAGTATAATGTAGTATCATCATAATATTGATATAATAGTATAAATGGCTTTAATAATCTTGAGAGTGCTTATTATCTTTGAAGCTAGGAGCTAGTTCATCTGATCATGGTAGTCAAAATGTATGTTTGTATGCAACAATTATCTTTCCTTTGTGCATAGAATATGGTTTTGTAGTCAATGTTATATGTTGCAGATTTCCTGGATTAGGTATGGAGAATCAAAAGTACCAATCTTCTTATGTGGCGTGACGGCGTTTGGATTAGCAATATTTGTTGTTGTAGTAGTTACTGCTTGCCCGAGAAAGCAAAGCGAGGATGGACACCAATCTATTGCAACTGGAGCAGCTCATTATGTTTGATCATAGAGATGCTACGTGATATGAAACTCGTTGCCTAGTCAGGGTTATGTGAAAAACATAAATAACATACGGTTACTTTTATATTGTATTAATGTAGATTACATTGAGCATGACGATTTTGTACATTAAAAATTAAGATCAAGTTAATTAAAGATCAAATGATTGTCATTAAAAATTTAGATCATAATGTATTTTTGTTCCCAAGTGTGTTAGCTTTTGTTTCATCGAGAGAAACAAAGGACTAAACAGATCGAGGGACTTAAACACATTTTGAAGTCAACAATTAAATGTACATGCTTGTATATATATAGCCACTTTTGGTTACAACTTCCACCAATGTGGGATAAGAACCTTTTAAACTCTAGCGAATTCCACCAATTTTGCCCTTCTTCTATAAGATTCAAGTGTTTAGTTTTACATAGGTGGCTGTTTTAGAACTACTGACTTATGGCACTAGATCAAATAAATAATTCCACTCTCAACTACTGACTTTAAGTTCAAGATTGAGATAATAGTCGAGTACTTGGACAGTAATTAGTTTGATTTGTTATTACTAGTATAAATTAAAAAACAAATTGCAAATTTAATCCAAGTTAAATGTAATCTTTATATTTTCATGTGAGATGCTTTTATATAATATAATTTTATTTATAATAATGAAAAATTAGTTGTTTTAAAAAAATAGAAAAGAAATTAAAATAGAAGGATTCAAAGAAGGTGTTATGACTTGAGTTATGAAGGATGGTGATTTTGGGTATTTGATTTATGAGAAATGCTAGACCCATTCAAAAACTTCACATAAAAATTCAGGAAAATGCATCAATCACTCCCTGACGGATTTTTTGTGTGTATTTTGTGAGAGAGTGTAACTAGATGAAATGTAAATATCATTAGGCAATTAAAGGTACATACAATTCCAATTCTAGAGGTTTCCTTAAATATTTAAGATCCTAATATTATCATGTCTTCATGAGCTATAAGATAAGATTCGTCAAACTTTCATAGTAAACTTGCTTATTTTAAGATAAAGATATACAACAAAAAGAGGATCGTAATAGCATCCCAACTTATTCAAATAAATTTATGTACATTCTATCGTTCAATATACACACAATATAACAAAACGACGCTAACAAAACAAACGCAAATGTATAAATGCTAGCAATATCTAGCATAATCACTAGCACTTTCAATCTTCTTATGTCTCGCTATGTTGTCACTGTGAAGAAAATCCAATCCACTCCAACGCTCTAAATATTTATGGAGGCTTCCATTAGGTTGCATACTCGTAAACAATATTGTTTCTAATTGTTATCATATATCTCAAATAACACTACTCTAAATGAGTAGACGTCTGATTCTTAAGATCTCGCCTCACTGAACTAGGCATTGTGCATCGAAAAGACAAAATCAGCAATTTTTGTCACTCCATGCGTCATCCAGTATTATATTAGCACTCTTTATGTCACGATGTATGACGTTTAATCTGTCATTCATTTCGTTTTGAAGGTAACTCAAACCTTTAAGAATATCAAAACATATTTGTATATTTCGAAACCAAATAAGACTAGACATTTCACAACCTTCCATAAGAAGCGTGCTCGTCTCACAACCTTCATCACAAAAGAAAAAATATATTAGCTCTATAAACAACTGTTGGCCTTTAATATTTTTTTTTTGAACAAGTTATGTGGTGTTGACTTTAACAAAAATCAAAGAAAAAAAATATATACACTTTAGGCCATATCACTGTTCACTAATCATACATGCTTCAATTCTATTAGTAACATGTAATAAATATTTATCGAAGCTTCCATTAGATGCATACTCGTCAATAAGCAAGTTTACTATGAAAGTTATAATAAGCAAATTTACTATGAATGTTATAATTGGCTTATTTCATCAGATCTACATAAATCAATTAGAAACATAACTAGCAAGATTAAAAAAAATAAAAGAAGAAATAAAATGAATACCTATTCCGAGATCTATGAAAGTAGCGGCTGTGATATTAAGAAATAAGATAAGAATTTTGTTTTCTGGTATATATACTAGTGATGGTTAGGTTACATCTGATTATGATGGGCTAGTATAGGCTGTGTAGCTATAACAAGCTTTTAACTATGTTTTTTTTTTTTTTTGGCCCACTATTGAGTATTGACTAGAGTACTAGACTAGAATGTGGCCTTTTGAAGTACTTACTTAGGCAGCACATACCTGTGGTCACGAGCGACCTTCATTTTATCTCTTATATTAGTTTTTTCTTTTCGGTGACTTACATATCACTTTTTAACACACCAAGAATATGTACGTTACAAAAAATATACCCCACAAATATTCTTTTTTAATTCATTAACACATACAAAACATATACAATTTCGGTCGCGCACTACCCAAACCAAGAAAAAAAAAAGACGATCGACTAGCCACAATAAGGCCAACCGACCATCATTACAATCGATCGACTTTCATGCGATCCACACTACTATGTGCAGCCTTATGGTGCATGTGTAGATAAAGAGATATACAAGTATCCAATTATCTATCACATGGATGCTTTGGTGGTAGAATTGGATATTATCCGAGTGTCAAGAACTCAAGATAAAGAGACAAGCAAAAGTAAACATGTGATTTAACAATAACCTTACTGAGTATCGCAAAATTTGACTGGCTATGAAGTATTTGACTGGCTATGAAGTGATTTTAGCTGTTAATATTTTTCAACTATGTATGTAACGTGAGTAATGACTATCCTAAACTATCAAACTTGGTTATTAAATGTTTGAGTGATGACTTTGTCTTAAGTATGAGACTAACTTTGTCTTAAGTATGAGACTAACTAGCTAGTAGTATATGTTTGAGTAATGATTGGTCACTGGTCTAAGGCTGCATGCAGTAGACTCGATCTCCAGTCGATCGTGAGTGTTTGGGCAATCGATTCCACTCGATCGTCCTATTGTGGAGGTTGTCGATCGGCAAAAAAAAAACGCATCTTTGTCGTCTGGAAGATTGACATCACAAACCAAAAACATTCCACTTTTGTTGCTAGCCGTTGCAAGTCCAACCAAAAAAAAAAATCAACCCGTTTGAAAAATAAATTTTTGACCGTTTGGTATAAAAAAAAAATACTACTAAACTACCCTATAAATACACAACATATTTACACACTAAACTCACAAATCTCACAATCCTCTCTATCAAAAATGTCTAAGAAAACACCACAACAAAAAGGCCGAAAATCCCGTTTGGCACAAAACGCCCCGCATATTTTAACACCGGATCCGAATTTCCGGTTAACCGGTGTCTCACCAAGAATCAATTTCCAACCCCTGCTTTCGAATATCAATCCCAACAAGCTCCACAACAACAAACTAACAATCCATTTTTATGAATCGTCCATTTGTTCCACCGTATCAAAACATCCAACAACAACAACAACAACAAAGCTACTCCCGTCGAAGCAACCAATCTATGTATGGGTCACCGAATGCGTTGTACCGTCCAACAATTGATTCATCAACGTCTTCATATTCAAATTATCAACAATATTCTTCGGTTAACCATATCAATCTTGATGGTTTTGATTTCGAAGAACAATTATACACCAATCCTGATTTTTATGTTGGAACCGGTTCGGGTTATCCGGCTCAAAAGTATCACGGTTCGGATACCGGTTCGGCTCATGGATCGTATCACGATTCGGTTAACATTGATGACGAAGAAGAAGAATGTCGAGAAGAGACGTCACCGGTCAAACCGAAGAAACGAGCTACAAAGGGCGAATAAGAAGGTTGTCGAGAAAGAAGCCAAGAATGATTCGTCGCTTCGGTCAAAAGAAGAAGAGATCGCCTTGTGCAACGCTTGGTGTGATGTATCCGAGAATAGTATAACGGGAAACAACCAAAATGCTAAAGGATTTTGGCAGAAAGTCATTGCTTACTTTGAGAAGGAGGTTGGTGCAGAAAGAACGTACAACTCTATCATTACAAAGTGGAAAAATAGGATTCGTACTAGAGTTGGTCAATTTTGTGCCATTTACAACAATGCTTAGAGGAATTACGGAAGTGGTGAGAATGGACCTCACTTGTTTATACACGGCGTGTGATGAATACCAACTAGTGTGTAATCATCCGTTTGTTTTGGAGCATTGTTGGAAGATTTTGAGGGACCATTCATTTTGGAAGGATAATGAGATCGGCTTTTTAAGCCAAGATGAGGGTCGCAAAAGCAAGGACTTCAACCGACTCGGATGTGCTGCGTCGTGCATGGTAGACCAATTGGTCGTGATACCGCAAAGAAGAATAAAAGAAATCTTCGGAGTTTTGAAAGCTACCTACATGGAAGGTGTTGTAGAAATGGAAAGTCATCAAGTCCAAGGCATTGGACGAAGAAGGAGCTATGACGGATACTATGATTTGAAGAAGAAAGAGCTAGAACAACGGCCACTGGTGTTGGAGATGGAGCAAAAGAGAGAAGAAAGGGAAGACAAAAAAAATTGGCACTAGAAGAACAAAAACTTGAATTTGAGCGACAAAAGAAATATGATACATATCTCATATTCTATTGCATGCCAATCGACCCATCTTTGCCATGATACAACAACAAACAATGCAAAAATCAAAGACGCGATCAAGGCACGCATACAACCTAGATTTTAATAAGTGTTGTAATGTTTTAATAAGTTTCGTAATGTTTTAATTTTATTTGAATTATTATGTAACGTTTTAATTATTAATGAAATTTTATTTTGTGTTAAAAATGTTTTTATTTTATTTTTTAAATGAACACGGTCGCCCTTCTTGGGGCACTTAATCGCCTGAAGGTCATTTGGAGAAAGCGGCGTGGTAGTGAAAAGTAAGGGGATTGAATCCCCTTATTGGGGGCAGCCTAACTATCAAACTAATTTAACAAAGGTGTATGTTTGATATTTCCTGATTCTTATAATATTTGAATGAAAAACACAGTTTATAAGAGATTTGTAAGGCTATGCACAGTGGTCGGTCATGTTCGGTTGACCCATCGGTCGAACTAGGTCGACCCACTGTGAAGCTTCGGTCTCGATCGGTCGTGGGACGCTCGAAAACACAATTGGGTCGTTTTCTCGACCGAGTTCAAAACACACACAAATCTCCGTTTGATACTAAAAAACAAAAAAATCACCTTTCCAATTTAATTTGTTACCTGAGTTTGGATGCATAGAACATGCGAGGTGGTATGCAAAGTTGATGGACCAAAATTTTGAATTGATGACCATTTTGGATTTGCAAGTTGGGATATACTGATGAGTATATAGATACAACAATTAAACATTTTAAGTTAGATCGATTAAGATGTTGTAGACAGATATAAAGTATATAACTAGTTGTGTGAAACTGAGTATAGACGTGTGTGTGAAAGTTTGCCTTAACACGCATATACCAGATGGAAACTTGCATGTAGTGGAAACTTGTATGTGTGTGGATATATACCATATGACTATGGTATGCATAACACGTATATACTAGATGGTACGTGCATGCAATTGTTGTTTTGAATTAAAAAATAATAATAATAATAATAATAATAATAATAAATTAACTAGGTCACCATTGTAGCAACTAGATCGTCGGAGAGAAAAAACTCATATGGCACAGATGACCTAGCTCACCAATGTGCATAGCCTAGTGGTCACTTGACATCCGTTTCCGCCTTAGCTGTCACATCAATTTTTAACCACATGAGTTTACCTTTACTTTTCTACTCTAACGGTCAACATCTACTAATAAAAAGTGAGGTACTTATTTGGTTTTCGTTAAATGAATTGCTTCACCCAATCAACCCAAAATTCGTCTATCACCTCCGTAATGGTGTCATTCTCCTTCACTTTCATTTCACATTCCTTTCACTCATGCCGTTACACCCCGCCTAATAATTAGTATTGCTTATCTCTTTCAAAATATCAAACAATTATTAATTAATTATTTACTAAATTTTCTTTTGTAACAATCTCAAGTATGCATAATAAAGTTACTAGCAATCTCAATCAAAGCATAACTTAATGATTAAGAGTATGTTTGGCAAAAGGTTTTAAAAGTTTGAGCTTTTGAAATAAAATAGGTTTAAACAAATGAAAATGCTAAATGTAAATGCTTGCAGAGACGGAGCCAGGAATCTAAGTTAAGGGGGGCCAAAAATTTTTACTGCATGAAAGTAACACACGAATAATAGATCGTCAAAATTATGAGTATTCATAAAAGGGCCAAGTTTCATTCGATTTTGTTGTTACAATTGCAATAAGAAACTTGTACATTTCGTTTTGCGCATCTTATTTTTTTAATATAAAAAAATTAACAAATAGGATAACAAATACTCCTACTTTAGAAATTAAAAGCTTTGTTTTGTCTCCAACCAAACATTTTGAGCAACATATTAAACTAGGGTTAACTTTGTCACTTATTAAATGTTAAAGGGGTCAAACTAAATTTTTACATCTTAATAAGGTTTGATAATAAAACAAAATTTCCTTGAGCCCCACAAATAAACAAATACTACTACGTATCTGCTTGTTAGTTGTCTTCCCCATCAAAAAGAAAGAAGCCATATCCTGTTCAAGTGTTCAGACCGGAAATAACAAACGCATACCGGAAAATCAAAAAACATAAGCGCATACCGGAAAATCAGACTACAAAGGTAAGCTTGGCCTGTTTGGGGGGGCAAGCCTCCCCAACCCACCACTGGCTCCGTCTCTGAATGCTTGTATTTTTATCGAATAATCAACCACCACCTAAATAGCAAAATCTTAAAAAAAAATTACAAGCTTTTCTTATAGAAGCTATTACTATTTTGAGTATGAGTTCCAACTCTTTTGTCATTTGTCAAACTAGATGATTATCTGCGCATAGCAGTGATAGTTTATATTGTTAAATGATAATAACAAGATACAAAGTAGAGGGGATATTGTGTTTATTTGATAATGATCATGTGTACAAGATACAATATAAATATTGAATAAGACTAATCTAATTAAGGTAAATATAAATCATCCTAAACTCTAGCTAATCAACAACCAAATGCAACTCATTTGGTCTTATCCACTATGCACATTGACAGTTAACACTCCCCCGCAGTTTGAGCGGGAGGACACCGAACACTCAAACTAGAGCGAAATTCTTCAAACAAAGTTGTAGGCAATTCTTTAGTAAAGATATCTGCATACTGAGTAGTAAAACTATAAAAGAAAAAAAAACAAAACATTAACATAATAGTGTGTGGATTTGTGATCTTAGCACAAATCACCAACACACAGGCTCGTGACCTAAAGCACGAAAAATATAATACTCCCTCCGTCCCAAAATTATAGTCCCCTATTGACTTTTTCGGTTTTTCTTTTACAACTTTGACCTTAAATATTTTTGTTTGTGTTGTATAATACTTGATGCAAATTATATGAATGGATTGTGTTTTAAATGTATTTTTCATTAGTATATTTTTCATCAACTATTATATAACACAAACAAAAATATTTAAGGTCAAAGTTAAAAAATAAAGACTAAAAAAGTCAATAAGGGACTATAATTTTGGGACGGAGGTAGTAATAATGTGTGGATTTGTGACCTTAGCACAAATCACCAACACAAGAAAAAGAAAAGAAAACGGGATAACCCAGAGTATCCCCTATAACTAAAACGAATGAAAGAAAATATGAGAAAATGAAAGTTGGTTCTAAAACTTCAACCCCCAAAGAACCTTTCGAACAAACGGGGAGTGTTTTTCCCTAGAAAAACATAAAGATCCACCTCACAAATAAACATCAAAACATGGCTGGGGTTTATTATAGCGCGTACAGAGTTTAAGGTTTAAAGGGAGCCCTCCGAACCTCCGGCGTGTAGCCGGCGGCCGGAGGCGGCGGAAGCGGTGTTGTTTAAGATTTTGAGGTAGGACCGATTAGGCCTGATACCATGTAAGATGATAATAATGAGATACAAAGTAGATGGGATATTGTGTTTATTTGATAATGATCATGTGTACAGGATACAATATAAATATTGAATAAGACTAATCTAATTAAGGTATTTATAAATCATCCTAAACTCTAGCTAATCAACAACCAAATGCCAACTCATTTGGTCTTATCCACTATGCATATTGACAGTTAACACTCCCCCGCAGTTTGAGCGGGAGGACACCGAACACTCAAACTAGAGCGAAATTCTTCAAACAAAGTTGTAGGCAATTCTTTAGTAAAGATATCTGCATACTGAGTAGTAAAACTATAAAAGAAAAAAAAACAAAACATTAACATAATAGTGTGTGGATTTGTGATCTTAGCACAAATCACCAACACACAGGCTCGTGACCTAATGCACGAAAAATATAATAATAATGTGTGGATTTGTGACCTTAGCACAAATCACCAACACAAGAAAAAGAAAAGAAAATGGGATAACCCAAAGTATCCCCTATAACTAAAACGAATGAAAGAAAAGATGAGAAAACGAAAGTTGGTTCTAAAACTTCAACCCCCAAAGAACCTTTCGAACAAACGGGGAGTGTTTTTCCCTAGAAAACATAAAGATCCACCTCACAAATAAACATCAAAACATGGCTAGGGTTTATTATAGCGCGTACAGAGTTTAAGGTTTAAAGGGAGCCCTCCCAACCTCCGGCGTGTAGCCGGCGGCCGGAGGCGGCGGAAGCGGTGTTGTTTAAGATTTTGAGGTAGGACCGATTAGGCCTGATACCATGTAAGATAATAATAACGAGATACAAAGTAGAGGGAATATTGTGTTTATTTGATAATGATCATGTGTACAGGATGCAATATAAATATTGAATAAGACTAATCTAATTAAGGTATTTATAAATCATCTTAAACTCTAGCTAATCAACAACCAAATGCCAACTCATTTGGTCTTATCCACTATGCATATTGACAGCTAACATATATGACCGTCAATTTATTTGTGTGTGCATTTACTTTTTGTTTTTCTTGGGGTATATATGGTGTAAGTGAAGTCGAAGAAAGTTTGTAAATTAAATTGATTTATTTTTTTTACGTGGATTTCTGACTTCACATTACGAGCTGACTAATCCTAATGTGACTACCCTTATGGATAGCCCGTAGTCGACGCATGTTAACCTTTGTGACCACAAAAAAATTAATTTTCTCTTCGTTAGATTTGAATCTTTCACATCCACTTTTAAGCGACACTAAAGTTTAATCATTTTCAATCATCTCTACTATAAAGAGAAAACCTTTCTCTTAAAACTTATAACTTTTAAAAAATTAGTAAAGTTAAATTACCAATTAATTAAAAATAATAGTAACAAATCCATCATTATCATTAAATTAATATTTTAAATATTGTTTAATCTTTGAACTTGTATCATTTCTCGTTTCTGACATTTAATTTTTTTTCTCTCGAAACGACTACAAATGAAACCCTTAAGTGTTTTGATGAGTGTCTAAATACTCATCATTTTTGTACCATTTAACTGCAAAAACATCTGAAAACACTCAGAAATGCATCAAAATGATAAAAATATCACAAACAAGTGTTTTATGTGTTTTAAATGCAAAAACATCAAAATCTGGTGAAAACGTATCAAGTTTGCATAATTGGCAGTTTTAGTCCCCCAAGTTTAAAAAGTTGTCAAAAACAGTCCCTGGTAAATCAAAATAAAGAAAAATATCATTTTAAGTCCTTAGGGATTCATGAGTTGTAAAAATTGGTCCTTGAAGTTTAAAATTGCAAAATTACAACTTTAGTCCCTCAAGTTTTGAAAATGTCAAATATAGTCCTTGGATATTTTAAAAATGAAAAATAATCAAATATTATCCTTGTACTATTTAAGTTTTTCAAGTTTGGTCCTTTTGATAACATTGGAAAAAGTTCAGTTTGGTCCCTCAAGTTTGCTAGAATTACAAAATTGGTCCTTGTCATAAATAAAACCAAACGGACCCTCTTTTGTATTTTAAACCCAGCCAAACCAATAGAACCCCTGCCAAATAACCTTGACCCCCCTATTTTGGACCCCCACTTATAATATCAAATGGTCAAAATAGTCAAACCCGCCAAACCACCACCATTGTTCACTCTCTTCTCCATCACCGCATTTCAAAACCGGTGGTTTTACCACCACTTGTCCACCTTTCCACCTCATTACACCACTTGTTTACCCACTCCCCTCCACCTCTACAACCTCCCAAACTTCTTTAAATGCTAAATACCTGCTCTCACAACACCTTTTAGCCAAAAATGACACATGGGACGAATTTGATGATTCAGAGATTCAATGGCCAAGATGGTGGGAAAGATTGATATGTTGAGAGTCTCAAAAGTCTATAAAGAAGAAAGGAGATCAGGTGTTAGAAGATATCTAGAATAATTGTAATTTAGCTTATGTCGTTTTAGCTTACTTTTAAATTCCAGTGTAGCTTTAAGCTTTTAAGCTTTGTATTTCAAGTTTTCATTATATTATAAACCTTTTTAATTATCAATTTCAAGTTTCAAGTTCATTTTGAGTTTATGCATTTTTCAAGTTCAAAATTTCAAAATGTTCTAATGTTGTTGTTAGTTGTTATTAAGGACTGAGTAGACCACATAAGCTCCTAGATAGCTTATATAAGCTATTAGAAATCCATTAAAATCAGTTTAGAAGCAAAAAGCAATAATTCATAAAAAAATCAAGAAAAATGGTAAAATTCAAAAATCCATGGAGATGGTGCAAGTAAGCTGAAGCAGTCTGGTTATTGGATGGGAATGGGTTAGTGAACATGTGGAGGTTCTATAGGAAGTATCATTTGGTCCTTGTTCTTGGTTATCAGCTGATTTTCACTTGTAAGCCCTTTTAAGCTATTTTGGCAATTCACTTTTAAAGTCATTTGTTAACCTAAATCTTTGTATTTTTATATTTCTTAGCTGTAGTTAAGTAAAATTATCCAATAAAATAGTTAGTTTGTTATTTAAAATTGGTAGTTGATATAAATTTTATTTTAACAGTCTTATTAGAATAATTGTCAATTCTGAGTTTTATGTTGATATTACTGTTGTTTTATGTTTATATAGTCTTAATATATGAAATAATAAGATCTTTAATCAATGGAATGGTATTAATCTTTGTTAAGCTTTGAAAAATTTCAAAAACAGTTTCATAAAGGTTGTTTGGTTTAATTTGTTTAACTGTGTTGAAGGTTGTTTAAGCCCTTGTCTTTGGTTTTTATCTGTCATACTTGGTCTTAATATCCCACAGCAACAAAGAAAACCAGTGGTCATTTGTTAAAAAAGTCAAAACATCCTTTGATCTCACCTTGTTCATTAACTGTTGAATTTTCATGATTCATGATCTTGTTTTCTTGCTTATAAGTTGATAATATTGATCAAATAAGTCTTAATACACCTTAATATATCATAATCAGTAAGTGGTATTGATTTAAACTTCATCAAAGTCAACTTAGTTCAATTTCTATAAAAAGTCAAAATTTCAATATAGTCGTTTTTGAATAAAATGGATAATTTTATATAGGACATAATATTAAGAGTTAGGATATAAGCTTTTGGGATATTAAAGTTTAGCTGCTTAACTAAATTAGAAAAATAGTAGTTCATCTCTACTTAGCTTATAAAGTGCTTAATTTTTCACTTGTTTTGAACACCTTTTAGAAAAGTGCCACATACGATTTGTTAGCCCATTTCACAAGCTCTTCTGAGCTTATTAGTGAACCTTATCTTGTGTAACTTAGCTTTTTGAGAAGCTTACCTAGCTGTCTCAAGGGTTCAAGCTTAATTTTCTAATTTGTAGCTTATTTACTAAGCCTGCTAGTGGCTTATTGTTTTGTCCATTTTAACTAAGTACAAAAACCAATCAGTGTTTACCAGCTTTTTCATAAGCTCATATCAAGCTCTCTAGTGAACACTACATTTAGAATTTTAGCTTTTTAAGAAGCTCAGTTGGTCAACTTGTTAGTCCAAGTGTTTATTTTCAATTCCTAGCTTATTATAGTGCTTAAAAATTAGATTGAAACTGCCTAGTAACCCAAATAGTACACTGTGTAAAACAGATAAACTTGTGCTTATTTAGAATTTGTAGTGCTTATTTCTAATTAATTGTGCTTATTTAGTTTTCATTTTAGCTTAAAATCAGTTGTCCAGCTTATTTTCAGTTAATCTATTGCTTATTTACTAGCCTATAGCTATTTTAGCTTAATCTTGTTCTTATTCCATTTTTGTTAAGCTGTTGAGAAAATAAGCTCAAACTGAGCTTATTGATTGTTTTCATAAAAAGTTGTAGTTTTATAAATTGCTTATTTTAAGTAGCTTAATAAGTTTGTTAAAGAAAAATCCAAAAATAAAATAAAAAGCAAAAGGGAGTTCTTTGGGATTGAACCACTGGCCACCCGACTCACACACACACACTACCAACTGCCCTTGGGACTTTGACTGGTTATACTTTGCAAAGTTTAATACATAACCCTTCTTGTCCATTTAAGCTTATACGAGCTTATTAGCTTATTTTCAGCTTATTTAATCTAGCTTTTTCAAATTTTGTATTTTTCTTAACTTTGTATTAGTATAAAGTAATTTATAAAAAAGTTTCAGATTTTTCTAAATAGTTTTAGTATTTTTAATCATTTATTTAGTCTAAAATAGTATTTAATTCATAATAAAAAATATAAAAGTCAAAAAAATATAATTCTTTTTTCTAAAATTTTCTTTTGTCATATAGTAGGTAATAAAATTGTTTTTACATTCTTAGTACTTTTATTTCACAAATTTTACGTTTTTACTTGCGCACTCGCGTAATTTTTATACTTAACTTACGTTTTCATTTTAAGTCACGTTTTTAGATAATTTAAGTTTACGTTTTAGTTAAAATAGTTTATTTAAGTTATTTTGTTTTATAAAATCAGAAAAACATCATTTTAAAAATAGTGATAGCGTTTATTTAATATATTTTAGCTTTTTAATTTTCTTTAATTTGCATTTAAGCCCCTGTAATTTACAAAACTTTCTCTTTAGGTATAATTATCATTCACAATCCTTACCGATCACTATCCTTAGTGATTATTCGACATCTGAAAGTGTTAAACACCATTCATCCTCAGGTGGGACTTAACGACCGAGGAATCCACTATATTTCTCGATCTTAATTGCATTTGCTTTCTGAGATGTTTTAAGTTTATTACGGTTGACCATTCACAAGTGGTTAGCTTGTGTGATTAAACTTATTGTTCAGAGCGAATCAAATTTTGGCGCCATGCGGGGCTGTAAGCGTGTTTTAAGCGGTTTCAGGACCAGTACTTGCACATATACCACCGTTGTAAGCAGTTTTTGTAAAGTTATCAAATTATCAAAAAGTTCATTAACACTTTTCCTAAAGTGTTAAGCAACACCAAACAAAATATAAAACAACAAAACAATCGTAGCGTTTTCTAGCTTGTGTTTCCTTTAAGGTGATTCTTAAAGAGATACGATTTGGTTAAGCGAGGCGATTCCAAAAATATTTTCCAAAGTTTTAAACCCCTTTGCACAAATCCATACCTACGTCTTTTCAGTGGTACTTAAATACATAAAAATCAACCACCGCAAATCAAGGCGTTACACCTACCAAGCTGGGGTGTGACCATAATAAGTTCGAACAAAGATTAAAACTTGCCTTTGTGTCCTTGTGATTTGGTGTACCTTTTTCAAAGAAGCCATTTCATTTGTGATTATTGGTTAAGTTCACTTGTTGTTTTGCCTCGCATTTGTTTTGAAAATTGATTTTTAAACTTAGTGCATGCGCTCGTTCTTCCACTCCACAAGTCCACTTTATGAGCTTGCAAATATTCCTCGTAGGCGTAGAGGGCGTTCGCTCCTTGGTGAGGAAGCGTCTAGTACCACCACCACCCTGTCGAAATGGCGAAGACAAGCCGATGAATGAGCTTCTCCAAGCACCCATCGAGGGTTACGGAGGTGCCATTATTGTCCCACCATTGTGGTGATACCTTTGAGCTCAAAACCGGGTTGCTTAATCTTGTAACCCAAAGCCAATTTTATGGTTTTGGGCGGGATGATCCTCATGCACATATTCGATGGTTTAACAAGATTGCATCTACCATCAAATACAAGAATGTCCCACATGAAGCAATTAAGCTTCTTCTGTTCCCATTTTCTCTAGAGGGACAAGCCCAGAATTGGCTTGAGAAACAACCCCCTCGTTCCATTGAGACATGGGAAGATCTAGTCACTAAGTTTGTTAACGAATTCTATCCTCCATCCCGAACTACAAGTCTTAAGAATGAGATAATGAAATTTTCTCAAAGATTCGATGAATCATTCGGGGAGGCATGGGATCGTTACAAAGAATTGCTCCGCAAGTGTCCGCATCATGGTTTTACCGAGTTAATGCAAATGGATACTTTCTACAATGGTCTAAACCAGACTAACCAAGACTCTTTAAATGCCTCCGCGGGAGGTAATTTCTGAGCAAGACCACAAAAGAAGCCTTGCAAATAATTGAAAACAAGTCCCAGTCCGCCCTTTCGAACAAAGACATATCAATCTCGGTCTAATCTGGACCTTCTACTTCATCTCCGGTGAGTACATCTAGCACCGATGCTAAGATTGACAAACTCACGGATATTGTTCAGGCTTTGGTTCTTGCTAACCAAAAGAAAGTCACTTTCACACGGACACCATCACATGGTGAAGTGAAGAAAGTTGAAGTTTGTGTTACTTGTGGTGGTCCTCATTCATACTACAACTGTATCTTGCCACCGATGGTAGTCCATTTGAAGCCAATGCTATAGCCGGTACTTCAAACCAAGGAGGTAATCAATACCGTCCTCAAAATGAACCAAACTACCGTGCTAATACTTATCAGGGACCACCGGTTTTAGCCAGAATCCTAACATGCAAAACCGGAATCCGAACCAACCTAGAATGAACCAAGGTTATCAAAACCAAGGTAATTTCTATTCCGGACCAAATCAAGGTTTCCAACATCAAGGAAACCTTAATCAAAACAATTTCAATCGAGGGAATCAATTTCATGGGAATGTGAATCCTAATCAAGGAAATTTTCAAAATCAAGGCCCTAATCCAAACATTAGAGGCCCGAATTTTCCTAATCAAACTCAAGCCATTGTTCCAACTGGACCATCATCTGATGAGTTATTGAAACAATTCATGAAATCCCAAGATGAAATGTACAGGTTGTTGGTTAGTCGATTGCGATCTCAAGAAATCTTTAAATGATCAACCCTCGGGCTCGGAAAACTTCCGAGCAACACGATCGCTAACCCGAGGGGCGATGCAAAGGCGATCACAACCCGAAGTGGTGTTTCATACAATGGACCCGCTATTCCTACTACCTCTTCTTCTTCTCTTCCGAAGGTAGTGGAAAGTGAACCTGAGGCTACAAAGGACAAGGAACTTCCTACTAATAACGGAGGTGCCAACGATGTCCAACCTCAAGTTGTCCAGAAACCCAAATCCAATCCAGGAGTTGTTTTTGAACCTCCTTTAGCTCCTGTTGAGAACCCCAAATCCAAATCTTCTATTCCTTACCCATCACGTTTGAATGAGCAAAAGCTCCGCGAAAAAGCAAGTCATCAAATGGACAAATTTTTCCAAATTTTCCAAGAGCTACATTTTGACATAAGCTTTGATGCTATCATGCGATGCCCAAATTTGCATCAACTCTCAAACACATGTTAAGCAACAAGGAAAAGCTGTTTGAAATGGCAAAAAATCCTCTGAACGAGAAGCGCTCAGAGTTATCTTAAAAGCTTCGAGAAAAGCTTGGAGATCCTGGAAAATTTCTCTTACCTTGTGTATTTCCGGGAATGGTTGAATGCTTTGCCTTAGCGGACCTTGGTGCAAGCATTAACCGATGCCTCATTCGATATGGAAGAAACTTTCTCCTTGGATCTTATTCCTACAGGCATGACTCTCGAGCTTGCAGATCGTACAATATCCTGTCCGCTTGGCATTGCAGGGGCGTATTTGTGAAAGTAGGAAAGTTCCATTTTCAGCGGACTTTGTAGTTGTTGATTTCGATCTTGATCCACGGGTTCCTCTCATTGTTGGACGAGGATTCATGAGAACGGGCCGTGCTCTCATTGATGTATTTGAGCAAGAAATCACACTACGTGTGGGTAATGAAGCTGTCACCTTTAACCTTGATCAAACTTTGAGGTACTCCGCAAACTATGATTCTGAATCGGTTAACCGAATAGATATCATTGATGTTGCTTCTGAAGAGTACTCTCAAGAAGTTCTTGGTTATGATCATAATTCTTCGAGTGATAATCTCACTCATTCATCTCAACCCATCATCGCCAATTCTACTCCTTCTCTCACTCCGTTTGAGGAAAGTGATTTCATCTTGGAAGAGATTGAAGCATACTTGTCCAGTGATTCAGTTTCATGGGAAATTAATCACGCTCCAATTGACATCGAGGGGGACATACTTCTCATTGAGAAGTTGCTTAATGATGATCCATCATCAACCCCTCACACTAGTGATTCAATTCCAGATGAGGTTAATAACAATGAGATTAACCTGGAGGGAGATATTCTTCTTCTTGAGAAGTTGTTAAATCAGGACACTTCTCCTCCACTCCCTCCTGTCGAGCTTCATAACAAGGAAGTCAAGTCAGTTGAGAAAAGCGAAGAATTTCCGAAGTCAAACTTAAGGACTTACCACCTCATCTCCAGTATGCATTTCTTGAGGGTGATGATAAATTACCCGTCATTATTGCTCGAGATTTGAGTAAAGATGAAAAGACTGCTCTCATAAAGGTCTTGAAGTCACACAAGCAAGCAATTGCTTGGAAACTCTTCGACATTAAGGGTATCAACCCTGAGTTTTGTACTCACAAAATCTTGATGGAGGGTGACTTCAAACCAGCGAGTTCAACATCGAGACGAGTAAATCCAAAATCCATGATGTTATCAAACAGGAGGTTATCAAACTTCTTGATGCAGGATTGATTTACCCGATCTCAGATAGTCCTTAGGTTAGCCCAATTCACTGTGTTCCTAAAAGGGTGGCATAACTGTTGTCACAAATGAAGAAAACGAGTTAATTCCAACTCGATTGGTTACGGGATGGCGTGTTTGCATTGACTATCGTAAGTTGAATGGCGCCACCCGTAAAGACCATTTTCCTCTACCCTTCATGGACCAAATGCTTGAGAGATTAGCAGGGTACTATTGTTTCCTTGATGGTTTCTCGGGTACTGATCCCCATTGATCCACAAGATCAGAGAAGACCACATTCACCTGCCCATACGGAACTTTTGCCTCTGACGTATGCCTTTTAGCCTATGTAATGCTCCTGGCACGTTCCAACGATGTATGATGGCCATTTTCCACGACATGATCGGGGAAACAATGGAGGTGTTTATGGATGACTTCTCGGTCATTGGGGACTCGTTTCAAACATGTCTCTCCCATTTAGAAAAAATGCTTAAACGGTGTGAAGACACCAATCTTTGTCTAAATTGGGAGAAGAGTCACTTTATGGTTAAAGAAGGCATAGTCCTTGGCCATAAGATTTCAAAAAACGGGATTGAGGTAGATAGAGCAAAAGTCGATGTTATTGCTAAATTACCTCATCCTACTACCGTCAAAGGTATTAGGAGTTTTTTAGGTCATGCCGGTTTCTATCGCAGATTCATACAAGATTTTTCTAAAATCGCCGGCCTATGACCCATCTTCTTGAAAAAGATGCTCCTTTTATCTTCTCACCTGAGTGCATCGAAGCTTTTGAAACACTAAAGAAAAACTTACGAAGCACCCATTCTCGTTGCTCCCGATTGGGATTTGCCTTTTGAGCTCATGTGCGATGCAAGTGATTTTGCTATCGGTGCAGTCCTAGGGCAACGTAGAAGCAAGCATTTTCAGCCTATCCACTACGCAAGTAAAACAATGAATGAAGCTCAAACTCATTACACCACCACGGAAAAAGAGCTATTAGCCGTGGTGTATGCGTTTGAGAAGTTTCGGCCATACCTTATCTTGACCAAATGCGTGGTGTATACGGATCACTCGGCTCTCAAATATCTCTTTGCTAAACAAGATGCAAAGCGAGATTGCTCGTTGGGTTCTCCTCCTCCGGGAATTTGATATCATCATACGTGATAAAAAGGAGCTGAGAACACAGGCGATCATCTGTCCGTCTAGAAAACCCTCACCAAGATGTTTTCGAGAAAAGGAAATAAATGAAACATTTCCTCTCGAGACACTCAATGCGGTTTCTTTTAGTGGAAATTCTACCACCCCATGGTTTCTTGACTTCGCAAATTACCATGCGGGTAACTTCATAGTGAAAGGGATGTCGACCCAACTGAAGAACAAATTCTTCAAGGATGTTAAACATTACTTACGGGGACGACCCTACTTATTCAAAATCTGTGCGGATTAAGTCATCCGACGGTGTGTTTATGGACAAGAAGCTATGGACATTCTCAAAGCTTGCCATGCAGGACCCACCGGGGGCCATCATAGTCCAAACTACACTGCCAAAAAGGTGTTTGATTCCGGGTTTTATTGGCCCACTATCTATAAGGATGCCCACGATTTTGTCAAAACATGTGACGCTTGTCAACGTCACGGAAATATCTCGCAAAGAAATGAAATGCCGCAAAACGCCATTCAAGTATGTGAGATATTTGACATGGGGCATTGACTTTATGGGGCCATTTCCATCTTCTCGAGGAAACAAATACATACTCGTGGCTTGACTATTTGTCAAAATGGGTTGAAGCGAAAGCTTTACCTACTAATGATGTCCGAGTTGTTGTGAAATTTTAAAATCTCTTTTGCCGGTTTGGAACTCCACGAGCTATAATCAGTGATCGTGGTACACATTTCTGCAATGACCAATTTGATCGAGTCATGCAAAAATATGGTGTAACCCACCGTCTCTCTACTGCGTACCACCCCCAAACAAGTGGGCAAGTGGAAGTTTCCAACCGTGGCATTAAAAGAATTCTTGAAAGGACAATAGGCGAAAACCGTGCCTCTTGGTGGATAAACTGGATGGCGCACTCACGGGCCTTCCGTACTTATAAAACACCCATTGGGTGTACTCCATACAAGCTAGTATACGGAAAGGCATGTCATCTTCCGATTGAGCTTGAGCACAAGGCATACTGGGCCTTAAAATATGCAAACTTCGATATTGAGACATTTGGTGATCACGAAAAGTTCAAATGAATGAATTAAATGAACTCCGTGATCAAGCATACGAGAACTCTTTGATCTACAAACAAAAGACAAAGAAGATTCATGACTCTAAAATCAAGAACCGCGTTTTCAGCGTTGGTGATCGAGTCCTTCTTTTCAATTCAAGATTGAAGATTTTCTCGGGAAAGCTCAAGTCCCGTTGGTCTGGTCCATTTACTATTGCTAAGGTTTATCCTTATGGTACCATTGAGTTATCTCAGCCTGATGGTCCAAATTTTAAAGTGAATGGACATCGATTGAAACATTACTTTGGAGAGGACATTCCACCCGTGGTTGTCCCAGATCTACAAACATTCCCCATGAACCAATGAATGTGGGGATCGAGTCAAGCTAGTGACTCGGTAATCAAAAACAATAGCACACAACATATGGGTTTTCACCCATATTTCTGACTTCTTTCTATTTTCTACCACCCTATTGTGGGGGAGTTGCCCATTTGTTGTATTAAAAAAAATGTGTATATATCAAAAATAAAATAATGGCCGTAATATTTCCCTTTTATGTTCTATGTTTCGGCATAAACGCCGGTACTTTGAATATTGAGGGCAATATTCATTTCTAAGTGTGGGGGAATTCTCACGAATTTTATCATGTAATTATTCCACCCAATTCCCCCATTTTTGGCCAAAATTTTTTGGAGTAAGTGTTTTTCACTTACTCAACAAACGGTAATCAGTCCGCCATGTCTAACACACATAAGGATTGGCTAATCGAGCAACGGCTCTTGGTAAAGATTTATCAAATCCGTTGATGGCTTGCAATTTGCCCAAAATTGTATGGTGTTCAGCTCTCCATATCTTTAATTAGTGAAAAGTTGGCTAGCCCGCAAGTTTATGGCTTGTGGTAAAGGCAGTTGGAAAACCATAATTGGTAATCGACTCACCAAAGATAATATTGATAATTTATCTAAGAGTTGGCTAGTCCAGAAGCAAGCGGCTTCTGGTAAAGACAAATCAAATCCGTTTCAGTGGTGATTTGCTCAAAATCATTTGGTTATCATTGTACCAAGGTTCTTACTTGAACTAAAACAATTGGCTACTCCAGAAGTAATGGCTTTTGGTAAATAGATGAAATCCATTAATTTTTCTCAAATCATTGCTAGGGACTAGCAATATCTTAGTGTGGGGATTGATGAGTGTCTAAATACTCATCATTTTTGTACAATTTAGCTGCAAAAACATCTGAAAACACTCAGAAATGCATCAAAATGATAAAAATATCACAAACAAGTGTTTTATGTGTTTTAAATGCAAAAACATCAAAATCTGGTGAAAAGCGTATCAAGTTTGCATAATTGGCAGTTTTAGTCCCCCAAGTTTCAAAAGTTGTCAAAAACAGTCACTGGTAAATCAAAATAAAGAAAAATATCATTTTAAGTCCTTAGGGATTCATGAGTTGTAAAAATTGGTCCTTGAAGTTTAAAATTGCAAAATTACAACTTTAGTCCCTCAAGTTTTGAAAATGTCAAATATAGTCCTTGGATATTTTAAAAATGAAAAATAATCAAATATTATCCTTGTACTATTTAAGTTTTTCAAGTTTGGTCCTTTTGATAACATTGGAAAAAGTTCAGTTTGGTCCCTCAAGTTTGCTAGAATTACAAAATTGGTCCTTGTCATAAATAAAACCAAACGGACCCTCTTTTGTATTTTAAACCCAGCCAAACCAATAGAACCCCTGCCAAATAACCTTGACCCCCCTATTTTGACCCCCACTTATAATATCAAATGGTCAAAAATAGTCAAAACCCGCCCAAACCACCACCACTGTTCACTCTCTTCTCCATCACCTGCATTTCAAAAACCAGTGGTTTTACCACCACTTGTCCACCTTTCCACCTCATTACACCACTTGTTTACCCACTCCCCTCCACCTCTACAACCTCCCAAACTTCTTTAAATGCTAAATACCTGCTCTAACACCTTTTGCCGCCAAAAATGACACATGGACGAATTTGATGATTCTGAGAGATTCAATGGCCAAGATGAGCTGGGAAAGATTCAGAGATGTTCAGAGAGTCTCAAAAGTCTATAAAGAAGAAAGGAGATGCAGTGTTAGAAGATATCTAGAATGATTGTAATTTAGCTTATGTCGTTTTAGCTTAAAATTAAATTCCAGTGTATGCTTTAGCTTTCAAGCTTTGTATTTCAATTTTTCAGTGTATTATAAACCTTTTTTAATTATCAATTTCAAGTTTCAAGTTCTGTTTTTAGTTTATGCATTTTTCAAGTTCAAAATTTCAAAATGTTCTAATGTTGTTGTTAGTTGTTATTAAGGACTGAGTAGACCACATAAGCTCCTAGATAGCTTATATAAGCTATTAGAAATCCATTAAAATCAGTTTAGAAGCAAAAAGCAATAATTCATAAAAATCAAGAAAAATCAGTAAAAATTCAAAAATCCATGGAGATGGTGCAAGTAAGCTGAAGCAATCTGGTTATTGGATGGGAATGGGTTAGTGAACTTGTGGAGGTTCTATAGGAAGTATCATTTGGTCCTTGTTCTTGGTTATCAGCTGATTTTCACTTGTAAGCCCTTTTAAGCTATTTTGGCATTTCACTTTTAAAGTCATTTGTTAACCTAAATCTTTGTATTTTTATATTTCTTAGCTGTAGTTAAGTAAAATTATCCAATAAAATAGTTAGTTTGTTATTTAAAATTGGTAGTTGATATAAATTTTATTTTAACAGTCTTATTAGAATAATTGTCAATTCTGAGTTTTATGTTGATATTATTGTTGTTTTATGTTTATATAGTCTTAATATATGATATAATAAGATCTTTAATCAATGGAATGGTATTAATCTTTGTTAAGCTTTGAAAAATTTCAAAAACAGTTTCATAAAGGTTGTTTGGTTTAATTTGTTTAACTGTGTTGAAGGTTGTTTAAGCCCTTGTCTTTGGTTTTTATCTGTCATACTTGGTCTTAATATCCCACAGCAACAAAGAAAACCAGTGGTCATTTGTTAAAAAAGTCAAAATATCCTTTGATCTCACCTTGTTCATTAACTGTTGAATTTTCATGATTCATGATCTTGTTTTCTTGCTTATAAGTTGATAATATTGATCAAATAAGTCTTAATACACCTTAATATATCATAATCAGTAAGTGGTATTGATTTAAACTTCATCAAAGTCAACTTAGTTCAATTTCTATAAAAAGTCAAAATTTCAATATAGTCGTTTTTGAATAAAATGGATAATTTTATATAGGACATAATATTAAGAGTTAGGATATAAGCTTTTGGGATATTAAAGTTTAGCTGCTTAACTAAATTAGAAAAATAGTAGTTCATCTCTACTTAGCTTATAAAGTGCTTAATTTTCAGCTTGTTTTGAACACCTTTTCTGAAAAGTGCCCTGTGCACAGATTTGTTAGCCCATTTCACAAGCTCTTACAGAGCTTATTAGTGAACCTTATCTTGTGTAACTTAGCTTTTTGAGAAGCTTACCTAGCTGTCTCAAGGGTCCAAGCTTAATTTTCTAATTTGTAGCTTATTTACTAAGCCTGCTAGTGGCTTATTGTTTTGTCCATTTTAACTAAGTACAAAAACCAATCAGTGTTTACCAGCTTTTTCATAAGCTCATATCAAGCTCTCTAGTGAACACTACAGTTAGAATTTTAGCTTTTAAGAAGCTCGGTTGGTCAACTTGTTAGTCCAAGTGTTTATTTTCAATTCCTAGCTTATTATAGTGCTTAAAAATTAGATTGAAACTGCCTAGTAACCCAAATAGTACACTGTGTAAAACAGATAAACTTGTGCTTATTTAGAATTTGTAGTGCTTATTTCTAATTAATTGTGCTTATTCAGTTTTCATTTTAGCTTAAAACCAGTTGTCCAACTTATTTTCAGTTAATCTATTGCTTATTTACTAGCCTATAGCTATTTTAGCTTAATCTTGTTCTTATTCCATTTTTTGTTAACTGTTGAGAAAATAAGCTCAAACTGAGCTTATTGATTGTTTTCATAAAAAGTTGTAGTTTTATAAATTGCTTATTTTAAGTAGCTTAATAAGTTTGTTAAAGAAAAAATCCAAAAATAAAATAAAAAGCAAAAAGGGAGTTGCTGGGATTCGAACCCTGGCCACCCAGCTCACCACACACACACTACCAACTGCCCTTGGGACTTTGACTGGTTATACTTTGCAAAGTTTAATACATAACCCTTCTTGTCCATTTAAGCTTATACGAGCTTATTAGCTTATTTTCAGCTTATTTAATCTAGCTTTTTCAACTTTTGTATTTTTCTTAACTTTGTATTAGTATAAAGTAATTTATAAAAAAGTTTCAGATTTTTCTAAATAGTTTTAGTATTTTTAATCATTTATTTAGTCTAAAATAGTATTTAATTCATAATAAAAAATATAAAAGTCAAAAAAATATAATTCTTTTTTCTAAAATTTTCTTTTGTCATATAGTAGGTAATAAAATTATTTTTACATTCTTAGTACTTTTATTTCACAAATTTTACGTTTTTACTTGCGCACTCGCGTAATTTTTATACTTAACGTACGTTTTCATTTTAAGTCACGTTTTTAGATAATTTAAGTTTACGTTTTAGTTAAAATAGTTTATTTAAGTTATTTTGTTTTATAAAATCAGAAAAACATCATTTTAAAAATAGTGATAGCGTTTATTTAATATATTTTAGCTTTTTAATTTTATTTAATTTGCATTTAAGTCCCTGTAATTTACAAAACTTTCTCTTTAGGTATAATTATCATTCACAATCCTTACCGATCACTATCCTTAGTGATTATTCGACATCTGAAAGTGTTAAACACCATTCATCCTCCGTGGGACTTAACGACCAGGAATCCACTATATTCCTCTGATCTTAATTGAATTGCTTTCTGAGCTGTTTTAAGTTTATTACGGTTGACCATTCACAAGTGGTTAGCTTGTGTGACAAAACTTGACTGTTCAGGAGCCAACCATGTTTCATCAAAGGTCACACCATAACAAAAAATTCACAAATACAATTATTTTTCGCTATAACCGTCACTATGCGCGGATATCTGTCTAATATAATAGGAAAATATGTTTGAAAATGAAAACTTTTAACTTTTACAAACTCCAATCCTAGTTTATTTTACTAAATAAAATATTAAGGTGTTGTCTGAATTCGATTTAATCGACTTAATTTGAAAAAGAAAAAAAGGAAACTGAATTTTAAAGTAGGGTTAAGCAACGAGTCAATCCCGACCCGAACCGAAGAAACCGACCGGCCCAAAAAACCGAAAAGAAAAAAACGCGAACAGAGAACCGACCTGAGAAGTAGCAATCGAGACCGAAATCGAACCAAATAAGGTCGGTTCGAGTCGGTTTAGCTATTTCGAACCGAAAAAATGTGTTTTGACTCGAACCGTACCAAAACCGATCCCACAAAAACTAAAATAATTATACAAAACCGAAGCTGAACCGAATAAGGTTGGTTCGAGTTGATTTTCAAAAGATTTTTCTCAGCCCTATTATAAAGTCACAAAAAAATTATATATTTATGACTGAAAATATAAAAATGATAAAATTAAAAGTGTCTACATTAAGTTATCTATTATTTAAATATTTATGCAAAAAGAAAATTAAAAAGCACCAAAAATATATTTAGTTTGATATTTTATTTAAAATATATCTAGGGTGTGTGTTTGGTAAAACAATTAGTCACTCACTCACTCCGGCGACATAAACCCTAGTTTTGTTTTTTCCGGTCATCGTAATCAGGCATGTCAAATCTCTTGATAATTTTATGCTTCAACTCAAGTTTTAATTTGATAATATGTTTTTAGGGAAATGAATATTTGCTAATTGTGTTGAAATTGATGATTAGTGAGTCCATGATAGGATTAGGGTTTAGTGGAATTTATTTATGTGATTAGTTTTTAGGGGATGTTTGGGATTGCACATTAAAAAAAATGAGGTTTTATTTGTAAAGGGAGAGCGAGTCTTTGACTCAGATCTATGCGTGGTAACCCCATGTTGTTTCTGGGCCATCTTTAAGTTTCAAGTGGCCCTGCGCAAAATCGATATATACAGTCTTATTGAGACAATGAAAACTTGTTACTTGAGTAAATTGCAAAAATCGTCTTTGTGGTTTGGCCAAATTGCACGTTTCGTCCGCGTGGTTCAGAAAGTGCAAAAACCGTCCTTATTTTGCAGTGTTTCGTCCATTTTAGTCCTCCGGCATTGCACGTTTTGTCCGTGTGGTTCCGAACGTGCCAAACCACAAGGATGGTTTTAGCAATGCCGGAGGATGTAACAGTGCAAAAAATGGACGATTTTTGCACTTAATGAACCACAAGGACGAAACATGCAATTTGGCCAAACCACAAGGACGATTTTTGCAATTTACTCCTTGTTACTTAGAAAGAATGTAGTAACGTTTTTCCATTGATACGTAGTTTTTAGTTTATTTGAAATTCTTTAGTGTAAAAATTAACGTTTTGCTAGTAATAGCAAAATTTGGAAGCTCTGAAGGCCCTTTGCGGTTGGACACCTTAAATAAATGTTTATGAACCCTTTTCTGGACACCCCAAGATGTTTACCTAGGACTTTCGAACTTGAGACCTGATGTACGGACTTCAGGACGCCTTACTACTTGGTCGCCTTGGTGGTGGTTTTAAGCTTTTATGAACAGCTTATCTGCTTCATAAATAAGCAGCTAGCAGTCTTATGTTTCGGTTCTATATACCAACGGTTTTCAGTTTCGGTTCGGTTTGGTTGGGTTCGACCCAAAACCAAGAAAAACATACCTAAATCATATAAACCGAACCGAACCGACACAAAATCGAACCAAACCGACCATATTCGGTTCGGCTCGATTTTGGACCGATGCTCAGCTACCCATTAGAAAAGTTTGAAGTATATGTTGAGTATACAAAATCTTATTTTCTAGCAAAGATTTAAGCTATGTGGTTTAAAGAGTTTTTGACTTTTAGGGTCAACTCACTACTGACAGCTTCTTAGATTCAAAATTAAAATGTTATTCAGTACTAATGCATGACCATGACTCTTGGTATACTTGTACTACATCATAATATTGAAGTAATAATATAAATGGCTTTAATAATCTCGAGAGTGCTTATTATCTTTGAAGCTAGCAACTAGTCCATCTAATCATGGTAGTCAAACTGTATCTTTGTATGCAATAATTTTCTTTCGTTTGTGCATAGAATATGGTTTTGTAGTCAAAGTAATATGTTGTAAATTTCATGGATTTGGTATGAAGAATATATCGTACCAATCTTCTTATGGGGTGTGGCGGTGTTTGGATTAGCAATATTTGTTGTTGTAATAGTTAATGCTTGCCGGAGAAAGCAAAGTGATGATGGACACCAATTCATTGCAACTTGAGCTGCTCATTTCTATGATCTTTGATTATAGGGGGATGCTACGTGACATGAACCTTGTTGCCTAGTCAGGGTTATGTGAAAAATATAAATAACGTACGGTCACTTATATATTGTTTTAATGTAGATTACATTGAGCATGACGATTTTGTACAAAAGTTTTGAATCTAGGTATTTTACTCGATCCTAAATAGGGTACTAAAAATATTAGTTTTATTGCTGAATCGCTCTGTTAGAATTTTATGTTCCTTTTACCTCCCAATATATTAATCAATTGTCTTATAAAAACGATATAAGAGATTTTTTTAGTTAATCATAGATCAAATGATTGTCATTAAAAAGTAAGATCATAATGTATTTTAGTTCCTGAGTGTTGACGTCTTTTGTTTCAACGAGAGAAACAGAGGACTAACAGACCCAAGGACTTAAACACATTTTGAAGTGAACAACCTAAACATATATGCTTGTATATATATAGCCACTTTTAGTTACAACTCCCACCAATGTGGGATAAGAACTTTTTAAACTCTCATTACTTCCGCCAATTTTGCCCTTCTTCTTTAAAATTCAAGTGTTCACTTTTAGTTTTGTCTCGCGTTAATATTTGGTATTAAGTTATTAACATAACACAATACAAAAGTAATTAATAATAAGTAAAACATGATAAGAATGATTTCAATTTACGGCTTGTGTTTGGATTCAGTCTCGGTTCGTTCATGGGTTAAGGTTTTGGTTTTCTTAGCTCGATATAGTTCGTGATTTGGTGGAGTCTCCGAACAGGTTTCATTTGTTCTTCATGTTCATAATAGCGTTTGATTTCGTCTCGAGAATTACTTGGCTAAGAACCAGAGATCAATATATTGAGACAATTACTATAAGTAATCTTACTTATAAACGTGTGGATCATAAATACACTTTTGGTTTAAGTAGATCACAATTGAGTAACACACAAATTGCATTAACAAAGAAAGCAACTTATGGCACTAAATCAAATAAATAATTCCCACTCTCAACAACTGACTTTAAGTTCAAAATTGAGATAATAGTTGAGTACTTGGACAATAATTAGTTTGTTTTGTTATTAGCTAGTATAAATTATAAAACAAATTGCAAATTTAATCCAAGTTAAATGTTACTACGTATTTTTTATATTTTCATGTGAAATGCTTTTATATAATCTAATTTTATTTATAATAATGAAAAATTAGTTGTTTTAAATAAATAGAAAAGAAATTAAAATAGTAGGATTCAAAAAAGGTGTTATGACTTGAATTATGAAAGATGGTGATTTTGGGTATTTGATTTATGAGAAATGCTAGACCCACTCAAAAAATTCACGTAAAAAATTCACTCGCTGATGTGTAAGGACGTGATTGCTTTAATAAGAGACGAGAGACAAAACTGTCAGAAAATGCATCAATCACTCGTTTACATTCACAGATTCTTTATGTGTATTTTGTGAGTGGGTCTAACCGGATAAAATGTATAATTAGGTAATTAAAGGTACATACAATTCCAATTCTGGAGGTCTCCTTAAATATTTAAAATCCTAAGATTATCACCTCTTCATGAGTTATAAGATAAGACTCGTCAAACTTTCATAGTAAAGTTGCTTATTTTAAGATATAAGATAAAGATATACAACAAAAAGAGGATCGTAACATCCTGACTTATTTAAATAAATTTATGTACATTCGTTCAATATACAATATATTTTTCATGACTTAACCAAATGTAACCAATCAAATAAAACAACACTAACAAAACAACCGCAAATGTAACCCGAACCGATTAAATAAGCCGAACCAGTTTGTTGACCATTTTTAAGTCAAACATAGATATTACTCAGTTTGTTGACCATTTTTAAGCGATCTTTGACCGATTAATCAGTTTGTTGACAGATTTTTAAGCGATTTTGTTGACCAATTTTTAAGCAATTTTGTTTGATTAAATCCGATTAGACTGATTTTGTTCGATTTTGTCCGATTAATCTTTTTTTGACCAATTTTTAAGCGATCTTTGACCAAACCGATTAAATAAGCCGATTACGATAAATCAATGCGTTTAGTGAGCGATCAACGATTATGCTGGGATTAATCGGCCGCCTAGACCGAATTTTACAACAAAGGTTTTTAGTAATATCCTACATGTATGTGCTATTAATTTGTTCTTAAATCTTATGTTTCGCAACTATTAACACATGAAAATTCCAATATCATCCAAATCAAAGTTTCTAAACTCATGGCTTAATAACTAATATTAGCATGTAACAAATAAAGATAAAAAGAGCACCTAGTACCTGTTAAACTGTATCTTTACATTGACTTTATTAATAAACAGTATTTATAGATTACAATAAACCTAATGTACCCTAAGGGTGGTGGTAATGGGATGAGGTATGAAACGGTATGAACCCAAACCGATCGGCAAAACCATTGCATGGGTTGCGGTTTGGTGCGGTATGAAAGCCATTCGGTATGCAATGCCGAATTGGCATGGTGAGGGAGGTATGAGATAAACTTAACTGAGGTATGGAATCATGGTTGCCACTAGAAAAGTATGGTGAGGTATGAGATTATGTGGAATGATATTATTGGTAAGTGGTGAAGTATGAGTGAGGTATGGATGACATGAATGCCACCACCCTAAGCCCACACATCAGGCTTGGGCTGACTCATCATTATATAGGTTAATAGTACCTGCATAAGCATATCTTAAATTTCCATTGTTGATGTGCAAAGCTTGTCAATGGCAACATATATCATGTTTCGTTGTCAAAACAACATATATCTTATTTTCTTTGCGTGTGTGATTTACAAAGAAAATATATATTCGTCTCGATCTCTTGTTCTTCCTCCATGATACATAACCCGATTGTTTCTTTTCCTTTCGACCAACTCATATCTCTCTTAATTATTAGGTACCCTCCATATGTGTTATTGTGTTTGTATTTCGAAAAGTAAAATGGTCATTTTACATGGCTGAATAGTCACAAAACACATACAATGATCAAAATTTGAAAGTGCAGTACGTACAATGAGAAAAAAATGTTCAATACACACAATGTCAAAAAGCGTCAAGTTATATGACTTTTTAAATAATTAGCTCTTAATTTTATTACATATAAAACAAATAACTAAAATTTAGTTTTGTTTAAAAAACTTACCAAATTAGTAATGTTATTGACTAAAATATTTTTACTTAAAAAACAATTCAATTTATTAATTATTTAAACACCTAATTACAGTTTAATCCACAAACTTTTTCTACTTTCACTTACACCCATATATACAATAAAATGAAATGGATATAAACATAATTAAATTGACGCTATTATTCATTGTCGCCGCTATGCGCGGATAATCGTCTAGTTTCTCAAATATGTTTATCTTAGCTTTTACAAGCTCTGGATCTATCTAATTTTTATTTTAAAGAGTGAATTACATAATTGGTCCTTGTGGTTTGTTGAAAATTGCAGAAAATGTCCATGTGTTTTTTTTTTCAGTGCGTTTCGTCCCTGTGGTTTACAAATCTTACGGATTTTGTCCCTCGTCCAAAAATGTCCGTTAAGTGTCTTGCGCTGTTAGTCCTTCGTTAGTGCAGTCCGTTAAGTGTTTTGCACTGTTAGTCCTTCGTTAATAAATTTTGCACCGTTAGTCCTTATTTTTTAAAATATAGTTTTCCCCAATTAGTCCCTCTGTTAATAACCGTTTTGTCCGTTTTTATCCGTTTTCGTTCGTTTTTTATCCGTTTCCCCCCGTTTTTTTACGTTTTCGTCCGTTTTCTTTCGTTTTATATAGTTTTTGTCCATTTTTCTACGTTTTATCGGTTTTCAACCGTTTTTCTCCGTTTTTCTTAATTTTTTGTCCGTTTTTCTTATGTTTTGTCTGTTTTCATTCGTTTTGTCCGTTGTTCTTACGTTGTGTCGTTTTGTCGTTTTTATCGGTTTTTCTTACGTTTTTGTCCGTTTAAATAAACATTTGAATAAAAATTTTCAAAAAAAAAATTTTAATAAAAAAAATATTTTTCAAAGTATATATATATATTTTAAAATATGTCCGTTTTTTTTCAATATTTTTTTTTAAGATTTAAAAAATATTTGAAAAAATATGTTTTGAAATTTTTCAAATATTTTTTTAAACGGACAAAAATATTTTCCGAAAAAAAACGGTAAAAAAAATTTCCGAAAAATATTTTTTTTTAAAAAATCTTAAAAAATTTCCAAAAAATATTGAAAAAAAACGGACATATTTAAAAAAAAAATATATATTTTGTAAAATATTTTTTTTATTCAAATTTTTTTTTTGAATTTTTTTATTCAAAATTTTTTTTTAACGGACAAAAACGTTAGAAAAACCGATAAAAACGTACGAAAAACGGACAAAAACGGATGAAAACCGATAAAAACGTAAGAAAAATGGACAAAAACTATAAAAACGAAAAGCGGACGAAACGTAAAAAACGGAAAGCGGATAAAAACGAACAACGGATAAAATAGACAAAACGGTGAAAACTATTATTAACGGAGGGACTAACTGGGGAAAACTATATTTTAAAATATAAGGACTAACGGTGCAAAATTTATTAACGAAGGACTAACATTGCAAAACACTTAACGGACTGCACTAACGAAGGACTAACAACGCAAGACACTTAACGGACATTTTTGGACGAGGGACAAAATCCGTAAGATTTGTAAACCACGAGGGACGAAACGACGCTGCGAAAAAGCACAGGGACATTTTCTGCAATTTTCAACAAACCACAAGGACCAATTATGCAATTCACTCTATTTTAAATATAGACAATCTTCAGTAGAAAATTATTGTTCACCGAACAACAAAAAAGGGAAAAAGGGCAAAAACAATATTTCCAATTTCCCTCGCGTAGCAGAAACAGTCCTTAAAAAATTGCCAAAATAGTTCATGTATTACTTTTCATTACAGAAACAGACCTTTAGTTAAGTTTGGGGACTATTTCTGTCTTAGTTAAGTATGAGGACTATTTTGTAATGAAAAAAAAAAAGTCTTTGTTTTTAACTTTTCATTATATAAATGCCCTCATTATGTCCGGGGACCGTGCTTGTAACAAAAAGTTACATAACCGTCCATTCTGTTTACTTACGTTGCAAAAACAATCTGACAAATTTTATAACGATTGTCCATGTCATTACTCGCCTTTACAGAACAATCCATAGATTAAGTTCAAAAACTCTTTTTCTAAAATAGTCCCTCTAGTAATCCCGCACCTCCACAACAGAGCGCGGGTAAAAAAAATCCTCGTTTTACTAAAAAGAAACCCAAAGGAAAAAAACATTCAAAAGTTTTTGACAAACAAATATATTTATTTATTATTAATTAATAAAAAAAGTAAACTTAATATTAGTAAAATAGAGTATATTTTTAGTGGGTGTGTTTGGTAAAACAATTAACATAGTGTGTGTACTCACTCCGGCGACACAAACAAACAAACAAACCCTAATTAAGACCTTTTTCCGGTATGTTAAATCTCTTGATAATTTATTGCTTGATTAACTATTAGTAGTGTTTGGGATTAGGGTTTTATTTTTTTCCTACTGGAATTGATAGATTAGGGGATGTTTGGGATTGCACATTTTTATTTAAACCCTGCTTATTATAAACAGATTACAACAGGGAGGGCGAGTCTTTGGGGGTGTTTGTTTAAGCTTATATGCAGGCTTATGAGCTTATTTGTTTTTCGGCTTTTATTTCGTAAGCCCCAATTATTTCGAGACTTACTATGTAAGTTTATCATATAATGATAAACTTATATAAGTCCACAAGTCTCGAAATAAGCCGGAAAATTGGGGCTTATGAAATATAAGCCGAAAAGCAAATGAGCTCATAAGCCCGCATATAAGCTTAAACAAACACCCCCTGTGACTCAGATTTACGCGGCCTAACCGGGGTAATCCTCGTGCCCGTTAGGGACGCACGAACTTTAGGCCTCTTGTAAGGACTTTAGGACGTCTGGCCATTAGGTTACATTGGTGGTGGTTTTTATGTTTTTTAGAACAGCTTATCTGTTTCGGAAATAAGCAGGCTAGCAGTTTTATGTTTTTGAAGGAGAATGTATTAGTATTAGTTACCAAAGTGTTACACAGTTAGATCAGTAATGCAGGACATAAACGAGCCGAGTACTGCCAACCTTGAGCTCGACTCGTGGTCTAAAACTCGAGCTCGATTATTTTTACATTTCAAGCTAGAAACTCAACTCGAGCTCAATTATTTCCATAGCGAAAACTAGGCACCCGATAATACTCCAGACTGATTTACCTTTAGAACGCTGCTCTAAGTGGTTTATAATAGTTTGATTGCAGCTAGTGCGCTTGACTAAGAAGATAGAAAGGGCTTTTCTCGCTTGGTTAGTAAAGTCAAGTTTTTCGCCGCCTGTCACTCTGTCCAATCTTCCGAAACCGTGTCCATATTAGCTAACTTCATCTTTTTTCACTTGTTTAGAGTAATTGCATTAAAAAAGAGATGAAAATATGAATCTGTTTGAGTTTTGCAAAAGGCACAGGTTATATCATTATGGTGATTCCAAACACGCATTCGATTTTGTGTTTTGTGTTGCCCAATAGCAAGCCATAACATAAATGCATGGCAGGGCTGTACCAAACAATTCTATACCAAGAGACCACATTACACGTTTAGTTTGAAATTTTGATTATCCTTCCAAACAGCAGCAACTGAGAATGGCAACAGAGCTAAAACTTTACGCTCATGTCCATTTATCTTTCTTAGTTTGTCATCTTCACTTTGTGACGTCAACCGAGTCGGACTGACTGCTTTACTTTCAAACTCAAAATCTTCAGTCTTGTTACTTTCGCAACTACTTTGAGCAATTCATTCCATGGCCTGCTACAATTAGCGAATATCCTTTTATCCTTTCGTGTCAGATGAAATAGACAATAGCTTCCGATTCTAGTCCTTAGATCACATTCCTTAGCATGGCAGAGATACCATGTGTGCTATGTAAGATATCATTAGAATCATCATTTAAAACTGTTAATTGCATCCTCTGGCTCAAATTTTACAAGCATATCGACGTCTGAAAAACAAGTGCTCATGTATAGCTGTCTGTAGTATAAAAGTATGCCTAAGAATGCAATGTGAAAACCACGACTTTCGGGTCATTTTATCTTGAACAGGGAAAACCTCATCCTTTTACCCGTTTTTTATCTTGATTTTGAGGATCTAACTGTGATTTTGGGATTGTCTGAAGTAGTGGATAGGTATCACGCCAGTGCATAGGCCATTCCCATTCACCCTGTATAACCAAATCTACAACCTTAAGATCAGTAGGCAGATTAGCAGTTCTTTTAATAGCGTTTGGGATTGCTAATATGCTTTATAACAATACAATAAGCACATAAGGTGTAATTGGTCTTTTATGTTTCCGTATAGCTTATCAATCTAAACATGGAAAACTTTGTGAAATATACGACTTTCAACAAAAATATGGAAAACCAACTTAATTATTCAGTTTTGTACGCATTTACTAATTTTTTATTGCAATGCAGGATTTGGTGTGACATGGCTAGCTCTGATGACGAGAAACGTGTTACCAATAGTAAAAGAAGGAGCAAGAGGTCCAGGACTAAGAGGACCTCTGATGTTACCAAATTTGTTGATCAAGTTTTGAATGGTACCAATGAGGCTTGCATGGAGAATTTTCGTATGGATAAGCATGTTTTTTATAAGCTGTGTGACATATTTCAAACCAGAGGTCTACTGAAACACACTAGCCGGATTAAAATTGAGGAGCAATTAGCCATATTTATGTTTATTGTGGGACATAACTTACGTACTCGAGCAGTACAGGAACTGTTTAAGTACTCAGGGGAGACCATTAGTCGACATTTTAACAATGTCCTGAATGCAATTATTACTATTTCGTTAGAATTTTTTAAGCCTCCTGGTTCCGAAATTCCTCCAGAAATCCGAGAAGATCCAAGATTTTACCCTTATTTCAAGGTAATATAATAAGTTTATTGCATACGATATGTAAACTAGGGTTAACAAGGGTAAATCACTTGATATTCACTCTTTCTTGCTGTTTCCCGTAGACTTCTTTTGCAGCGGTTTATTCCCGTAAACTTTTACCAGCCAGCTTTCATCATTTAGTTGATCGAGCTTCTTAACCTTGTTTGTTTCTACTCACAGAAAAATTGTGAAAATTTGACCAAAAAAAGTAAGGGGAATAAACTGTGGGAAACGTTCTTAGGGCTAAATCGCCCAAAAGTTGAAAGTTCAGTGCTTTTATCATTATTAACCCTATAAACTACAAGCCCATGGAAGATTGGTTTGCAATTTTTGATCACATGTGTTTCTTTGTATTGAGCAGGATTGTGTGGGAGCTGTTAGTGGCATTCATTTCCCGGTGATTGTGGGTGTCGATGAGCAAGGACCTTTTCGTAATAAAAATGGTGCTCTTTCACAAAGTGTTATTGCTTCTTGCTCATTTGATATGAAGTTTCATTATGTTCTAGCTGGTTGGGAGGGGTCCGCACCAGATTTGAAAGTCTTAAATTCAGCTCTTACAAGGCGAAACAAGCTTGAAGTTCCTGAAGGTAGCTCCAAATTTCCAATCTTCAGATTTTCATAACATCTATTTGATTGTAATGACATTAACATGTAATTATGCAGGAAAATATTTTCTGGTGGATTTCAAATATGAAAATATCCCAGGGTTCATTGCTCCATATGTAGGTGCTCCATACGGGCTACTTGAACATGAAAATGGGTTCAAACCGCAAGATGCCAAAGAGCTATTCAATCATCGTCACTCACTGTTGCGCAGCATCACTGACAGAACACTTGTGGCACTAAAAGAGCGTTTCCCCATACTGATGTCAGCTCCTTCATACCCTTTACCGACGCAAGTGAAGTTAGTGGTTGCAGCATGTGCTTTACATAATTACATACGTGACGAGAAGCCAGATGACAGCATCTTCAAAATTTATGAGCATGAAGGTTGTGTTACACAGTTGGATGAATCAACGGTACAGCCAGTTGGCTTTGAAAAGCCAGAGATGATGACAAATTCTGATAGCCGGATGATGGATGCAGATTTACCATTTGATATTCAGCAGATTGAAAGCGCCTCAAAATTGCGGGACACTATTGCTGCTGAGATATGGAATGATTATGTTCATGATTTTCCAATTACGGAAGCATAGCGTATCATTGACTTATGAGTTTTTCTTTTTAGAAGGTACATATTTAGCTTTGATGTAGGATGCTGCTATATGCTTTTTAGACTGAGAACAAAGTATTGGTGCAACCGACATTTTTATGCCATGAGAATGTGTGATCGAATGACATGGAGATTTTTTATTTTTTTTAGTTGGGTTAAAAAGAACTTCGTTTGATCTCTCAATGCGTTATTTTCCCGATTTTTTTTACCCTATTCGTTTGTGTACCACATTCTTTTCTAGATATGATTACTCGCTACTATAAAAAGGTATGTTTTTAACTTTCTTGAATCTTAGTTAAGGTGTTATACGACGTGGTATCTGTGCAAATACTTAGGTCTGCAAACCATATATATGTAGCGGAAAACAACTCTGTGGCTGAGCTCCTCCACTATACTATTACACCCAATGTCCATTTGCAGCGGTGCGCTGCTCATTTTCCTTCCAACCATCAGTATGTCAATGTTCCGACCACAGCAGAATCACTTTGCGCAGTGTCTCCAATCATCATTGTTACTTGTTAGCAACAAGTGAATAACATTTCTAAACATTAACCTTAGTACAAAAGTCACCATTCACTGTTCCAGTGAGTTTGTTTTTGTCATACCACACATCATGGCACGTCAGTTGAACCAGGAAATTTATCCATCAACTGAAAAAGATGTATATTATTATGACTTGCCAACCATGTTTCTTAAAAACAGAACTAATTAAATACGTCTCAAAAAACGTTAAAACAAACAATCCAGCCGGAAACATAAAGATGATGTGTATTACTTCTCATAATAGACTAAAAAGTAGAAACATAGACTCTGAAGGAAATGCAAGCAGCTTTCAGGAAGGTCCAAAAAGCGATAGATTCCTCATCCTGAAACACAGCACCGATTTAGTAGCTAGAAAAAATTCAACGATTAAGTTTATTAATTGTAGAAAGAATAAGCGCTACTATTACTGTGGTTCATAACAACAAAGACCCATTGGATCCTTCATTCAGGTAGAAATAAGCCATTAAGTTCCTTACATTTCTTTTTTGAGTACCAAATGTTAATGTTCTCATCCGGCACCAACTCGAGGTGATTCAGGTAGAGATAAGCCATGTATTTACAGGACATAATATTAACAGGGTTGTTGCGGGTACGTTGACCAATTTACTAATATATTCTTCATTTAAGTTAGTGAAAACAATCATGGCAAATTCACACTAGCCGAAACAAATAAATATATATTGCTCCCTTCATTCTACCTTCTTTTCAGAGTTTTTGATCACTCCTTAATTGTCAATGTAACATCGCAATGATATTATAAGATGGGGAGCTACTACACCATAAAGGAGTTTCAGCGAGGCACTTTTGGGTGACAACAGGATGTCGTCGCTAAAGGTTGAATGGGCCCCACAATTTTCAACGCTTTTTGGCCAAATTGGTTGACTGTGGGACCCACACTTTTAGCGTGTAAGAAAATGAGCACATTGAATGAGTATGTTGTATATACATCAAACTTCCTAATACTTAAAAGATACAAGACAAAATTGGAGACAATATTTAGTTAAATACAACAAAAAACAATGTGAAACCAAGAGAGAAGAAATCAGAAGATCAATGTTTACCTTAATTTAATTTGTGATTGTTGTACCGGAGGGCATCGGTGAAACTAAACTCTCAACAAAGGTATGTGCTATACTATCAAACTTCTGAATCACTGAAAATGAACTATTGTTGGAATCATACAAAACCAATTCCTTCATGAGTTTCAACAAAACTTTTTTGTCATGTGAAATACACAAAGGAATAAAAAATATAGGTATCTTAATGGAAACCAATTTACTCCAAGAATCTTGCACTCCATAAACCTTCATCACCCATACATCCGAGTGATTTCCATAATCACAAACCACAGACAACCATTCTCCCAAAGTACACAATGTCAGATATAACTATTCCCTTTATCATACACATTTTGCAAAATTTCGCCAAATGTTTCGGTAGCTAAATCAAAAGAAACTATAGTCGACAAATAATTATTAGATGATCGCCAATCTCTATATTCAGTCATCCAGTGAAGAGCTCCATTCAAAAACATTGCAGGCGCTCGCCTTGGAAAACCACGAGGAAGATCACCAAGTGTCTTCCAACATCCAGATTTCAACGAGTATATCGTCAGTTTATAGGTGGCATGAGTTAATACGCAACCAGAAGATGCAACAACTTTATAATCATCATTGGACTCATCGTACCCAAAACCAAAACCAAACCCAACATACTCATGACGAAAATCCCAGTGTGGCAAGCTATTTACTCTTCAGGTACTAGGGTTCCAGATGAAAATACTATATTCGTTAACAATTATGCATAACAATCCATTGCAAGAACCGATAATACGAGATGTACCTATACGAGTGAATGGATTATCAAGCTCTACGACATTAACAGATTTACCAAACATCACATGATCATATAGACGAAAACTCTTTGAGTGATCATCGACGGAAATTAGTCGACAGTGAGTGTTGCATGGTGCTAAAGTTAAATGAGATTTAGCGAAGCGTTGGTAGGATATTAAAGAGTACCATAGTTTGCAAACAGACTTA
Source organism: Chrysanthemum makinoi (assembly GCA_910596185.1). Classification (NCBI taxonomy): domain Eukaryota; kingdom Viridiplantae; phylum Streptophyta; class Magnoliopsida; order Asterales; family Asteraceae; genus Chrysanthemum; species Chrysanthemum makinoi. The sequence goes on from OU343224.1 coordinate 371,718,288, forward strand.
AAACATAACAAAGATTTAATCGGAAGCTATAACAAGATTTCGACAATGATCTCTGTTGGAACCCAATGTTCGTGTGACATTATTACCGTCACTTGTTTTTGTCGACCTAAGGTTCTGCTTTGGAATATTTGTAGGGTTTGTTTTCCTCCATATTTTCCATGTATATTTACATCCTTCATATTTTTCATATTGTTACATTGCATCTAGTGGTTCTTGTAAGTGCTATCACTACAACATTTACCAGTTTCCCCAGCGACACTTGGGGTCTTTCCCAAGCGACTAGGGATGGCAAAAAAATCTGTACCCGATGGGGACCCGATCCCCAAACCCGATTTTGACTGGGGAATCCCTGAGTTGACCGGGGATGGGGAATCCCCAAAAGATGAAACCGAGGATGGGGTGGGGATGGGGATAACATAAATCCTCGAACCCGACCCCGACTCAGATCTTTCTAGTGTATATATATTTAGAATTTATATGTTATATATCCATACTCGATTAACTTGTATATGTATATGTATATATGTTTATGAGTATCGACATGTATATTTATATGCATATGTGATATTTATAGAATCAAGTACCTTTCGAATTAGAAGCATAAGCACCAACAACATATTACTTATTATTTTGTCCGAATAGACACATGATACATGTTATTTTTATATTATATGTGATGTTCTGATGTTGAGGATCTTTAAAGTTGAATGAAGTAGTAATGAATCCTACTATGTGTGATGTACGCACGTTTCTTGAAACACTTTATGAGTTAACATTCTTTATATTTTTGATGAGTTGATGGAAATTTTATGTTAGTTCATAAGGATTGAAAATCCCCGAATCCCCACGGGGATCCCCGATCCTCATTGAAGGCGGGGATGGGGATGTAAAGAAATTCCTCGATGGGGATGGGGATGTAGAGTTAAAATGGGGATGGGGATGGTAAATACAATCCCCGATATTCCAACCCATTGCCATCCTACGCGAATCGTACTGGATTCGTTTCCAAATGACATGTCATTTGGGAATCTTCGCTGGAGAAACCTCGTCAGGGATTGTATCCCCAACGATAATCCCCGGCAACGATGTGGGTCCCACTCATTTTCAATTAAAGAGTAGTGCCACGGTGGCATATGATTGTCGCTGGGGAATCTTGGGTTAAGCTAAAGTGATTAGACGTCTAATTAAAGCTAAAGTTAATTTCCATTATCCCGCGACATTTGAAATATGTTTATATGTTGAAAAGTCGGCGAATAAGCATAGTATCCCGAGACATGCATTTGGGGAAACTATGTTTTTCTTTGACTTGTCAACGTTAGTGGTAGTATCACGTCGGCGACAGTCACGGAAAATCTACAATTTTTTTAATACGGCACAAAGGCGATTTCCAATTTTTCCTAGGAAAAATCTACGAAATATCAAACCTGCATACAAAAACCTGATAGACTCACCACAACTTATACCAAAACACAAATACAATATAACGGATCAACGCAATACAAATACATCACAACTTTTACCAAAACCGAAAGATAATAAAGCTAAATCGTCCAAAATCCGAAGAAGTCTACAAAACGTTGCTTCCTAGTCATAAAGCAGGGCTTAAAAGTCGATATTCAACATGATAGATAGGAAACAAGTGTTTAAAATGTCGCCAAGATGAACCTAAAATACCAATGTAGCATACTAATAATATATAACACAACTACCTCTCGTCGTCGTCATCCTCATTACGCCACTCTCCTTGTCATCACCACACCCGCCACTCGCTTAGCACCACCCGACTCAAACTCCAAACATATCCGAGTATTTTCGTCGCTTCGAAAAGACTCATCATAAAGTCTACCTTTCTATGCATGCTCTTGAGCGACTTGTCGGCGGCATACTTGGCCTGGATGTGGCCCGTGATGGCAATACCCGACCCACACCCGGAATATGCCCACGAAGCTTACCCCCTCTTGCCAACGCATTGATCTCATACTCCGTGTACTCACCGTAGCCTCGCCTTTTCATCTCCTCCTATGTAGTGACAAAAACACTAGATAGTAAATATATTAGTCGGGTTGCTACATTATTTCTCGATAATTCATTTAAGTGTGTTTTGAAACAAAACTTACATATATGCGGTCCTCATCCTAGGGAATACCACAACAAGTATGGTTTGCGAATGTCAATGAGTGAAGGGTACTCGAGTGTTCGAGGCCGCCTTTGTACATACACACGCATATAAGATGAAACTAATTAAAAACGACAAATCACAACACACCAAAGCGTATAATCTGATATATATGTATATATGCATGTAAAATAATTATAATGTTTATTACCATCTCATCTCGGCGAGCGAGGGATCCCTGTCGAGATATGACCACGCTCTTCTTGGTTTAGCCAATTTTGGCGGCTCGAGCAAGGTTCTTGGGATCATTCCAAACTGAATGTACTTATCCCACTCACCGGCTGTAATCTACTCGACGCGCCCGTCCCTGATCGCCTCCACATCGTAAGTCCCGGTGGTGGGTCGCCTTTCCAATGCTTGGCCTTGAAAGAAGCCTTGTTGGTATTGTAGGATTTTCGCAAGTGCATGTTGATGCTGCCTTCAGATCTGGCCACGAGGATTCCATGCTCCACGAGGTCAAACAAGGTCTGCAATCATATACAACAAAACGAAACGAGTTAGAGATATAATTTATATATTTATTTAAATTTGTTTATTTATTTATATGATATAAATAAATAAGCGAATTTAGATAAATATACACAATTAAATAAATGAACACGATAATGAAATAAACATAAAAGGATAACTGACCCCAATATTTGAAATGATCGCCGCCTTCCGCTCCTTCGACCTTCTCCCAAGAAGGGTAGTACAACGGCACACTCCTAATGACCTCCCCGATGTTTGCACTCTTTATGTCACGATGTATGACGTTTAATTTGTCATTCATGTTGTTTCGAAGGTAACTCAAACCTTCAAAAATATCAAACCACATCTGCATATGTCGAGCCCAAATAAGGCTAGCAAACAACCATCATCTTCGTCTCACAACCTTCATCACAAAAGGAGAGAAAATATATATTAGCACTATAATTAACGACCCTTACGCTCAGTTCTCGAGTTTTGAGTGAAGGGAAATGGAAAAGAATAGGAAAGGGAAAAGAAAAGGAAAAGGAAAGGAATTGTTAGTTGATATGTTTTTGAGATAGAGGAAAGAGGAAAGGAAAAGGAAAGAATGCAGTTTGAGTGGGAGGAAAAGAAAAATAACGTGTTTAAATTACATATATGTCCTTTAGTTGTTAATGTAAAATCTTTTAAAAAGGGTATATTAGTCTTCCTTGCTTGGCAACATAACTTTCCCTTTCCTTTCCCTTTCCTCCCATTTTTAGCCGGAAGATTTTATACACAAAACTTCCTCCCCTTTTCTTTTCTCTTTCCCTTTCTCTTCTTTAAAAAAACTCGAGAACACAAAAAAGTTTCCATTTCCTTTCCTTTCCCATCAAAATAGAACTCGAGAACTCAGCGTTATGTTGGCCTTCAATATCTAATGTTATGTAAACGTTATCAACTACTTGTATATTTCATCATCTAGTGTTGACTATAACAAAAAAATCAATGAGAAAGAAATAAAAATAGTCTCTGTACCCATATCATATATACGTCTATCATTAATATAAATATTTATCAAGGCTTCTATTAGATGCATACTTATAAATAACAAGTTTTTACTATGAAAGTTTAGCTACTAAAACAGAAATATAATAAATCTTTAAGCATATAATTCATTAGATCTACAACAAAGAATCACAAAAAAAAATAATTAGCAAGATTAAAAGCAATAAATAATATGAATACAGTAGTTGACATCAATTAATGACAAACATAACTAGCAAGATTAAAAGAAGAAATAAGATTGAATACCTGTTCTGAGATCATGTCATCAGCTCAAGATGAAGATGGTTGAAATCTATGAAATTGCGGCTGTCATGTTTTGTGGTATTTATAATGTGATTGGTCAGGTTACATATATATGGGCTAGGTTAAACTATTATTTTTGGTCCACTACTCACTACACTCTAGAATGTGGCCTTTTTGTAGTGTATTATAGCCCCTTGTACTTGGCCTGTTCTCTCGCATATGGAGAATTAATGGTTTTTGGCTTGCATCTTTAAACCGGTCCAGAATCACACCGAACTAGAGATAACATACTTGGTCCGGCTTGCGGTTCCAACTATAGCAATAACAAAAAAATGTTACTTGGTCAAGTGTGGTTCTGAGTTCTAGCTATAGCAGTAACAGGTTATTCGCTATGTATGATTCACTCCGAGTATCCAACACTATTACTTGTATTCTTCTATTTTAGTGATCTCCCAATATCTGAAGAACAACGTATATATTTAGTTGTGATGTCGTAAAAGATGATGCTATATGCGTTGTTAGATGTAGTTTAGAGTATTGGTGCAACTACATTTTGTTATATGTACCATAGAGATTTTTGTTTTGTTTCAAGTTTTGTTTAAAAAGGACTCGGTTTAATCTCCTAATGATTTTTCATTCAGGATTTTATAACGCTGATGTTTTCCTTGTTACCTTATTATCCGCATTCTGCACTCGATTATTTACGTGTCTTGGTTTGATCTCTCAATGCATTCTTTTTTGGATACAATTACTCGCCACTATAGGAAAACAACTCTGTAGCTCAGCTCTTCCACTATACTACTACACCGAATGTCCATTTGCAGTGCTAGGCGCTGGTCATTGTCCTTACAATCAATCATCAGTATGTCAGCGTACAAATCACAGCAAATTCACTCGTGAATAACATTTCTAAGCATTAACCTTAGTATAAAGGTCATCATTGACAATTTTGCCAGTGAGTTTGTTTTTTGTCATACCACACATCATAATGATACAGTAAAACCAACAAATCTATCCATAAACATAGATAGTTGAAAATTAATATACTCCGAAACTTGCAAACCGCGTTTCTTAAAAACAGATTTTATTAAATATGTCTCAAAAAACGTTATATCAAACACGCCAGCCAAAAACATGAAAAAAAGATGATGTATTACTTCTCAAAAATAGACTAAAAAGTAAAAACATAGATGCTGAAGGAAACACAAGCAGCTCCTGGAAGGTCCAAAAAGCGATAGATTCCTGCATTCTGAAACATAGCACCGATTTGTCAGCAAGATTTTTTTTACGATAAAAGGTTATTGTGGAAATAAATCAAATAATCCAGCCTACTATTACTGTGGTTATAACAGCAACAAAGACCCATTGGATCCTTCATTCAGGTAGAAAAAATCCATTAAGTTCCCAAATAAAGATGCAAGACATATAATATATATATGCAAAGTAGTCTACAATAAACGACTCCAGCTGAGTAATTGCAGACGATGTGTATATATGATTGATGACAACTAAAAACAAAGTGAAACGAAATGAGAAGATCACTCAATGTTTACCTTAATTTACATTGGGCATCCATCGACAGGGACGGACGCATGACCAAATATATGAGGTACATATTTTTTGAACCGTAATATAATAGAGTTAAAAAATCCATGGGTGTCACGTGACCCCGCGGGAACCCCCTTGGGCATCGGTGAAACTAAACTTTCAATAAAGGTATGTGCACTACTATAAATATCAATCTTCTGAATCTCTGATAATGAACTACTCTTGGGATCATACATAACCAATTCGTTACCGAGTTTCAACAAATATTTTCCATCATGTGTAATACACAAAGGCATCAAAGATCCAGGTATCATAGTAGTGGTTAGGTGCGGGATGGAAACCAACTTAGTCCAAGAATCTTGCACTCCATAAACCTTCATCACCCATACATCCGAGCGATTTCCTTGATAATAACAAACCACAGACAACCATTCTCCCAATCTACACAATGTCAAATAGTTATGCCCTTTATCATACACTGGTTGCAAAATTTCCCCAAATGTTTCGGTAGCTAAATCAAAAGAAACTATAGTAGACAAATAATTCTTAGATGATGAATCTCTAATCGTCATCCAGTGAAGAGTTCCATTCAAAAAAATTCCAATCGCTTGGTCTATAAAACCACGAGGAAAATCACCAAGTGTCTTCCAACATCCAGATTTCAACGAGTATATCTTCACTCTTTTTGAAGAAATTGCAACAACTTTATAATCATCATTGGACTCATCGTACCCAAAACCAAACCTAACATCCAGAATACGAGACCGACCACGAAAATCACAGTGTGGCAAGACATTTACTCTTCTAGTACTAGGGTTCCAGATGATGATACTAGATTCGTCAACAATAATGCATAATAATCCATTACAAGAACCAAGAATACGAGCTCTAGTATCTTTAGCAGTGAACGGATTTTTAAGCTCTAAGACATTAAAAGATTCACCAAACGTCTCAAGATCATAAAGACGACAACTCAAATAATTATCAATGGATATTAATAGATAGTGAGGGTTGCATAGTGATAAAGTTAAATGAGATTTAACGAAACGTTGGTAGGATATTAAAGAGTACCATAGTTTGCAAACAGACTTAAAACGTAACAAAGATTTAACTGGAAGCCTTAACAGGATTTCGACAATGATCTCTGTTGGAACCCAACAAGGATTTTGTTGCTGCTTGTGTTCTAGTGCCATTATCGTCACTTGTTTCTGTCGACCCAAAGATTTGCTTTACAATATTCGTAGGGTTTTTTGTTTTTTTTTTTTGTTTTTTTTGTCTTTTTGTTTTTGTTTTTTTGTTTTTCTTTTTTTTGTATTTTTTTGCCATGTATATATATTCTACAATTTAATACTTTGAGTGAACTGCAAAAATCATCCGTGTGGTTTAAAGTTTTTGGCACTAATCATCCCTGAGTGGTGAAACGTTCGCCACAATACATCCCTCAAGACCAACGTCATTAGTTTTACACGCTAAAATGGCTCACATGCAATAACACGTGAGGGTATTTATGCATGCATGTAATTTTTTTGAGTTGAATATAAGGCCATATCATATTATTCCTTCTATTGAATGATGCCATGTAGAAGCATTGTAGATGGCCTTAACTTAACAACCAATAAGCTCATTTTTATGGGTTATCAACTTGAGCTTATAAGCTATAAGCTGAAGTTGATAAACTCATAAGCCAATATGTATGTGGCTTAACCTGGGTATCTCGTGACCCTTTTTTGTTCACGTTCAAAATGTGTACTTAGCGAGGTTTGAACCCGAGACCTCTTGTTATTTGTTTTTATTTTAATGATGAGAAAATATGCAGGAGATAATAATAATAATTTAGTGAAAGCCGACCACTGCAGGTGTTGCTTTATTGCTTTTCTTATCTTATAGTTTATGGAGTGTTTGTATTATCTTATTTTCCAGGCTTATTTCACTTTGTAAAAACCGATAAGCTCACTTTTTGGAGATTTTAGCCTTGTCAGCTTCAAATTATTGGCTTAAGCCAATAAGCTCAAGTTGGAAAGCTCTGAAAAGTGAGCTTCTTGACTTTTACAAAGTCAAATAAGCCCGGAAAATAAGATAATACAAACACCCATACATTATAATTGGGTGTTTAGATTTTGAAATGCCAATAAGCTCACTTTTTTGGGCTTATGAGTTTATCAACTTTAGCTTATAGCTTATAAGCTCAAGTTGATAAGCCCAGAAAAATGAGCTTATTGGCTTTTTGAAATCTTAATAACTCAATAAGCCCACAAAATAAGCTAATCCGAACACCCGATTAGTTTATGGGGGTTTTGGATTAGCTAATTTTCTGGGCTTACGGGAAGTTAGAAAAGCTCATAAGCTCACTTTTTGCGGCTTATGAGCTAGTCGAGTTGAGCTTATTGACTTAAATAAGTCTCAAGTTTATGAGTACAAAAAAAATGAGCTCGTGTGTAGTTATATAATGTTGTTGTGCTGGGTGCGTGCGATGGTTACTACATTGCTCATGTGAAGAATGCTTGTACTTTCTTGTGTGACGGGATGTCCAGAGTTGAGGTAAATTCGTCGAACATGTTGCTACTTTTTTATAGGGTGTTTGGTTCTTTGTCTTTTAGTATATGATGGATGATCCGTAATTGTTTTTTGGGTATAGTGCAACTAGTTCTGATTAATTTAGGTGTTAACTAATCAGTTTAGGAGTACATGCAGTAAATCAATATAGGTTTTAACTGATTTTAGTACATTCAGTTACTAATGGGCGTTTGGTATGAAGGTTTTGAAATAATCAAATAGAATCACTCCTACAATGCATGTTTTGGTACGAGGGCTTGAGAATGAGATGGGGTAATGATTCTTAAATATGGAAACCTGGTATAGTAGGTTAGTTACACATCTCATACCCTAGGCGCCCACGACTTTTATTTACCACATGCCTTAAAAGAGTTGATCCTAAACTTCCATAACCATACCTGTGGACGTATAGTCCGGACTGGGCCAAGAATGGGTCAGGCCCGACAGACAGCGGCCCACTCTACGCCTAAACCCTAATCCATGCCCTATAAATACATGGCTGGATCTTCTTCTTGAGGACATGATATATGTGACATAACATGACAGGTTACTTTAACCCTAACTATTGTAGGTTACATCGCATCGATGCTAACTTGACCGTCGGAGGTGGATCCCGGGGCTACGGCCTCGGGTCCACTCTAACGGGTTCTTTGCTGTTGAGTGTCTACTTAGGGCCGAGAAGACGACGAAGCGGCCCGGAGAGTCGTCGAATCCGGCAAACCGCCAGATTATGCATCAACAAGTTGGCGCCATCCGTGGGACCACGAATAAACTATGTTTCGTGTTCTCATATTACCGAAAAGCATAAATCAATTTCTAAAGTCAGTAACTCTAAAACCTTGCATTCGCCGTGTGTAAAACTTGCTTTACCATAATGTGAATTTAATATTAAAAGCGCACGCGTCGCATATTTGACTCATTCTTATTGGCTTACTTTGAATACAAATTACAAGGTAAAAACTTTTGATCTTGGCCGGGCCCACGTGGTCCAAATCATACTTTAGTTATGTTCAAGAAAGAGTCAACATGATAAATTAAATACGTTTGGTTTACGTAATAAACATACGAATGAAGTTACGAATGGTCCAGATGGATACACTCATTCAAAGAAAGTCCGACGACGGACCTATTTTATCTTTAGCCGAATTAATTGCGCAGACATCGCTTTTACGGTTGCTATATGCTGTTACGCTCGAACAACGCAATCGCGCGATAAATCTACCAGCGTTAGGCGTTGCGTTCGACATCTTCGCAGATTAGCTACGAGCAAACACCACGATGTTAGTCAATCGCCATGAGCGCGCTGGACCAAAGCCGTGGTCATGTTATGTTCATCTGCGATCATCCACAAACGTTCGAGTCCATGTGGTCACGATATATCCATCTGCGTCTATTAGTCGCGGTCTATGATGCGTCCATCGGGTTTTTTTATATATTTAAAAAAAAATTAATTAATTATTTTTTGTAAAACCTCGCGATAGGGGTAATTCGCACTGCTACTTCTCTTATGTGTTAAGCTTATATGCTATGTGCTATATATTGTTTCACTTCATTAGGTTTTATATGTTGCGATTCGCAGCATATACTTTTAATGTTTGCATTAAGTGTTTTACGCAGGCATAACTAAGTTTAATGCTCCTACACAAGTAGCACCTCAAACTTGGGGGGCTACCACGATATATACTACCCTTTGTTTCCGTGACGCCACAGCGCATATTTGGAAGCAGATCGTATGTAAGAGGTATTGCAAGCCCGGTACTAAGACGGATTTAAATATTCGCACCATCTTGCCGCAGGGGAGGCGCCCTCGTCGGTTGTAAAGACGGATATAATGCGCGCGAGAATAGCACTTCTCGCCGCAGGCGTCTTCTCGCATCTCTTTGTCGCGCCAGCCAAGCGCCAAGATTCACGAAGCGCGTCTTCGTCGCACCTCTTTTGTCGCCAGACAGCCGCACTTCGCTGTAACCGTCTTTTGTTGCACCATGCTACGCCGCTATCGGTACAAAAGGACGCCTCACCCGAGGATGCAGATACGGGATCCACTCTCACAATCGAAATGTCATGATTGATTAGGCCTACGCGGCCATGAACGTAACTTAAGTATAGCATAACATAGCCATGCACTATCTCATACTAAACTTGGGGGCTTGTGGATTTATAGTCATTGCTGACCGGCGGGAATGGGTTGATCGCATAAATACGTTTTAAACCACTAATCCATGTAAAAATACATGAATGGATCCTTCGAGTGACATGATATATGTGACATAACATGAGTTACTTTAACCCTAACTATTGTAGGTTACATACGATACTAACTTGACCGTCGGAGGTGGATCCGGGCTACGGCCTCTCGATCCACTTCCGACCGGTTCTCTTTGTTCGACAGTCTACTTAGGGCTCGAGAAGCAGGCGACGATTTAACTCAGGCCCGAGAGTGATGTCGAATCCAGCCCGCACCAGATTATGCATCAACAATACCCAACTAGAATCCAAGCAGCCTTTTTGAAAATGATTCCTTGACTCAACCCATTTCCATTGCACTTTATACCAATACCATTTCTCATAGTGATTCCGAGAAACAAACCAAACGCACCCTCAACTTCACATAATCACTTCTAAAATGCAATGCCAAACACCCTTAATTTGATAATTTGTAGAACTATCTTTATTCTGAGTTCCATCTAGATTATACAGGAGATTTCTTTTTCTTGCGGAAAAGGGGATATGCATTAAGTACGTCTTGAGAGTTAAAAGATACTTCTTTCGAAAATGATATACTGTGGTAGAAAATTCTTCTCTCATACATTGGGTTATGTTGTAACTTTTTTTTAGGACATTTATGCATTGGTTTTTCATATATAATATAAAATACGAACTACATGTTCTTTGCTTCAGGGCCTAGAAAAAATGGTCCATGGCCAAGGTCGTAATACCGGTTCATTGGATGATACATATTTCGGGATACACGAGGAGCTACTTTATTCTCGTAAGATTAAGCCTGTTGAAGGTACTATTTTGCGTTTTGAACTTGGGATTCGTTGATGTATCTGGTGTTAAATTGATGAGCATATGATCTTTGTTTCTTTATATTTCAAGAGTTACGTCCCTATAGACAGAAACACACATTCTTTTCTTTTTTCCGAACTAAAAAACATGCACATTCTTGAAGCCAGAGAATGATTTTCAGACCTGACTATTTCATTTGGATTGTGATTGTAGGAGCTCAATGGACAGGGATAGTAACAATAATTGCTATTGAAATGTTGAAATCGGGCATGGTTGAAGCTGTCATTTGTGTTTAGAGGTATAAAAATGTGAAACAAACTGACTATATCAGTTTACAACCTTTTATAAAAAAATTTCCTTGTATCATCGTTTGTGATACCGTTTCGATTGAATTCTTGTTTGAATCATGTCAGTGATCCACATGATAGATTGTCAGCAAGACCTGTTTTGGTGAGGTATGCAAAGTCTTGTTACATAATAATTCACAATTTTCAATACTGTATTCTTATTCGTTTTCCTTTTTAATAGGACCCCTGAGGAAGTTTTAGCAGCTAAAGGAGTTAAGCCGACATTGTCTCCTAACCTTAATACACTTGCTTTGGTTGAGGTTATTCATCACTCGCTTCTGTGTCAAAACGGGTGGATTTATTCTAGAGAATTGATTTAAAGTATGATCAAAGAAGGTTTACTATATTATTTCAATATTTATCCGGCCATAACTGTATGGGAGACTCATGTGGGCTGTGTATATATCTATTGAATGACCAATACTTAAATTTTCGATTTTCTATATGTGGTTATGACAGTTAGAACCCATCCAACACATGTGAAATACTTGTGGTTGCAGAGATATATTTAACCTCGGATCGGCTCATACGATATGAATTAAATCAAATAATTTGACCAAGCGATCCACGGAGCTTGAGTTTACCATTTACAGACTCAAACAGGGTAAAGTGTCTCATTTGGGTCTGATGAGACCCTACTCGACTTAAGCTTGTATAGTCATTTGAGTGACATAAAGTCGTTGACTCGAATGTGTTCCAAAGCTCCTAAGTAATCTGTATCTCAAACATGCCCATGTTGTCATCTCACTTGTGAGTCTTGTGTGCAGGCTCATGTTGAAGGACTAAAACTGGACATTTTATTTTTGCTCAAATAAATAAACCAAAGTGTTGCTTCTTATGTAAAAAGATAAAAAGATGAAGGGGCTCTTTTGTCTCTTCCATGCCTTTATAATGAGTCCCTTCCTTAGGGTTTTGCTCACCAACTCATACGCAGCACTCTTCACAGTTGCTCTCTCTCTCTCCCCCATACTAAACATATGTGTATTGTGATCTGTTGATCCCTTTCATTCTCTGTGCACTAGTTTGAATATTGTCTTAGGCAATCTGCGACTATTATTAACTCACTCTGAATAAAGGTTTACTTGATACTATCTTTGATACCATCGCGACATGGTATCGTGAGCCATAGTTATTGATTATCTTTCAACCGGATTTCTAGGTTTACTAGAAATCGAGG
>OU343224.1:371730937-371745744 GCA_910596185.1 Chrysanthemum makinoi
CTCACATAATAGCGCCAACCTATCTTTAATACGGCGCTGACTTTTACTCTATTCTGAGCTTATCTCTCCTACGTGGTACGCACTTTCAGCAGCAACACAATATCTGCTTTATCATTCTGTGAAGTATAACTTCAGAGAATCCATTCTTTCGGCAGAATCTCTCGGCAGAATCTTGGCAGAACAGTAGTTTACCTAATTCCCAACCGATGTTCCGAATTCGTTTATCGTCATTTGACGGAACTAGATGATTTGACAAGGGCTCAGGCTGCCAAGATTAGGAACACGACACAATGTTCCAAAAAATATTTGGTTTTCTTTAGTGGATTTAGTGGTTCCAAAACGCGCAGGTATGTTTTATTTGCATATTTTTTTGTTGCTACTTATTTGTTTTAAAAATTACTATACATTATAATATGGAATTAAAGGGTTTCGCGCCGGCTGGAGCTGGAAGTAATTGGACCGAACGCGCTAGGTATGTTTTATGCATATTTTTTGTTGCAAATCATTGTTTTAAAAAATTACTAACATTTAATATGTATTTAGGGTTTCGGGCCGGGTGGAACGGAAGTAATGGAACCGAACGCGGCCAGGTATGTTTTATTTGCATATTTTTTGTTGCTACTTATGTTTTAAAATTACTAAACATTATAATATTGAATTAGGGTTTCGCGCCGGTGGAACTGGAAGTAGTGGAACCCGACGCGGAGGTATGTTTTATTTGCATTTTTTTTTGTTGCTAATCATTTGTTTTAAAAATTACTAAACATTATAATATTGTATTTAGGGTTTCGGGCCAGGTGGAACTGGAAGTAATTGGAACCCGAACGCGCAAGTATGTTTTATTTGCATATTTTTTTGTTGCTACTTATTTGTATTAAAAATTACTAAACATTATAATAATGTATTTAGGGTTTCGGGCCGGGTGGAACTGGAAGTAATTGGAAACCCGAACGCGAGGTATGTTTATTTGCATATTTTTTTGTTGCTAATCATTGTTTTAAAATTACTAAATATTATAATATTGTATTTAGGGTTTCGGGCCGGGTGGAACTGAAGTAATTGGAACACGAACGCGCAGGTCTGTTTATTTCCATATTTTTTTGTTGCTAATAATTTGTTTTAAAAATTACTAAACATTATAATATTCTATTAAGGGTTTCGCGCCGGCTGGAACTGGAAGTAATTGGAACCCGAACGCAAAAAATCATTTGTCCCAGATCCACCTAACCGCAAGGGTAAACAAAAGCAAGGGAATTTCAATAATGAGCAAAATGACAATGCACCTTTATATGACCAACATCACCCGTTCGATCACACTTTTATGGGAAACAATCAATTCTCATGGCAACCATTTGGCCAAAAAACATACACTAATCAACAATTTTGGCAACCATATGGTGACAACACATACCACAAACCAATAAGCTGTACAAAACTTACCACCACAACATACCCATCTCAACAATATGCTGAAAAACACACACACATCACAAACATATGATCAACATAACACACAACAAGATTTTAACCTATCTCAGCAAAACCAAACGCAACCACTTGAAAATGATCTTCAATACCAGTCTCAAGTGTATCAACAATACAATTCCCAGCAACACAACTCTCAACATCTAGATGATCAACAAATCAGATTCAAATAGTTGGTTTAATCGGATTGGTTTTTAATAAGGTAGAAGCTGTATGTGACTAGTTAACAACTAGTAGTATGTTTTGTTTTCGGGAATCATGCTTTTCATTCTCAATTATCCAAGTGATGTGCGGTGCGTTATGTATTTGAATTTTACAAGTGATGTTTGTATTGAATAGACAATATTTAAGCATGTGTTTTGTGTAAAAATAGTTTAAAGTAACAAATTTACAAGTATATGAGGCAATAATAACATAACGTTTTTTATAATGACAATATCTGATACATTTGTGTTTTCTGTGACATCTCTAACTTTATAACAAAAAAATTTTTATAACAAAAATTAAATTACATTTTTATAAAAAAAAATTTATGTAAAAAAAATTAAGTTCATTACATTGGTATCATCGTGTACAAAAAAATTTATGTCAAAAAATTATGGCATAAATTATGTTCTCCCAATCACTTTCATTACAACTATTTTATAATCTTGTTCATGCACCTATATTTATTTTGCTCAAGTTAATCCTACCAAGTTCCTTAAATATGTAAGCATCACAAGAATATTGGTAGCAAAATACTGTTGGGGCCCACGTTCTGAGCAGGTGACCCCACTTGTCGGATTTCGCTACTAATTTTATGTGAAATTCTTGTTTCTCTTTCTTTGTGTCAGCTTGTGGCCCCACGTTAATGTCAGATTTCGCTACTAAATTTATGTGAAATGCTCTTTTTTTTTTTTTTTTTTTTTAATTACGCACGTTATTTTAAGGGGTAGCGACACGTGTCTTTTAAGCATTTCTCCACCAATTGGTAGCGAAATGGGTGGCCTTTTTTGATATAGCAAAAAAAGAGGTCCTCTGCAGGACACAGTGGTCTCTGCAGGGCCTTCACAGTAATTTTCACAGTATATATAATAGAAAACAAAATTCTTATCTTATTTCTTAACATCACAGCCGCTACTTTCATAGATCTAAGACTAGGTATTCATTTTATTTCTTATTTTATTTTTTTTAATCTTGCTAGTTATGTTTCTGATTGATTTATGTAGATCTAATGAAATTATAACTTTCATAGTAAACTTGCTTATTGATGAGTATGCATCTAATGGAAGCTTCGATAAATATTTATTAGATGTTATTAATAGATTAGCCTGAAGTGAATCCAGTTTTTTTTTTGTTTTCTTTGGTTTTTGTTATAGTCAACAACACATAATTTGTTCAAAAAAAAAAAAAAAAAAAAAAACTTTTGGACTTTGGATATTAAAGGCCAACAGTCGTTTATAGAAATATATTTTTTTCTTTTTGTGATGAAGGTTCATGCTTCTTATGGAAGGTTGTGAAACGTCTAGTCTTATTTGGTCTCGACATATGCAAATATGTTTTGATATTCTTAAAGGTTTGAGTTACCTTCAAAACGAAATGAATGACAAATTAAACGTCATACATCGTGACATAAAGAATGCTAATATTTTCAGTGAGGCGAGATCTTAAGAATGGGACGTCTATCATTGGAATAGGTTATTTGAGATATATGATAACAACCGAAATATTGTTTACGAGTATCCAACCTAACGGAAGTCTCGATAAATATTTACAAGGTTGAAGTGGATTGGATTTTCTTCACAGTAACGACATAGCGAGACAGGAGATTGAAAGTGATAGTGTTTATATTAGATATTGCTAGCATTTATAGGTTTGTGTTGTTTTGTTAGTGTTGTTTTATTTGATTGGTTACATTTGGCTAAGTCATGAAAAATATATTGTATATTGAACGAATGTACATAAATTTATTTAAATAAGTCAGGATGTTACGATCCTCTTTTTGTTGTATATCTTTATCTTATATCTTAAAATAAGCAACTTTACTATGAAAGTTTGACGAAGTCTTATTTTATAACTCATGAACAGATGATAATCTTAGGATTTTAAATATTTAAGGAGACCTCCAGAATTGGAATTGTATGTACCTTTAATTACCTAATTATACATTTTATCCGGTTAGACCCACTCACAAAATACACATAAAGAATCTGTGAACGAGTGATTGATGCATTTTCTGACAGTTTTGTCTCTCGTCTCTTATTAAAGCAATCACGTCCTTACAAGTCAGCGAGTCAATTTTTTACGTGAATTTTTTGAGTGGGTCTAGCATTTCTCATAAATCAAATACCCAGAATCACCATCTTTCATAATTCAAGTCATAACACCTTTTTTGAATCCTACTATATTAATTTCTTTTCTATTTATTTAAAACAACTAATTTTTCATTATTATAAATAAAATTAGATTATATAAAAACATTTCACATGAAAATATAAAAAATAACATTTAACTTGGATTAAATTTGCAATTTGTTTTATAATTTATACTAGCTAATAACAAAACAAACAAATTATTGTCCAAGTACTCAACTATTATCTCAATTTTGAACTTAAAGTCAGTAGTTGATAGTGGGAATTATTTATTTGATTTAGTGCCATAAGTTGCTTTCTTTGTTAATGCAATTTGTGTGTCACTACTCAATTGTGATCTACGTAAACCAAAAGTGTATTTATGATCCACACGTTTATAAGTAAGATTACATATAGAAATTGTCTCAATATATTGATCTCTGGCTCTTAGCCAAGTAATTCTCGAGACGAAATCAAACGCTAATATGAACACGAAGAATAAATGAAACCTGTTCAGAGACTCCACCAAATCACGAACTATATCGAGCTAAGAAAACCAAAACCTTAACCCATGAACGAACCGAGACTGAATCCAAACACAAGCCGTAAATTGAAATCATTCTTATCATGTTTTACTTATTATTAATTACTTTTGTATTGTGTTATGTTAATAACTTAATACCAAATATTAACGAGACAAAAACTAAAAGTGAACACTTGAATTTTAAAGAAGAAGGGCAAAATTGGCGGAAGTAATGAGAGTTTAAAAAGTTCTTATCCCACATTGGTGGGAGTTGTAACTAAAAGTGGCTATATATATACAAGCATATATGTTTAGGTTGTTCACTTCAAAATGTGTTTAAGTCCTTGGGTCTGTTAGTCCCTCTGTTTCTCTTGAAACAAAAAAGACGTCAACACTCAGGAACTAAAATACATTATGATCTTACTTTTTAATGACAATCATTTGATCTATGATTAACTAAAAAATCTCTTATATCGTTTTTATAAGACAATTGATTAATATATTGGGAGGTAAAAGGAACATAAAATTCTAACAGAGCGATTCAGCAATAAAACTAATATTTTTAGTACCCTATTTAGGATCGAGTAAAATACCTAGATTCAAAACTTTTGTACAAAATCGTCATGCTCAATGTAATCTACATTAAAACAATATATAAGTGACCGTACGTTATTTATATTTTTTCACAACCCGACTAGGCAACAAGGTTCATGTCACGTAGCATCCCCCTATAATCAAAGATCATAGAAATGAGCAGCTCAAGTTGCAATGAATTGGTGTCCATCATCACTTTTGCTTCTCCGCAAGCATTAACTATTACAACAACAAATATTGCTAATCCAAACACCGCCACACCCCATAAGAAGATTGGTACGATATATTCTTCATACCAAATCCATGAAATTTACAACATATTACTTTGACTACAAAACCATATTCTATGCACAAACGAAAGAAAATTATTGCATACAAAGATACAGTTTGACTACCATGATTAGATGGACTAGTTGCTAGCTTCAAAGATAATAAGCACTCTCGAGATTATTAAAGCCATTTATATTATTACTTCAATATTATGATGTAGTACAAGTATACTAAGAGTCATGGTCATGCATTAGTAATGATAACATTTAATTTTGAATCTAAGAAGTGTCAGTGGTGAGTTGACCCTAAAAGTCAAAAACTCTTTAAACCACATAGCTTAAATCTTTTCTAGAAAATAAGATTTTGTATACTCAACATATACTTCAAACTTTTCTAATGGGTAGCTGAGCATCGGTCCAAAATCGAGCCGAACCGAATATGGTCGGTTTGGTTCGACTTTGTGTCGGTTCGGTTCGGTTTATATGATTTAGGTATGTTTTTCTTGGTTTTGGGTCGAACCCAACCAAACCGAACCGAAACTGAAAACCGTTGGTATATAGAACCGAAACATAAGACTGCTAGCTGCTTATTTATGAAGCAGATAAGCTGTTCATAAAAGCTTAAAACCACCACCAAGGCGACCAAGTAGTAAGGCGTCCTGAAGTCCGTACATCAGGTCTCAAGTTCGAAAGTCCTAAGGTAAACATCTTGGGGTGTCCAGAAAAGGGTTCATAAACATTTATTTAAGGCGTCCAACCGCAAAGGGCCTTCAGAGCTTCCAAATTTTGCTATTACTAGCAAAACGTTAATTTTTACACTAAAGAATTTCAAATAAACTAAAAACTACGTATCAATGGAAAAACGTTACTAAATTCTTTCTAAGTAACAAGGAGTAAATTGCAAAAATCGTCCTTGTGGTTTGGCCAATTATGTTTGTCCTTGTTGGTTCATTAAGTGCAAAAATCGTCCATTTTTTGCACTGTTACATCCTCCGGCATTGCTAAACCATCCTTGTGGTTTGGCACGTTCGGAACCACACGGACAAAACGTGCAATGCCGGAGGACTAAAATGGACGAAACACTGCAAAATAAGGACGGTTTTTGCACTTTCCGAACCACGCGGACGAAACGTGCAATTTGGCCAAACCACAAAGACGATTTTTGCAATTTACTCAAGTAACAAGTTTTCATTGTCTCAATAAGACTGTATATATCGATTTTGCATAGGGCCACTTGAAACTTAAAGATGGCCCAGGAAACAGTCGCGGGGTTACCACGCATAGATCTGAGTCAAAGACTCGCTCTCCCTTTACAAATAAAACCTCATTTTTTTTTAATGTTCAATCCCAAACATCCCCTAAAAACTAATCACATAAATAAATTCCACTAAACCCTAGGGCTGTAAACGAACTGAACGTTCAGTGAACATTTCATGAACGGTTCGGTAAAAAGTTCGTTTATGTTCGTTTATTTATTAAATGAAATGAACAATATTTTATGATCGTTTAGTTAAATGAACGAACAAGAACAAAAGTCACGTCCGTTTATTTATGTTCGTGAATGTCCGGTTATGCGTTCGTTAACGTTCATTTATGTTCATTTATTTATTTATGTTCGTATATCAAATCTTTTAATTTTATAATTTTTAAATTAGTTTGTTTAAACAAAACGATACTTATAAAACAATATTAGATGCATAATTTAATAAAGTTTATGATTGTTTGTCTATGTTCATTTATGTTCGATCGTTTATGTTCGTTTAGCGTTCGTTTAGTGTCTTAATGAACGAACATAAACGAACATGAACAACTCATTTTCTTAATAAACGAACATGAACAAGAAATTTCGTCCGTTTAAGCGTTCGTGTTCGTTTATTTGTCCGGTTAAAATTAAATGAACGAACATGAACAAGGCTCTATTCGTGTTCGTCCGGTTCGTTTACAGCCCTACTAAACCCTAATCCTATCATGGACTCACTAATCATCAATTTCAACACAATTAGCAAATATTCATTTCCCTAAAAACATATTATCAAATTAAAACTTGAGTTGAAGCATAAAATTATCAAGAGATTTGACATGCCCGATACGGCGACCAAAAACAAAACTAGGGTTTATGTCCGGAGCGGAAAGGTGAGTGAGTAATTGTTTTACCAAACACACACCCTAGATATATTTTAAATAAAATATCAAACTAAATATATTTTTAGTGCTTTTAATTTCTTTTGCATAAATATTTAAATAATAGATAACTTAATGTAGACACTTTTAATTTTATCATTTTATATTTTCGTCATAAATATATAATTTTTTTGTGACTTTATAATAGGGCTGAGAAAAATCTTTCGAAAATCAACTCGAACCAACCTTATTCGGTTCGGCTTCGGTTTTGTATAATTATTTTAGTTTTTGTGGGATCGGTTTTGGTACGGTTCGAGTCAAAACACATTTTTTCGGTTCGAAATAGCTAACCGACGAACCGACCTTATTTGGTTAGATTCGGTTCGATTGCTACTTCTCGGTCGGCTCTTCCTTTTTTTCTTTTCGGTTTTTTGGGCCGGTCGGTTTCTTCGGTTCGGGTCGGGATTGACTCGTTGCTTAACCCTACTTTAAAATTCAGTTTCCTTTTTTTCCTTTTTTTTTTCTTTTTCAAATTAAGTCGATTAAATCGAATTCAGACAACTCCTTAATATTTTCTTTAGTAAAATCAACTAGGATTGGAGTTTGTAAAAGTTAAAAGTTTTCATTTTCAAACATATTTTCCTATTATATTAGACAGATATCCGCGCATAGTGACGGTTATAGCGAAAAATAATTGTATTTGTGAATTTTTTGTTATGGTGTGACCTTTGATGAAACACTTAAGGGTTTCATTTGTAGTCGTTGCGAGAAAAAAAATTATATTTCAGAAACGAGAAATGATAAAAGTTCAAAGATTAAACAATATTTAAAATATTAATTTAATGATAATGATGGATTTGTTACTATTATTTTTAATTAATTGGTAATTTAACTTTACTCATTTTTTAAAAGTTATAAGTTTTAAGAGAAAGGTTTTCTCTTTGTAGTAGAGATGATTGAAAATGATTAAACTTTAGTGTCGCTTAAAAGTGGATGTGAAAGATTCAAATCTAACGAAGAGAAAATTAATTTTTTTGTGGTCACAAAGGTTAACA
Source organism: Chrysanthemum makinoi (assembly GCA_910596185.1). NCBI lineage: Eukaryota > Viridiplantae > Streptophyta > Magnoliopsida > Asterales > Asteraceae > Chrysanthemum > Chrysanthemum makinoi. The sequence continues at coordinate 371,739,315 of OU343224.1, forward strand.
TGCGTCGACTACGGGCTATCCATAAGGGTAGTCACATTAGGATTAGTCAGCTCGTAATGTGAAGTCAGAAATCCACGTAAAAAAAATAAATCAATTTAATTTACAAACTTTCTTCAACTTCACTTACACCATATATACCCCAAGAAAAACAAAAAGTAAATGCACACATAAATAAATTGACGGTCATATATGTTAGCTGTCAATATGCATAGTGGATAAGACCAAATGAGTTGGCATTTGGTTGTTGATTAGCTAGAGTTTAGGATGATTTATAAATACCTAAATTAGATTAGTCTTATTCAATATTTATATTGCATCCTGTACACATGATCATTATCAAATAAACACAATATTCCCTCTACTTTGTATCTCGTTATTATTATCTTACATGGTATCAGGCCAAATCGGTCCTACCTCAAAATCTTAAACAACACCGCTTCCTACCTCCGCCGCATACACGGAGGTTCGGAGGGTCCCTAAACCTTTAAACTCTGACGCGTGCTATAATAAACCCTAGCCATGTTTTGATGTTTATTTGTGAGGTGGATCTTTATGTTTTTCTAGGGAAAAACACTCCCCGTTTGTTCGAAAGGTTCTTTGGGGGTTGAAGTTTTAGAACCAACTTTCGTTTTCTCATCTTTTCTTTCATTCGTTTTAGTTATAGGGGATACTTTGGGTTATCCCGTTTTCTTTTCTTTTTCTTGTGTTGGTGATTTGTGCTAAGGTCACAAATCCACACATTATTATATTTTCGTGCATTAGGTCACGAGCATGTGTGTTGGTGATTTGTGCTAAGATCACAAATCCACACACTATTATGTTAATGTTTGTTTTTTCTTTATAGTTTTACTACCAGATGATATCTTTACTAAAGAATTGCCTACAACTTTGTTTTGAAGAATTTCTTTAGTTTGAAAGTGTTCGTGTCCTCCCGCCAAACCGCTGGGAGTGTTAACTGTCCAGGTGTATAGTGATAAGTATCAAATGTAGTGTATGGTTATAATGAGTAATTTTGACAACGTGCCAAGATATCTTTTGTAGTCCCATTTTCTTAAGTTTGCTTTATGTTTGATTTCCTTCCTAGAGCAAGCGCTTTGTGTTATTTCCGGTCCAACACTTTAAATCAGGATATGGCTTCTTTCTTTTTGATGGGGAAGACAACTAACAAGCAGATACGTAGTAGTATTTGTTTATTTGTGGGGCTCAAGGAAATTTTGTTTTATTATCAAACCTTATTAAGATGTAAAAATTTAGTTTGACCCCTTTAACATTTAATAAGTGACAAAGTTAACCCTAGTTTAATATGTTGCTCAAAATGTTTGGTTGGAGACAAAACAAAGCTTTTAATTTCTAAAGTAGGAGTATTTGTTATCCTATTTGTTAATTTTTTTATATTAAAAAAGTAAGATGCGCAAAACGAAATGTACAAGTTTCTTATTGCAATTGTAACAACAAAATCGAATGAAACTTGGCCCTTTTATGAATACTCATAATTTTGACGATCTATTATTCGTGTGTTACTTTCATGCAGTAAAAAATTTTGGCCCCCCTTAACTTAGATTCCTGGCTCCGTCTCTGCAAGCATTTACATTTAGCATTTTCATTTGTTTAAACCTATTTTATTTCAAAAGGTCAAACTTTTAAAACCTTTTGCCAAACATACTCTTAATCATTAAGTTATGCTTTGATTGAGATTGCTAGTAACTTTATTATGCATACTTGAGATTGTTACAAAAGAAAATTTAGTAAATAATTAATTAATAATTGTTTGATATTTTGAAAGAGATAAGCAATACTAATTATTAGGCGGGGTGTAACGGCATGAGTGAAAGGAATGTGAAATGAAAGTGAAGGAGAATGACACCATTACGGAGGTGATAGACGAATTTTGGGTTGATTGGGTGAAGCAATTCATTTAACGAAAACCAAATAAGTACCTCACTTTTTATTAGTAGATGTTGACCGTTAGAGTAGAAAAGTAAAGGTAAACTCATGTGGTTAAAAATTGATGTGACAAATAAGGAAACGGATGTCAAGTGACCACTAGGCTATGCACAGTGGTGACCTGGGTCATCTGTGCCACATCAGTTTTTTCTCTCCGACGATCTAATTGCCACAATGGTGACCTAGTTAATTTATTATTATTATTATTATTATTATTATTATTATTATTATTATTATTATTATTATTATTATTTTTTAATTCAAAACAACAATTGCATGCACAGCCATCTAGTATATACGTGTTATGCATACCATAGTCATATGGTATATATCCACACACATACAAGTTTCCACTACATGCAAGTTTCCATCTGGTATATGCGTGTTAAGGCAAACTTTCACACACACGTCTATACTTCATTTCACACAACCAGTTATATACTTTATATATGTCTACAACATCTTAATCGATCTAACTTAAAATGTTTAATTGTTGTATCTATATACTCATCAGTATATCCCAACTTGCAAATCCAAAATGGTCATTAATTCAAAATTTTGGTCCATCAACTTTGCATACCACCTCGCATGTTCTATGCATCCAAACTCAGGTAACAAATTAAATTGGAAAGGTGATTTTTTTGTTTTTTAGTATCAAACGGAGATTTGTGCGTGTTTTGAACTCGGTCGAGAAAACGACCCAATTGTGTTTTCGAGCGTCCCACGACCGATCGAGACCGAAGCTTCACAGTGGGTCGACCTAGTTCGACCGATGGGTCAACCGAACATGACCGACCACTGTGCATAGCCTTGCAAATCTCTTATAAAATGTGTTTTTCATTCAAATATTATAAGAATGAGGAAATATCAAACATACACCTTTGTTAAATTAGTTTGATAGTTAGGCTGCCCCCAATAAGGGGATTCAATCCCCTTACTTTTCACTGCCACGTCAGTTTTCTCTCTCCAGCGACCTTCAGGCGATTAAGTGCCCCAGTAAGGGCGACCAGGTTCATTTAAAAAAAATAAAAATAAAAACATTTTTAACACAAAATAAAATTTCATTAATAATTAAAACGTTACATAATAATTCAAATAAAATTAAAACATTACGAAACTTATTAAAACATTACAACACTTATTAAAAATCTAGGTTGTGGCGTGCCTTGATCGCGTCTTTGATTTTCTGCATTGTTTGTTGTTGTACTGCTGGCAAAGATAGGTCGATTGGCATGCAATAGAATATGAGATATGTATCATATTTCTTTTGTCGCTCAAATTCAATTTTTTGTTCTTCTAGTGCCAATTTTTTGTCTTCCCTTTCTTCTCTCTTTTGCTCCATCTCCAACACCAGTTGCCGTTGTTCTAGCTCTTTCTTCTTCAAATCATAGTATCCGTCCTGCCTCCTTCTTCGTCCAATGCCTTGGACTTGATGACTTTCCATTTCAGGCAACACCTTCCATGTAGGTTGCTTTCTCAAAACCCGAAGATTTATTTTTATTCTTCTTTGCGGTATCACGACCAATTGGTCTACCATGCACAGACGCAGGTACAGACGCAGGCACATCCGAGTGCACATCTGAGTCGATTGAAGTCCTTGATTTTTTGCGACCCTCATCTTGGCTTAAAAAAGCCTGCATCTCATTATCCTTCCAAACAGAATGGTCCCTCAAAATCTTCCAACAATGCTCCAAAACAAACGGATGATTACACACTAGTTGGTATTCATCACACGCTCGTGTATAAACAGTGAGGTCATTCTCACCACTTCCGTAATTCCTTTGAGCATTGTTGTAAATGGCACAAAATTGACCAACTCTAGTACGAATCCTATTTTTCCACTTTGTAATGATAGAGTTGTACGTTCTTTCTGCACCAACCTCCTTCTCAAAGTAAGCAATGACTTTCTGCCAAAATCCTTTAGCATTTTTGTTGTTTCTCGTTATACTATTCTCGGATACATCACACCAAGCGTTGCACAAGGCGATCTCTTCTTCTTTTGACCGAAGCGAGGAATCATTCTTGGCTTCTTTCTCGACAACCTTCTTATTCGCCTTTGTAGCTCGTTTCTTCGGTTTGACCGGTGACGTCTCTTCTCGACATTCTTCTTCTTCTTCGTCATCAATGTTGTCACACCCCCAAATTACATGTTTTGCAGCGGAATGGAATTCCTGGGGATTGACTGTCATAGCATCATAGTTACAGATATATTGAATGACCTAAAGTGTCGTTTGAAAAATACATCGTTTGATTTAATAAAATAATCAGAGTTACAAAGTGTAGGTCCCAAATGAAATTAACTTGTGCGGAAATAAATTTGTTACAAGCCAAACGATGTTTTAAAATGAATAAATCCCATGTGTGACGCGTCGTCACCACGACTCTATGATATGTCCATATGGATGTCATGAAGTGAATGCCTTAGATACCGGAGATAAAACATGCTAAAAGTGTCAACACAAAGGTTGAGTGAGTTCATAGAGTTTGAGTTGAAATGTAAAGCCTTTCAAAATCGTTTATGCAGCAAAGGCATAGCAAATCCACTCAGTTCCAAGTTCCGCCCATACAAAACTTGCAACCTGTGTGTTTACAACCCATTGCCAAAATATGTATAGTTTATGTTCAAATGCATGATGTCAAATGAATTCACATAAAAGTTCATAACTTAATCTATCAATATTCAATCGATATAACACATATGAGTGTTGTTTCAAATAATTCCAAGACCAATTAGTTCAATAATAATATACCAAGACCATCAGTCCAATGAATATACCAAGACCATCAGTCCAATGAATATACCAAGACCATCAGTCCAATGATTTATGATATGACAATTCTAAGCATGTCAAAACTGTTACTTCGTATGACTAAACATTCAGTTCAGATAAACACATAGTTTGCAAATAATCATGAATGTCATAAAAATAGTTGAGCATGTATCTCCCCCAAAGAGTTTAATAAAAGCATTAAAACAATTGAAAATGGGGCTATGGAAACTCACGGTAATCCATAAAAGCTTAGAGTAACTATGAAAGTAAATGAAAATAATTGAGCATGTATCTCCCCCAAAAGTAATTCAAAACTTATAAAAGTAGGGGCTATGAAACTCACCTGTTGCAATGATTATAATGACAAAAGTGGATACACCGAAATGTAGCGTGAATCTCTAAACTTGACCTATTATGAATGATATGATACATAATAAGTTATGATGTAATGTTACGCATGCAATTCGGATGATATCTATACCACTTGTGAATTTTTGAAAATAATATTTCTCGTCGAGAAATAATCTTTTAACGTCCTGACCATTTTTAAATTACTTCACATGTATTTACATTGAAATGATATCCTACGATAATCATTTAATGATTTATTATGAAATTATAACTTTTCGTCGTAAAATAATGTCGTTGAAATTTGCATGAAAGTGACTAAACGACCTCTAAAAGCTAGTCGTAAAATGGTGCACATCGAGTATTAGGAAACGTACTCAATGGTTTTGGTAAGTTTGTATCATTATCTCAAAGTTTTAGTGTTTAAGTTTCCGTCCTAGAGGTCTCGATCACAAAGAAAAATATAGGTAAAGTATGGTTTTCGGCAAAGTTTAAGTGACCGTATCTTACTCGTTACAACTCCGCTTGACAAATAGTTTGACATTTTGAAAAATATGCTTGGCGAACTTACTTTTACTAGAAGACATTACTTTATAAAAAGTACTTCGTTATTGTTAAAAACGACCCTCAACATGGTCCTTGGTTGACGTAAAGTGTTTAATAGAAAATATGTTAATTTTGCTAATAGAATAAAGTTACGGCAACTTCTTAAAATGTGAATAACTTTGTCGTTATAAGTCCGTTTTCTACGTTCTTTATATCCACGGAATCGTGATAACATATACTAATATATTTTTGATAAGTCGACACATTTAACAACGCTTAAGACTCATTTTTGACTCGTAAAAAGTCGAGACAGCAAATCAGCAATGCTGAATTTTCTGGAATATATAGTTTTCGTCGTCAAACTTCAAAATAGCATAATTTTTTCGTTATAGCTCCGTTTTAATCCGTTCAAGCGGCCACGTTTTCGTTTTAAAGTATATTTTCCAAATATCTAGCCCAAAATATTTTGCTTACTGTCGGATTTTCCAGATTTTCAAAATAAGGACAGACCCTTAATTAGACTTGTCGAAATGAGTTTTTCACGCGCCAAACCTATTCCAACCAATTCAAAACAACTCTGAAGCTATTCTAATCCTACCATACACCTTCTTAGGGTGTCATGGGTTCCTAGACATCACCAAGAGTGATAAATAACAAGGAGTAATTATAGGATGACCAATATATATATAACTCATAAAAACAATGTAAAAGTGGTACAAACATCATATGACTTGCATGTTTTTACTCAAATATGATGTAATGAATATGAAATATGATCATGAATATGAAAAGCTTACTAGTTACTTGATGAGGTTAATGAG
>OU343224.1:371745844-371781283 GCA_910596185.1 Chrysanthemum makinoi
ACTAAAATAGGTTAACTTACGAGAATGTGAAATAAAATTTCGGAAATGAATAGTAAAAGTAAATAGTAAAATTTTAAAATAACCTCTCAAAGTCGCAAACTAACTTCAAAAATGATGAATAGTAAAATGATGAATAGTAATTTGTGAATAGTAAATTCCCGAGATGAATAGTAAAAAATTTTAATGTTTGCAAAATGACCGAAAATTGAGAATTGTGACATTATCGGTTTCGGTTCGGTTTTTTTGTTTTTTCGGTTTCTAACCGTTAATATTTGGGTATGGCCAAATTATACCAACAAACTTGTTTTACGTACAAAATTAGTTATTCTTTTTTACTTTTTTTCAATCTAAGCATAATAATGTTTATTGCATAATTCTACAATTACAAACATATAAATGAGACATACACATACAAGTGAACATACACGTAGTATAAACATTATCGAATACTTATTGATATTCACACAAACACGTGACATGACAAACACACATATAAATATAAACGTTAAGATAAATATATTATAAATCCACTCACAAAATGAATATGAATTTATAAATTAGATATTATTATATAGTAAAACCGGTTCGGTTTGGTTTGGTATTAGCGGTTTGGTTTTTGGACGAAAACCGAAACCGAACCCCATTTTTTGGTTTTTGAAAAAGTAAAAACCGAACCATCGGTTTTTAGTTTCGGTTGGTTTTTTCGGTTCGGTTTTTTGGTTTTTGGTTCGGTTTCGGTTTGTTTTGGTCACCCCTATGTTTAGTTGAATGAAAACGTAATGTAATTCAATAATAATAATAGTAATAATAATAATAATAATAATAATAATAATAAATAATATTTAAATTTAATAATAACCAATAATCTTAATTATATAATAAAATAATAATTATAAAAAATAAATATAAAAAAATAAAAGATTATATATTAATTAAATATGAAAATAGTAATATTTAAATTAGTCTATAGTTAAATAAATAACAATTAAGTATTTACGATATTAATATCTAAATTCACCAAAATAGAAAAAACTATAAAAAAAATCATAAATAACAATTTAAAATAATTTTAATTAAAAATAATATTAATTATAATTTAATAACTAAATTGTAAAATAACAATAATAGTTAAAAAAATATTATAACTTTAAATAAAATATAAAATACAATTGCAATAGTATAATAATAGTAATAATAATAAGTTTAATATGTTATATCATTAGTAATAACTAATTATAACATCAAATTATAAATGTTGATATTTAACTTGTAAGATTCGAAATTCTAACGTAATTTAAAACATTCTATCAAATTGGCTATGTAATCTGAATTCCCTTCATGTAATTGGTTCTAATTCAATTACATCCATTTATAAACCATACAGTCAAAATAATTTAATATGAACTACAATTTCTTGCATCTTGATAAGTAAACATAATTGTAATGTAATTCTTATTACAATTACAACATAATACAACATATTTCAATAAACCAAACACCCCCAATTTGTATGCGGTGGTTTGATACTTATGGTAAATCCATAAACAAAATCAAATTAAAATTGATAGCAACGAATTCAAGTTATTGGATATGTTGTTTTGTAGCCCGATTTCACTAAAATCCCAAAACGAATGTATCTTCACGCTGAAAGTCTAGCATATACGTTTTAAACCGTGTAAATATTGTTAAAGAAAAATTTCGTGCTTTCAATAAGAATAACGACACCAATCTTGGCAAAACATGATATAAGAAATGTATGATGTAGACAGTAATAATCCTATCCTAACGTATGCCCAAAAGTAAAGACTCTCCTTTCACAAAATAAACTGTTAGACTGCATGCAATGGTCACCACTCAACCACGTTTCATCTCAATATCACATTACCACTCCTTTCACCTTTCTCCCCGAATAGTTACCACCACTCTCCTCACCACCATTAAAAATACCCTCTTTATACAAAGATACCCTACAACATACCTCACATACTCACAAATCAAAATACTAATCAAATAAATAACAACAAAAACAACGACGATGGCCCATATATGCACCGTACACGAGAGGTGATACAACTCACCTTTCACCTCTTTTTTTCCTTGGTGTCACGTGACAAGGGAGACATATAAATGTTTGGTGTCAAAGGTGAGGAGGTGAGGTGGAGTGTGACCCCTCATACCCATCGTACATAGTCTTACACATGTAGGGTTGGGTGAAAGTTGGAAACTAAAATACTCTTTCCGTCCAAAAATTATTGTTAACCTTTCTATTTTGAGATGTATTAAAATATTTGTCAGCTCCTTATCTGAATTAATCAAAAAGACGTTAGTTGATGAGGTCCACGAGGATGATATATGATTGGGGGTGGAGTGTAGTGGTCACATTAATTTTTAAACTATTTATTTTTGTGTGAGGACAATAATTTTAGTGCCCAGCGAGTAATAACTTTTCAATAATTAATAAAAAGGGCTAAACGCACGAAACGTAGCTTACTTGCCACTTTTTATAGTTTTGTGTAGCAATCTATTTTATCTTTTTATGTATGTAGCATACTTTCAAATTTGGTCTTTTTGGTGTATCGTGTGACCAGTTATGTGTATTGTTTGACAATTTTACCCTTCACTTTATACACTCCTATTTAGGGCTAGCACCGAAGGTTCAAACCCTAACCGGACCGACGAAACCGACCGAACCGACAAAAAACGAATCGGACCGACAGCCCGTCGGTTCGGTTTCGGTTTCAGGTTTTACATGATTTCGGTTTCGGGTCGGGTTGGTTCGGTCCGGTTCAGCCCAAAACCGACGAAAGCATAACAAAATACACCTAGACCGACAAAACCGAACCAAACCGACAACATTAGGTTCTGTTTTGGTTCACGCTTTTCACGGTTTTCGGTTCTCGGTTCGGGTTGGTTTATGACCGATGCTCAACCCTACTCCTATTTAATTAAAGGAAAGGTAAATCAGTCACATGATACACACAATTAGTCACATGATACACCAAAGAAATATAATTCAAAAGTATGCTACATAAATCTAAAAAAAGAAAATAGCTGCATAATCTACATTTTCGTGCAATTAGCCTTTACTAAAATTATTATTTTTTGTTTATCAAAGTGTGATGAAAATTATAAATACCACAAAAAATTGAACTTTGGAGGGAGTATTTATGTAAATATATTATTTGAAAAAAACAAGAATTCCTTAGCGGGTGTTGTTTTTTGGTTGTTAGACAAAATCATAACAAAAAACAACACACGCCGGAAACATAATCGAAAAACATAACAGAACCACCGTTAAATCATATATAAAAAACGCCTACATTATCCTTAAACATTGCCTGAGGTTTATTTCATTTGAAATATTGGTTAATATTAACCTCTGCAAATGTTGTTACCTTATTTTCATTGTTGTCATCGTTATCGTATTTATGTCCGTTTATATGGTGTAAAAAATGGATTAGAGGATTAAATAAGGTCGTATGAGGCGTCGAAAACCGTTAGATCTTCGTACATTGTGTAAATATTGAAATTGTGACGTTGGGATGGTGTTTTGGCTTAAGGAAGGGGTTCTATGCGCTCGGTTTTGATCGTAGCGCGATATGGTAAGGTTTTTCAGCTTATTATTATTAGCTAATGATCATTTGTTAAAATATTTTATATCATAATAATTTTGTCTAAATTGGTAGCTAATATATGTGGCTTACGAGTTTATTTGTTTTTAAAACATATTTCATAACCCCCAGTTTTCGAGCTTATTTTGAGGCTCGTGGGTTTATACGCCCATAAATCTCCAAATAAGCAGGAAAACTGGGACTTATGAAATATAGGCTGAAATCAAATAAGCTCATAAGCCCACATATAAGCTTAAACAAACACCCCCTTGATAACCGAAGTATCCCGTGACCGTTTCCTAGCCACCCCCAAGATGTGTACCAAGTGAGATTAAACTTGAACCTGAGACCTCTTGTGAGGACATGCGTGACCATGCATTAAGCCACATTGGTGGTTGTTATATGTAATAGTAGTGCCTTATGTTTGTAGAATTATATGTATCCACATTGGCAGTTAATCATCTCTTTTTCCTTAGGCTAAGTGTAAGAAGGATATATGTAGACCACCGAGTTGTCCCCTCCCCTATGACACGTGCTTTCTGTTACACCACTCCTCTTGCAACACGTTGTCCCCCCATTATCGGTGGTGCAGACCACCACGTTGTGGAAGCACCATAAAATAATTGTGTGTGTGTGTAAGTATATTGTGGAGTATATTTGTATTTAAATGTGGTATGTTTCAGTGGTGAAGTTGGTGGTCTTATTAAACCTGTTTGGTAGTGGAAAGAGATGCTGATGTGAGGCTGATTTGGCGGTGGTGAATGCGGTGGCCATTACACCCGGTCTTAGTTATAAATACTTTAGTTATGTTATCTTCGGTTGATCAATGCAATGATAATGCGTAACCATGATTATATGCATGAAATGTGGTATTGAGGCCCGTTTGTGATTGCTTCTTTTATCTGCTTATCAGCAGAAGCAGTTTTTTACCCATCCACATTATGCTTATTTTGAGGTACAATAAGCAGTTTCTGACGGGAGCTACTTAATTTAAAGTTTGAAATGAATCTAAAGTTATATTTTTAGTTTCATATTTGTATATTTTACAAAATAAGCAAATCCAGACGCTATTTCCTGCAGTACTTATACTTTTGATAAAGATTATGCCCTTATGTGTTATGCGTCGTAATATTGTATATGTTTATAGAACATTTGGATGCTCAATTCACTTGAGCGATGCTAAATTTGAGTTAGTGATCGATGATTCATCTTGTTGGTAATATAGGCTGGTCCATATAAAGTAGTAGTTGGATCTCAAGTCTGGGTAGAAGATCCCGAGGTAGCTTGGATAGATGGAGATGTTTTGGAAATCAACGATCAAGATATCAAAGTTAAATTATCAAACGAAAAAGAAGTACGTCACAGTATCCGTTGTGTTCTAATGCCTTAAATTTGACCAGAATTCATTTCAGAATCATTCTCATCGTTTCGTGACATTGATATCCTACAGATAGTAATCAAGATATCCAATGCACATCCTAAAGATCCCGAGCTCCCTCAATGTGGAGTGGATGATATGACAAAGCTGGCATATCTTCACGAGCCTGGGGTTCTGCAGAATCTAAAATGTCGATACGATAAAGATGACATTTATGTGAGTACACGCAACTGATGTTTTTTTTCTTTTCTTTTATCGGATGTTGTGGTTAATATGGCTATTGGTTTTCAGACTTACACCGGAAATATTTTAATAGCTGTGAACCCTTTCAAAAGGTTACCTAAGCTATATGAGAATGACGTAATGGCGAAATACAAAGGGGCAACTCTTGGAGAACTAAGTCCGCATCCTTATGCTATTGCACATGCTGCATACAGGCACTCTACGTCACTCTGCTTCTTTTTTAAAGTATAAAGATCCAATGTATCACTATTTGTATGATGACACGGATTTATCTGTTACAGGCAGATGGTTAGCGATAAAATAAGTCAGTCGATCCTTGTTAGTGGAGAAAGTGGAGCTGGTAAAACCGAAAGCACAAAGAATCTTATGCAGTATCTGGCATTTATGGGAGGTCGCCCTTCATCTGAGGGGCATCGAAGTGTGGAACAACAAGTTTTAGAAGTATGCAATGTTATATATTATTGAGATTCATACGCGAGATATTGTCTGTTCATTTAATTTCACAAAATCTTTCTTTTGGCAGTCGAATCCGGTTCTAGAAGCATTTGGTAATGCAAAGACCCTCAGAAACAATAATTCAAGGTACCAAAAATTTCAAACCTACGAAGTATCAACACATCCTCTTTTCAGATTATTAACTTTCTATAATGTGCGGTATTACTACAGTCGTTTTGGTAAGTTTGTCGAGATCCAATTTAATTATAAGGGGATGATCTCTGGAGCTGCTATAAGGACTTATCTACTGGAAAGGTCACGTGTCACTCAAGTTTCGGATCCTGAGAGAAATTATCATTGCTTTTACATGTTATGTGCTGCACCACCAGAGGTATTCTGTATGCACAAATATTTGGTTTCATATGTCGTTGAACTTAAAATAATTAGCAGCATTAAGCTTACGATACTCCATATTTATCCTAAATTTATGGGCCAAGTAATAAGTTCAAGATCCTCGTCACATTTCAGGAGTCTAAAAGGTACAAAGTTGATAATCCAAGGAAGTTTCATTACCTCAATCAATCAAGCTTTTATGACCTAAAAGGAGTGGATGAGTCCAAAGAGTATCTTGCGACAAAGAAGGCCATGGATATTGTCGGGATCAGCTCCGATGAGCAGGTCATTGCATACTGGTTATATCTATCATGACACTTATAAAGTCCTACCTAAATCCTTTTTTTACCTACAGGACGCAATATTCCGTGTTGTTGCTGCAATTCTCCACTTAGGTAACATTGATTTCACGAAGGGAAGTGAACCAGATTCCTCTCAACTTAAGGATGATAAATCTCGATCTCATCTAGAAACTGCGGCTGACCTATTCATGTAATTATTAATTTGTGATAGCAGAATTACGATTTTTTTGTAATGCAACTATTTGATGTCCACATATTGTTTAGGTGTGATAAGACGGCTCTTGAAGATTCTTTCTGCACGCGTGTGATTGTAACTCGTGGTGAAAGCATCAAAAAGTGCCTCGATTCAGATGCTGCAACTATTAGTAGAGATGCATTTGCCAAAATAGTTTACTCAAAACTATTTGACTGGTAAGGGTGTATCGGAAATGTAGAGTGTTACTGAACTGAACCTTCAGTTTACGTTTTTGATTTACTGTTTTATGGCTTTATTGATTGATCCAGGCTCGTCAACAAGATTAATAATACTATCGGTCAAGACGCTGGCTCAAAATTCTTCATTGGAGTTCTGGATATTTATGGATTCGAGAGTTTCAAGACAAACAGGTGCTTAACTGGTACGCTTTTGGTTAGGTCATTTCTTGTAGATCACTGCATCAACGACCTTAAGACATAAGTGTTGATTTCTATTCTTGTTTAACATAATTTCCAATTGGCCTTATGCAGTTTCGAGCAGTTTTGCATTAATTTAACTAATGAGAAACTGCAGCAACATTTTAATCAGGTTTGTGAAGTTAATTAGGCCTTGTCTCAGTATGTTCAAGTAATCCTATACGCCTAATCTGTTAATTTGCTGTATATGATAAATTCGTTTTCAGCACGTTTTTAAAATGGAGCAAGAAGAATATACAAAGGAGGAAATAGACTGGAGTTACATACAATTTGAGGACAATCAAGACATTTTAGATCTAATTGAAAAGGTCGGTACCTTTTAGAACACATTCATTTATGTTAAGTTATTTTGGTTAACTAAATGAGGTTTTCGTCTGCAGAAACCTGGTGGAATCCTTGCTCTTCTGGACGAGGCTTGGTAAATATGTGCTTTTTTCAGATTTTTCAAAGAAAACGTTGCAACTTGAAATATAAACTGACGTTACCAATATTATGCAGCATGTTTCCAAGATCCAATCATGAAACATTTGCGGAAAAGCTTTACCAGACATTCAAAGATCATAAACGCTTCAGTAAGCCCAAGCTGGCGAAAACAGATTTCACCGTTTGTCACTATGCTGGTGATGTATGCACTTCTATTTCCTTTAATTGTACATGATTATGTACATATACCTGCAAACGCTGCTACATTCTTTATAATAAAATCACAATTTCAGGTGACGTATCAAAGTGATTTTTTCTTGGATAAGAATAAAGACTATGTTGTTGCAGAGCATCAGGCACTCTTAAATGCTTCAAAGTGCTCATTCGTAGCAAATTTATTCCCACCCGTGTCAGAGGAGTCTAAATCATCCAAGTTCTCGTCAATAGGTGCCAAGTTTAAGGTATAAATATATCTTCGTTTTCTATCAGGCTCTAGTTTTTTAACCAAAATCTAATTTTCTTATGTTTCATAATTCAGCAACAACTACAATCTTTGCTTGAGACACTCAGTCATACAGAACCGCATTATGTTCGTTGTGTCAAACCCAATTCTCTACTGAAGCCTGATATCTTCGAGAATCAAAATATACTGCAACAACTTCGGTGTGGGGTAAGTTTGAGAATTCGGGCATTGTTATAAAAGACCGTTTTTTGGTATTGAAAGTGGATATTCATATAATTTACAGGGAGTTATGGAGGCAATCAGAATTAGTACTGCTGGATTTCCTACACGTAAACCTTACCATGAATTTGTAGAGCGATTCAAAATTCTTGCACCTGATATTGTAAAAAAGAGGTAAATGCTTATTACTTTTATTACTTCACTTACAAATTCAAAGATGACATACCTTGATTATATCTTTTAATGTTTAACTTTAGCACTGATGACGTCAAGTGTACGAAGATGTTATTAGAGAAGGCTGGCCAAAAAGGTTATCAGATAGGTAAAACCAAAGTGTTTCTGAGAGCCGGTCAGATGGCTGAGCTTGATGCATATAGAACTGAGGTTTTAGGAAGATCTGCAACCAAAATCCGAGCAAAATATCTCTCGCATTCTAATAACAAGAAGTTTATCTTGTTAAGAAAATCGACGATGCCAATACAAACTATTGTTAGAGGTATAGACTAAGTATCTCTTGTCTATAAAGTACATAACGATGATCTTGTTGGCTGCGTGAAAGTAGTAATTATATATAAATGCAGGACAAGTGGCACGTAAACAGTATGAGCACCGAAGGAAAGTAGCGGCGTGTGTGAATATCCAGAGTGGCATACGCACGTTTCTGGCTATGAAAACTTATGGTGCGTTGTACTGTTCGATTATTAGAATGCAGGCTAGTATCCGTGGAATAGCTGCAACCAATTTACAAATCAACAAAAAACTAGCAGGTGCTCCTCTTATGTCCCAGGTATACCTTCATGTTTATTAAGGCATCAATGGTGCCGATAATTCTTATTTTCAAAATTAACGTGTATTTTGTGTTTAACAATCTTTTAGGGACGTTGCTAGTTCTTTCGCATATACCAATCTCACGTCCTTTCTATAATGCAGGCTGAAAGTTCAGCTTCTGGAAATTCAGCACCTGAACTAGATGAGCAAATCAAAGAACTGACCTCCCAATTAGAGCAGGAGAAACAAGCGAGGGTATGTTTCCTTGCAACTTACTATCTTCGTGTTTATTGACTCGTTCATACTCGTTTTGAGATTGTTACAAGGTAAAATAGGCCTAGCAGCTGACTTTTTTCCTTCTTTTGCTTTTGATCTTTTCATTATTCAAATTATGTAGGCTGAAATGGAGGAGGAAAATGCAAAGTTACGGTTGTTTTTGAAAGAGATTACGGAGTATCCCGTAAAAGAAGAGGGCGCTGCAGATATAGAAACTGAGAAACTTCCACAACCTGAAGATATTCCTACTACCGGCAATGAGACCATTGATAAGCTTACTGCCGAAAATGTGAGACTTAAGGTAAGGAGTAAGAAGTTGCGCGAGCTTTAAGGTCATAACTCATAAGTGTGCATGGTGATGATATTTTTGTGGAATTTTGGAATACTTGCATGCAGTACATGATTGGTTCCCTGCAACGGAAATGTGATGAGAGGTCGGAACAGACAAAGGCTGCAGAGTCAATGGTAATCGAATTGAAGACCTCCAAGCAAAGGTCACACCAATGTTAGATTGACTCTTTCTTTCAAGTCTTAGGTTTTCGAAATTTCACTATCCAAGGCTAAAGTAGTACTTCTGTTTGTGCAGCCTTGAAGAACAATTTGATAATATCCAGGCTGAATGTGAAATGTATCGAAATCAATTACCATTAAAAAGTGCAGCTTCCTCGCCAGCTAAGGTTAACACGCAACACTGTATATTGTTATAATCATTCGGAGTATATTTGGAATTTATGTTTTTATATTATTTTCTTGCATATGAATTCCAGGGTCAACGGAATGGAAGTTTAAATAGACGCAGTAGCAGCGTGAAAGAAAAGCAGAATGTATGTTTTTGAAGCATTATATAGTTTGTTTCTTGTTCGGTTTTTAATTTTCTAAAAATGAACGACAGTTTGATTACTATACACATATGTTGTAATAATACAGGAGAACGTTGAAGATCTTCTTGCTGCTGTTAGACAAGAGCTTGGTTTCAGTAAAGGAAAGCCAGTTGCTACATATATTATATATAAAAGCCTTTTACAGTGGAAGGCTTTTGAAGCTGAGAAAACAAGCGTATTTGATCGTCTTATTAACATGATGAGTTCTGCAATAGAGGTCAGCTTTTGTAACGAGTATTCTATTTTTTCCGGGAGGTTTATTTGCAATTTTATTTGGAGAATATGATTATTAAAATGCACCTTGTTGTACAGAAAGAGCACGACAATAAACATATGGCTTACTGGCTATCTACGACATCTACATTGCTATATTTGCTTCATAAGAGTTTAACTCCAGTTGGATGTAAACCACCACAACAATCATTATTAACGAGAATGGTAAATACTTCTCCTTACTCACTGTTATTCATCCCATATATTCAACTTATAGGACGTTTTTCTTCTTACATACTTTATACCTGGACTTGCACAGTACGTAAAATGAGATCGAAAGTAAACAATTTCTATTGCTGTAGGGGTTACGTAAATCATCGTTGTGTGATTTAGTGCGTCAGGTGGAGGCCAAGTACCCAGCTCTACTTTTTCGGCAACAACTAACCGTGTATGTTGAGAAAATCTATCAAATTATTCGCAATAATCTGAAGAAGGATTTGTCATCACTTCTCGCTTATTGCATTAAGGTATGATGTGTTTATTAGAGTATTTATTCAATGTATGTTCACATACAACTTATAGTTCCGATTGCTGCACAATTTCTGTACCGTAAAGCTGTTTGGAAGGATAACTTTTAAAACTTAAATGAGATATTGTAACTCATTAGCTTTTCTTATGAAGTGTAGTCCTAATAACAGGCAAAACACGGCACTAATATATATTCTCCCAACGGTTCAGGCAGCTAGAAAAGATACTCCGGCACCATCTTCTCACTGGGGATTTATCATCGAGTGCCTAACTGGCATGCTTGCTATCTTGAAGGATTACCATGTATGTTAACAGTAGTAACCAAAATGTCCCATTTGCATGCTCATCCTATCGAATTTAACGATTTAGTCATAATTGTTTAGGTGCCACCAGTTATTATTCAAAAGATCTTCATTGAAGCTTTCTCTTACATCAATGTAGAACTTTTCAACAGGTAGATCATCGCTTATATTTTACTGAACGGAACATTTTTCATGTCAAATTACTATATCATCTCCTTTTATGTGACATGCAGCTTTCTTTTACACAAAGAGTGTTGCACATATAAAAATGGGGAATATGTGAAAGCAGGATTAGCCGAGTTAGACCAGTGGTGTAGTCGCGCCACAAAGGAGGTAATCAACACTTAATACACACAAACGAAGTTAGTATAGTAAGTCTAACAATTTGATAAACGCAGTATGTAGGGTCAGCAATAGATGAACTTCAACATACAAGGCAAGCAGTTAAATTTCTGGTATGTGTTTGATCCTAGTAGAGCAATGTAAATGCAATCTTAAGAACATCAACTAATACCGGTATTCTAACTTTTGTGCAGATTAAACCACAGAAGTCTAAAATCGGCTACGATGAACTCACAACTAAGATATGCCCCGTAAGTCTCTGCCTTTGTTAGCTGACATGTACATGTGTAAAGCATCGTCGCATTATTAGCATCTAGATAAACTGTAATAATAATAATTATAGTAACAATACTCTTTGTTTTAGGTTCTAGGTGTTCACCAACATTACAAACTATGCACGCTCTACACGGATGATATTCATGACACTGGAAGCGTAACTGGAGAAGTAAGAAACTAGCTAACCCTTTGTTGGCTATTCATCTTTTCCTCGATAATTACACGAGTTCAATTTTTATTCTTTCCACCAATAATCTTCCTCACCCTCCCAGTTTCGGACAGGTTATTTCCAAGTTGAAAGTTTTTGCTGACAATGAGAAAAACTCTTATTATCTGGATGACGATTGTGGGTATGTCGATGAAAACATAATCTAACTTATTTCTTGTTTAAGGTTTTCATCGTTAAAAGCAGCAATGTGATTGATATGACTAATCTACATTTATTCGCAGTGTTCATTTTTCGTTTGATGAAATTAACCACTGTTTCAATGAGAAGGATTTTGCCGATTTTCAACCAGAGGGCGAACTCATTGATATTCCAGAACTCGAGAATCCAGAATTTGATTTTTTACGAGCGAAAACTTCTTGAAAATCAAGATTTCCAATTTTAACCACATTGTACATCCATCCAGCCCTAGTTAGGTTACTCATTGTTTAAGCATCCCATGCCTTAGTGTATGTTAGGTTAGAAGTGTAAAATTCATAGGTGAAGATAGGTAAAATATGGGAAGTGTACTATAGGGATGCATTTACCTACAATGTATAATGTAGTCGGAGATGTATAATGTTTTTGTAGTCAGATATACGAGGGTCGCGAGGTGTGCAATCGCACAAAGCTCCAAGTTACTAAGGCCTCAAAAGTTTTATACAATATGTACATATATGTATATCTATTTTATAAAAGTGACTACAAACACTTGATTCAAAAAGTTACATCTTACAGTAATTATTTATGATTTTATCTCTTTAAAAAAAATGTTCAATTTTTCTTGTTATACCGCGTTTTTATAGTTGGGGCAATTCCATATTTATCCAACTTAAACATGATAATGTCATATTTACCCAAAACATGCTTTAACTACATTGTACATCATGCATTTAAAAGTTGTATTTTGGGTATATATGACATTTTCATGTTTAGATTGGGTAAATATGGAATTATCCCTTTATAGTTAAACTGAATTTTACACAGGGCCTCGGCAAACCTAGGGATGACACTGTCAAAGAGACAATTACATATTAATAGCAAAGACTTGCTAGTTTCAGCAATCTAGACAAAATGACAATGTTAAGTCTTGTTAAAATTGTTTCATTGTCTAACAATGTACAAGAGACTGGATTTTATAATGGACACGAAAAAGAGCCGAAAAAAGTCAAGTTTTATATTATATGTACCATAATAGTATATGTCAAGGGCGCTTCGTGTTTTGGTAAACTTATTTGAAACATCTATAGCTTACTCGCAAGACCACCGTGACTTATTAACACTTTCATGGATTCAACTCATAACTAAAGCCGATTAACCTTTGGTATAAACCTTACACAAAAACCTAAAATGATTTTCAACTTCTTAATACTAAGAGCATATACAATACTAACGCCATAACGGCGTTAAGTGGCCAAATAACGGCGTTAGTGGGGTTAAGCCGTTGGACCTCCGGCGTTATTGCAGCGTTAGTCCCTGCACGTTAGTGGCATAACGGGAGTTGTTTTTTTTTTTTATGCCCCTAAATGAAGGGTTGTTTTTGTAAATTGTTGGAGCGTTAAAGTTTAACTTGGGAATGTTATTGTTGTGGGTGTTTTTTTTGGGATGTTAAGGTGAAATGTTAAAGCTGATGTGGACCGACGTGGACGATGTTATTTTATAACTTGAGTTATTGTTGTGAGTGCTCTAATACAGTAAGTTTTACAAATAAGCAAACCTAAACACCCCCTAAGGCCTAAGCTACCTACCTGGATGGGGCTGGATATCACATAGGACACTTGATAGCTTTGGGCTTTTTATTTGGATCAAATCATGCTTTAATGGACTTGGGCCTTAAGATTCTTATACTCAGCAACACATTATGCTAGATTTATTCTTTCTTAATAATCTGAAAATTCTGAATTAGAATTACATCATATGTCAAGACTCAAGAGTGTATCAATGTCATTCAAAACAAAATGTCCAAACTTGAGCAAGATTTGTCGATTTTATATACTATAATACTAAGAATACAAATTGTCGGCTATTTCGAAAGTAAGAACAAGTAAATGGAGAAGGATTTAATATATGCAACCTAACAAGTATTTCTGCGACAACATTCAGACCTTTTTGTGTTCATTCGAAAATGTTCACCCGACGAGATTTTCGTATTATCAAAATATTCCTTATATAATGAACTAATACAGTAGAAGACTTGTTATTATATTGTGAGTAAAATATTACTATATGCATTATACAATCTGTGATATTAAAATCACTTGAAAAAGAAAAGCATGAAGTGGTGTATGGGTAGCTAATGATTAGTGATAGCATTTATTTAATTAGTACCTATATATAGAAAAATATACTAAAAGTATTAAAATTACAATAGTTTTTGCTTTAACACATGCTTGTCATTATATTTCCAAAACAAAATTGAAGTTGACCATTCTTTAGCAATGCTTAAGCTAATCCAAAATCATGTGATCACATGCAACTCCTTGTTACACATACGAAAACTTGTACTATTATACTTATTTACAAGCACTATTATACTTGTTTACAGATCATGAAATTTTTTTATGATAATGTCAAAAGACATAACTATTAATTCAAATAAAATAATGGATAGCTATTAAAAAAAAATAGTTGCTGTATTTGCTACTTATATTAAGCCGTTTTTTTTTTAATCTTATAAATATATTTTCGAGCCAATTTTTTAAATGCCTCAAAAACTAAAACATGGTTAAAATAAATAAATAAATAAAAATAAGAATAAAAAATAAAATAAAAAACTTTTTTAATATAGATTTGGGCGATTTGTGCAACTTAAGCGACTCAACTTGGGAGACTGGATGACTTGTACTTTATTAATAAAATATATGTCACGTGTCAAAATTTTAGTGGAGTCACTCAATCGCTCATGTATTTTATTAATAAAAAATATGTCACATGTCAAAAATTTAAGTGGAGTCGCCAAATAGCCCAATAACTAAAAGCATGGCTATATTAAGATTTCTTTTTTTCAATTTCATATTTTAAATATTAATTCTCTTGCTTCTATTATAACATCATTTTATTAATTATTCAGCCTGTTATGTTAAGTTAGTTTATTTGCAATACAATATATAGAAGGCAGACCCAAACTCGTGGGAGGATAAGCGTAAGCTTGACATGCTCTCTAGAGCCGCTCGGAGGACATGACCTCAAATAGGAAAAGTGGAGAGATAGGATTAGGATCTGCGGTTAGTGTTGTTTTGGGTCTTTGTGGGTTTAGATGGGTTGGGTGGGGGAGACTTTAGCTCGTTGTTTTGCCTTGCCCTCGGGTTCGGGTTTTTGGTGCCTTTTCTTGCTTTGCAGTTTTAGTCCTTGGCGCTGATTTGTTTTGCTATGTGTTTGTTTAGGCTTGCTTTGCTTTGCCCCGCTGCTTTGGTGCTCGTTTTTGCCCTTTAGCTTTTGGCCCGTGCTTTGTTGTTGCCTTGCTTTGTTGCTCCGTGAGGTCACCTCTTGGTGCTTGTCTTTGGTGCCTTGCCTTGTTTTGCTTGCTTTCCTTCCTGCATGTGCTTGTCGTTTCTCTGCTTTTTGCTTTCTTTTCTTTCACACCCGCACTTTCTTGCCCTCTCGTTACAATATCTCTCTACTTCCGGGTTTATCCTAGGGTATGGGTAGGATTTGTCTACATTTTACCTCCCCCATACCCCGCCTCGATGGGATTGGGTATGTTGTTGTTGTTGTATTTGCATTAATTATTTGCAATATAATATATGAAAACAAGTGGAGGCTTATACACTGAATTCACCCCCTATTCGTTTTAAAAACTAAAATATTAAAACACAAAATATTGCAGTTCAATGTATGCTTTTCGAGCTACTAAAGAAGTTATACAAACTTACTCCCAATGTAAGACATACATCAAGTGTGGATTTAAACTATGAAAAAACTATTGAGTAAATAAATGTATATAATGTATACGGGTAAAACATATCAGTTTTTTTCTTATTAGGTTACTCACAAAAAGTGAGTCATTCATTCGAATTTACACGACTTAATCGAAATAATTTTATAGCCATTTTTAACTTTTTCAATCACTTTAAAAATGTGTACAGTATTTTTAAGAACATTGGTGTGTCTAACCATTAGGCTATGTTTGTGGTGGTTTATGTAACATATACCCGAAAAACTGAATAATACGTTACATTTCCTTATAATGTTATTATTATCAATGTTTTAAAACTGGTTTTTAATTGACCTGTGGTTCAATCGGGTTTATGCTCAAACCCGACTACCAATCCGCCGACGGTTCACGGTTCAACCCAGTTTAAAACTATGACATTGTCTTTCAAGTCAAATAAAACAAATATCCACTTGTACTTAACGGGCTAGGGATTTGTGAAAATGAGATCTTATATCCGGGAAAATAGGAAGGTGAAATCTAGTGATACAAAAGACATAGAAACATTTTGTGTGGCACAAGAAAGATTTTGTTAATGAATTTGGTTTCATTTACAAATTATGTTCTCATTCGTTAACCGAATCCATTTCCTTTATTGCATTTTGTGTCAATTTCAATGTCAATGCATCTTTACTACTTCCATTCATAAAAACATAAAAGTATAAAACAATAACTTATGATATCATATATTCCACTTGTTAATTTTTTTCCACTCGTTAATTTTTTTCCACTTGTTAATTCTTTCTTTCTAAAGAGAAAGTAGACATAGTACTGCCATCATAGTCGTCCCGAGTAACCTGAACAGGCATGAACGGAACTGTGTCTGGTTCAAGGTATTCTGCACTCGATAAAATTTTAACCAGAGTGGTAATTTTTCTAAAAGCACAAATTTTTAAATGCACTGTGTTTAAAAAGAAATTGTGTTCCAATGCGCGTTTAGTTAGTGCATTAATATGTGAAAAGTAAAATTTCATATACTATGATTAAATTACATATTTCCCCAAACACAAGTTTTAATGCATGATGTACAATGCTAGTAAAGCATACTTTGGGGAAATATGTAATTATTGAAGTTTGGTTGGGGATGTATGTAAATGCCCCTTAATTTAATCGTGACTTTTGTTCATTTTTACCCTTATACTACGGTTTAAATAAAATTTGTGCACCCGATCTCTTTTGGTCCTTGTTGGTGCAAATATGCACACATATCTCCTTTCGGTTTTAATGATGATACATATATATTAGGAGACATTTAATATCATTAGCGATAGCTTAAACGAAAAAAACAAAGACATCACATCCAGCACGTTGGACCCATGCGCTTAGCGCGAAGCCTAGAGCCGCTGCTGTCTTCGAGTGCTCAGTTTTTCAAAGTCGACCTTCTTCCTATCCGAAAATATTTGATCTTTCAACACAGGTTAGTACATGTTTGGTTAATTGTTATGTATGATAAAAAGACCTAAAAGCCCTTAGAATATCATGAGTCGATTTTATAAACTTCAACTCAAAACATTTTAGAAAACAAGTTCAACACTTTGTGGTTATGCTTTTATAAAATGATCAAATGAAAAATAAACAAATGAGTATAATCTTACTTATGACTTGATAAATTACTAAATGAGTCTACTATCTTTTGAACAAATAAGTTAAACTCACTTTAAGTATATATACTACTTATAATGTACGAAAACACTTCACTCTTAATTTTAAGATGTACAAGAAATTAAGCATGGTACAACACTTTAATATACCAAATTTTCAGAATTACAACAAAGTAAGCATATTGTACAACAAAATAAAGCGTGGTTTCATTTTAAGACTAAAATTCTATCAAACAACATTAATGCTATTAAAACACCCATTCATAAAAAATTACAACCATTTAAGCACAATGTACAATAGATGCAACCAATTTTCAGATTTACAACAAAATAAGCATAGTGTACAACAAAATAAGCATGATGTAATTTTCAGACTTACAACATTAATGTTATTAAAGTGGTCAATGTTATTAATGACTATAATGACTACTACTTACAAGAAAAGAAACATAGTGTACAACATTTTAATGCATATTTTTCGACGCATACAAGACAAGAAGTGTACAACAAAACATCACATTAATGCTATTTAATGTAGTCAATTATTTAACTGGTCAATAAATACAATTAATACAATTATTAAAACACCCCTTACATAAAAATACAAATTATCAAGCATATTGTACAACCAAATTAAACACAATTCTTGAATTAAATTTCACTACTACAAATAATAAAGCACATTATACAAATATTCAAGCCCGAACGGACAACGAGCCAAATGGGCTTGAGCCCGAACGTAGGACCAACGGGCTCGAGCCCGGAAGCATACCGGGCCAACGGGTTCGAGCCCGAACGGGCACGGGCTATACGAAATTCTTGATATCGGTAAATTTATTGTTAAAAAGAACATAATAAACTAAAATACATTATTTATCGAAAATTTTTATTTCATGGTACCCGCCGCTGCAACGCGCGGGTATCCTGCTAGTTTAGTTAAATGGACTTTCCTCTTGTGGGTTAATGATTTATCAAATACGCGAAGTATTTAACTTTGTTGCATCAATGTAATTAGTTATAAGTTAATTGTAGAATTAATAAAGAATTTTTTTTTCTTAAAGGTAAATTTTATTAAGAAAATGAGCCAACAAGGGCAAGAACAAACAAGCACAAAGCATAAAATAACTGTTATGACACATCCCTAACTAGCTATGCTAAGGCTAAGAGCCAAATGGCCAAGGATAATATCCAATACAAACATTACAAATAATAAAACACAAACTCTAAAAATACAATCATGAACAGAAGACAAATGATTCCAACAACACAGACCACTATATACCTATAGCATACTCGATCCAGCGAAGGACCAACCTAACTGCCTTAATCCACCACCATATACTACAGGAAATATACAAGTCTAAGTGTTCTGGACATCTTTTAACCATAGAACAATCAATCCCATCCAAGGCCAAAAGGCAGCAACCAAGCAAACATGCAAACATAAGCAGAGGAGTGCTAGTGTGGCAGTCTAGAGGAGGTCACATCCTTAAAAAACCTACTCAATGTAAAACCACAAAGGAAAAACCTTAGAATAGGAAAAAGAGTGTGACCCTCCCCTAAACCTCCCCAATCAACAATTCCAATGAGAGCAAGAACTTTGAGCATCCTAACAACACCAAAGCAGCTTCCATTGGGACTTGAGACCTTGACAATGCCCCACCAACCAATACAACCAGCAAATCCAACAACTCTCCAAACCTGCATTAAGAAAACCTTACACCAATACCAGGAAAACCAGATAACAATATCATGACTAAGATCACCCATAACCATATTCAAAGGATTCCAAATCCTGTTACATTCCCAGAAGCCAGTACCAGCTAACCACCAACCATCCCAAAAACCATTAAAAGATCTATCCATTATTGTCATTATCCTTGAGAAGTTCCTCCACCATTCTCTTGTAATAAGAACTCCTATCAATCTATAAATCCCATACTCTAGTTGCATCAACTGTGTTGGAGTTAATTTTGAGACTCAACCCTAATAGCTTCATCCTCACAGTCCCCACAATGATCTTAAACAAGCTATCCTCATCTCTAAACTCCTTTCTGAAGCACCTGAAATTTCTTTCCTGCCACACAAAATACACACAAGCTCCCCATATCAACCTTTGTATAATACTCCATATAGTGTTAGTAGCAGGTTTGTTAGATATAAAGGATACAACACTTGCCCATTCATTAGATACACCATCCAATTTGGCCATGAGTTTCAGTCTCTCCCATAGATTCTTAGCATAAGTACAAGAAAAAAAGAGGTGACTATGTGACTCACTCTTCTGGTTACACAAGTGACATGTCATGTTCCCTTAATTGCCACCACGGAATGAAGGCATGTCTTGGTATACTTTGGTTAAACCAAACATGCTTGTACCAAATCACTTTAGGACATTCCATACAAACAACATCCCATATTTCCCTCACTGAAAATTCCTTCACAACACCCACTTTATCAACCCACACAGTCCTATCCTCAATTTCATGGTCTAAATTAGGCACAGGAACATTAGTAACCTCCCCAAACTTGTCCTCCCATTCAATAGGCCAAACCAATTCCCTATTCTGTATCATATCCATAACTCCAACTTTTAGATTCATATTAGCCTGTTCTAAAATTCTATGGCTAATCAGTTTACTCAAAGGACCATGAGGGTGCCATTTATCAAACCATACATTGCACTCCTTACCATTTCCAATTTTAACTTGAACAAAGTCCTTAATTTTATCCCTTAAATCCAACAATTGTTTCCAACACCAAGAGTATCCCCTATTTAACTCAACATCCCACATGCTTCTACCCTTCAACCAATAAATATTCACCCATTTCACCCAAATAGAATCCTTCCTACTAACTATGTTCCAAACATGCTTGGCCATAAGGGTCTCATTCCAAAGCTTAACAGACTTCAACCCCAAACCACCTGATCCTTAGGTTTACAAACATCTTTCCATGCTACACTAGCCATACCCCTAATAGATTCACCCTTAGTCCACATAAATTTCTTGAACAGTTTATCAATTTGATTACAGATACTAGCAGGCAACATAAACAGGGAGGACCAGTAAACTTGTAAAGAATATAATATAGAAGAAATTAGTTGTAACCTGCCAGCGAAGGATAGATCCTTATTTCTCCAATCACCAATCCTTTTCTTAATTGCTTCAATCAAAGGTTTGCAGTCTTTATCAGCAAGTCTTTTAGACACCAATGGAACCCCCAAATACTTAATAGGAAGACACCCTTCATTAAAAGGCATCACAAGCTTAATGTCTTCAATCACATTTACAGATACATTGCCAAAAAATGCTTCACTTTTAGTCATACTAGGATGAAGACCAGAGCTTAAGCATAATTCATCCAATCCTCCCATACGCCTAGGACGTTGTCTGGGCCCACCAAGAGCCATAATTAGTTGTTGTTTCCATTTGGGAGTTTTTTTCTCGTTGTTGATACCAGCAAGACCCAGCCAGATGATGTCTGCTGGTGGCCGTTTAGTCCCTGGTCCATTGGATGGTCGGTGCAAGGCCAGAAATTGGAACACATTGATTCCGCTCTTTCCCGTCCTTCGCTTCAGGGTCTGTCCCTCGGGGTGGTCAGTATTCCATACTGTCGGGCTCCTTAGCACATACACTGAGATCAGATCCCCATGGCAAAGCATCAATAAGTCATCCGCAAAGCACAAGCTAGTGATCTTGAGCTCCTTACATCCCCAATGGTATTTGAAATCTTTCTCACCTTTCATGCCTTTGCACCATCAGATTCAAGACTTCCATCACAAGCGTAAAGAGATAAGGGGAAATGGGATCCCCTTGTCTCAAACCTCTACCCGCCTTAAAGAATCCATGCGGCTCACCATTTATGCAACACGAAAATGAAGCGGTAGTTAAACACATCATAATCCTATGAATCATAATCAATGAAACCCAAACTTCTTTAAGATGAACTCCAAGAACTGCCAATTAACCGTATCGTAAGCTTTTTGTATGTCAATTTTAAAAGTACATCTACTAGATCCCTCCCCAAGTATTCCAATTATAACCTCTCATAAGCTCCGGGTTAAGAGAATGTTATCACTAATTGTCTCCCGTATAAACGCACTTTGATTCACACCCACAAGCCCATTTAAAACCATTTTAAGCCTATTAGTTATGACTTTACTAATAGTCTTATATATAACATTACAACAACTAATTGGTCATAACTTTTTTAGGAGTGACCACTTTAGGAATTAACGACATAATGGAGGCATTAAGCTCACCAAGTAGTTTATCATCGCGAAAAACTCCTTTACTGAAGACATGTATCATCTCCCACCACACTCCAAGCACTTTTGAAAAATTTGGAAGTATAACCGTCCGGACCTTAAGCCTTATTGTCTTCAATATCAAACAATGCCACCTTGATTTCTTCATCTATGACCATACTAATTAGACCCACAAAGAACTTCAGGATCAAGTTTGTTAGTAAAGAGAGAATCCGGGTCATCAATAGGGAAGACCCTATCACAGGAACCAAAGAAACTTTCAAAGTGCTTCACAAACATACTCACCATATCATTCCCCTGAAACTCAGTCCCATTATCATCAAACACGACTCAATTCTGTTTCTAATAATTCTACCCTAACCATATTGTGGAAATAAGCACTATTATAGTCCCCCTCCTTAATCCATTCTATCTTAGCCTTCTATTTCATAAACATTTCTTCATCCAAAACAGCTTGCTTATATGCATAAGCATAAACAGACTCCTCATCACTTAAATTAACATTTGACGGGTCATTACTCAAAGCCTCTTGAACACTAGCTAGTTCTTCCTTCAGCCTTCTAACCTTATCACATACATTCCCATTCTTTTTATTCAGATTTCTCAAATGCTTTTTATGAAGTTTAAGCCTTTTAGCGAGCAAAAACATAGCATAACCCTTTACATGAACCTTCCAATTATCTCTAACAGTCTTCATAAAACCATCCTTACTAGTTAGATAGTTCATAAATCTAAACGCTTTCTTTTTCTTACCCTTAACCTCGGGAAATACCAATAATCGTAGGGGTGTTCATGGATTGGTTAATACCCGAATAAACCGAAAACCGAAACTGAGCCGAACCGAAAATAACCGAACCGAACTCGTGAATCAACCGAACTTGTCAAAACCGAACCGAACCGAATTAAATATTCGGTTTTCGTTCGTTATGGTTTTATTATAATCCAAACTGAAAATATAATATAAATAAATATATATATATATATATATATATATATATATATATATATATATATTTTTATATATTTATATAAAAATAATATTAAAACTCTTTTAAATATAACATTTTTAAGCTTTATTTTTTTTTTCTTTTTAAAAATTTATATAAATAAATGAATAAATAATTAAATTTATGTAATTCGAGTTATTCGGTTCGGTTTTCGGTTATTGGGGTTCGGTTTTCGTTATTCGTTCGTTGAATCATTTTAAGTTCGGTTCGGTTCTCGGTTATACCCAGAAAAAAATTAACCGAACCGAACAAACCGAACAACCCGATAACCGAACCGATAAAAACCCCTAACTGCAAGGGAGTGATCAGAGCTCACAAAAGCCATAACATTAGCAAAACATTCCGGATACTCCACTCATAAATTGAGCATTACCCATATATCTATCTAACTTCTTAAGAACACTATTTCTGGGATACCTTATTTTTTGAATCCAAGTAAAGAACAGTCCAGTAATTTTCACATCTTCAAGACTTAAAACATCCACACAATCCCTGAAATCTTGGACTCCAAATGTTCTGACTCCTATACCACTAGAGTGCTCATTAAAATTCAAAATAATATTATAATCACCCAGTAAGACCCAAGGGAAACTACCAGCAATACTACTATGCTCCCTAAGGTTCTTCCAAAGCATTCTCCTATCCTTGACATTAGTTTCACCATAAATAAATGAGACATACATTTCTTTATTGTCATTAATTTTCTTAACAAGAATATGCATAACATGGTCAGATTGGGATAACAATTTGGTAGAAAAAATATTATGATCCCACCCCACAACTATCCTACACCCATTTTTACTATCCACAGAGTTGAACACCCAACTCCAACTCCCAAAGATATCATTACAGACCCTATTAACAGCTTTATTCCTTAACTGAGATTCAATCATACCAAACATACTAATATTATTACTCCTAATAAAGTTTTTTTACCTCATACTGTCTAAGGGTATTACAGACCCCTTGGACATTCCATGAAGCAATTTTGATCACCATTTAAATAAGGGAAGATGTAGATGCAATGTTACCTTGCACCTGAAGAATCACCCCCATCACTTTTGAAATCACATTCTTTGTAATGAGCCTTGCAGTGCCATGAGTTTCATCTGCAACTTCACCTTTAACACTAGTCATAATATCTTCATAAAACTGATCCTGCATCATTTTGTCCACCTTGTAACCCATAATGGACTCATAATGTTGAATCATATCCTCTGTCCAGTTCTCCTTGATTACATCAGTTAGTTCTTGTTCATTCAAACAAAACAAGTCCACTTCTGCAATCTGTTTTTCCTTAACCCACTGTGCCACCTTGGACAGTTCATTTCTATAAATATCATCATACACTTTTACAAATGCTTGGTTCTTAGTAAGGTCATTGCCCTTCATCAATTCCACACTCTTCTTTTTAGCTTCCTCGTTAACTACCATTGCCACATTCCTATTCCCGTACACTTTATCTTTTTGCAATTTTGCGATCCTTCCTTTGAGCTTCTCAACTTTATTAGCCTTCTCCTTAGCAGCCTTAGATTCTTCCCAAAACAAGTATAAATCATCGGACCATCTACTCCTATCCTCATCAGAAATATTCATACCTAACATACACGCCATGTCAATTTTCTTCTTCATATCCTCCATTCGACTTCCCACTTCCATTTTCTCATTAGCTAGCACATTAAACCGATTACTTGTTTTGGTGACTTCTGTTCCATATTCTTGTTCTTACCATCTCCAATAATCCCAATATTCTTCTTCTTTATCTCACTTTTATCCCCATTAACTTTTTTTCTCATAACATTCTCTTCCATCTTCTTTTCAACACTAGCCATAACAGGAACACTTCTATTATACATACTACCCACCATTGTCTTTGAAACATTCCTCCCATTCCATTCATTCCACCCCTACCTCTACCATTATTATCACCTCTATAACCATATCCATTCCCACTGTTTTGAACACCAGTAGGTCTACTTATACTAGCCCCACTCTTATCAGCTTTCTTAACTTCATGCCATACCTCCTTATCCTTGCCCTTATCAAGAACATTAGACACTTTGGGAGCCTTCTCTACCACTTCCTTAGCCAACTCCTCCTCAGTCGACACCCTAACCTTACAAGCTTTATAATCATGCACAAAAACTTTGCAATGAGTACACAACGGTAGCTTCCAATCATACCCAACCCTCAGATTCATAGACTTTCCCAATTTGTTATAGCAAATTTCTATGGAGTCAGTAAGCTCCTTAGATGCGTCAACCTCCACAAGCACTCTAGCAAAGCTAGCCCTACCATATGCCCTTGAACACATAGACGCCGTAATTCTGTCCATAATAATGGGGTTACCAACGCTACTTGCAATCCTACTAATGCCCTCAGTATTCCATGCCTCTAATGGTACATTGTATATCTTAACCCATATTGGAACTTTAGACGGCTCAGGATTTTCCATACAAAGTCCCGCTTCCCATCCACCAACCAAGGGCCATTTTCCAATACATAGTTCATTCCCTCATCAGATTTGAACTTTATGAAATGAAGACCAAACTCGTTCACTATAATCTCATCAACCTGATATGCCCTCCACATTCTTCTAAGATGCCCTGATATTTCCCTATAACTCATGTTAACACCTACAAAATAACCAACCAATGTCAAAAACCAACTTTTACTTCCTTCCTCAATGACCGGATCCATATCCACAACTTTCCTGCCAAATTCATTAAACCTTAAAGGGATTTCAGATAACTTGTTTCCAAGTCCCCCAATAGATCCCTGAAAAGCATTGACAAAGGACATTGGCTTTTTACCACTAGTACTATCCACCATTTTAGTATCCTTAGCACTCCCATTTCCTTCATTACCACTATTCCCTTTATCAACCATTTTACTTAAACTAGGCCACTCATTTCCCTTCTGATTAACCTTACTACTAGCCAAGTTCTCATCAATCCTAGCACTACACACATTATTCAAACTAGCATTCAACAGGGGTTCATATTTGCAGGCATAGGCATATCAAGGGAACATCACTAGACTTAGCATTAGTATTTTCAAAATTCTTAACTAGATCATTAACAATACCATTACCTTTGTTGTTAACCCCATTAGCTTGATAAGTACCCTGCTCCCCACTTTCAACATTCATAGTACTCTCTCTTACCACTAACCCTACTCCCTTCATTCACCTCATCCTTAACCTCAACTTCCTCCTCAATCCCTTCACAATCATCAATATCATCCCCTTCATACTCAACATCCTCCATATCTTTCATAGATTCAGTTAATACAAATAAGCCGTAAAAACGTTTATTTATATTTTACGATCTTCTAATATTTTGTCGATAACAAATGTAAAATCATTTTAACGAAACAAATAAAATACGTAAATAGTTTGAGCCAATAGTTTTCTAACACACTTACGTTTTCACATAAAACACTATAACAAGTATAAGTGATTTTATGACTTAGCAATATATGTACAACAACTAGTGTTTACATATTGGGCAAATATATATATATGCATAACTAGTATGTATTATAAATGGGTAAAAACTACAACCCATAGAACATATCCATAACCCATGGTATTGACCCATACCCATTTGACTAGGTGCATTGCACTCATAAGATACATTGTATCTAATAAGAGAACCATGGATCAACCCATGACCCATGACCCATGACCAATAACCAAAATACCCATGGGTAATGAGGAGCGTCCCACGGATCCCTAGTTATATAGACGGATCCCTTTAAGGAGGGATCCGGGGAACAGTAAGCATTTCTCCTCTATAAATAGTGAGCCACTTCTTCCTTTTGGATTGCCAATCTTACACATACTTTCCCCAAGTATTGTAACCTTCTAACCACTGATCCTAAGGATCTTTCTATGTAGTTTGTCTTTTGTTTTTGTGTGATTCTCTAGGTTCCGCTTAAAGGCGAGATCACCATTTATTGAAGTTCGCAAGCTCAAGTCCATGAGTTGCCATGCTTCGTCATCATCAAGACTACTGAGGTTCTCTTGTTGACACTTCTTTCTTCCTCCTCAGAGATGTGTTGTGTTGAAGGCATTAGTGAAGGATGCCGAAAGAGTCAAGACGAAAGCATTATTGAAAGGTGCTTAACATTCGCGGTTAAAAGCATTAGTGAAGAATGCCAAAGGTGTCAAGACGGCGCACAGTGGTGCTGCGCGTTGTGTCAAAGGCAGGCATTAGTGAAGGATGCCTAGGAATAAAATCAAGTGGGATTAGTGAAGAATGCTTAGGTCATAACGATGAGTGCATCGTTATACATATAGTGATTATTTATATTCAAGGATGTTGTCCGATGGTGTTGTAATAAGGAGTTGGTCTCCTTTGGGATTAGGTGTTGTGTAGTGTTGAGTAGTAGTTCCTCCATTGTAATGGAACTCGATACTTAGCCTAGTACTGGATAAAGGGTAGGCGACGTTGTAGTAGTGTGGTTCACCTTGGTGTGAAAGAACCCGGTGGTTAGCCTAGTACCGAAAAAGAGTGAAAGGCGTTGTAGAAGGCTTCCCATAAGGAGTTGGTGTCGTAGTGATTACTGAACTCTCGAGTAGGTAACTCGGGAGTGAGTAGGGCAAGAAGGTGTCCTTGTAGCCTAGAACCACTATGTACTGTCGTGGTTATGTGCTTCTTACTCTTTATCTTTCATTATACTTTTATATATCTATCTATCAACGTCCAACATACATATCTAAATAGATTGACATAAGTCGATCTAAATATTCAAAAAGAAGTTTTAGAATTGTAAAACTATTCAACCCCTTTCTAGTTTTCCACAATTGTATCAGAGCTTGTTACCAAGTTTCTTAGAGTATGTTGTACTTTAAAAACTTGATACGATCCGTGTATGTTTGAAAACTACAAAGAAGGAAATATTTCAAAACATTTTTTTTCATGTTGGACATTGATAGATCATTCTAAATATATTTGTTTCAAGAAATCTTCATGCTAGGATCTCTTCAAAACCTTCACTTCTATTCAAAGAATAATGAAGTCAACCTTTAAAAATGATCTAAAAGTAATCACAACCTACTTACTCTAAGTATAAAGGATTACTTTAAGAGCTCATGAAGTATTTTTGGTATTATGTCTTCACAAGCCAAACCAAGAAGCATAAATGTTTTTTCTTCAGCTAGCTTACATGATTATGTTGATATCATAGTTCTTATTTGTTTAATAAATTGCTAGTCTCTTAAAAGTCTCTCTTTCACACTTTCTCTCGATTTACTCATCATCGGGAATAGTATTCCTCTTGATTTCGTCAAACTAACGCCGTCAAGCCACAAATGAATCCTTGATAATTAATTTATCAAATTCACGACCAAAACATCTTTTTATTTGAAACCTCTAAACTTTTTTTGTTCCGTAAGCTAGTTTATAGCCTACTACAAAAATAATGCCAAACAACCCTTTTTCTGTCCACGGGAAATGGATCCTCTGTTGTACTAGTCGGATCCCAAATACAAGGGATCGGGTGAACCGTGAGGACGTAATACGACTATACGCATTTGAAAATCTATCACCATCATTTTCCTCTCCCCTACATAGCACAAAATGACTCAAGAACTGATTTCATCCTCATAAGACTCCATACCCTCAAGTATTCTTCTCTAGAACACCATTGTAAGTAATTATACTAATTTGTTCTAATTTTCATCATCCTCATCCTAGGGTTTATGGTTTCACAATTTCTAATTAATTAATTCAATTAAGGTTTTCAAAATTAATCATTAAAGGGCTTTAACACAATTAGGATTACATTGTGTTCACAACATTGTTACTACAAATCAAAACCATAAACCCATCTCAACTAATTTTACCTAATTGAAATATTTGTGTTTCTAGGACTAGCCATGCCTAAAGCCACTCAACAAGACCATCATGATACCGTCCATTACCTCACCCATTACTACCAAAAGATGGATTATCAAAACTGACCGAAAAAGTCTTCAAAAAGACTCGAAAAACAACTTATCTACGTAGGTCGGTGTCAAGGAATGTTTTGAAAATACCGACATTCCGGCTAAGTCTCGCAATCAACTTTGATTGTCTTCTTGACATAGATGAACAAATTTGTCCGGTTTTCATTTTTGAATTTTACAAAAGCATTAGGATCATTCGAAACACCGATAAAAGCATTTCAATCTCCTTCATCATCAACAAACAAAACTTCATGCTACCTCTCAACACATTCGCTCAAATTCTTCGCATTCCTTGTGAAGGAATTTGTATGTACTCTCAAGATTGGATGATATCTTGTCAATCCTTTGCTCTTGATCCCAACCCAATATACCATACTACTCTTGATGAACCCGCAAACCGAGACACCATTTTCAAAGTAAGAGCCGACCAATCCCGTCTCAACCGAAACAAGAAGCTCATTCACCGTGATCCCTTTCAAATGGAACTTTTCAAAATGCACCCCATGTTTAGAAAATGGGAAGAAATTCTTAGGGAAAACGTCATTAGCCTAGTTGGTAACAAGGATCATCCAAATGCATGTCTCGTGCAAATGATCTATTGTCTTATCCACCAAAAGCCATTTAATCTCGCCTATTACATGGTGAAGAGAATGGCCGGGTATTCAAAGTTTCCAACATGGTACTTCCATATGGTATGCTCCTAACATGACTTTGTAAGTATGTTAGTGCATTGCAACCATCTCCCATCAACGATGATCATTTCCTCTCCGATCACGTCATGGTACCTCTTACCAAACAACCCCTAAACGGTTCCATGTCAATGGAAGAAAACCTAAACCTCTCTCGGATTCCTCGGATGGTGAAGTAGAAGAAGATGAAGAAGAAGAAGATGCAGCTAACATCGAATTGGAACCCTTTGATTACTATCGACAACTTCCAACTATTCCAAACGAGATCGCGGAATTCAAACAATTGAGGGGTATGATTCAAAACCTAGCTCATCACTTCACAAAGTCGGGAAAGAGGAAAAGAAAGTATTGACGAAAGAGACTATAGGACTATGTTTAATTTGAGACATTTGATTAATATGTGAATGACTATGTTTTAGCACTCTTGTTTGTGTTAACTTGGATATTTTTATTTCTACCATTATCTATGAGATGTTTTATGTGATGACATGTTTATATCTTTGTTTGGTTTAATGGTTATTAGTGTATATTGCTAGGTTCAAAATTTGCACTTAATTCTGATGGTTCGACCTGCAGATGCCATCCTAGGATTAGCCTAGACGGATCCCTCCCTTGAGGGAACCGTGGGATCCGTGACAACATATCAGTAGTACAATATCCCATACATCAAAATAGTTCACTAGATCACTTCACACTAGCTAAACATAAGATTTTAGAACTCAACTAAGTCTTCTTCAATGAGAGCCTAAACCCACTCATTGGTTCACAAGTGCCTTTTGATTTATCAACTCATCAAAACTCACCATATTTCAATACTCACAAATTGCCTTTCATTTTTCAAAACACTTAGATGGACATATTGAACTATTTTAGGAAATTGTTTCTAGTCATCTTTATCTCAAAACGGGTAAAAATTAGTTTTTCAATTATTTTGATTTTGAGGATTTTTCAAACTCCATCTCAAGCTAACATCTGATCTCTAGGATCATTTATTATGACTTGACACCATCAAAACTCTTAGTGTCATCCTTTAACATCCATTGGTAGTCATTTAGTCTTATTTTTCTTCCATAAAAGGCAATCATTAGCTATATCACTCATTGCTCTTGATCATTCAAGTACACCCTCACTTAAGATACTTAGGAGGACTGAAACACTCAAGATGGTATAGATCTTAAACCTTAGAAACATCATTTTATCCTTTCATAGCTGCTGAGAGCCGGATCCCTAGGATTAGCCTAGACGGATCCATCAAAGGAGGGAACCGTGGGATCCGGGTAACAGATTATGTCAACTCTTGCCAAATCAATCATTTCAAGCTCATCTTGCTAACTTGAACACTCCACCTCATCTTTATTAAGTCCCTAGATCAGTGAAACTCTGAACTTGAATCTTGTGCATGTTAATCATCACATTTCTAAGTATCTTAATGGCTTAAGTCTTAAATGCACTTGCCAAACTCTTCCCTTTATAAGTCATCTTGCTAGAACTCCTTAGTCATCAAACACAACATAATTCTCAGCAATCACAAACATCTTCCTTAGTCATTTCATCATGAGAAAAGCTCCTAGTGCTAACTCATCCACCCAAGAAACTTGCTAGGGTTATACACGAAGTTTCCTCAACCGAATCATCTCCGGTTAAGTCCACAAATGCTAGGATTTTCCCTACACCAAATAAACCAATCAAACTAATTCCCAAGAGGATTGTTCCCACAAGGATATTATCACCAAACTCTACTAAACCAAACACACCCTTTTCAACCCAACCAACATCATTGGTGCCTAGAGCCACATCATTTAACACCTCACAATCATCTCCACATTCTCACAACTTAGAGGACTTACCCTCATCCTCCACCATTACCAACAAATTCACTAGAAAAGGTTGTACAACAAAACCAAAGTGTTGAATCAACACTTGCACCAATGTCAATTTCTCCATTTCCCCTTAATAGTCCATTTTGGATTATGAGGAGACATCAAAGTCAACCACACGACACATGGAAGTTGACACTTCTCTACCTCCACCCTCAAACATTGTTGAGCCAACACTTAATGAGCCTTCACCAATTCCTCCTTTATTTGAGGATCCTCAACCCACTTCACTTGAACCTCCGCTTCAAGAAGCTCAAAACCAAGACAAGGATTGCTATCATTGTCAACATGTTGAAAGGTTGATACATGAACTACGTGAAGAGCAACGTTTCATGTTTTATCACCTCCTCGAACGTTTCGAAGAGGTCAACAAACCTAAACAACCATGAGCCTAAAACGGTGTCTTAGTCTCAAGCTCAACTTAGAACGTTTAGGAATCCCATCTTATGTTTGATCATCCTTACACGTGGTTGCTTTTAAGTTTAGGTTCCGCATTAGGATTAAGTAGAAAATGTATTACATGGCTTGATCATTCTCTTAGTTTTAAGAGATTTGTTAACTATCTCTTTGTTTTATTGAATGATAACCTATTTGCCATAGTTATTTGAGTATATGTTCATTGTTTATATACATATATCACCTTCATATTCATCATTGTTTGGTATATCACTTTTTTTGAATCATCTGTCACCGCATGGACGGATCCCTCGAAATTGCCTAGATGGATCCCACAAAGGAGGGAACCGTGGGATCCGTGGTATAGAAGAACAACATTCTACTAACTTGAGTCTTATTTGCAGGAAATTATGCACTATAATCTTGTTTTCTAACCTTTATTTTGTAGATTTTCAAAATACATATGAAGAACTTGACACTCTAAGCTAGGGGAGCTTTGTGTCAAACCATACATTGCAAAACCATTTGCAACTTAATCCTTATTTGGATTACACTTCATGACACCCCATTGCAAAGTTGCAATCTTCAAGGGGGAGCATTTTCGTCACAAGGACGAAACCATTTGCAATCAAAATTGCAAAACATTAGCTTACTAGTTTTTAGTTACTTGACGCCCTCACAAAGGGATGGACTCGTCAAGGAGGAGTTAAGACGAGAACCATTCCCGTCACTTGCTCTCTTTACATTTTTTTCTTTTACATGTTTTTCTTACAACAATGTGTTAGTTTTTCGACGCTCTTTTTGTTTCACAAAAGGAGAAGAGAGTAAAACTCCATTGAACTTTTACGAATTTTAGCTTTTTCCTTAAAATAATTTTATGTTTTGTCATCAACAAAAGGGGCGAGATTGTTAATACAAATAAGCCGTAAAACGTTTATTTATTTTTTACGATCTTTTAATGTTTTGTCGATAACAAACGTAAAATCATTTTAATGAAACAAATAAAATACGTAAATAGTTTGAGCCAATAGTTTTCTAACACACTTACATAAAACACTAAAACAAGTATAAGTGATTTTATGACTTAGAAATATATGTACAACAACTAGTGTTTACATATTGGGCAAATATATATATGCATAACTAGTATGTATTATAAATGGGTAAAAACTACAACCCATGAAACATATCCATAACCCATGGTATTGACCCATACCCATTTGACTAGGTGCATTGCACTCATAAGATACATTGTATCTAATAAAAGAACCATGGATCAACCCATAACCCATGACCCATGACCCATAACCAAAATACCCATGGGCAAAGAGGAGCGTTCCACGGATCCCTAGCTTTATGCTAGACGGATCCTTAAGGAGGGATCCGTGGGATCCGGGGAACAATAAGCATTTCTCCTCTATAAGTAGTGAGCCATTTCTTCCTTTTGGATCGCCAATCTTACACATACTTTCCCCAAGTATTGTAACTCTCTAACCACTGATCCTAAGAGATCTTTCTATGTAGTTTGTCTTTTGTTTTTGTGTGATTCTTTAGGTTCCTCTTAAAGGCGAGATCACCACTTTTGAAGTCGAGCAAGCTCAAGTCCATGAGTTGCCATGCTTCGTCATCATCAAGACTACCGAGGTTCTCTTGTTGATAGTTCTTTCTTCCTCCGTAGATGTGTTGTGTCGAAGGCATTAGTGAAGGATGTCGAAAGAGTCAAGACGAAAGAATTAGTGAAAGGTGCTTAACGTCCGTGTCAAAAGCATTAGTGAAGAATGCTCAAGGTGTCAAGACGAAGGCATTAGTGAAAGGTGCCAAGCGTTGTGTCAAAGGCATTAATGAAGGATGCCTAGGAATAAAATCAAGTGGCATTAGTGAAGAATGCTTAGGTCGTATAATCGATGAGGTGCATCGTTATACATATAGTGATTATTTATATTCAAGGATGTTGATATCCTTGATGGTGTTGTAATAAGGAGTTGGTCTCCTTTGTGATTAGGTGTTGTGTAGTGTTGGGTAGTAGTTCATCCATTGTACTTAGCCTAGTACCGGATAAAGGGTAGGCGATGTTGTGGTAGGTGTGGTTCACCTTGGTGTGAAAGAACCCGTGGTTAGCCTAGTACCACAAAAAGAGTAGGCGACGTTGTGAAGGCTTCTCCGCCATAAGGAGTTGGTGTCGTGTAGTGATTACGAACTCTCGAGTAGGTGACTCTGGGAGTGGAGTAGGGCAAGGAAGGTGTCCTTGTAGCCGAACCACTATAAATACTCGTGTCATGGTTATGTGCTTCTTACTCTTTATCTTTCATTATACTTTTATATATCTATCTATCAACGCCCAACATACACATCTAAATAGATTGACATAAGTCGATCTAAATATTTAAAAAAGAAGTTTTAAATTGTTCAACCCCCCCTTTTAGTTTTTCACAGATTCCTCAATTTAGTTTCCCTTCTTTGACCCCTTCTAAACACACCTCCAAAGAGTTTAGATAAAGCGATTCCATGTTTCACAGACAACTTGGCATCATTTCTTGAGCTTCTAGTAGATTTTTAGGCCTAATCACCTCATCTGATGGCCGACGTGGCATCAGATTAGGGTTAATGTTAATTGGTTCTTCCATGATAGAATTAGGGTGGATATGAACGCGAAACGGTATTATGAGTCTACATAATCAAACGTTTGATTAGTAGAAATGAATTGGGAAGAAAACGATAAACAATGTGTGTTTTGTTATGTTTGTAACGGTAATATGAAATAAATTAATTATGAAGATCGAGTGGTGGGAATTTGGAGAATTTTATATCATTCTATAGATCACAGAACAGTTCATAATCAAAAGACAACAATAAAATTCAATGGTTAGATTAAAAATAGATGATGAATTACTTAATAAAATTGCTTAGGGTTTTAAAGAGAAGTGTGCGTTTTCGATATTGTAATTTCTGCATTTGAAAATCAAAAATAAAGATTATAACATTTGACTTATTTGAAAATCTGAAACCAATTTCAAACTAAGAATCTCCTTTTACATTGCATTATCCATTTCCTCCTTTGCAATGCTTTATCAATCTTTTCCTCTTTCCAAGTGGACAACTTGTGTTCTTTTCTTTTCTAAACCAAGAATTCAACAAACTGGGTAAGTGTGAACCTTTGTGTTGGCACCAAGTAAAGTAGATTCAAATTTTGAATTAGTGTATGTAGTGCTTTGGTTCAATTTCCATGGGACAAAAGGGAGGGCATTTGTTTTCATCTATTTCTATAAATACCACACTTATGTGTAATCAACATTCATCACTTACAAAACTCTTTGTACCAAAACACTCTCTAGTCATTTAAACCCAATACACATATGATCATATACACTAAATCATTCATTGTTGAAAGCAAAATCTTATGGAAAAAGATGAACATATCATAGAGCTTGGTCACCTCATTTGAATCGACACGTCGACAACATCTTTTGCATCATTACCTCTTCAAGCGAAGAACACATCAAGAGCTTCGACAACCTATTGTGTTATCTACCAAGAGTCAACTTCTTCTATCTTCTTCCATCCACCATAAAAGCTTGGCGACATGCTTTGTGTCATCCATCAAGATACGTCTTCTGCTATCCATGTTTACCACAAAAACTTAATTCACTATTGTGTGGTGTCTAAAGTCTTTCTTTCTATCCTTTAGAATAGTATTCTTGTTTTCTTGTAATACTCAAGCTCTCATATCATTTGTAACTAAGTGCTAAGTGTTTATCATTTGTAACTAAGTATGCTAAGTCTTACTC
>OU343224.1:371781383-372052597 GCA_910596185.1 Chrysanthemum makinoi
TGTAGCATTTTTTGACCTTACATCGAAGACAACCCCTATCAATTGTGCACGCGAAACTAAAACAACCCAGAAGTGAAAAGAAGCGAGTGGGACACGTGTCACACTAAGCAAGTCCTCGCCCCAAAAATGTTTAATTGATATTATGCAGGAAACGCACAGGGTTTTGGCGTCTATATTAGTAAGCGAGAAAGTCTGACATTGTCTACGTAAAACTTACTGATTGGGTACTGGAAGGAGAATCTTCTGTTGAACATTTACACGGACAACATGTGTTGTAATACATGCCGATCAGGTGCTCAAAGAAGTATCTTCTCGACCATTTACACGCCAAACCGCTGCATTGTATGTCATGTGAACACATCAATAGAAGACAAAGTAATACAAAATTCAAGTTTCTATTCTTGTATTTTGTTTTTCACATACGACCAAACTCAAAAATCAACATTCAAATGAAGAGACAAAGAGAAAAATGTATACCATGTCTCCTTTCTACATCCATTAAAGATGTCAATGGTGTCCTACGTACAGTACAATCTTCTACCACCGTTTCAGTTAAAAACAAATAAACGAAAGAAATTAGTCTTTTAATAATGTAAGTACTTTGTGCATTCCTTTTTTTAATAAGCACGTAAGAATGAGTATGTCCGGGAGTATGACTCTTGTTTATCTAGTAACAGTTGAAAGAAGCTTGTAAGGGTTCTTTGAGTAACCTTTAGGATTGTTAATAGCTTTAGCTATTTTCATGTATAACCTGCGTCTTGT
This sequence comes from Chrysanthemum makinoi, assembly GCA_910596185.1. Lineage (NCBI taxonomy): Eukaryota > Viridiplantae > Streptophyta > Magnoliopsida > Asterales > Asteraceae > Chrysanthemum > Chrysanthemum makinoi. The sequence continues at coordinate 371,782,146 of OU343224.1, forward strand.
GTTGATTATGTATTACGTAAGCTAATAAATAGAAGTATATAGCCAAATAAATTCAAGTATCTTTATTTTAAACTAAATGAAGCACATAATTCACATCACACGTAGAGATATTGATAACACACATAGAGTTAATGGTATTTCATAACTAATTGATTGAGTAGCAGCTCGTAGACCACCTAAAAACGAATATTTATTATTGGAGCCATATCCTGACATAAGAAGGCCGACAGGAGCTATACTTGAAATAGCAATCCATAAAAAAACACCGATACTGAGATCGGCTAAAACTTCGTACAGTTAAATCCACATACGCGGCGAATAAAAATGAAATTTGATTCGTATAATACAATCTTGTAATTCATAACATTATTTCACAAAATTCATACCTAAAGAAACAACGAAAAGCTGATGAGCAAACATTGCAAAGACAGGAGCTACGCATCTCCAGAAAGATTGAGAAGTCGTTACAAAAACGGGCTGAACAGTAACAACAAACCATATTACCAAGTTAATAATCAAGGAAACAAACAAAAAATTTGCATACCTTTTTATTCTTCTTCGGCCAACGTTATCCCTTTTTCACGACTCATCCAGCTCCACTAAGCTCCCATCGTCAGTTGCAAAATCAAACCATAACCCTAAACTATCAAATTAGCTATCAAGGTTCAACCTTTACACAAAACCGATGATAGGTTTTGTTTATAACAACAAATTAAACCCAAAAGAATAAAAAATCTACCTGGTATAATCGAGTTTTTCACATCAAACACACAAACCACAACTTCAAAAATATTCCGGCACCAAAACCGATAGTTAAGTATCATAGAATCTGTGGTCGTTAACTATTCCTGCACCAAAAATATCCCGTCACCAAAATATTCCTCACACGATTTTAAACTATCATAGAATCGCAACCACAAAACAAATACCCACATAAGTCACCGATCGGATCATAAAACCCACTTTCTGAAAAATCTCGATTATTATTATCATTATTATTAGCTAAAACTTACTGCTTACAAACATGAATCAACAAAAGAAATATAACAAAGAAAAAACTTACACAATCAAAGCGGTTGGTCGGTTTCGTTCGGATTCATGGGTTAAAGTTTGTTTAAGATTTTATTCCCCTGGCAAGGATATGAAATTGTGCAGATCGAAAAATTGCGAACGCTCCACCCTTCCGTACGCCTAGCGCTAAAACCGATGTTTTCTCCCGATATCCGCCGCAAACGATTCATGGGTTTCGGATAAAAAAGTGTGTCTGGGTTTTGATAAGAATAAGAAAAAAAGGCGGTGATCGTTTTGATAAGAACAACGCCGAATAAAAGTTTGGAGAAAAGCGGTGTGAGACAAATATGCAAGATAAAAGCCACGTATATGAAAGCAACTACTAAGGTAGCCGACATATCAAATGGTTATATAAAAAGACTAGGAAGTGATTTAGGCCGTGCTAAGCACGGCCCAAGAAGTTTATATAATAAAGAGTAAACTCCAAAATACATCCCTGTGGTTTACCCCATTTCGCACCATACATCCCTCTAGCAGGTTTCATGGATACATCACTCCGTTAGTAAAGTTAACCTATATACATCCCTCGGTTAAAATAAGGTCTAGCGGTGCAAATTATTTCTCCGTTATCTCCTAACGAGATAGATAATGTTTACACCGTTAGTCCTCTAGGTTAACGGTACTTGCACCGTTAGTCCTTTTTTACGTTTTCTTCCATTTTTTACGTTTCGCGTTTTTCGTTTTCGGTTTCGATTTTAAATAGCGATTTTGACTCATTTCGGTCCGAATCATCAAAAATGTAAAACGGGAGTTGTCCGGAATGATGTTTTACATCAATACTTTCAGATTTTAACACGAAAATTCAAAATAACGGACGGCGTAAAAGAAAAAGCACGTAAAAAAGCAGACAACGAAAAACATACAGCGTAAAAAAGGAAAATATTAAAAAAACAAAAAACAAAAAGCTGGCGAAAAAAGTAACGGGCCAGCGAAAAACCGTGCGAGCGAAAAAAGCGGAGCGTAAAAAGCGAAGAAAGCGTAGAAAAGGACTAACGGTGCAAGTACCGTTAACCCAAAGGACTAACAGGTGTAACATTATCTATCTCGTTAAAAGATAACGGAGAAATAATTTGCACCGTTAGTCCTTATTTTAACTGAGGGATGTATATAGGTTAACTTTACTAACGGAGTGATGTATCTGTTGAAACTTTTGTGAGAGGGATGTATGGTGCGAAACGGGGTAAACCACAGGGATGTATTTTGGAGTTTACTCTATAATAAAACTATCACAATCTACTTAAGCTAAAGTTAGGGTGCACTACATTGTTATGTCTCAAGTGAATAGTTAGAAGATATATAACATAACATGGGAGGACAAGAGTTTCTGTACAACAAAAGTAAGTTTTTGGAGTAAAAACTTTTAGATGAATATTACAATATTTAATGGCAAGTATTTTTTTTCATCAATAAATCATACTCCGCAATTTCATAAATTGGGATATATGCTTCAAAGTCTAAATACTTGAAAGTGTAACAGTCTATCTAATGAATGAGTTTAAAATACAAAATACGCAGTAACAAAAAGAAATATTGTCCGTATAACATAAAGTTTCGATTTATTAGCAATATAGGACCTGTCATCTTGTCCTTTCTCTTTATCTTCAAAAGTCAAAAGTGACCAATCTCATCCAACGTCACATCCACATTTCCTCCCATCCCGTAAAATTATGGTTGGTTATATTAGTAGTATATTTTTGTTTGTCCTTTATTTTTTGCTACTATAAATTTTTTTCCATTATCGAATAATTTAATTAGTGCAAGACCAATCGTCAAATCAAAATAAGGAGTGAAATAATTAGTATAAAATTAACTTATGATAAGCTAGAAAACAATTAGCATAAGTAAACACAGAGAATATTAATAAAAAAAGGTGGGAAAAACCTCTCCTTGAATATATATCCATACTTTTGCAAATACAATGTATAGATGACAAAATAATCATACAATTTTCAATTGTTCCAAAAAATCATACAATTTTCAACGGTCACATATTTCATACGTTAGATGATGGCAAAAAAAATCATTTTACTATTAAAATATTGTTATATCTACTAACCATGGTTTAAGATGTAACCTTAAGAACCTTAACGTACCTAGATGTTAAGATATATACATGTTTATTGTCAATAACTTAAAAATTAAATATAAAAGTTTAAACAGTAGGACAACTCCTGATAAACAATATTTTTTAAAACATGAATGATTAAATAGGAATAAACTACAAAAGTGCAAATAATATACAAATACACAAATGTTTGAAGAGACCTTGATGCCTAGTACTTACACGACCGGGCGAAGATGAAGACTGGCTTAGGTGTGTTACCAGGTAACCTTTTTTGATTTGCATAACTGAAAAAATGAACTATCCAAGTAAAATAAACAATACAACCAACATGAATTTTATATTTACAATTTTCACATATATATTACTTTCATTCTAAACCTCATTAGAAGTGGTTTTATGCTATAGGTAAATAAAGGAAACACCCACAAGCCAGAATCACATATATCATTCAACCAACATCAAAGTGCATGTCATAAAACCAAAACTTCACTTACAGATCTAAAGCCATTCTCTTTGAGGCCATTCGCCGACTAAATTCGAGCATCAACCTACATTACAAAATAGTGTAAATTTACACACTTACTTCAAATTCACATTAGTAATCAGAGAAAGGTAAAAAAAATCACGTGGAAAATCTGCTACTTACCGATTATGTTGGATGCTATGTTGTGACAGAATGAATTTTTCTTGGTCTCTTCCAAAAAAACCACCTCATAGCAAAACTAAAAGAGAAGAAAAAGTACAGAGGGAAATTTTGTTAAAAAATGAAGATGGATAGTAAATGAGAATGAAATGAGTGTCATAGAGACCCAAAAAGTTTCAAAGTCATTTTTCAAAGGTCCAACAGTTACGAACTATTTAGAGCTGAGGTGTAACTTTTAGAAGCCTCTACAGTCATTTGGTGCTGTCTTTTATAATGTAGGTAGATATACTTGTTTTCTACTCCCTCCGTCTCAAATTATAAGTCCATTTTTTACTTTTCAAAGTCTTTTTCTTCCGACTTTGACCTTAATTATTTCTTTTCATGTTATATAATACTTGATGAAAAATATACCAATAAAAATGCATTTAAATCACATATCCATTTATATATTTTACATCAAGTATTATATAACGCTAAAAGAAATAATTAAAGTCAAAGTTGAAATAAAATGACTTTGAAAAAATCAAAATGGACTTATAATTTGGGACGGAAGGAGTAAATATTAACAGACATGTAGCTTTCCAAATCTGTCATGGTGGCATATGTACCTGATCACAACTTCACAAGTGGTTGTATACTTATATTAACAAAAGGGGGGCAGTTATTCATACGGTGGCTATGTTTTTATTCATACGGTGGCTACTTTTTTTTTTATTATTTTTTTTTATAATTTTGTTTATATCAAAAAGCTATAAACCTGAAAATCTGAATTGTAAATATAAAGTTTAATAAGCCCGCAGCTTAAAGCTGTAAATACGGAATAAAACTAGCAAAGCGTGTTGTCTTGAAAAAGTGAGGGGACAAAGGGAATATTCCCTGAAAAAGTGGGCAGGGCTATGAAATAGCCCCCGTATGAATAGTATGACCCTAACAAAAAATAGCAAATTTGGCAATATTTTGAATACATTTATAATACTCTCAAACATTTGAAAAAAAATACTCATTTATATTAATATAATTATGACATGTGATAGAACAAAGGAAGATAAGTGATTTGATAATATATGCATAATGAAAAATGATATAGGGGTCTAAACTTAGGCTTAATTTTAGACAAAAAAGCAATTGGCATTATTCTAGTGGTTGTAAAATAAATAGGTCCTTATCTATAACCATCAAAATAATGTCAGTTGATTTTAAGCCTAAGTTTAGGTCCTTTATCATTTTTCATGCATAATAGATGTTGTGGCTATCACCCACTCCATTCTCGTTAAAGTCTATAAACCAGTGTTTTACTATTCTCTTTTTACATTTTAACTTAAAAAAACTACACTTTGAGTATATGACAAGATGGACAGATGGTGCCATACATAGACCCATAGTGATATCACATCTTTTTTAACTATTTTTTTCAACTATGCACAAAGACTTATGACCACTGTTTATCTATAATCATGCTCCTCTTTTCATTCTTATACCAAACCGGTTTATCTCTTGATATTGAAATAACTTTACTTGTGATTCATTAACAATAATGTCACCTATGATTCACACTCACAAGTCACGCCAATGCGGCAATTATAATACTACAAATGTTGTCACTAAAGTAACAAATATTTCACAAATAATGGAGCAAATTATGAATACTATCCAAGAAGATAAATTAAAAAATAATGTTCAAGGTAAAACCAATTTCTTTAATAATCTATTTTCAATGAATGAATTGATGTGGATAAGACACAAGATGTACGCTGCGTTCTCGAGTTTATTTTTGAAAGAAAAAGAAAGAAAATGAAAGGAAATAGAAAAATTGACGTGTTCTCGAGTTTTTATCAAACAGAAAGGAAAGGAAATAGGAAGGATTTGATAGGAAAATTAAGAGGTTTTTCCTTATAAAATTTTACGGCCAAATATGGTGATTTGGAAGAAACAAATTTACACATAAACTATTTGTTATAAACTAAGTTATATAACCTTCATTATTTTATATATCTTTTGTTATAGATATATTTCTATGTTTAAAAAGACATAACTATAATTTTTTCTTTTTTTCTTTCTTTTCCTTTCAACTCGAGAACACGACTTTGTTTATTTTCCTTCCATTTCCGTTCATTTTAACAGTCGAGAGCATGAAATATAAATGACACTTTCTTTTTTTCCTTTTCTTTACTTTTCTTCTACTATCATTTATTAAAAAGAAAACGAAAACGAGTAAGGAGAAAAGAGAAGCCATGATGGTTCAATAGTCAACCTGACATATCTAATGACCAAAACCTTTACCAACTTATTTTTGAAGATTTTTTGCCATCCTACCATAGCACCTCTACTGTACAACAAAAAAACAACGATAACATAAAATTTCTTTTATCTGGTACAAAACAAGAAAAATAAAATGCAATTGAATATTTAAGTAAAAAAGTATACCAATAATTTGGTTACTTTGCTAAGTAGAAAATGAATACTTGGTTACTCAAACCTTACATTCGTTTAAGTAGCCAAAAATTATAACAATTAAATAAATTAAAAAAGAAAAAAAAAATCCATAACAGACATAAACACAAAATAATTCATCAACAGCCGTTCCTACCTAAAATCCACTCAACATTCTTTTTAACAATGTATCCGTCTTAACGATACTTGAATATAATTTTGTATGTTGGCACCAAGAAAATCACCCGCGATATATACTCGTTCCACTTGATCTCTTCTAGAATCAATGTTCACTGCCATATGTTTCTGCAAATAATATCATTAACACTTATCTTAAACAAAAACTCAAAAATATAAAAAGATTTCACTTAAAAAAATATGACAATGTAATACAAAGTGAGACATCATAAAATGATGAAATATTTGAAAAAAGAACATTGATGATAATATATCTAGCAAGATCTAACAAATGATAAACCCAAGACTACAACAGTATTTTAACAAGTTTTAGTGGGTCTTCATCCAAAAATTTGAAGTTAATGATAAATTTTTTTCTAACATGAGATTTCAACTGTGCAAGGTGATAGATCCACTTTTGACCATATACACAACCTCTATAAACATTCTTGCTACACGACAAGTCGACAACTCGTAACATTTTTACCATGCTAGTCCATTGAAAATCAAAATCTGCAACCAAACCAATAGAATCAGTAATATAAGCACATATTTAAAACTCAAAAACGTAAAACCAATGAAACATCACAAGAATATCAATTCCAAAAAACCTCACCAAGAACACAACGAAAGAACTAAAAACACAAACTAATTAGTCATGTGAACACAAAATTCATGATTAAAAGGTATTAATCTATTATTATATAACAAACGAAAAGTAACATAAAGTCAAAAGAAGCTAACCGACCATATTGTATAATGCAGCTCCATAGAAATTTGATGAGAGAGAGTAGGGTAAAAAGGAGAGAGGAAGAATGAGAAAATGGTGGTGTGTGTGATTTAATCACTTTACATCATACTGCAAGGTAAGAAGTTTCAAATGCCAAACAGTAAGCGACTGTTGCATGCATACTTGGCAAAATTTGAGGGGTGCTTTGCTGCTGATGTGTCATTTTTTAGAAGCTCCACAGTAATTTTGAGCTCTTCCTTTATAATATAGGTAGAAATATCAGAGCTCTTTTGGCACTAAAAAAATGGGCTGGACAAAAAACTGGGCCAAAAATTGGCGTAGCCCAAATTGGCAGGCAGCCAATAAGATCGCACCGAATTGACGGTAAATTATATATATAGTAATTGGGTACCCGTCTCAGTAGGTTACAATATGAAAATAAAGCTACATGCGAAAATGTGTCACACCCCCAAATCGTAGCGGGAAATTCATAGTACTTTTATGCACGTGAACTTGCATTGTAGCATAAAATTCATAAATGAAAGATAAACACAAGTTTATGTGTATGAAACATAGAGTGAGAAAATTGGATGAGTCGAACTAGTATATAGTTTTTAGCAAGGTTGTAAAAATCGCTAGGCGCTAGTGAGGCGGTCGGGTAGAGCTTAGCGATTAATCGGTTAGACGGAGATTAATCGGATTAGAATTTTTATGCACAAAAATGTAATTTTAGATATTATATTATAGGCAAAAATGCATATATATCCCTCCCAAAGTGAATAATTGCATATATATCTTTTGTACAAGTTTTTTATGCACATATTACAATGGTTTTTATGCATGCTTTGGATATATATGCAATTTTGCATTTTCGGAAGGATATATATGCAAAAGCCCCTTTATTATATTATATGTATGAGATAAATATAGTACATCAAAGTTCAAACATTTCAAGTGTTCAAATATAAACATAATACATAATTCTTCAAAGTTCAAAGTCAAACATATATATTACTCAGTTTGTTGACCATTTTTAAGCGATCTTTGACCGATTAATCAGTTTGTTGACAGATTTTTAAGCGATTTTGTTGACCAATTTTTAAGCAATTTTGTTTGATTAAATCCGATTAGACTGATTTTATTCGATTTTGTCCGATTAATCTTTTTTTGACCAATTTTTAAGCGATCTTTAACCAAACCGATTAAATAAGCCGATTACGATAAATCAATGCGTTTAGTGAGCGATCAACGATTATCTTTGGGATTAATCGGCCGCCTAGACCGAATTTTACAACAAAGGTTTTTAGTAATATCCTACATGTATGTGCTATTAATTTGTTCTTAAATCTTATGTTTCGCAACTATTAACACATGAAAATTCCAATATCATCCAAATCAAAGTTTCTAAACTCATGGCTTAATAACTAATATTAGCATGTAACAAATAAAGATAAAAAGAGCACCTAGTACCTGTTAAACTGTATCTTTACATTGACTTTATTAATAAACAGTATTTATAGATTACAATAAACCTAATGTACCCTAAGGATGGTGGTAATGGGGTGAGGTATGAAACGGTATGAACCCAAACCGATCGGCAAAACCATTGCATGGGTTGCGGTTTGGTGCGGTATGAAAGCCATTCGGTATGCAATGCCGAATTGGCATGGTGAGGGAGGTATGGGATAAACTTAAGTGAGGTATGGAATCATGGTTGCCACTAGAAAAGTATGATGAGGTATGAGATTAGGTGGAATGATATTATTGGTAAGTGGTGAAGTATGGGTGAGGTATGGATGGCATGAATGCCACCACCCTAAGCCCACACATCAGGATTGGGGCGACTCATCATTATATAGGTTAATAACCTGCATAAGCATATCTTAAATTTCCATTGTTGATGTGCAAAGCTTGTCAATGGCAACATATATCATGTTTCGTTGTCAAAACAACATATATCTTATTTTCTTCGCGTGTGTGATTTACAAAGAAAATATATATTCGTCTCGATCTCTTGTTCTTCCTCCATGATACATAACCCGATTGTTTCTTTTCCTTTCGACCAACTCATATCTCTCTTAATTATTAGGTACCCTCCATATGTGTTATTGTGTTTGTATTTCGAAAAGTAAAATGGTCATTTACATGGTGAATAGTCACAAAACACATACAATGATCAAAATTTGAAAGTGCAGTACGTACAATGAGAAAAAAATGTTCAATACACACAATGTCAAAAAGCGTCAAGTTAAATGACTTTTTAAATAATTAGCTCTTAATTTTATTACATATAAAACAAATAACTAAAATTTAGTTTTGTTTAAAAAACTTACCAAATGAGTAATGTTATTGACTAAAATATTTTTACTTAAAAAACAATTCAATTTATTAATTATTTAAACACCTAATTACAGTTTAATCCACAAACTTTTTCTACTTTCACTTACACCCATATATACAATAAAATGAAATGGATATAAACATAATTAAATTGACGCTATTATTCATTTATACGCCGCTATCTTGCGGATAATCGTCTAGTTTCTCAAATATGTTTATCTTAGCTTTTACAAGCTCTGGATTTATCTAATTTTTATTTTAAATATAGACAATCTTCAGTAGAAAATTATTGTTCACCGAACAACAAAAAAGGGAAAAAGGGCAAAAACAATCTTTCCAATTTCACTCGCGTAGCAGAAACAGTCCTTAAAAAATTGCCAAAATAGTTCATGTTACAGAAACAGTCCTTTAGTTAAGTTTGGGGACTATTTCTGTCTTAGTTAAGTATGAGGACTATTTTGTAATGAAAAAAAAAAAGTCTTTGTTTTTAACTTTTCATTATATAAACAGCCCTCAGTTATGTCCGGGGACCGTGCTTGTAACAAAAAGTTACATAACCGTCCATTCTGTTTTCTTACGTTGCAAAAACAATCTGACAAATTTTATAACGATTGTCCATGTCATTACTCGCCTTTACAGAACAATCCATAGATTAAGTTCAAAAACTCTTTTTCTAAAATAGTCCCTCTAGTAATCCCGCACCTCCACAACAGAGCGCGGGTAAAAAAAATCCTCCTCGTTTTACTAAAAAGAAACCCAAAGGAAAAAAACATTCAAAAGTTTTTGACAAACAAATATATTTATTTTTTATTAATTAATAAAAAAGTAAACTTAATATTAGTAAAATAGAGTATATTTTTAGTGGGTGTGTTTGGTAAAACAATTAACATAGTGTGTGTGTCTCTTCACTCACTCCGGCGACACAAACAAACCCTAATTAAGACCTTTTTCCGGTATGTTAAATCTCTTGATAATTTATTGCTTGATTAACTATTAGTAGTGTTTGGGATTAGGGTTTTATTTTTTTCTACTGGAATTGATAGATTAGGGGATGTTTGGGATTGCACATTTTTATTTAAACCCTGCTTATTATAAACAGATTACAGGGAGGGCGAGTCTTTGGGGGTGTTTGTTTAAGCTTATATGCGGGCTTATGAGCTTATTTGTTTTTCGGCTTTTATTTCGTAAGCCCCAATTATTTCGAGACTTACTATGTAAGTTTATCATATAATGATAAACTTATATAAGCCCACAAGTCTCGAAATAAGGCGGAAAATTGGGGCTTATGAAATATAAGCCGAAACACAAATGAGCTCATAAGCCTGCATATAAGCTTAAACAAACACCCCCTGTGACTCAGATCTATGCGTAAGGACTCTAGGACGTCTGACCGTTAGGCCACGTTGGTGGTGGTTTTTATGTTTTATAAAACAGCTTATTTGCTTCGGAAATAAGCAGGCTAGCAGTTTTATGTTTTTGAAGGAGAATGTATTAGTATTAGTTACCAAAGTGTTACACAGTTAGATCAGTAATGCAGGACATAAACGAGCCGAGTACTGCCAACCTTGAGCTCGACTCGTGGTCTAAAACTCGAGCTCGATTATTTTTACATTTCAAGCTCGAAACTCATCTCGAGCTCAATTATTTCCATAGCGAAAACTAGGCACCCGATAATACTCCAGACTGATTTACCTTTAGAACGCTGCTCTAAGTGGTTTATAATAGTTTGATTGCAGCTAGTGCGCTTGACTAAGAAGATAGAAAGGGCTTTTCTCGCTTGGTTAGTAAAGTCAAGTTTTTCGCCGCCTGTCACTCTGTCCAATCTTCCGAAACCGTGTCTATATTAGCTAACTTTTTCGTCTTTTTTCACTTGTTTAGAGTAATTGCATTAAAAAAAGAGATGAAAATATGAATCTGTTTGAGTTTTGCAAAAGGCACAGGTTATATCATTATGGTGATTCCAAACACGCATTCGATTTTGTGTTTTGTGTTGCCCAATAGCAAGCCATAACATAAATGCATGGCAGGGCTGTACCAAACAATTCTATACCAAGAGACCACATTACACGTTTAGTTTGAAATTTTGATTATCCTTCCAAACAGCAGCAACTGAGAATGGCAACAGAGCTAAAACTTTACGCTCATGTCCATTTATCTTTCTTAGTTTGTCATCTTCACTTTGTGACGTCAACCGAGTCGGACTGACTGCTTTACTTTCAAACTCAAAATCTTCAGTCTTGTTACTTTCGCAACTACTTTGAGCAATTCATTCCATGGCCTGCTACAATTAGCGAATATCCTTTTATCCTTTCGTGTCAGATGAAATAGACAATAGCTTCCGATTCTAGTCCTTAGATCACATTCCTTAGCATGGCAGAGATACCATGTGTGCTATGTAAGATATCATTAGAATCATCATTTAAAACTGTTAATTGCATCCTCTGGCTCAAATTTTACAAGCATATCGACGTCTGAAAAACAAGTGCTCATGTATAGCTGTCTGTAGTATAAAAGTATGCCTAAGAATGCAATGTGAAAACCACGACTTTCGGGTCATTTTATCTTGAACAGGGAAAACCTCATCCTTTTACCCGTTTTTTATCTTGATTTTGATGATCTAACTGTGATTTTGGGATTGTCTGAAGTAGTGGATAGGTATCACGCCAGTGCATAGGCCATTCCCATTCACCCTGTATAACCAAATCTACAACCTTAAGATCAGTAGGCAGATTAGCAGTTCTTTTAATAGCGTTTGGGATTGCTAATATGCTTTATAACAATACAATAAGCACATAAGGTGTAATTGGTCTTTTATGTTTCCGTATAGCTTATCAATCTAAACATGGAAAACTTTGTGAAATATACGACTTTCAACAAAAATATGGAAAACCAACTTAATTATTCAGTTTTGTACGCATTTACTAATTTTTTATTGCAATGCAGGATTTGGTGTGACATGGCTAGCTCTGATGACGAGAAACGTGTTACCAATAGTAAAAGAAGGAGCAAGAGGTCCAGGACTAAGAGGACCTCTGATGTTACCAAATTTGTTGATCAAGTTTTGAATGGTACCAATGAGGCTTGCATGGAGAATTTTCGTATGGATAAGCATGTTTTTTATAAGCTGTGTGACATATTTCAAACCAGAGGTCTACTGAAACACACTAGCCGGATTAAAATTGAGGAGCAATTAGCCATATTTATGTTTATTGTGGGACATAACTTACGTACTCGAGCAGTACAGGAACTGTTTAAGTACTCAGGGGAGACCATTAGTCGACATTTTAACAATGTCCTGAATGCAATTATTACTATTTCGTTAGAATTTTTTAAGCCTCCTGGTTCCGAAATTCCTCCAGAAATCCGAGAAGATCCAAGATTTTACCCTTATTTCAAGGTAATATAATAAGTTTATTGCATACGATATGTAAACTAGGGTTAACAAGGGTAAATCACTTGATATTCACTCTTTCTTGCTGTTTCCCGTAGACTTCTTTTGCAGCGGTTTATTCCCGTAAACTTTTACCAGCCAGCTTTCATCATTTAGTTGATCGAGCTTCTTAACCTTGTTTGTTTCCACTCACAGAAAAATTGTGAAAATTTGACCAAAAAAAGTAAGGGGAATAAACTGTGGGAAACGTTCTTAGGGCTAAATCGCCCAAAAGTTGAAAGTTCAGTGCTTTTATCATTATTAACCCTATAAACTACAAGCCCATGGAAGATTGGTTTGCAATTTTTGATCACATGTGTTTCTTTGTATTGAGCAGGATTGTGTGGGAGCTGTTAGTGGCATTCATTTCCCGGTGATTGTGGGTGTCGATGAGCAAGGACCTTTTCGTAATAAAAATGGTGCTCTTTCACAAAGTGTTATTGCTTCTTGCTCATTTGATATGAAGTTTCATTATGTTCTAGCTGGTTGGGAGGGGTCCGCACCAGATTTGAAAGTCTTAAATTCAGCTCTTACAAGGCGAAACAAGCTTGAAGTCCCTGAAGGTAGTTCTAAGTTTCCAAATTTTCGAAATTTTGTAACATCTATTTGATTGTAATGTCATTAACGTGTAATCGTGCAGGGAAGTATTTTTTGGTGGATTTCAAATATGAAAATATTCCAGGGTTCATTGCTCCATATGTAGGTGCTCCATACGGGCTACTTGAACATGAAAATGGGTTCAAACCGCAAGATGCCAAAGAGCTATTCAATCATCGTCACTCACTGTTGCGCAGCATCACCGACAGAACACTCGTCGCACTGAAGGAACGTTTCCCCATACTGATGTCGGCTCCTTCATACCCTTTACCGACGCAAGTGAAGTTAGTGGTTGCAGCATGTGCTTTACATAATTACATACGTGACGAGAAGCCAGATGACAGCATCTTCAAAATTTATGAGCATGAAGGTTGTGTTACACAGTTGGATGAATCAACGGTACAGCCAGTTGGCTTTGAAAAGCCAGAGATGATGACAAATTCTGATAGCCGGATGATGGATGCAGATTTACCATTTGATATTCAGCAGATTGAAAGCGCCTCAAAATTGCGGGACACTATTTCTGCTGAGATATGGAATGATTATGTTCATGATTTTCCAATTACGGAAGCATAGCGTATCATTGACTTATGAGTTTTTCTTTTTAGAAGGTACATATTTAGCTTTGATGTAGGATGCTGCTATATGCTTTTTAGACTGAGAACAAAGTATTGGTGCAACCGACATTTTTATGCCATGAGAATGTGTGATCGAATGACATGATTTTTTATTTTTTTTAGTTGGGTTAAAAAGAACTTCGTTTGATCTCTCAATGCGTTATTTTCCCCATTTTTTTTACCCTATTCGTTTGTGTACCACATTCTTTTCAAGATATGATTACTCGCTACTATAAAAAGGTATGTTTTTAACTTTCTTGAATCTTAGTTAAGGTGTTATACGACGTGGTATCTGTGCAAATACTTAGGACTGCAAACAATATACATGTAGCGGAAAAAAACTCAGTAGCTCAGCTCCTCCACTATACTATTACACCCAATGTCCATTTGCAGCGGTGTTCTGACCACAACAGGATCACTTTGCGCAGTGTCTCCAATCATCATTGTTAGCAGTCATCATTCACTGTTTTCCAGTTTGTTTTTTGTCATACCACACATCATGGCGCGGCAGTTGAACCAGGAAATTTATTCATTAACTGAAAAACCATGTTTCTTAAAAACAGAACTAATTAAATACGTCTCAAAAAACGTTAAAACAAACAATCCAGCCGGAAACATAAAGATGATGTATATTACTTCTCAGAATAGACTAAAAAGTAGAAACATAGACTCTGAAGGAAACGCAAGCAGCTCCTGGAAGGTCCAAAAAGCGATAGATTCCTCATCCTGAAACGCAGCACCGATTTAGTAGCTAGAAAAAATTCAACGATTAAGTTTATTAATTGTAGAAAGAATAAGCGCTACTATTACTGTGGTTCATAACAACAAAGACCCATTGGATCCTTCATTCAGGTAGAAATAAGCCATTAAGTTCCTTACATTTCTTTTTTGAGTACCAAATGTTAATGTTCTCATCCGGCACCAACTCGAGGTGATTCAGGTAGAGATAAGCCATGATTTTACAGAACATAATATTAACAGGGTTGTTGCGGGTACGTTGACCAATTTACTAATATATTCTTCATTTAAGTTAGTGAAAACAATCATGGCAAATTCACACTAGCCGAAACAAATAAATATATATTGCTCCCTTCATTCTACCTTCTTTTCAGAGTTTTTGATCACTCCTTAATTGTCAATGTAACATCGCAATGATATTACAAGATGGGGAGCTACTACACCATAAAGGAGTTTTAGCGAGGCACTTTTGGGTGACAACAGGATGTCGTCGCTAAAGGTTGAATGGGCCCCACAATTTTCAACGCTTTTGGCCAAATTGGTTGATGTGGGACCCACACTTTTAGCGGGTAAGAAAATGAGCACATTGAATGAGTATGTTGTATATACATCAAACTTCCTAATACTTAAAAGATACAAGACAAAATTGGAGACAATATTTAGTTAAATACAACAAAAAACAATGTGAAACCAAGAGAGAAGAAATCAGAAGATCAATGTTTACCTTAATTTAATTTGTGATTGTTGTACCGGAGGGCATCGGTGAAACTAAACTCTCAACAAAGGTATGTGCTATACTATCAAACTTCTGAATCACTGAAAATGAACTATTGTTGGAATCATACAAAACCAATTCCTTCATGAGTTTCAACAAAACTTTTTTTGTCATGTGAAATACACAAAGGAATAAAAAATGAGAAATGCTAGAACCACAAAAAGTTTACAAAAAATTATCCACACAATGACTTGTCATCTAACTAGTGTCATTCTCTCTCTTACTTTTAAATTATCTCTCTAATTTTCATCCACAAATAACCATTCCATGTCATTGTGTGGAAATTTTTTTGTAAAACTTTTGTGATCATAGCATTTCTCATAAAAAATATAGGTATCTTAATGGTAACCAATTTACTCCAAGAATCTTGCACTCCATAAACCTTCATCACCCATACATCCGAGTGATTTCCATAATCACAAACCACAGACAACCATTCTCCCAAAGTACACAATGTCAGATATAACTATTCCCTTTATCATACACATTTTGCAAAATTTCGCCAAATGTTTCGGTAGCTAAATCAAAAGAAACTATAGTCGACAAATAATTATTAGATGATCGCCAATCTCTATATTCAGTCATCCAGTGAAGAGCTCCATTCAAAAACATTGCAGGCGCTCGCCTTGGAAAACCACGAGGAAGATCACCAAGTGTCTTCCAACATCCAGATTTCAACGAGTATATCGTCAGTTTATAGGTGGCATGAGTTAATACGCAACCAGAAGATGCAACAACTTTATAATCATCATTGGACTCATCGTACCCAAAACCAAAACCAAAACCAAACCCAACATACTCATGACGAAAATCCCAGTGTGGCAAGCTATTCACTCTTCAGGTACTAGGGTTCCAGATGAAAATACTATATTCGTTAACAATTATGCATAACAATCCATTGCAAGAACCGATAATACGAGATGTACCTATACGAGTGAATGGATTATCAAGCTCTACGACATTAACAGATTTACCAAACATCACATGATCATATAGACGAAAACTCTTTGAGTGATCATCGACGGAAATTAGTCGACAGTGAGTGTTGCATGGTGCTAAAGTTAAATGAGATTTAACGAAACGTTGGTAGGATATTAAAGAGTACCATAGTTTGCAAACAGACTTAAAACATAACAAAGATTTAATCGGAAGCTATAACAAGATTTCGACAATGATCTCTGTTGGAACCCAATGTTCGTGTGACATTATTACCGTCACTTGTTTTTGTCGACCTAAGGTTCTGCTTTGGAATATTTGTAGGGTTTGTTTTCCTCCATATTTTCCATGTATATTTACATCCTTCATATTTTTCATATTGTTACATTGCATCTAGTGGTTCTTGTAAGTGCTATCACTACAACATTTACCAGTTTCCCCAGCGACACTTGGGGTATTTCCCAAGCGACTAGGGATGGCAAAAAAATCTGTACCCGATGGGGACCCGATCCCCAAACCCGATTTTGACTGGGGAATCCCTGAGTTGACCGGGGATGGGGAATCCCCAAAAGATGAAACCGAGGATGGGGTGGGGATGGGGATAACATAAATCCCCGAACCCGACCCCGACTCAGATCTTTCTAGTGTATATATATTTAGAATTTATATGTTATATATCCATACTCGATTAACTTGTATATGTATATGTATATATGTTTATGAGTATCGACATGTATATTTATATACATATGTGATATTTATAGAATCAAGTACCTTTTCGAATTAGAAGCATAAGCACCAACAACACATTACTTATTATTTTGTCTGAATAGACTCATGATACATGTTATTTTTATATTATATGTGATGTTACAATGTTGAGGATGCTTTAAAGTTGAATTGAAGTAGTAATGAATCCTACTATGTGTGATGTACGACGTTCTTGAAACACTTTATGAGTTAACATTCTTTATATTTTTGATGAGTTGATGGAAATTTTATGTTAGTTCATAAGGATTGAAAATCCCGAATCCACGGGGATCCCCGATCCCCATTGAAGACGGGGATGGGGATGTAAAGAAATTCCTCGATGGGGATGGGGATGAGGATGGGGATGTAGAGTTAAAACGGGGATGGGGATGGTAAATACAATCCCCGATATTCCCCGCCCCATTGCCATCCCTACAAGCGACCTGTCGCTGAGGAATCTTCGCTGGAGAAACCTCGTCAGGGATTGTATCCCCAACGATAATCCCCGGCAACGATGTGGGTCCCACTCATTTTTCAATTAAAGAAGTAGTGCCACGATGGCATATGATTGTCGCTGGGGAATCTTCGGGTTAAGCTAAAGTGATTAGCACGTCTAATTAAAGCTAAAGTTAATTTCCAATTATCCTCGCTGGGGAAATATGTTTATATGTTGAAAAGTCAACGAATAAGCATAGTATCCCCGGAGACATGTCGCTGGGGAAACTATGTTTTTTCTTTGACTTGTCAACGTTTAGTGGGTAGTATCCCCCGGCGACAAGTCGCCGGAGAAAAGTATGCAATTTTTTTTTAATACAGCCTGCACAACAGGTGATTTCCAGATTTTTTCCGGAAAAAATCTACGAAATATAAAACCTGTACTAAAACCTAAACCTGTATAGACTCACCACAACTTATACCAAAACACAAATACAATATAACGGATCAACGCAATACAAATACATCACAACTTTTACCAAAACCGAAAGATAATAAAGCTAAATCGTCCAAAATCCGAAGAAGTCTACAAAACGTTGCTTCCTAGTCATAAACAGGGCTTAAAAGTCAATATTCAACATGATAGATAGGGAAACAAGTGTTTAAATGTCGCCAAGATGAACCTAAAGTACCAATGTAGCATACTAATAATATATAACACAACTACCTCTCGTCGTCGTCATCCTCATTACGCCACTCTCCTTGTCATCACCACACCCGCCACTCCCGCTAGCACCACCCGACTCAAACTCCTTAAACATATCCGAGTATTTGGCGTCGCTTCTGAAAAGACTCATCATAAAGTCTACCTTTCTATGCATGCTCTTGAGCGACTTGTCGAGGGCGGGCATACTTGGCCTGGATGTGGCCCGTGATGGCAATACCCGACCCACACCGGGAATATGCCCACGAAGCTTACCCCCTCTTGTCAACGCATTGATCTCATCCTCCGTGTACTCACCCGTAGCCTCAAGCCTTTTCATCTAGTGTTTTTGTCACTACATAGGAGGAGATGAAAAGAATCTCATGGGACAGCATTATTCATTACAACGAAGTCCAAGCTACTAAGTTGTTTTATCCAAAGAATCTCATCTC
Source organism: Chrysanthemum makinoi (assembly GCA_910596185.1). Classification (NCBI taxonomy): domain Eukaryota; kingdom Viridiplantae; phylum Streptophyta; class Magnoliopsida; order Asterales; family Asteraceae; genus Chrysanthemum; species Chrysanthemum makinoi. Next base: position 371,801,035 of record OU343224.1, read on the forward strand.
GAAGCGAGCGGGATCCCTGTCGAGATATGACCAGGCTCTTTTGCCGGTTTAGCCGATTTTGAGCGGCTCGAGCAAGGTTCTTGGGATCATTCCAAAAATGAATGTACTTATCCCACTCACGTAATCTACTCGGACGTGCCTGATCGCCTCCATATCGTAAGTCCCGGTGGTGGGGTCTGCCTTCCAATGCTTGGCCTTGAAAGAAGCCTTGTTGGTATTGTAGGCTTTTTGCAAGTGCATGTTGATGCCTTCGTAGATCTCTCGGGAGGATTCCATGTGCGTCCTGAGGTCAAACAAGGTCTGCAATCATATACAACAAAACGAAAACAGAGTTAGAGATATAATTTATATATTTATTTAAATTTGTTTATTTATTTATATGATATAAATAAATAAGCGAATTTAGATAAATATACACAATTAAATAAATGAACACGATAATGAAATAAACATAAAAGGATAACTGACCCCAATATTTGAAATGATCGCCGCCTTCCGCTCCTTCGACCTTCTCCCAAGAAGGGTAGTACAACGGCACACTCCTAATGACCTCCCCGATGTTTGCACTCTTTATGTCACGATGTATGACGTTTAATTTGTCATTCATGTTGTTTCGAAGGTAACTCAAACCTTCAAAAATATCAAACCACATCTGCATATGTCGAGCCCAAATAAGGCTAGCAAACAACCATCATCTTCGTCTCACAACCTTCATCACAAAAGGAGAGAAAATATATATTAGCACTATAATTAACGACCCTTATGTTGGCCTTCAATATCTAATGTTATGTAAACGTTATCAACTACTTGTATATTTCATCATCTAGTGTTGACTATAACAAAAAAATCAATGAGAAAAAAATAAAAATAGTCTCTGTACCCATATCATATATACGTCTATCATTAATAGATGTATAAGAACCTTAATATAAATATTTATCAAGGCTTCTATTAGATGCATACTTATAAATAACAAGTTTTTACTATGAAAGTTTAGCTACTAAAACAGAAATATAATAAATCTTTATGCATATAATTCATTAGATCTACAACAAAGAATCATAAAAAAAATAATTAGCAAGATTAAAAGCAAGAAATAATATGAATACCTATTCTGAGATTTGGTCATCAGCTAGTACATGATACAGCAGCTGACATCAATTAATGACAAACATAACTAGCAAGATTAAAAGAAGAAATAAGATTGAATACCTGTTCTGAGATCATGTCATCAGCTCAAGATGGTTGAAATCTATGAAATTGCGGCTGTGATGTTTTGTGGTATTTATAATGTGATTGGTCAGGTTACATATGGGCTAGGTTAAACTATTATTTTTGGTCCACTACTCACTACACTCTAGAATGTGGCCTTTTTGTAGTGTATTATAGCCCCTTGTACTTGGCCTGTTCTCTCGCATATGGAGAATTAATGGTTTTTGGCTTGCATCTTTAAACCGGTCCAGAATCACACCGAACTAGAGATAACATACTTGGTCCGGCTTGCGGTTCCAACTATAGCAATAACAAAAAAATGTTACTTGGTCAAGTGTGGTTCTGAGTTCTAGCTATAGCAGTAACAGGTTATTCGCTATGTATGATTCACTCCGAGTATCCAACACTATTACTTGTATTCTTCTATTTTAGTGATCTCCCAATATCTGAAGAACAACGTATTATTGACTTATGAGCTTTTGATGGTACATACATATTTAGTTGTGATGTCGTAAAAGATGATGCTATATGCGTTGTTAGATGTAGTTTAGAGTATTGGTGCAACTGCATTTTGTTATATGTACCATAGAGATTTTTGTTTTGTTTAAAAAGGACTCGGTTTAATCTCCTAATGATTTTTCATTCAGGATTTTATAACGCTGATGTTTTCCTTGTTACCTTGTTATCCGCATTCTGCACTCGATTATTTACGTGTCTTGGTTTGATCTCTCAATGCATTCTTTTTTGGATACAATTACTCGCCACTATAGGAAAACAACTCTGTAGCTCAGCTCTTCCACTATACTACTACACCGAATGTCCATTTGCAGTGCTAGGCGCTGGTCATTGTCCTTACAATCAATCATCAGTATGTCAGCGTACAAATCACAGCAAAATCACTTGTGAATAACATTTCTAAGCATTAACCTTAGTATAAAGGTCATCATTGACAATTTTGCCAGTGAGTTTGTTTTTTGTCATACCACACATCATAATGATACAGTAAAACCAACAAATTAAATCTATCCATAAACATAGATAGTTGAAAATTAATATACTCCGAAACTTGCAAACCGCGTTTCTTAAAAACAGATTTTATTAAATATGTCTCAAAAAACGTTATATCAAACACGCCAGCCAAAAACATGAAAAAAAGATGATGTATTACTTCTCAAAAATAGACTAAAAAGTAAAAACATAGATGCTGAAGGAAACACAAGCAGCTCCTGGAAGGTCCAAAAAGCGATAGATTCCTGCATTCTGAAACATAGCACCGATTTGTCAGCAAGATTTTTTTTACGATAAAAGGTTATTGTGGAAATAAATCAAATAATCCAGCCTACTATTACTGTGGTTATAACAGCAACAAAGACCCATTGGATCCTTCATTCAGGTAGAAAAAATCCATTAAGTTCCCAAATAAAGATGCAAGACATATAATATATATATGCAAAGTAGTCTACAATAAACGACTCCAGCTGAGTAATTGCAGACGATGTGTATATATGATTGATGACAACTAAAAACAAAGTGAAACGAAATGAGAAGATCACTCAATGTTTACCTTAATTTACATTGGGCATCCATCGACAGGGACGGACGCATGACCAAATATGACCAGGTGCACATATTTTTTTGAACCGTAATATAATAGAGTTAAAAAATCCATGGGTGTCACGTGACCCCGCGGGAACCCCCTTGGGCATCGGTGAAACTAAACTTTCAATAAAGGTATGTGCACTACTATAAATATCAATCTTCTGAATCTCTGATAATGAACAACTCTTGGGATCATACATAACCAATTCGTTACCGAGTTTCAACAAATATTTTCCATCATGTGTAATACACAATGGCATCAAAGATCCAGGTATCATAGTAGTGGTTAGGTGCGGGATGGAAACCAACTTAGTCCAAGAATCTTGCACTCCATAAACCTTCATCACCCATACATCCGAGCGATTTCCTCGATAATAACAAACCACAGACAACCATTCTCCCAATCTACACAATGTCAAATAGTTATGCCCTTTATCATACACTGGTTGCAAAATTTCCCCAAATGTTTCGGTAGCTAAATCAAAAGAAACTATAGTAGACAAATAATTCTTAGATGATGAATCTCTAATCGTCATCCAGTGAAGAGTTCCATTCAAAAAAATTCCAATCGCTTGGTCTATAAAACCACGAGGAAAATCACCAAGTGTCTTCCAACATCCAGATTTCAACGAGTATATCTTCACTCTTTTTGAAGAAATTGCAACAACTTTATAATCATCATTGGACTCATCGTACCCAAAACCAAACCTAACATCCAGAATACGAGACCGACCACGAAAATCACAGTGTGGCAAGACATTTACTCTTCTAGTACTAGGGTTCCAGATGATGATACTAGATTCGTCAACAATAATGCATAATAATCCATTACAAGAACCGAGAATACGAGCTCTAGTATCTTTATGTTGGCCTTTATAACGGGATCTATGGTCTAAACGTTTCCATCACAAGTATACCAAATGAATGTTGTGCAAAGATTAAGTAAACTGTAAATATGTTTATGTATTAATCAAATATGTCATCATATGTTTACAAACAAATTTATCGTGTATATATACTGTAATGAAAGGGTACATTGAACCGTTGTGTTGGTTCGTTGATATGAGCAGTTATTGATAACTGCTATGTGACGGTTATGCTGCTTCGTTGACTTTTCGTATGGTTGACTTTTGTTGACCGGGTCATTTGGGTTGTGACGGGTTAACTGTTGGGTCGATGGCGATTAACCCAATATTCTCCCCCTTAATCACAATCGGCTTGTTTTAGATCTTTGACTCCAATTAGTTGTCTCATTGTGAGGAATCTGATCTTCGGTAATGCCTTTGTTAGTATGTCGCCACGAAATTCTCCACTTATAAATTCGACTTGTAGGTCTTCTCTTTCGACGCGTTCTCTTATAAAGTGGTATTTTATATCAATGTGCTTACTTCTTCCGTGGAATACGGGATTCTTCATTAGTTCGATGGCGGACTTGTTGTCACCGATTGTAACTTTTTCTTCTCCCGTGTGTGTAAGCTTGCTAAGCAGTCTCTTTAACCATAATGCTTGTGTTGTTGCTGCTGTTGCTGCAATAAATTCGGACTCACATGATGATAGAGCTACCGTGGCTTGCTTTTGTGTACTCCGGCTGATTGGTGATTCACCGTAGTAGAAGATAATTCCAGTAGTGCCTTTGCCTTCTTGAGTGTTGACTCCGTAGCTGCTGTCACTATAACCTTGTATCTGTTTTCTTCCATTGTATTTGTAGGTGATTCCATAATCTTTTGTTCCTTTAACGTAGCGTAGTACTTGCCTTATAGCTTTCATGTGTTGTTCCTTCGGTTCTTGCATAAAACGACTAAGTAATCCAACGGAATAACTTAAGTCGGTCTTGTATGTAGCAAATATCGTAAGCATCCAATCAAGCTTCTATATTCAGTTGAGTTGACCGTTGTTTCTTCATTGTTCTTTGTTAGTCTTGTTCCTGGATCCATAGGTATTAAAGTTTCGTTGCAGTCTAGCATTCCAACTTCTTTTAGGATCTTGCTTGCGTAGGCGGAATTGCTTTATTGATATGTCACCTCCAGTTTGTGTGACTTCAATTCCTAAGTAGTAGGATAGTAATCCTAGGTCACTCATCTTGAATTTCTCTTCCATTTGAGCTTTGAACTTGTCTATTTCTTTCTTTGGTGTGCCAGTGATGATTAAATCATCCACATAGACTCTACTAGAAGTATTGAGTCTTTTGACTTCTTTGTGTAGACAGCTTGTTCTAAAGCGCACTTCTTGAAATCTAAGGACTTCAAGGTATTATCTAACTTTATGTTCCATGCACGTGGTGCTTGTCTTAATCCGTATAGAGCTTTTATCAATATGTAGACTTTTCCAATCTCTTTTATAAATCCTTCGGGTTGTGTAACATACACTTCTTCTTTTAAGTCTCCATGCTGAAATGCAGATTTGACGTCTAGGTGATGTACTTCCCATTTGTTATTAGCAGCTATGGCTAATAGTAATCGGACTTTCCATTCTTGCTTACAGGTGCAAAGACTTTTTCAAAGTCTATGCCATGCTCTTGTATGTAGCCTTTTGCTACTAGTCTAGCTTTATGCTTGACTATATTTTCATTAGCATCTTTCTTGGTCTTGAATACCCACTTTAATCCAATGGCTTTTTGTCCCTTTGGTAGAGTGGTTAGTTCCCATGTATTGTTTCTATTGATGGAATCTAATTCGACCTTCATTGCTTCGATCCATTTTTGATCGTTCGATGCTTCCTTGTAATTCTTGGGTTCATCTTCAGCTAGTAATAAATGCTCGGGTAAAACTTCCTCGGTGTTTTCATATAAATCATTCAACGTTCTAAAACCTTGTAGTGGTGTATGATCAAAGTTTGGATGTAAGTTCCGGGTTGTAGTTGATACCAATTGTTGGCCTTTATACCAATTGGTATCAAAGCGGTTTGGTCTATCAACCAACAATCATCATTTACCTTACTCGTAAAAGTTCCAGAATAAAAAAAAAAAAAAAACAAGACCCGTTTCGAATAAATTTTTTTTGCAAATCGATAAGAACACAAATCCAGACGTCATTTTTGTGTCTCAAACGTTTGTCGCAACAGAGGTATAATCACTTGGTGATTACTCACAACCCGGCAACAAATCAAACTCGCAAAAAAATTTCGAAACCAGTTTCGATACCCAATCCAAAACAGGATCAGACAACGAACTTAATCGTTTAAATATTTGATTCAAAATAAAAACTAATACGAGCGTCATCAATTAGGGCACAAAGTAAATATTCGAATTAGAACGAACACACCTGTTCTTAAACGGAATCAAGCCCAGAAGGATCAATTGAAAACCCCAATTGATTCATCAGCAAACTCCAATCGTAAAATTACTCACGGATCAGAAAACCCCCAATTAATCCGAAACCCTAGGTTTCAAAATTGAAGGGTTAACAGTGCTCGTAAAAGGAACACCACACCGGAGAAAGTAGAAGGGACGGCCATAAAACACCGCCATCAAAAGAGGTCGGTCAACCGTCGGTTGTATTGGAGAAGAAGAAAGAAGATCATAAGTTATCTTCTGAAGAGAGAGAGAGAGACTGAAAAAGGCAGTATCTCAAAAGAATAAGTACGCGTGTGTGTTTTATCTCAAACGAGATAAGAAACATAAAGGGTTAATGATTGGTTCCAAAACAGTCAAGAAATATTGACCAAAGGTTTTAGTCAACAAAAGTCTACTATCATGGCCTCAATACAATTTCCCTTGGAATTTAGTGGATTCCCGGGTCGTTAAGTCCCAACGAGGTGTGTAAACTGTAATACAACGACTGTGTGTTCTGAAATGATATTGAATATACAAAAAATAGGAATCTGATTGACTAACACTAGGAATGTGAATAGTGATAGCTCTGTCACAGCTATGTCGTTAAAAACGTGCAATCAGAAACCTAAAAACGTAAAAGATATACAAACGTATGTTTAACTTTAATTAAACATAAACGTATAAAAATAAAACGATTATAACTATAGTAGGGTTTTGCATGCCTAGGGGCTTAAATGCAAATTAAACAAACTTAAAATTTTTATTTATAATTTACAAATTTATATAAAAGTTAAGAAAACCTAAAAACTAAAACGCATTATATGTTTACGTAATAATTACGTAAACGTAACAAAATAAAAACTGAATTCAATCCAATACAACTCCCACAAATGTGAAAATCATATTTTTGGAATTCTAAAAAGATAAGAAAATTATTGGAAAATTAAAATAAATTTTTATACTATTAAATTAATTAATATAAATTAAAAATGAATTAAATGTATTTAAAAATGAATTAAATAATAAGAAAATCTAAAATTAACTTAAATAAATGAAATAAAGAATCTGAAAAATCTAAAATATTATAAAATAATTTTAAAACTGAAAATGTATATTTTTACACAATTATTCTATTTATTATTATTTAATTACTATTATTAATTACTAAAAACTATTATTGATTTATTAAAAATACTAGATGACAAAGGAAAAATCTGAGAAAATTCTTAAAAATACTTTAATATGACAGAAACTTAAGAAAAATATTAAAACATATAAGTGCTTAATAATAAGTTGAAAAGAAAATTAAAAAGCTAATTTATATTAAATAAACGCTATCACTATTTTTAAAGATGATGTTTTTGTGTTTTTCTTTTTCTGAAACTCAATATGTACTGATTATTAACAAGTTTAACGAAAACAAAAACTTACAAACTTAAAAATAAGCAAATTGTGGGCTTATGAGTCCAACAGTTAAGCTTTTGGCTTGACTGTTGGAACTCAAGCTTGAAATAAGCTAGGAAAAAGCTTAATATAGGAAACAAAAGAAAAAGCAGGATGTACACAAGTCCAATGAACAAGTATGAACAAGATTTATGCATTTGAATGGTACATAAGTGTGAGCTTATGGTTTAGACAGTTAAGCTTTTTGGGCTTAACTTGGATGGAGTGAAAGCTTGCAAAAGCTTGGTATAAGCTCCACACTGTGAAATAAAGGAAAAATTATATGCTTATAAGTTATATGGACAAGTATAAACAAGCATGTGTACTGGATTTCATCAAATAAGCTAATAAGCTCTTCCAATACACTGCAGTACCAAACACCCTTGCAACTTTTTGTAATGGCAATTTAAGCTGAGAGTATAAGCTGAAAATGGCAAAATAATAATTGAAGTAGCAAGCTGGGTTGGTGAGGATTTCAAAAAGCCAAAGATCACTCTGTGCGGTCCACAGATGAGCTTTTGAGGAGCTTATGAAGTAGGTATGATTACACTTATTTCTCAATGTATACTGAGAAATGGGACAAACAAAAAGCTGGTTGCAGCCCTACTTAATAAGCTACAACATGCAATTTAAGCACTGGGACTTAGAGTATAGTGGGTTAGCTTCTAAAAGAAACCAAAATCACAAGTTGAGTCCACAGGATAAGCTTTTTGTGAGCTTATGAAGAAGCTATGAGTACACTGATTCTAAGTGTACTTATCAAAATGGTGATAAGTATAAGCTACTTGCATCCCTAGCAAATAAGCTGCTAGGGGAAAATTGAGCATAGGATCATTGAGTTTGGTAGATAAGCTTCACATGAAGCTAATTCACACAGGCTCTAGATCACAAATGAGCTTATAAAGAGCTGTAGGTAATGGTGTAAATTCAAAGAATTGAACTGTTGGGAATGGGCAAACTACAAGCTCTTAATGACTTATCTAATTAACTCATAAATGCTCAACAATCACTAAACTAAAGATTATGGTTGCTTGGCTTTGTGAAAAACCAAAGCTCTCAACCTCAAGCTCAGTAAGGAGCTTTTTATAAGCTTGGGAAAACACTCAACTTCACTTTGTTTGCTTCATGAAGTGAGTTTGTGGGACAAAAGGTGGGTTGATTAAGTAGCCTAATTAAGCAAATAAGAGAAAAATAAGCATTCACATAACAACTAGGCCACAAGGGCTACACAAAGAAGCCAAGTTCACAAGCTAGGGCTAAGTCACAAAGCTTCTGCAAGCTTATGAACTTGACACTAGATTTGTGCACTGGGCAAAACAGCTAAAATAAGCAAATAAATAAGCTATTAAACAAGACATATAAAAATTAATAAAAATAGAATAAGCAAGATTAGCAACAAAGCTACAATACCCTAGAAGCATTTAGACAGAAACTAAGTAGCAAAGACACAATGAAATTAATAAGTTTATTCAAAAATGACAAAAGTAAAAATTTGACTTTTTAACTTAAAACTAAAAAGTTGACTAAACTGAATTTAGATCTTAATCTACTGACTTAATATGTTATATTAAGTTACAAGAACATGAAATAAAGCTAGATAACCTACTTATGCATCACTGTGATGAAATTTGCATTTCAAATCCTAACAGTGAGCTATTTAATGAAGATTAAAAACGATTTTGACTATAAACTAAATAAAGACTGGATTAGGATGTTGAACTGAGTTACTTAGGCCATATAAAGAATGCATCAAACAAGAACAATGGCACAAACAACTTCTAACACAGTTTCATCATCAAATCCAAACAATCTATAAAATGGACTGTTTTGATGTTTTCAAAGCATAAGACTATATAAACCAATTTCATCAAATCCAGTGGAACCAAAGTGTCAAAATGGATCTTTTTCAAACAAACAAGTAGTCACTCAGGTCTAAACTTAGGATTTTCAAAAGCTAGTATATTGAGAGTCCAAATACCAAATCACACCACAATCAAATCCAAAACATGATAACCTAAGATTAAGCTATAATAACACTAAATAACAACAAAGGAACATGAAAACATAAGAATTAAAGCATGAAAAGGATGAAACAATAAATTGCAAAAAATGAGAAAATGGCTTACAAGATGAATCAAGATGAAAACCAAAGAAACCAAGGATCATACCACACCTATAGCTTTCCATAAAGCTTCTAAACCAAAGCCATCCAGGATTCACTCTGCTCCTTTCATTGATCATCTTGCAAACTGATTTTTTATTTATTTTTCTATTTTCTTGATTTCTTTTTGGTATTTTTGGATTTGAAAAACTATAACTGTTTTGATGTATCTAAAAGCTTAGTGAGCTTTGTCAGGAGCCTACATGAGCTAATAGAGTCCAATAAACAACCATAATCAACATTAAGTTAAATGACAAGAAATTAAAGGAACATTAAAGTAAAAACTTGAAATTTAAAAGTAACTTGAAATTAAACTGGAAATAAAGTTTCATTACACTAATTTGAGAAAGATAACAAAGATTAAAACATTAAAAGACAATGAATTTAAAGAAAGCTTTTAAATTTTACACTATGTGACCATTGGCTAATCCAAGGTAAGTCTTCTCTCATCCATCTCTTCTTTTTATATCATTCGAGTTCCTTGTCGACCTCTGAGACTTTCCCACTTCATTTCAGCTATTGGATCCTTCAAAATTATCATAACTGTCCATTTGGCAATTTTGGCGCCAAAATATCTTTGAAAGGTTTTGTTATTAATGAATTTTGGTGGATGTGGAGGTGTTAGGAGTGGGTATACAGTGTTAAGGTGAGGTGGAAAGGTGGAAAGGTGGTGAAAACTACCCGGTTTTGGTTTGCGGCATTGGTGAGGAAGATGAACAGGGATCTGGTTTTGGCGCTTGACTGGTTTGACCCGTTTTTAATTATAAAGTTGGGGTTCACAATTGTATATTGGCAGGTAAAATGATTATGGACTGGCTCAATGGGTCAAGGGTCAAGGTTCAAGTGATTGGGTTGGGCTTGGGTTTGTGTGTTGGGCCAGCTGGGTTAATAACAAAAGAGGGTCCGGTTTGGTTTTGATATACAAGGACCAATTATGTAATTTCTGATTTTTGAGGGACTAAACCTGCCAATATTCCAAAGTTGTTCCAAGGGCCAAACCTGCCAATAAACAATAACACAAGGACCAAAGTTGATAATTTTAACATTTTAAAACTTTAAGGACCATTTGTGTTAATTTTGGATTTTGAGGGGGTGAAATTGTAAATTTCCCAAAAGTTATCAAAAGGATTAATATTATAAATTATGAATAGTACAAGGGTATTCTTTGTTAAGTTTACATTTTTAAATACCCAGGGACTAATTTTGCCATTTTGAAACTTGAGGGGTAAAAGTTGCCAATTTGTGAAAACTTTCATCCAGGGATTATTTGTGAACATGTTTGATTATCCAAGGACTAAAGTTGACTTTTCATACATTTTAAACTTTCAGGGGACTAGTTTTTTAATTTGTGAAACTCCATGGACTGAAAATGACAGTTTTGTGAACTTTGCATGCTTTTCACTTATTTTCAATCTTTTTGTACCTGAATCACATAAAAACACATTTCAATTATATTTGTAACATTTATATAGTCATTTGTGTGTTTTTAGCTGTTTTTGTGGGTTTAAATAATATAAAATATATGTGTATTTAGACACATATCAGTTAATAAAGGAACGCGTGTACAGATAAGGGCCACATACAGGATTTTATTTTAGTTAAGGCATCGGGTTAAACCATTAACCCCTCCAGGTTCCAAAAGATTTCAAAACCACCTTTCATTTTACTTTATATATTTTGATATATATTGTTTTTAGATTGATAAGTTATTTTAAAACATTATTAAAATCTTATCATATTTTGTATAGTATATCTAACCTAGTTTTTACACTACTTACAATACTGACTAGGAATAATTTGTAAGGAGTAATTAACCTTAGGTTATTCATTTTTTATAATCTCCCATGATAGTTTAAAAATTGTTAAAAATATACCTAGAAAAGTTTTACACCCATTTAAGGAAGATAAAACACTAAGAGCTCATTTTAAGAAATAAGAATTTTATAAATAAAACACATTGTGTTAAAAAATTCTTTGTTGGAGATTTATTGTCATTATCATTTTAAGATATGACGAAAGGAAAGGAACCTAGTACTAACATTACAAATAGTACACCCCAATTTCAATGCCCAATCCTAAAGCCCACGAATTACTCATTATGGGCAATTCGAATGCAAATCATTCTCGAAGCGAATGGTTTATGGGAAACAATTGAGCCGACCGAAACGACTCAATCCGATAAGAAAAAGGAAAAAACCGCTATTGCTTTCCTTTACCAAGCCTTGCCCGAAGAACAATTACTTCAAATAACAAAGCATAAAACCGCAAAAGACATTTGGAATGCTTTGAAAACTAGACACATTGGCGAAGACAGAGTTAAACAAGCAAGATTACAAACACTCAAATCCGAATTTGAGATGTTATACATGAAGGAAGATGAAAAAATCGACATCTTCACCACAAAACTCACAACACTCGTAAACAAAGCCGCTAGTCTAGGACACACAATAGAAGATGAAACCTTAGTACGGAAATTACTAAATGTTGTACCCGAAAGGTATCTGCAAATAGTCGCATCTATAGAACAATATTCCGATCTAAGTGAAATGACATTAGAAGAGGCAATAGGAAGACTTAAGACCTACGAAGAGAGGATTAAGTTCAAGAAAGGAAAACAAGTGGACAGTCAAGATAAACTGATGTTCACACGACATGACAATAGAGGGAAAAATTTCAGAGGACGTGGACGTGGAAGATATAAAGGATGGAAGAACCACGAGAAGAAGGATGGAGAAAACACTCACAATCACTTCAACAAACAAAATATTGATTTTAGCAAAGTTAGATGTTACAAGTGCAATAAGACTGGTCATTATGCATCTAAGTGTTATTCAAAACCAAAACTAGTATGCAATCTAATCTTGTCGAGGAGGACTTAGAACCTACCTTATTAATGGCAATATTAGAAGATCCACATGTAACAAAGCTAGAAGATCAAAAGGTCTCGCTACACGAAGAAGATGTAGGATATAAAGAGACAAGTGTTGATAGTCAATGGTACTTAGACAATGGAGCTAGTAACCATATGACTGGAATAAGAGAACACTTTAAAGAACTAGATGAGAACGTTAGTGGAAAAGTAAGATTCGGAGATGGATCTCATGTAGAGATTAAAGGAAAAGGTTCAATCCTATTAGAATGTGAAGACGAGAAACAAAGAATGATATCTCAAGTCTATTACATTCCTAGCTTGAAAAACAATTTATTGAGCCTTGGACAATTTACCGAAATAGGTTGCAAAGTTGTAATGGACGACGATGAACTATGACTTTATGACATGGACAACAAAATCTTCTTGAAAGTCACAAGACAAAGAAACCGTTTATACAAAGCAAGTCTGAAGATAGGCACACCTGTTTGCTTACTAGCAAACTTAAGTGACAACACTTGGTTATGGCACCCACGATTAGGACACCTCAACTTTGAATCATTAAAATCCATGACTCAAAGAGAGTTAGTTCAAGGAATACCAGCCATTAAACATACAACACAAATTTGTGATGTTTGTTTAGTTAGTAAACACATCAGAGCACCATTCCCCAAGAAAGCAAAAACTAGATCAACATCACCATTAGATTTAGTTTACGGAGATTTAGGTGGACCAATAACACCACCAACACCATCTGGAAAGAGATATATATTCTTGTTAGTAGATGACTACTCAAGATATATGTGGACGTATTTCCTAAGTACGAAAGATCAAGCTTTCGGTACTTTCAAGGAATACAAAGAAACAATAGAGAAGGAGCTAAGGATAACATTGAAAATGTTAAGAACTGATCGTGGAGGAGAATTCACATCTAACGAATTCACTCAATACTGCAAAGAGAACGGCATAGCACGACAACTAACCGCACCTTACTCACCACAACAAAATGGAGTTGTTGAACGAAGAAATAGGACAATCATGTCTACTACGAGATGCATGATGAAAGCAACCAACATGCCACAAAACTTTTGGGCTGAAGCTGTTAGCCACGCTATATACATTCTAAACAGCGTTCCTACAAGAGCTTTAGAAGACATCACTCCATATGAAGCAATTAAGAAGAAAAAGCCAAACTTAGAAACTTTAAGAGTTTTTGGCTGCATAGCATATGCAAAGGTACCATTACAACATATGACAAAGTTAGATGATAGAAGTAACAAAATGGTATACTTAGGAAGCGAACAAGGATCAAAAGCTTATAGATTGTTTGATCCAACAACACAAAGAATATGTGTTAGTAGAGATGTGAAGTTTAAGGAGGATGAAGCATGGGACTGGAAGGATTACCTAGATGAACACACCAATGATGAACCCGAATGGTTTGACTTCAAAGTCGAAAACCTTGAAGCCACAGATGAACATCAGGAAAACGAAAACCATCCAGATGAAGAAGACTATGATATCCCTGCAAATGATGATCATGAATATGAAGCATCAACAACTGACTCACCCTCACAATCACAAACATTTCGCACACCATCTACAATTTCATCAAGAATAAATACTCAAATTTCACCAACTACCTCAAGACATTCAACCAATCAAAGTAACTCAACTCTTTTGCAGTGAACGGATTTTTAAGCTCTAAGACATTAAAAGATTCACCAAACGTCTCAAGATCATAAAGACGACAACTCAAATAATTATCAATGGATATTAATCGATAGTGAGGGTTGCATAGTGATAAAGTTAAATGAGATTTAACGAAACGTTGGTAGGATATTAAAGAGTACCATAGTTTGCAAACAGACTTAAAACGTAACAAAGATTTAACTGGAAGCCTTAACAGGATTTCGACAATGATCTCTGTTGGAACCCAACAAGGATTTTGTTGCTGCTTGTGTTCTAGTGCCATTATCGTCACTTGTTTCTGTCGACCCAAAGATTTGCTTTACAATATTCGTAGGGTTTTTTGTTTTTTTTTTCTTTTTTTTTGTATTTTTTTGCCATGTATATATATTCTACAATTTAATACTTTGAGTGAACTGCAAAAATCATCCGTGTGGTTTAAAGTTTTTGGCACTAATCATCCCTGAGTGGTGAAACGTTCGCCACAATACATCCCTCAAGACCAACGTCATTAGTTTTACACGCTAAAATGGCTCACATGCAATAACACGTGAGGGTATTTATGCATGCATGTAATTTTTTTGAGTTGAATATAAGGCCATATCATATTATTCCTTCTATTGAATGATGCCATGTAGAAGCATTGTAGATGGCCTTAACTTAACAACCAATAAGCTCATTTTTATGGGTTATCAACTTGAGATTATAAGCTATAAGCTGAAGTTGATAAACTCATAAGCCAATATGTATGTGGCTTAACCTGGGTATCTCGTGACCCTTTTTTGTTCACGTTCAAAATGTGTACTTAGCGAGGTTTGAACCCGAGACCTCTTGTTATTTGTTTTTATTTTAATGATGAGAAAATATGCAGGAGATAATAATAATAATTTAGTGAAAGCCGACCACTGCAGGTGTTGCTTTATTGCTTTTCTTATCTTATAGTTTATGGAGTGTTTGTATTATCTTATTTTCCAGGCTTATTTCACTTTGTAAAAACCGATAAGCTCACTTTTTGGAGATTTTAGCCTTGTCAGCTTCAAATTATTGGCTTAAGCCAATAAGCTCAAGTTGGAAAGCTCTGAAAAGTGAGCTTCTTGACTTTTACAAAGTCAAATAAGCCCGGAAAATAAGATAATACAAACACCCATACATTATAATTGGGTGTTTAGATTTTGAAATGCCAATAAGCTCACTTTTTTGGGCTTATGAGTTTATCAACTTTAGCTTATAGCTTATAAGCTCAAGTTGATAAGCCCAGAAAAATGAGCTTATTGGCTTTTTGAAATCTTAATAACTCAATAAGCCCACAAAATAAGCTAATCCGAACACCCGATTAGTTTATGGGGGTTTTGGATTAGCTAATTTTCTGGGCTTACGGGAAGTTAGAAAAGCTCATAAGCTCACTTTTTGCGGCTTATGAGCTAGTCAAGTTGAGCTTATTGACTTAAATAAGTCTCAAGTTTATGAGTACAAAAAAAATGAGCTCGTGTGTAGTTATATAATGTTGTTGTGCTGGGTACGTGCGATGGTTAGTACATTGCTCATGTGAAGAATTGTAACACCCCAACCCGACAAGGGTAGAAGTGTCACATTCTGGTGTCTTATCAGAACATACAATTAAAGTTTTACAAGCGGAAGTCTTAAAGAATAAAGTACCAAGTCATATAAATGAATGACTTACGAGGAAAAATACAAAATCCAATATGTCCAAAACGAAAAGAAATCTAAAAACAATAACTCTTCAAATTAAATCCAAAATGATAAGGTAACTAAGGTCGGTCTACTCGAATAATCCAACTCTCAGCCCATCAAGCCCATCTTCAAACCTAAAACCTGCCACAGGAAAAGAAATGCGGCTGAGCTTAAAAAGCCCAGTGAACAGATATAACAAAACGAAAGCTAAACTAAATCGAGATACAAATGAAATAAGGAAACGATAACAAGGTCGCGACGAAATGAGAACAATGAGTCAATGAGGATCCTGCAGAAACACAATTATACAGATATCCGTAAAGAACGGATAACAAGGAGAGCGAAGCAAAGCAAGGTATCGATGACATATATATAAGCACATACAACAGGCATATAAGTAATCAGGAAATTAGACAACATATAAGCCAAACAGAAATCTAAAAGCTAGCGGAAGCAAGTAATTAAGAAATGAGCATGGCAATCAGGCAAGACAAATAACCCACAGATTAATAACATAACAGTATCATAACAGATATAACCATGGTAGGTCATCAATTAGTAATAAGGACACCAAATGATAATCATAGCCCATGAACATAATTAAACGGAGGTATCCATAATAAACAGATAAATCAACTGGTTACACTCAAACATTATCACCAGACCAATCAAGGTTCACATACCAGTAAGATAACATATATTCAGATGACAATAGTTGAATCATATAATCGCGTATAAATCATATCGTAGCAGGATGAACAGTAATCACATAGGACATGTAACAACATAATCAAATTCAATAGTCATATAATAACCCGATACGTGAATAGAATGGTAGTAGAATGAGTCACATAAGGGTATTGGGTAAAGGACAATCAATACAGGATATGGGCGTTGGGGAATACGAAAGGTACAATATAGGTGTATCAATAGTGTAAGGTCTGTCATAAATCCATCCCGAGCCAACAAAACAAATCAATATCAATAGTGGCAATAGTCGCCAATAGTATCCAATAGTAGCCATTGTATTCGGAGGGGTGACCTCGTAATACCAAACCAATATAAGGGGAGACCTCAGTAACCAATGAAGTAGCTAGCTCCCGCTGTGAAGACGCGCGTGCACGACATCATTCACCGGACAAATCATATCATATCGGATAACGAACAAATCTAGGATGCATCCATACCGCATGTAGATAGTGGCCATACAATATATATCGAGCTCATAATCGATAACAAAAAGGGACGATGTGTAACATCACTATTAACACTAGAGTCATGCCATTGGGGCATCAATGACACGACCATGTTACCTTCATGGCTAGGAAACAATATTTGGCTGTATTAATCAAGGGTCGACAAAGGTCCACGTGTAGCAATATATCACTCATAATAATCGAGGTTCAATATCGAGTCCACAATTCAAATGTTCATAGCAGTAGTCCAATATCAAAGTCTAATATCAAAAGTTCAGTATCAAAGGTTCATAGCATAAGTTCATAATCAGAAGGTCCATATCAAAGGTTCAATATCAGAGGGTCAATAGCAAAAGAATCATAGCAATAGAATATCATAAGCGAAACAAAGTCAAGGATCGGAAAGTCATGAGAAATCCCTACTGAAAAGGGATAGAATATCTGTACCTCAGCAACGAAACGAAAACAAACGGGAAGGTAACACCGGAAAGCAACGTCGTATCTTCTTCAACGAATCTACACGAATTGATATCATATATTACTTATATACTAATTTTATAAGCTTCTTATGCATGTGTAAGTGTTTTACTTATTGATATCCTCTCCTTTTATCTTTCATTTATATTCGACATATATTACTTCTATGTACACTTATTTTTAACGTGATATCATTAATATGAAACCATGCATGATTTTGTATACCATGGGTCAGAGTAAACCAGATTTTGCAACCAGTTTATTTCATCCTATTCCATTTAACATATAAAGGTTTTATACCATGCATTTATGTGGTACTTGGTTGACATTTATGTGTTTGAAAATAAGAATGCATAAGATTTACAAATGGCCATATCATATCAGAAAACAAAAAGGTTATAGCAACATGATCCTGGTCGAATCCAAGGTGGTCAAAAAGACAGATTATAGACGCATGTACGTATCGAATAGATTTAGACCATTGTTTCACATGTGATAAGGTTCAATATTTTATGTGATCATTTCATTCATAACATGCATATAATCATGCGTATTCCAGGCCCTTCACAACAGGTTATAACTCACGACAAATAGGAATAAACAATGATGAAGAAAAGGAGACGAGATAGGGAGGTAACGTGTTACCCTTGAAGTGTAAACGAGAGAAAGAAAACGAGGCCAAGAACAAAGCGACCAGCCTTCCATTGGCTTAAAGAACCCACGACAGGAGCAGGAGTACCCACAACAGCTTCCTCTTTTTTTTCGAACCAAAACGACCTCGACACCCTCGAATTAACCACACGATCACCACACCTTTTTAGTTTTGCGTTTCGAATGAAAAATGGAGGATCAGGACTTTATGCCGTCACTTGATAGGGATAGAAATTAGGTTTTCTTTGTGGTTTTTATTTTAAAAAAGTATGTGCTAATTATGATAAATAATTGAGAGGAAAATCTTGATAAATAAAAGGGATGATGGGGTTCTGATTGGCGTCAATTTGGCCTAACAAAAAGGGAGGATTTGATTCATTCCTTACTTATAATTATTATTAAAAGTTAATGTATTTGGACCTCTTTTTGGTTCAAGTTAAATTGTACAAGCCATAATATAATTTGATGCTTAGAATTCATTTATATTGTAACATTTACTTGTAGTCATAAATAAAATATAATTATCATAGTTGGCGTAATTTTTTATGAGACCAGTATTTAATGTATTTAACAAAATTAACGTGTTTTACGAGTTTTCGTAATTATTTAACTTGAGGGGCAAAAAGGTCATTTCTCACGTTTACAATTTTTAGGGTTTTACAACTCTTCCCCTCTAAAAGAAAATTTTCGTCCTCAAAAATTGAAGTCGCAGAGGTATACAGAGACGTACAAGTTTAAGGCAGACATAGCAATCCATAGTTTCACACAGATCATAACGATTTCGGTCCAAAGCGTACAAAACTTATACGTAACAGATATCGACGAAAATCTCATAAATAGGTACAGAATCTCAAACGAACATGAGGAGTGCCAAATAATGGATACAAGTCATATTCCATTCACGTACCAACCCCAGGCATTTCCTAAGACGTCGTATGATTTTAATAAGTTCCAATTATATGATCTCGGTATTATCACGTTGATCAGGCGTCATAATACTTGCATCACATAACAAGTTCTTATTGTCATCATATTCTGTCCCGGGTCATGGCAAACCACATAACCAAAATCACACAAAACATATCACATACAGATATCAAGTAACATACCAAAGCAGACCAGATTCACACATATGCCACATCTACTACAACAAGCCAACTTACCATACCACAAAAAGAAAGAAGGCCACCAACTTGATCAAAACGGTTCCTCATGACTCATTACTGGAAATCCAAAACAAGACTGAGATATCACCAAAATGCTAAACGGTAAAACTTCACGATTCAAACCGAGTTCTAAGCGAATCAAAGAAAAGTAATGCCGATCAAAATCACATAGCAAAATATCAAACCGCCACAAACGCGTGACAAACAAATCAGAGTAACACAAGTCGCGCCCAATCATGTGAAGTCGATGAACCTTCTTAGCCACCAGTTGAATCTTGTCTCCGTCTTTGCGCCTTTGGTTGATCCGTCCAGCTCCTTCACAAGAACATCCGACGCGTCTCCAGATCACGATCGGTTGTGGCTTCTGCTTCATGAACCTCTCCAGAAATTGTTGCAGCAATACAGGGTCGACACCATCATCTTCGGCTCTACGATAAATTTCCATCTATCGATCGACAAACAGATGTGCGAAGACAAATCAAACAAAATCAAATGCGAAATGAAGAAGGTCAAATCAGCGAAGACAAAAGGATATCGGATTCAAATCTGAACGAAAATCAATAAAATCAGAAAAGAACAAAACAGACGGAAGCCTAATGTCTACCCAGTCCTCACAGGTCAATCCTAAGGTCAACAAGACGAAACCTGGCTGTGATACCATAATTGTAACACCCCAACCCGACAAGGGTAGAAGTGTCACATTCTGGTGTCTTATCAGAACATACAATTAAAGTTTTACAAGCGGAAGTCTTAAAGAATAAAGTACCAAGTCATATAAATGAATGAATTACGAGGAAAAATACAAAATCCAATATGTCCAAAACGAAAAGAAATCTAAAAACAATAACTCTTCAAATTAAATCCAAAATGATAAGGTAACTAAGGTCGGTCTACTCGAATAATCCAACTCTCAGCCCATCAAGCCCATCTTCAAACCTAAAAACCTCGCAGAAAAGAAATGCGGCTGAGCTTAAAAAGCCCAGTGAACAGATATAACAAAACGAAAGCTAAACGAAATCAGAGATACAAATGAAATAAGGAAACTGATAACAAGGTCGCAACGAAATGAGAACAATGAGTCAATGAGGATCCTGCAGAAACACAATTATACAGATATCCAGAAAGAACAGATAACAAGGAGAGCGAAGCAAAGCAAGGTATCGATGACATATATATAAGCACATACAACAGGCATATAAGTAATCAGGAAATTAGACAACATATAAGCCAAACATAAATCTAAAAGCTAGCGGAAGCAAGTAATTAAGAAATGAGCATGGCAATCAGGCAAGACAAATAACCCACAGATTAATAACATAACAGTATCATAACAGATATAACCATGGTAGGTCATCAATTAGTAATAAGGACACCAAAGGATAATCATAGCCCATGAACATAATTAAACGGAGGTATCCATAATAAACAGATAAATCAACTGGTTACACTCAAACATTATCACCAGACCAATCAAGGTTCACATACCAGTAAGATAACATATATTCAGATGACAATAGTTGAATCATATAATCGCGTATAAATCATATCGTAGCAGGATGAACAGTAATCACATAGGACATGTAACAACATAATCAAATTCAATAGTCATATAATAACCCGATACGTGAATAGAATGGTAGTAGAATGAGTCACATAAGGGTATTGGGTAAAGGACAATCAATACAGGATATGGGCGTTGGGGAATACGAAAGGTACAATATAGGTGTATCAATAGTGTAAGGTCTGTCATAAATCCATCCCGAGCCAACAAAACAAATCAATATCAATAGTGGCAATAGTCGCCAATAGTATCCAATAGTAGCCATTGTATTCGGAGGGGTGACCTCGTAATACCAAACCAATATGAGGAGACCTCAAGAACCAATGGAGTAGCTAGCTCCCGATCGTGAAGACGCAGCGTATTGCAATACCGACATCATTCACCGACAAATCATATCATATCGATAACGTGAACAAATCTAGGATGCATCCATAAGCCCTGCAGAGATAGTGGCCATACAATATATATCGAGCTCATAATCGAGATAATGAAAGGGACGGTGTGTAACATCACTGCATTACTAGAGTCATGCCATTGGTGCATCAATGACACGGCCATGTTACCTTCATGGCTAGGGAAACAATATTTGGCTCGGGTATCAATCTGAAGGGTCAGACAAAGGTCCACAGTGTAGCAATATATCAGTCATAATAATCAGAGGTTCAATATCAGAGTCCACAATTCAAAGGTTCATAGCAGTAGTCCAATATCAAAGTCTAATATCAAAAGTTCAGTATCAAAGGTTCATAGCATAAGTTCATAATCAGAAGGTCCATATCAAAGGTTCAATATCAGAGGGTCAATAGCAAAAGAATCATAGCAATAGAATATCATAAGCGAAACAAAGTCGAAGGATCAGAAATCATGAGAAATCCCTACTGAAAAGGGATAGAATATCTGTACCTCAGCAACGAAACGAAAACAAACGGGAAGGTAACACCGGAAAGCAACGTCGTATCTTCTTCAACGAATCTACACGAATTGATATCATATATTACTTATATACTCATTTTATAAGCTTCTTATGCATGTGTAAGTGTTTTACTTATTGATATCCTCTCCTTTTATCTTTCATTTATATTCGACATATATTACTTCTATGTACACTTATTTTTAACGTGATATCATTAATATGAAACCATGCATGATTTTGTATACCATGGGTCAGAGTAAACCAGATTTTGCAACCAGTTTATTTCATCCTATTCCATTTAACATATAAAGGTTTTATACCATGCATTTATGTGGTACTTGGTTGACATTTATGTGTTTGAAAATAAGAATGCATAAGATTTACAAATGGCCATATCATATCAGAAAACAAAAAGGTTATAGCAACATGATCCTGGTCGAATCCAAGGTGGTCAAAAAGACAGATTATAGACGCATGTACGTATCGAATAGATTTAGACCATTGTTTCACATGTGATAAGGTTCAATATTTTATGTGATCATTTCATTCATAACATGCATATAATCATGCGTATTCCAGGCCCTTCACAACAGGTTATAACTCACACAATAGGAATAAACAATGATGAAGAAAAGGAGACGAGATAGGGAGGTAACGTGTTACCCTTGAAGTGTAAACGAGAGAAAGAAAACGAGGCCAAGAACAAAGCGACCAGCCTTCCATTGGCTTAAAGAACCCACGACAGGAGCAGGAGTACCCACAACAACTTCCTCTTTTTTTTTCGAACCAAAACGACCTCGACACCCTCGAATTAACCACACGATCACCACACCTTTTTAGTTTTGCGTTTCGAATGAAAAATGGAGGATCAGGACTTTATGCCGTCACTTGATAGGGATAGAAATTAGGTTTTCTTTGTGGTTTTTATTTTAAAAAAGTATGTGCTAATTTTGATAAATAATTGAGAGGAAAATCTTGATAAATAAAAGGGATGATGGGGTTCTGATTGGCGTCAATTTGGCCTAACAAAAAGGGAGGATTTGATTCATTCCTTACTTATAATTATTATTAAAAGTTAATGTATTTGGACCTCTTTTTGGTTCAAGTTAAATTGTACAAGCCATAATATAATTTGATGCTTAGAATTCATTTATATTGTAACATTTACTTGTAGTCATAAATAAAATATAATTATCATAGTTGGCGTAATTTTTTATGAGACCAGTGTTTAATGTATTTAACAAAATTAACGTGTTTTACGAGTTTTCGTAATTATTTAACTTGAGGGGCAAAAAGGTCATTTCTCACGTTTACGATTTTTAGGGTTTTACAAGAATGCTTGTACTTTCTTGTGTGACGGGATGTCCAGAGTTGAGGTAAATTCGTCGAACATGTTGCTACTTTTTTATAGGGTGTTTGGTTCTTTGTCTTTTAGTATATGATGGATGATCCGTAATTGTTTTTTGGGTATAGTGCAACTAGTTCTGATTAATTTAGGTGTTAACTAATCAGTTTAGGAGTACATGCAAGAAATCAATATAGGTTTTAAGCGATTTTAGTACATTCAGTTACTAATGGGCGTTTGGTATGAAGGTTTTGAAATAATCAAATAGAATCACTCCTACAATGCATGTTTTGGTACGAGGGCTTGAGAATGAGATGGGGTAATGATTCTTAAATATGGAAACCAGTATAGTAGGTTAGTTACACATCTCATACCCTAGGCGCCCACGACTTTTATTTACCACATGCCTTAAAAGAGTTGATCCTAAACTTCCATAACCATACCTGTGGACGTATAGTCCGGACTGGGCCAAGAATGGGTCAGGCCCGACAGACAGCGGCCCACTCTACGCCTAAACCCTAATCCATGCCCTATAAATACATGGCTGGATCTTCTTCTTGAGGACATGATATATGTGACATAACATGACAGGTTACTTTAACCCTAACTATTGTAGGTTACATCGCATCGATGCTAACTTGACCGTCGGAGGTGGATCCCGGGGCTACGGCCTCGGGTCCACTCCTAACGGGTTCTCTTTGTTGACAGGTCTACTTAGGGCTCGAGAAGACGAACGGCCCAGGGAGAGTCGACGAATCCAGCCCGCGCTAGATTATGCATCAACAAGTTGGCGCCATCCGTGCGACCACGAATAAACTATGTTTCGTGTTCTCATATTACCGAAAAGCAGAAATCAATTTCTAAAGTCGGTAACTCTAAAACCTTTGCATTCTGCCATGTGTAAAACTTGTTTTACCTTCATGTGAATTTAATATTAAAAGCACTGCACGTCTGCATATTTGACTCATTCTTATTGGCTTACTTTGAATACAAATTACAAGGTAAAACTTTGATATTGGCCGGGCCCACGTGGTCCAAATCATACTTTAGTTATGTTCGAGAAAGAGTCAACATGATAAATTAAATACGTTTGGTTTACGTAATAAACATACGAATGAAGTTACGAATGGTCCCGATGGATACACTCATTCGTAAAAGAAAAGTCCGCACGATCGGACCTATTTTATCTTTTAGCCGCTAATTAATGGCCTTGATATCGCTTTTTACGGTTGGTATGCTGCTTCACGAACAACGCGAAATAGATAAATCTACCCGAAGTTAGGCCGTGCGTTAGGACATCTTCGCAGATTAGCTACGAGCAAACACCACGATGCTAGTCAATCGCCATGAGCGCACTGGACCAAAGGCCGTGGTCATGTTATGTTCATCTGCGATCATCCAAAAATGTTCGAGTCCATGTGGTCACGATATATCCATCTGCGTCTATTAGTCGGTCTAGATACGTCCATCCGGGTTTTTTTTTATATATTTAAAAAAAATTAATTAATTATTTTTTGTAAAACCTCGCGATAGGGGTAATTCGCATTGCTACTTCTCTTATGTGTTAAGATCATATGCTATGTGCTATACATTGCTTCACTTCATTAGGTTTTATATGTTGCGATTCGCAGGATATACTTTTAATGTTTGCATTAAGTGTTTTACGCAGGCATAACTAAGTTCATTGTATCCTTAAGATACATTGTATCTAGAAAGAAAACCATGGATCAACCCATAACCAAAAATACCCATGGGTAAAGAGGAGCGTTCCACGGATCCCTAGCTTTGTGCTAGCCGGATCCCTTGTGGTAGGGATCCGTGGGATCATCAATCTTCTAGGATCCGTGGGAACAGTAGTCTTAGAAATCTTTTGATTATGGAAAAATTGATCATAAATCATCCTCACCTCAAAATTGATCAAAGTTAATCAAAATCTAGTTTTCCATCTCAAAGCTTCTAGGATATTTTCCAAAACACTATCCTAAGACACAATCTGATCTCTAGGATCATTTAGCTTCAATTGACACTCTAAATCTTTAGTGTCATCCTTGCTCATCCATTGGTACTCTTGAAAGTTGCAAATCCTTCCATTAGCTATATCATTCATTACCTTCAAGTACTCAAGCACCTCTTCATTTAAAACACTTAGGAGGACTGAAACACTCAAGATGATATAGGTCTTAGATCTTAGAAACATCATTTCCACTTTTTCATAGCTGTTGAGAGTCGGATCCTAAGATTAGCCTAGGCGGATCCCTCTGAGGAGGGAACCGTGGGATCCGGATGACAGTTTAGGTCAAATCTTGCTAAAACAATCATTTCAACTCATCTTCCTAACTCAAACACTCCATCTCATCTTAAATGAGTTCCTAGAACAGTGCAAACTCTGAAGTTGACTCTTGTGCATGTTAATCATCACATTCCAATGAATCTTAGTGGCTTAAGGCTTAAATGCACTTACAAATATCTTGGTTTATAAACCACCTTGTTAGGACCTCCATGGTCATCACTCTCATCCTAACTTTCAGCTCTTGCAACCTCTTGAAATCATCTCATCATGAGGAAAACCCCAAGTAGTAACCTATCCACCAAAGAACCACCCATGAAAAAGGCTCGTGTTATACACGAAATCTCTTCAACCAAATCATCTCGGTCATTGGCCAACAAATGATAGGATCCTTCATAATCCAATCAAACCAATTCCTAAAAGGATAGTACCCAAAAAACTACCTATGCCAAACACCACCATACCTCCTAGGCCAAACAATATCATCTCCACCAAACCATCACCATTGGTTCCTAGAGCTATTTCATTTACATCCCCACTATCATCACCACACCTCTACAATTTAGAGGACTTGCCTCTTAGGCCGTCTCATCCGCTTCACCACAACATTCTCCTCATTAGGAGGAATAATGGTTCAAAATCAAGGTGTTGAGTCAACACTTGCTCGGCTTCCTTTCGCCGTTTCCATCATATAATCCCATTTGGATTATGAGAAATCATCAAAGTCAACCAACCGACCATATGGATGTTGACACTTCTCTACCACCACCATCATTCTTGGTTGAGTCATTCTCAAATGCACCTCCACCAATTCCTCCATCGTTTGAAGCTTCGCAAGCCGCTTCACTTGATCCTTCGCATCAAAACATTTCATTTCTTCCACCACCACTACCTAGCCATGACAAAGATTGCTATCATTGTCAACATATTGAAAGTTTGATACATGAAGTATGAGAAGACCAATGTTTCATGTTCTATCATCTCCTGGAACGTTTCGACGAGATCAAACCTAAACAAAACTTGAGCTAGAAGATTTTTAGTGGTGTCCTAGCATCAAGCGATAGTTGGTTTAGAAATTTCTAGTAATGTATTTTCTTATTTTCTTAGTTTTTAGAGCCATGTATATCATAACTCTAGTTTTATTAAATGGAATTACATGCTACTTGTTATTTTTCTGAGCATATGATTACCTTGTATTCATATCTCATTTTGTGATAACATTACTTGTTATATCACCTTTCTTTGAAATTAAAAGACTAAAAGCGGATCCTCAATTGCCTAGAGAATCCCTACTAGGAGGGAACCGGCGAGATCCGTGAGACGAAGCTTTCTTTCTACTCACTTGGACCACATTTGCAGGAAATTGTGAATTATACTTGCTTTCTAACCTTTGTTTTGTAGTTATTCAATTTACACATGAAGACTTTGACATCCCAAAGCTAGGGGAGCTTTATGTCAAAGCAATACATTGCAAATTACTTGCAATACTAGGTTTACATTTAGTGACATCCCCTTGCATAATTGCAATCATCAAGGGGAGCACATTCGTCTCTTAGGATCGAAATCTTTTGCAAACTTATTTGCAAACAAACTAGATTAGTATCACTTACTTGACGCTCTTACATAGGGATGGACTCGTCAAGGGGGAGTAAAGACGAGATCCTTTCATGTTACTTGCTCTCTATCTCTTTTATTTTTATTTTCTTTCACATGTTTTTTCTTAAAAGCGATGGGTTGCTTTCCTTCAAACACTTTTGTTTTGATAAAAAGGGGAGAAGAAAGTAAAAACTACATATTCAAACTTTTACTTAATTTTAGCTTTTCCTTCAAATAATTTTATGTTTTGTCATCAACAAAAAGGGGGAGATTGTTAATATAAATAAGCCATAAAAACGTTTATTTATATTTTACGATCTTCTAATGTTTTGTCGATAACAAACGTAAAATCATATTAACGAAACAAATAAAATACGTAAATGGTTTGAACTAATAGTTTCTAACATATTCACATTTTCACATAAAACACTAAAACAAGTATAAGTGATTTTATGATTTAGATACATATGTACAACAACTAGTGTTTATATATTTGGTTAACATATACTTAAACTAAGTATACTAAAATGGGTAAAAACATGTAAATACTAAAATGGGTAATAACTAGCAAATGGTATTGACTCATAACCCATGGTTTTATATATACCACTTAACCAAGTTCATTGTATCCTTAAGATACATTGTATCTAGAAAGAAAACCATGGATCAACCCATAACCCATGACCCATGACCCATAACCAAAAATACCCATGGGTAAAGAGGAGCGTTCCACGGATCCCTAGCTTTGTGCTAGCCGGATCCCTTGTGGTAGGGATCCGTGGGATCCGGGGAATAGTAGGATTTTTCCTCTATAAATAGTGAGCCATTTCTTCATTATAACTCACCCCTTTCTAACATACTTTCTCCCCTGAGTTAAATCTCACTAACCTTAGATCCAAGAGATCTATGTTTGTAGTTTTGTTTTGTTGATGATTCCTCTCTTTCTTCAAAGAAGTGTAGTGTTGAAGACATTAGTGAAAGATGTCTCAAGTGTCAAGACGAAGATATTAGTGAAGGTTATCTATCTTCTATAGGAGAAGCACTTGTGGTAGGTGCTTAGAATTCAAGACAAAGAAGCATTAGTGAAAGGTGCTTAGAAGTCAAGACAAAGAAGCATTAGTGAAAGGTGCTTAGAAGTGAAGACACAAGACATTAGTGAAAGGTGTCTTGTAGATCTAGTCAAAGGCATTAGTAAAAGGTGCCTTAGATGTACATTCGATATGGTGTGTTTCGATGTACAAGATAGACTAGTATTAGATCCAAGGATGTTGATATCCTTGATGATGTTGTAAAGGAGTAGATCTCCTTTGGGATTAGTCGTTGGTGTAGTGTGGTAGTAGTTCCTCC
Source organism: Chrysanthemum makinoi (assembly GCA_910596185.1). Lineage (NCBI taxonomy): Eukaryota > Viridiplantae > Streptophyta > Magnoliopsida > Asterales > Asteraceae > Chrysanthemum > Chrysanthemum makinoi. The sequence continues at coordinate 371,829,510 of OU343224.1, forward strand.
ATTGCAATGGAACTAGGCGCTTAGCCTAGTACCTAATAAAGGGTAGGCGACGTTGTGAAGGTGTAGTTCACCTTGGAGTGAAAGAACTAGGTACTTAGCCTAGTACCTTATAAAGGGTAGGCGACATTGCGTAGGTGTGGTTCACCTTGGAGTGAAAGAACCCGGTGGTTAGCCTAGCACCGGAAAAAGGGTAGGCGACGTTGTGAAGGCTTCTTCGCCATAAGGAGATTGGTGTAGTGATTACGAACTATCGAGTAGGTGACTCGGGGAGTGGAGTAGGGCAAGGAAGGTGTCCTTGTAGCTGAACCACTAAAAATACTCGTGTTGTGGCTTTGTGCTTCTTAATCTTATCTTTTCATTACTTACCTTTATATGCTTGTTTATCAACATCCAACACACACATCCAAATAGATTGACATAAGTCGATCAAAATAGATTAAAAGGAAGTTTTAATTGGCAAAACTATTCAACCCCCTCCCCCCTTCTAGTTTTCCACAATTGGCATCAGAGCTTCGTTACCAAGTTTCTTAAAGTATATTGTACTTTAAAACTTAATACGATCCATGGTTAATTGAAAACTACAAGGAAGGTTTTTCATAAAAACAAACACCATGTCTTTTAAAACTATATGTTTGGATGTTGATTCGATAACAACATTTTTTTTCTTATTTACTTTTTCATTTAATTGCACTAATCTTCTTTGTCATGTTGATTAGTTAAAACTCATACCCACCAAGCTTTAGGAGTCGCTTGGTAACAAGAATACCTTCCTTAAGAAGGTATCTTAAACTCAAAGGAGCGGGAATCGTCTAAGTGACATTTGCTGTGTCATTTGTAAAGACATTCCTAAGTGCGCTAGAGGTATGATTTTCTTTTTACTTTGCTTGATAATTAAGTATACCCATTTAGGTATTTATATGATTATCTTTTTGTGCTCATACATGTTTTTCATGAAGCTTCATTAGGAAGCCTTTCTTCACACATACGTGTTTTATTTCTCGTCTATAGTCATAGTATATAAAACTTATGTTTTATTTATTTCTAATCCAATAATAAAACAAAACATGAATTTCAAAAATTCCCCTTTCCCTATTTATAATCCCACCGTCGGCCACTCTACCAAACCCTCACTTTTTTTCAAAATCTTCCAATTTCAAAAATTTCCTTTCATTCAAAAATTTCATCTTCCTCCTCATTTCATCTCAACCGAAACCAAGAAAGATCCGTCATCAACATGGTTTACATCGCACTCGTGCTCATCGCCTAACACTCATCGCACTTGTGTTCCCTATGATGAAGTTCACATACGGAGACATTTACTTTGTGTTGTTAATCTATATTGGGGTTATATACCCAACCCTTTGTATCATCCTTAGTATTGAAATGCAATATTATTAATAATCTAGTTTATCTAGGTTATCTTTATCATAATGTGTTTGTCACTTATTTTGATTTATATGTTTTGTATTCTTTCGTGATACATTAGAAGTCATGTATGCATGCTAAAAGAAAATGTAGGATAAAACATATTTGGTATAATAATCAAAACTATGTTTTTATCAAAGCTTCTGTACTTTCTGATTCACGGATCCCGGAAGATATACTAGCCGGATCCCTTTTGTAAAAGAACCGTGGGATCCGTCCTACAGGAAAACAGTCTTCATGCAAGATTAAAAACCAATATCTTTATAAATATAATAATCCACTAGAAAGTCAAAACCTTGAGTAAGTTAAAGTGTTAAATACCATTGTTAATGAAAATCTAGTAAAAACATTAGATTATCATACGTTGACCACAAACATCTCCTTTTATTAACTTATCATTTCTATAGGTTCAACTATGACGCATGAATATGAGTTTGATTTTTCACTCACTAGCGTCTACACTCCGAACATCTCTCTCGAACCCAACACGCAATCATGTCCGTGGGTTAAATAATCTTGAAAACCGTCACTTCCATGAAGGACGTATTGTAGACACCTCTCTACAATTCGAAGAAGGTATCAATACCTCCTTCCGAGCCATAGGACTAGAATGTCTTCTTGAAATCAACGAGAAGATATGTCCAAGGTTCATAATGGAATTCTTCCGTCAAGTCGAACTTCGTTTGTAACGAGGATCGCTCTTTATCTCTTTGGTTTTATATCGAAAACCAAAAGTTCGCTCTAACCCTTGGGCATTTTGCTCACATCCTCCGGATTCCAAATCATGGACAATGTGCCTTCACCGAAGATTGGTCTCTTGATTCTCTCTTCAACTTTCGTGAAGAAAATAGTCCATATTGTTCACACATACCCTCTCCGGAAGATTTAAATCGCATAATATGCAAACCTCGACCATATTACTCCGATCCAAACATTATCTTTACAAGGGATATTCGAGAAGAGTACAAGCCTCTTGCACTCATCCTACGTGAAAATGCTTGGAGTCTTAGGGAAAATCGAGAAATTCTTCCCACTTGTTGTGCTCACATGTTGTACTGTTTGCTAACACAACAACCTTACAATCTCGCCTACTTCTTTGCAAGGCGAATCGCAAATCTTCAAGGCTCCAAGAATAAACTCATCCCTTATGGAATGTTCTTGACACGCCTCTATCATAATGTTATGCACTTTCATCCTCAATTTCAAAGTCCGTTGTACGTACTTGTGAACAAGATGATGGAACCACTAAACATATCTCTCATGAAGACCTTCTTCATTCTTGATTCCACCAACACTCATCAATCACATAATGATCCTCCTAGCGAAAACACTCAAGGAAACACTTAGTATTCCAAAATAGGATCAAATCTCTTGTACTCGTGCTTTATCAATGTAATCCAATTTCTTTCATGAAATAAAACATCTTGCATTTGATATCTTAGTATTAGAACTCTTTTTAGACTATCCTTGAGATATAATGCATTGCCAAGATCATTGCATACCTTTAGTAAAGGTCCTGCTGAGCAGATAAACGGATCCCAATAATTGTACTAGACGGATCCCTACTCTTAAGGAACCGTGGGATCCGGCGAACAGAAAATGCAATTGCAAGCATTATATTTCAAACATATCCTTAGAACATCTCATACCAAGCTAAACATAGTGTCTTAAGGCAAGTTAAGTCCTTATCAAGATAGGTTGATCCTTCCTATTCATACATCACACTCTAAGACGCTTATAGATCTACCATTTCATCTTTAACCGATTACTCTTCCGCTCTCAAACTCTCACTTCATTTTCTACTTGATCCCTCACATCTAGTCTTAGAAATCTTTTGATTATGGAAAAATTGATCATAAATCATCCTCACCTCAAAATTGATCAAAGTTAATCAAAATCTAGTTTTCCATCTCAAAGCTTCTAGGATATTTTCCAAAACACTATCCTAAGACACAATCTGATCTCTAGGATCATTTAGCTTCAATTGACACTCTAAATCTTTAGTGTCATCCTTTCTCATCCATTGGTACTCTTGAAAGTTCCAAATCCTTCCATTAGCTACATCATTCATTACCTTCAAGTACTCAAGCACCTCTTCATTTAAAACACTTAGGAGGACTGAAACACTCAAGATGATATAGGTCTTAGATCTTAGAAACATTATTTCCACTTTTTCATAGCTGCGAGAGCGGATCCCTAATATTAGCCTAGACGGATCCCTCACGAGGAGGGAACCGTGGGATCCGGATGAGCTTTAGGTCAAATCTTTCATAAACAATCATTTCAACTCATCTTCCTAACTCAAACACTCCATCTCATCTTAAATGAGTTCCTAGAACAGTGCAAACTCTGAAGTTGACTCTTGTGCATGTTAATCATCACATTCCAATGAATCTTAGTGGCTTAAGGCTTAAATGCACTTGCCAAATATCTTGGTTTATAAACCACCTTGTTAGGACCTCCATGGTCATCACTCTCATCCTAACTTTCAGCTCTTGCAACCTCTTGAAATCATCTCATCATGAGGAAAACCCCAAGTAGTAACCTATCCACCAAAGAACCACCCATGAAAAAGGCTCGTGTTATACACGAAATCTCTTCAACCGAATCATCTCTGGTCAAGCCAACAAATGATAGGATCCTTCATAATCCAATCAAACCAATTCCTAAAAGGATAGTACCCACAAAACTACCTATGCCAAACACCACCATACCTCCTAGGCCAAACAATATCATCTCCACCAAACCATCACCAATGGTTCCTAGAGCTATTTCATTTACATCCCCACTATCATCACCACACCTCTACAATTTAGAGGACTTGCCTCCTAGGCCGTCTCATCTGCTTCCGCCAACAACATTCTCCTCATTAGGAGGAATAATGGTTCAAAATCAAGGTGTTGAGTCAACACTTGCCCCGGCTTCCTTTTCGCCGTTTCCATCATATAATCCCATTTGGATTATGAGAAATCATCAAAGTCAACCAACCGACCATATGGATGTTGACACTTCTCTACCACCACCATCATTCTTGGTTGAGTCATTCTCAAATGCACCTCCACCAATTCCTCCATCGTTTGAAGCTTCGCAAGCCGCTTCACTTGATCCTTCGCATCAAGCCATTTCATTTCTTCCACCACCACTACCTAGCCATGATAAAGATTGCTATCATTGTCAACATATTGAAAGTTTGATACATGAAGTATGAGAAGACCAACGTTTCATGTTCTATCATCTCCTCGAACGTTTCGACGAGATCAAACCTAAACAAAACTTGAGCTAGAAGATTTTTAGTGGTGTCCTAGCATCAAGCGATAATTGGTTTAGAAATTTCTAGTAATGTATTTTCTTATTTTCTTAGTTTTTAGAGCCATGTATATCATAACTCTAGTTTTATTAAATGGAATTACATGCTACTTGTTATTTTTCTGAGCATATGATTACCTTGTTTTCATATCTCATTTTTGTGATAACATTACTTGTTATATCACCTTTTTGAAATTAAATGCTAAACGGATCCCTCGAATTGCCTAGACGGACCCCTACTAGGAGGGAACCGCGGGATCCGTGAGACAGAAAGCTTTCTTTCTACTAACTTGGACCACATTTGCAGGAAATTGTGAATTATACTTGCTTTCTAACCTTTGTTTTGTAGTTATTCAATTTACACATGAAGACTTTGACATCCCAAAGCTAGGGGGAACTTTATGTCAAAGCAATACATTGCAAATTACTTGCAATACTAGGTTTACATTTCGTGACATCCCCTTGCATAATTGCAATCATCAAGGGGGAGCACATTCGTCTCTTAGACGAAATCTTTTGCAAACTTATTTGCAAACAAACTAGATTAGTATCACTTACTTGACGCCCTTACATAGGAATGGACTCGTCAAGGGGGAGTAAAGACGAGATCCTTTCCCGTTACTTGCTCTCTATCTCTTTTTATTTTTTATTTTCTTTCACATGTTTTTCTTAAAAACGATGTGTTGCTTTCCTTCAAACACTTTTTGTTTCGACAAAAAGGGAGAGAAGAAAGTAAAAACTACAAATTCAAACTTTTACGAATTTTAGCTTTTCCTTAAAATAATTTTATGTTTTGTCATCAACAAAAAGGGGGAGATTGTTAATATAAATAAGCCATAAAAACGTTTATTTATATTTTACGATCTTCTAATATTTTGTCGATAACAAACGTAAAATCATATTAACGAAACAAATAAAATACGTAAATGGTTTGAACTAATAGTTTCTAACATATTCACATTTTCACATAAAACACTAAAACAAGTATAAGTGATTTTATGATTTAGATACATATGTACAACAACTAGTGTTTATATATTGGGTTAACATATACTTAAACTAAGTATACTAAAATGGGTAAAAACATGTAAATACTAAAATGGGTAATAACTAGCAAATGGTCTTGACTCATAACCCATGATTTTATATATACCACTTAACCAAGTTCATTGTATCCTTAAGATACATTGTATCTAGAAAGAAAACCATGGATCAACCCATAACCCATGACCCATGACCCATGACCCATAACCAAAAATACCCATGGGTAAAGAGGAGCGTTCCACGGATCCCTAGCTTTGTGCTAGCCGGATCCCTTGTGGTAGGGATCCGTGGGATCCGGGGAACAGCAGGATTTTTCCTCTATAAATAGTGAGCCATTTCTTCATTATAACTCACCCCTTTCTAACATACTTTCTCCCCTGAGTTAAATCTCACTAACCTTAGATCCAAGAGATCTATGTTTGTAGTTTTGTTTTTGTGTGATCTTTTAGGTTCTTCTTAAAGGCAAGATCACCACCTTTGAAGTCGAGCAAGCTCAAGTCCATGAGTTGCCATGCTTCCTCATCATCAAGGCTACTGAAGTCTTCTTGTTGATGATTCCTTTCTTTCCTCAAAGAAGTGTAGTGTTGAAGACATTAGTGAAAGATGTCTCAAGTGTCAAGAAGAAGATATTAGTGAAGGTTATCTATCTTCTATAGGATAAGCACTTGTGGTAGGTGCTTAGAATTCAAGACAAAGAAGCATTAGTGAAAGGTGCTTAGAAGTCAAGACAAAGAAGCATTAGTGAAAGGTGCTTAGAAGTGAAGACACAAGACATTAGTGAAAAGTGTCTTGTAGATCTAGTCAATGGCATTAGTGAAAGGTGCCTTAGATGTACATTCGATATGGTGTGTTTCGATGTACAAGATAGACTAGTATTAGATCCAAGGATGTTGATATCCTTGATGATGTTGTAAAGGAGTAGATCTCCTTTGGGATTAGTCGTTGGTGTAGTGTGGTAGTAGTTCTTCCATTGCAATGGAACTAGGTGCTTAGCCTAGTACCTAATAAAGGGTAGGCGACGTTGTGAAGGTGTAGTTCACCTTGGAGTGAAAGAACTAGGTACTTAGCCTAGTACCTTATAAAGGGTAGGCGACGTTGTGTAGGTGTGGTTCACCTTGAGTGAAAAACCCGGTGGTTAGCCTAGCACCGGAAAAAGGGTAGGCGACGTTGTGAAGGCTTCTCCGCCATAAGGAGATTGGTGTAGTGATTACGAACTCTCGAGTAGGTGACTCGGGGAGTGGAGTAGGGCAAGGAAGGTGTCCTTGTAGCTGAACCACTAAAAATACTCGTGTTGTGGTTTTGTGCTTCTTACTCTTATCTTTTCATTACTTACCTTTATATGCTTGTTTATCAACATCCAACACACACATCCAAATAGATTGACATAAATCGATCTAAATAGATTAAAAGGAAGTTTTAATTGGCAAAACTATTCAACCCCCTCCCCCCTTCTAGTTTTCCACAATTGGCATCAGAGCTTCGTTACCAAGTTTCTTAAAGTATATTGTACTTTAAAAACTTAATACGATCCATGGTTAATTGAAAACTACAAGGAAGGTTTTTCATAAAAACAAACACCATGTCTTTTAAAACTATATGTTTGGATGTTGATTCGATAACAACATTTTTTTTTCTTATTTACTTTTTCATTTAATTGCACTAATCTTCTTTGTCATGTTGATTAGTCAAAACTCATACCCACCAAGCTTTAGGAGTCGCTTGGTAACAAGAATACCTTCCTTAAGAAGGTATCTTAAACTCAAAGGAGCGGGAATCGTCTAAGTGACATTTGCTGTGTCATTTGTAAAGACATTCCTAAGTGCGCTAGAGGTATGATTTTCTTTTTACTTTGCTTGATAATTAAGTATACCTATTTAGGTATTTATATGATTATCTTTTTGTGCTCATACATGTTTTTCATGAAGCTTCATTAGGAAGCCTTTCTTCACACATACGTGTTTTATTTCTCGTCTATAGTCATAGTATATAAAACTTATGTTTTATTTATTTCTAATCCAATAATAAAACAAAACATGAATTTCAAAAATTCCCCTTTCCCTATTTATAATCCCACCGTCGGCCACTCTACCAAACCCTCACTTTTTTTCAAAATCTTCCAATTTCAAAAATTTCCTTTCATTCAAAAATTTCATCTTCCTCCTCATTTCATCTCAACCGAAACCAAGAAAGATCCGTCATCAACATGGTTTACATCGCACTCGTGCTCATCGCTCTAACACTCATCGCACTTGTGTTCCCTATGATGAAGTTCACATACGGAGACATTTACTTTGTGTTGTTAATCTATATTGGGGTTATATACCCAATCCTTTGTATCATCCTAAGCATTGAAATGCAATATTATTAATAATCTAGTTTATCTAGGTTATCTTTATCATAATGTGTTTGTCACTTATTTTGATTTATATGTTTTGTATTCTTTCGTGATACATTAGAAGTCATGTATGCATGCTAAAAGAAAATGTAGGATAAAACATATTTCGTGGTATAATAACTGTAAAAACTATGTTTTTATCAAAACTGTTTCTGCTGCTACAGATTCACGGATCCCGGAAGATATACTAGCCGGATCCCTTTTGTAAAAGAACCGTGGGATCCGTCCTACTGGAAAACAGTCTTCATGCAAGATTAAAAACCAATATCTTTATAAATATAATAATCCACTAGAAAGTCAAAACCTTGAGTAAGTTAAAGTGTTAAATACCATTGTTAATAAAAATCTAGTAAAAACATTAGATTATCATACGTTGACCACAAACATCTCCTTTTATTAACTTATCATTTCTATAGGTTCAACTATGACGCATGACTATGAGTTTGATTTTTCACTCACTAGCGTCTACACTCCGAACATCTCTCTCGAACCCAACACGCCTGGCAATCATGTCCGTGGGTTCAATAATCTCGAAAACCGTCACTTCCATGAAGGACGTATTGTAGACACCTCTTTACAATTCGAAGAAGGTATCAATACCTCCTTCCGAGCCATAGGACTAGAATGTCTTCTTGAAATCAACGGGAAGATATGTCCAAGATTCATAATGGAATTTTTCCGTCAAGTCGAACTCGTTTGTAACGAGGATCGCTCTTTATCTCTTTGGTTTTATATCAAAAACCAAAAGTTCGCTCTAACCCTTGGGCATTTTGCTCACATCCTCCGGATTCCAAATCATGGACAATGTGCCTTCACCGAAGATTGGTCTCTTGATTCTCTCTTCAACTTTCGTGAAGAAAATAGTCCATATTGTTCACACATACCCTCTGCGGAAGATTTAAATCGCATAATATGCAAACCTCGACCATATTACTCCGATCCAAACATTATCTTTACAAGGGATATCCAAGAAGAGTACAAGCCTCTTGCACTCATCCTACGTGAAAATGCTTGGAGTCTTAGGGGAAATCGAGAAATTCTTCCCGCTTGTTGTGCTCACATGTTGTACTGTTTGCTAACACAACAACCTTACAATCTCGCCTACTTCTTTGCAAGGCGAATCGCAAATCTTCAAGGCTCCAAGAATAAACTCATCCCTTATGGAATGTTCTTGACATGCCTCTATCATAATGTTATGCACTTTCATTCTCAATTTCAAAGTCCGTTGTACGTACTTGTGAACAAGATGATGGAACCACTAAACATATCTCTCATGAAGACCTTCTTCATTCTTGATTCCACCAACACTCATCAATCACATAATGATCCTCCTAGCGAAAACACTCAAGGAAACTCTTAGTATTCCAAAATAGGATCAAATCTCTTGTACTCGTGCTTTATCAATGTAATCCAATTTCTTTCATGATATAAAATATCTTGCATTTGATATGTTAGTATTAGAACTCTTTTTAGACTATCCTTGAGATATAATGCATTGCCAAGATCATTGCATAACTTTAGTAAAGGTCCTGCTGAGCAGATAAACGGATCCCAATAATTGTACTAGACGGATCCCTACTCTTAAGGAACCGTGGGATCCGGCGAACAGAAAATGAAATTGCAAGCATTATATTTCAAACATATCCTTAGAACATCTCACACCAAGCTAAACATAGTGTCTTAAGGCAAGTTAAGTCCTTATCAAGATAGGTTGATCCTTCCTATTCACACATCACACTCTAAGACGCTTATAGATCTACCATTTCATCTTTAACCGATTACTCTTCCGCTCTCAAACTCTCACTTCATTTTCTACTTGATCCCTCACATCTAGTCTTAGAAATCTTTTGATTATGGCAAAATTGATCATAAATCATCCTCACCTGAAAATTGATCAAAGTTAATCAAAATCTAGTTTTCCATCTCAAAGCTTCTAGGATATTTTCCAAAACACTATCCTAAGACACAATCTGATCTCTAGGATCATTTAGCTTCAATTGACACTCTAAATCTTTAGTGTCATCCTTGCTCATCCATTGGTACTCTTGAAAGTTCTAAATCCTTCCATTAGCTACATCATTCATTACCTTCAAGTACTCAAGCACCTCTTCATTTAAAACACTTAGGAGGACTGAAACACTCAAGATGATATAGGTCTTAGATCTTAGAAACATCATTTCCACTTTTTCATAGCTGCTGAGAGCCGGATCCCTAAGATTAGCCTAGACGGATCCCTCTGAGGAGGGAACCGTGGGATCCGGATGACAGTTTAGGTCAAATCTTGCTAAAACAATCATTTCAACTCATCTTCCTAACTCAAACACTCCATCTCATCTTAAATGAGTTCCTAGAACAGTGCAAACTCTGAAGTTGACTCTTGTGCATGTTAATCATCACATTCCAATGAATCTTAGTGGCTTAAGGCTTAAATGCACTTGCCAAATATCTTGGTTTATAAACCACCTTGTTAGGACCTCCATAGTCATCACTCTCATCCTAACTTTCAGCTCTTGCAACCTCTTAAAATCATCTCATCATGAGGAAAACCCCAAGTAGTAACCTATCCACCAAAGAACCACCCATGAAAAAGGCTCGTGTTATACACGAAATCTCTTCAACCAAATCATCTCCGGTCAAGACAACAAATGATAGGATCCTTCATAATCCAATCAAACCAATTCCTAAAAGGATAGTACCCACAAAACTACCTATGCCAAACACCACCATACCTCCTAGGCCAAACAATATCATCTCCACCAAACCATCACCATTGGTTCCTAGAGCTATTTCATTTACATCCCCACTATCATCACCACACCTCTACAATTTAGAGGACTTGCCTCCTAGGCCGTCTCATCCGCTTCCGCCGACAACATTCTCCTCATTAGGAGGAATAATGGTTCAAAATCAAGGTATTGAGTCAACACTTGCTCCGGCTTCCTTTTCGCCGTTTCCATCATATAATCCCATTTGGATTATGAGAAATCATCAAAGTCAACCAACCAACCATATGGATGTTGACACTTCTCTACCACCACCATCATTCTTGGTTGAGTCATTCTCAAATGTACCTCCACCAATTCCTCCATCGTTTGAAGCTTCGCAAGCCGCTTCACTTGATCCTTCGCATCAAGCCATTTCATTTCTTCCACCACCACTACCTAGCAATGACAAAGATTGCTATCATTGTCAACATATTGAAAGTTTGATACATGAAGTATGAGAAGACCAACGTTTCATGTTCTATCATCTCCTAACGTTTGACGAGATCAAATCTAAACAAAACTTGAGCTAGAAGATTTTTAGTGGTGTCCTAGCATCAAGCGATAGTTGGTTTAGAAATTTCTAGTAATGTATTTTCTTATTTTCTTAGTTTTTAGAGCCATGTATATCATAACTCTAGTTTTATTAAATGGAATTACATGCTACTTGTTATTTTTCTGAGCATATGATTACCTTGTATTCATATCTCATTTTTGTGATAACATTACTTGTTATATCACCTTTCTTTGAAATTAAACAGCTAAAACGGATCCCTCAGAATTGCCTAGACGAATCCCTACTAGGAGGGAACCGCGGGATCCGTGAGACAGAAAGCTTTCTTTCTACTAACTTGGACCACATTTGCAGGAAATTGTGAATTATACTTGCTTTCTAACCTTTGTTTTGTAGTTATTCAATTTACACATGAAGACTTTGACATCCCAAAGCTAGGGGAGCTTTATGTCAAAGCAATACATTGCAAATTACTTGCAATACTAGGTTTACATTTTGTGACATCCCCTTGCATAATTGCAATCATCAAGGGGGAGCACATTCGTCTCTTAGACGAAATCTTTTGCAAACTTATTTGCAAACAAACTAGATTAGTATCACTTACTTGATGCCCTTACATAGGGATGGACTCGTCAATGGGGAGTAAAGACGAGATCCTTTCCCGTTACTTGCTTTCTATCTCTTTTTATTTTTTATTTTATTTCACACGTTTTTCTTAAAAACGATGTGTTGCTTTCCTTCAAACACTTTTTGTTTCGACAAAAAGGGAGAGAAGAAAGTAAAAACTACAAATTCAAACTTTTACGAATTTTAGCTTTTCCTTAAAATAATTTTATGTTTTTTCATCAACAAAAAGGGGGAGATTGTTAATACAAATAAGCCATAAAAACGTTTATTTATATTTTACGATCTTCTAATGTTTGTCGATAACAAACGTAAAATCATATTAACGAAACAAATAAACTACGTAAATGGTTTGAACTAATAGTTTCTAACATATTCACATTTTCACATAAAACACTAAAACAAGTATAAGTGATTTTATGATTTAGATACATATGTACAACAACTAGTGTTTATATATTGGGTTAACATATTCTTAAACTAAGTATACTAAAATGGGTAAAAACATGTAAATACTAAAATGGGTAATAACTAGCAAATGGTATTGACTCATAACCTATGGTTTTATATATACCACTTAACCAAGTTCATTGTATCCTTAAGATACATTGTATCTAGAAAGAAAACCATGGATCAACCCATAACCCATGACCCATAACCAAAAATACCCATGGGTAAAGAGGAGCGTTCCACGGATCCCTAGCTTTGTGCTAGCCGGATCCCTTGTGGTAGGGATCCGTGGGATCCGGGGAATAGTAGGATTTTTCCTCTATAAATAGTGAGCCATTTCTTCATTATAACTCACCCCTTTCTAACATACTTTCTCCCCTGAGTTAAATCTCACTAACCTTAGATCCAAGAGATCTATTTGTAGTTTTGTTTTTGTGTGATCTTTTAGGTTCCTCTTAAAGGCAAGATCACCACCTTTGAAGTCGAGCAAGCTCAAGTCCATGAGTTGCCATGCTTCCTCATCATCAAGGCTACTGAAGTCTTCTTGTTGATGATTCCTTTCTTTCCTCAAAGAAGTGTAGTGTTGAAGACATTAGTGAAAGATGTCTCAAGTGTCAAGACGAAGATATTAGTGAAGGTTATCTATCGTCTATAGGATAAGCACTTGTGGTAGGTGCTTAGAATTCAAGACAAAGAAGCATTAGTGAAAGGTGCTTAGAAGTCAAGACAAAGAAGCATTAGTGAAAGGTGCTTAGAAGTGAAGACACAAGACATTAGTGAAAGGTGTCTTGTAGATCTAGTCAAAGGCATTAGTGAGAGGTGCCTTAGATGTACATTCGATATGGTGTGTTTCGATGTACAAGATAGACTAGTATTAGATCCAAGGATGTTGATATCCTTGATGATGTTGTAAAGGAGTAGATCTCCTTTGGGATTAGTCGTTGGTGTAGTGTGGTAGTAGTTCCTCCATTGCAATGGAACTAGGTGCTTAGCCTAGTACCTAATAAAGGGCAGGCGACGTTGTGAATGTGTAGTTCACCTTGGAGTGAAAGAACTAGGTACTTAGCCTAGTACCTTATAAAGGGTAGGCGACGTTGTGTAGGTGTGGTTCACCTTGGAGCGAAAGAACCCGGTGGTTAGCCTAGCACCGGAAAAAGGGTAGGCGACGTTGTGAAGTCTTCTCCGCCATAAGGAGATTGGTGTAGTGATTACGAACTCTCGAGTAGGTGACTCGGGGAGTGGAGTAGGGCAAGGAAGGTGTCCTTGTAGCCGAACCACTATAAATACTCGTGTTGTGGTTTTGTGCTTCTTACTCTTATCTTTTCATTACTTACCTTTATATGCTTGTTTATCAACATCCAACACACACATCCAAATAGATTGACATAAGTTGATCTAAATAGATTAAAAGGAAGTTTTAAATGGCAAAACTATTCAACCTCCCCTTCTAGTTTTCCACAAACTCCTTTTGGTTTTGGTGTCTTTGCCACAATAGGTTCTTTGCAACCTTATTTATTGTGTCCAGGTTTATGGTAATTTGTACAATGCATTAGAACACCTACTTTAGACACTCTTGTACCACTACCACCCTCACCTTTAGCTCTGATTCTCATCTTTCTAGGCCTATCAGGCATTTTTTTAGGTATTGGTGGTAAGACATTTGAGTACATGCTCTGATCAGGCCAAAAATCCATACCACCAACAGGTTTTAAGTTCAAGTTGTTGTAAGCTACATAATACATGTCTATCCTAAACCATTCATGGACATAAGCCTCAGGTAACCTATTCATAAACAATATGACCTTTGTGGAGTGAACACACGGTATACCTGAAAGTTGCCACATCCTGAAACTGCAAGTCCTCTTTGTTTCATCAACAGTGAATCCATCACTCCCTTGTCTCACCTCAAACACATTCCCACCAGTTGGTATCACATGCCAAAACCTGCATATGAAAGTTATCAGTTTGAATCAAACTATGACAAATTGAAAGTGCAGGTTAATGGACACAAACCTTTGTTGGTATTTCAGCAATTCCAATCTTTTTTGAATGTTGGGACACACTCCAGGGTTCCACTTCACAATAATCTCCCTCATCTTCTGCATCCTTTCAAGAACAATCACTCTAATAGCCTCTAACATGGTGATCAGTGGCTTATGCCTAACACCTATAATCACACTATTAAAGCATTCACTAAACCTATTTTCAACTGCTTCACAACCTCTGTCAACCTCAAAGAATGCTCTGGACCATGTCTTGGGATTCTTATCCATGAGAAACTTATGTGCACCAGGGTTGGCCTTTTTAATCTTATCCATTATTTTATTGAAAAGTTGAGGGTATGATGCTTTAGATGCTGCCCAGAATAGATTCCTAAACTCCATTCCAGTGTAATGTTTCTTAAAGCCTTCATATATATGTCTTGCACATTGCCTATGCTCATCATATGGCATGACTAGTTTCACAACTTCAATAAGACCCTACAAAGGCATGTTATTGTGTTAGATCATATTTAACATTATAATAACAAGTACCTAAAAAATAAATGTCTTTTGCATACCTTGTGTTGATCAGATATCAGAGTTAGACCTTGACCTTTTACTTTACCCAAATATTCTTCAAGCAACTCTAAAAACCAACTCCAGTTATCTTTATTTTCAACATTTACTACTGCCCAAGCCACAGGGTAAATGTGGTTATTCCCATCTCTTCCAATTGCAGCAAGAATTTCACCTTGATTAGGACTTTTCAAAAAACAACCATCTAATGCTATAACTGGCTTACATCCTGCTTTCCATCCATTAGCTAATCCAGCAAAACAAACATAAAACCTATCAAAATATGTTTTGTTATCTGGGTTGACTGTCACTCCCAACTTCACAGTTGACCCAGGATTGGTTTCTAAAATAGCTTTCCCATATGATCTCAGCATACCATAGTGTTCTTCTACTGTCTTTTCATTCTCTGTCAAAGCAAATTTCTTTGCATTTGCACATTGATTAGGTGTAACCTTACACTTAGGGCTCGTTTGGTTCGCAGAATGTTTTTGACGGAATTGGAATCTGTTTAAGGAATTGGAATGTGAAGGAATGGAATGTTAGAAATTGAAATACTAAGGATTTAAAATATGACGGAATTGAAATCTGCAAATACTAGCGCATGTTTGGTTGAAAGAATTAAATGAGAAAAAACAATTATATTAAAATATTTAAAATTTAATTTTAGTTTAAGATTAATAAACTAAATATTATTTAATAAATAAATTACTTATCAAATTATAATAATAATTTTTTTATATAAAATACAATTGTATTTTTTAAAGTATAAATTAAAAAAGTAAGCTATAAATAAATTATATTTAATTTTAAAAAAAAAATTTAAATATAATAATATTAAAAAAAATTTAAATAAATAATAATTTATATTCAATTTTAAATAAATAATAATTTTTAAATCTTAATAACATGGTTGTTTATAAAAAATAATAATAATAACAATAATAATTAAATGAATGTTTATAATAATAATAATAATAATAATAATAACAATAATAATAAAATAATAATAATAATAACAATAAAATAATAAATAATAAATAAAAATAAATAAAAATTTAAAAATTTAAAAAAATAATAATAAATAATAAAAAATAAAAATAAAATAAATAAAATAAATAATAATAATAATAATAATAATAATAATAATAATAATAATAATAATAATAATAATAATAATAATAATAATAATAATAATAATAATAATGATAAATAAAGATAATATGAATTCCATGGAATTGTAAACAATCATTCTCATATTGCCATGAAATATTGAATTCCATATATATGGGATTTTGAAGGAATTTCATTCCATTCCATTTGCCAACCAAACACAGTAAGGAATGGAATTCAGATTCCAAATTCTTTAAATTTTCAACCAAACACGTTATGGAATGGAATTGGATTCCAATTCCACCAGAATCCTTAGGATTCCGCTGAACCAAACGGGCCCTTATACTTTTTCATCACTAGGTCAGCTATACTAGCCAACCTAATCTCAGGGTTATCCCTAATCTTTTCACCAAAGACTGTCCCTATCCACTTATAGCTGACCAATGAGCCAAACTGGAAATTCCTAACACATGTATGCTCATCAACTAATGTTTTCACCTGAAAAGTTTTCTCTTCTGACATCCAACTAGCATAACATCTCCAAGGACATTTTGGCACTTCATTACTACTAACACTAGGATATCTTATTTGCTTCCTTTGTTTACCAGTATCTGGATCAGCCACCCTTTGAGGTCTTTGTCCACACCTAGCCACAACCATGTTTGAAGTACTCTTCTCATACCATAGTGAGAAGCCATTAGCCAAAGCGTAGAATGTCAAACACTCCTTGAACTTGTTCACAGTCACATACTTTAAACCAACCTGCAATTGTAACATAACATTTGTTAATATTCATCATTAATAAACAACATATAAAATTTGAATTTAAGTATGCTTAACATAATTACCTATGGTTTCCTCAGACTCCAGTGTGTACTTTCATCATACATGAGGTACCTTTCAATACTTGTTTGAGCAGTAATGAAAGGGTATTGAGTGTTTCCATCCTCATCAGTAGCCTTAAGCCTTCTTAGTAGCTCATCCATGAAAAAATCATGATCAGTCCTAATATCAGCAGCACAAGTAGAATTTAAAGGCATACTGTTTGCTTCATTTGGCTCTTCCATCTGCTCTACCTTATCCCTATTAGCTTTGATCCTATTTCTAAGCTCAATCAATTACTCTTCACCAGGACTAAGATAATCAACTGACTTATCACTATCATACTCCCAATCATAATTTCTATCAGAATCACTATCATTTTCAATCACCCTAGCTGCACCGCTAGTACTAGCTCTATGACTCTGCTCAGAAGATGCACCACTAGTACCTACACCACTAGTCCTTGGTCATCTTGTGTTACATTAGGTTGGTGAGAAGATTCACCTTGAGTTTCCTCAGACTCCATCTCAGCCCAAGCCTCCATCTCACCTAAGCTAAAATCATTGCAATACCTTTTTTTGGACTGACTTTACTTTTAGCAACACTAGCATCCTTACCTGTTCTATCTACTTTACCTAAGTACTCAGATAAGTCCATATCAAAGTGATTCAGATATACATCAAGCTCACCAAATACAACAGCAACATCAAACATATAGTTTAACTCACTATCATTTGTGACTCTAACTAAACCATCCTCCAACTCATGCTTTGGGACTCTGTAATACACCCCTTCAATCTCTGTTTCAATTTTTTCTTCAAGATATTGGGCAAACTCTATATAAGGCATCCTTTTTATTGACATTGGACTGACAACACCATGAACATACCTAAGGGGTGAATGGCTGAAATACCCATCCCAGTTTATAACTAACATGTGCTGAACTGTATGAAGTATCATTCTGAAACAAAGACCATACACTAAAATTAGGGCATCCTGACTATATTATACATTTAGGATTAAAATACAATTAACACATTCAAACATAATTACATACCTGAATTTTTACCAGAAACATAAACAATTGAAAGGGGGAAACGCTGAGTTTTCAATTTTGTGGAATAGGGTTTGTGAGGGGAAAACGGGGTGGAAATGGGATTACTGATTTGGGGGGAAAACGAAAACGTTTTATTTACTTTATGTACTTAGTTTTAATAGTTTCGAATATTGGCAAAAAAAGGCCCCCCACAATGCTAAAACGAGAAGAGTTGGATTAATCGGGTAATAAAAGGATTAAGTGTGCCACGTGTCAAGTTTGGTTAGAATAAGGGTAATTAAGAAAGTTTTTGGTTTTAATAGGAAAATTAAGAGTTTATTGTCACAATAGTAAAATGTGGAAAGTTCATGTATTTTTTGGACCATTAACCCAATATTTAAACCACAAAAACTTTTTTGATACTAACAACCCTAAAAGACCTAATGATGATGGGAGAGTGTCTTCCAATGATGATGGCACTGAGTTGAATCCTCTTAATGAGGATGGTAACTCTGTTGCAATTTCCATAGAAGAAAATACACACCCTGAGGGCACTGTTTCCCCTGAAACAGACTCCATTGACATCAACTCTTATGTTAGTTCTGATTCTGACTCTAATGAGTCCAATCCTGAACAAGGAGGCTTGCAAGCCATCACTACAAGAAGGTCAACCAGACCTTCTAGAATGCCCAAAAACCTTAATGACTTTATCATCGAAGGCAAAGTTAAATATGGCATAGAAAAAGTGGTGAATTATTCTAATATTGATTCTGATAGTTACTGTTTTGCTTCCAATCTGAATAAAAGTGTAGAACCTACATGTTATGAGGAAGCCATTCTTGATCCTAATTGGATTGATGCTATGAATGCTGAAATTGAGGCTTTAAATGAAAACAAATCTTGGATTATAACCACTATGCCTGCTAACAGGAAACCCATTGGGTACAAATGGATTTGGAAAATCAAATACAAATCCAATGGTGAAATAGACAGATATAAAGCAAGGCTTGTTGCCAAAGGGTTTAACCAAAGAGAATGCATAGATTACAATGAAACTTTTCTATCTGTTGAAAAAATGTCTACAGTTAGACTTCTTATTGCTTTAGCTGTTAAGAATAAATGGCCTCTTTTCAAACTTGATGTTAACAATGCCTTCCTTTATGGTGAGCTTGATGAGGATATATATATGTATAGATATATATATATATATATATATATATATATGTATATATATATATATATATATATGACTATTCCAAAAGGTTTTTTTGATGAAAACAACAAAAACATGGTTTGCAAACTTACCAAATCCCTATATGGCCTCAAGCAAGCTTCCAGAAAATGGATTGAAAAACTTGTTAGTGTTCTCAAAGAACATGGTTTTGTTCAATCTGTGAGTGACCATTCTTTATTTACAAAATCCAAGGATAACAAGTTTATAGGCTTGCTTGTTTATGTTGATGACATTGTCCTTACACGTAACTGTGTTAATGAAATTGAACAGTTCAAAGTTTTTTTTTTAAAACTAAGTTCAACATAAAAGACTTGGAGTCACTCAAATTTTTTCTGGGAATTGAAGTAATAAAAACTGGGGATGATATCTGACTCTCTCAAAGGAAATACTGTCTTGAGCTCCTAAAAGAATTTGGTCTCCTTGGGTGTAAACCTGTGTCTACACCTATGGAACCTAACTCCATGCTTCCTTTTATTCCATCTAAGGATGACCCTTTACTTGATAATATAATTGGGTACTAAAACCTGCTTGGAAAACTAATTTATCTTACTCACACTAGACCAGGCATATCATACTCAGTTCACTGTCTTGCTCAGCGTATGCACACCTCCTTAAAGTCTCATCTGGACTCTGCTCTGAATGTTTTAAGATATTTAAAATGTGCTCCAGGTAAGGGCCTAAGGTATGACCATAGCAGTTTTAATAATGTTCTTGAAGGATATAGTGATGCAGATTGGGCAAAATGTATCGAAACCAGGAAATCTGTAAAGGGTTACTGTGTTTTCTTTAACAAGTGTTAAATATCATGGAAAAGCAAAAAACAAAACACTCTTTCAAAATCATCAACAGAAGCTGAATACAGATCTATGGCTGTTGTAGCCTGTGAAATTATTTGGGTTCAAAAAATCTTAAAAGACCTAAATGTTGACATTAATATTCCTGTCAACCTGTTTTGTGACAACAAATCTGCTTTACAGCTTTCTGTTAATCCTGTGTTCCATGAGAGATCTAAACACTTTGAAACCGATATCCAATTTATCCGAGAAAAAATTGGAAAAGGTGTTTTGAGTGCCAACAAAATTGGCTGCTCAAACCAAATTGCAGACGTATTAACTAAACACTTTCCAGTGTATCACCACAAATTCCTTTGTGATAAATTAAAATTATTTGACATGTTTGGGAAACAGATTAAGGGAGAATGTTCCAAAGCACCTAAATAATTTGTATCTCAAACATGTCCATGTTGTTATCTCACTTGTGAGTCGTGTGTGCAGGCTCATGTTGATGGACTAAAAATGGACATGTTATTTCTGCTCAAATAAAGAAACCAAAGTGTTGCTTCTTATGTAAAAAGATAAAAAGATGAAGGGGCTCTTTTGTCTCTTCCATGCCTTTATAATGAGTCCCCTCCTTAGGGTTTACTCACCAACTCATACGCAGCACTCTTCACTGCTGCTCTCTCTCTCACTAAACATATGTGTATTGTGATTTGTTGATCCCTTTCAATCTCTGTGCACTAGTTTGAATATTGTCTTAGGCAATCTGTGCCGACTATTGTAACTCACTCTTGAATAAAGGTTTACTTATTGTTCTGTCTATCTCTTTGATACCATCGCACATGTTGTTACTTGATATGGGCTTTAGCTTACCTAACAAGTTGACAAGTGTAATCTGTGACATGACTGTCGAGTTTTTAAACATAAACAAAAGAGCAAAAGAAGCTATTCTCACCATTTACAGGTTTTACAAAACAGTGAATATATAACTTGGTAACATTGTTCCAAAACCATAACATCAACGGGGTTCGGATCCTAACCCACTACATTAATCCTAGTACCATACTCACTAGAAGCAACATTCGAGACCCAACTCCACTGACCGAAAAAACTTGTACAAATTCTCGCTAAATTCTTCCTCTTCACAATATAACACAAGCACATCAACTTCAAATAAGCAAGCATTACAACAAAAAAAAGGAAAACAAAAACTTCATTAATTATTCATTACACTACCAATTTAGTGGATGTACTTCATTAAATCACTAATTCATTAGTTAGAAATTACACAACTAATTCATTAGTTTCTAGGCAATTTTGCATCAAACGTGGCAGCAATGCCTCTTCCCGATCCCCACTGTAAATAGTATTCCTCCAATTGGTGAAGTTCCCACAGTGGCTCCATCACTGCCTCAAATGTGGGGCGGTCAACCCTGCCCCTAACCCATGTTATCTCACCATGCTCTAAAGTAACACTTTGGATGCCATGTACATCTGAAAGTGTTGTTACGAACTTCATCCGGTCTGCACCAACCCTCACCCCAAGAACCAAGTCCTCTAACCCATCATCTTTCATCGCTTGTGGTACTGACCAACACTTACCAATTGTAGTTACTTACTTAGTTACTAAAGAAAGATGGATGAAGTTATGGGGTTTATATAGATGAAACGAAGAAATGTGATTGGTTAAAACAAAAACACACGGATTGAAGATTGAGACCATTGGATTGAGTTTGAAATGATCCAATGGTGCATATGTTTGATCCGTGTGTGATGGTTTCAACCAATAAGAGAGAAGGTGCCATTGCAGAAAATGGGAGGGAGAGAAACAGAGCAGGGGTGATTACAATGCACCTGAAAATAGGAATAAACCGGAAGGGACCGACTAGTTATATATTATCATTCCCATGTTGGGCCGGGCCTGGGCTTACTCTTATGAACGTTTTTATATTAGTAGTACCTACCTACAACTATAAGGATAATTTGTCTAGTTTCAAAATCTTAAATAACAAAAGTATTTTCGTTACTTTGAAAAAAGTCTTATAACTTTTATGCTAATCAAATAGCATAGTTTTTCAAAAAGTATATATGTAATTTTTATCTATTTTTGTTCGTGTCGTATTTTTCTTCTTTTTCAAAAAGTATATATGTAATTTTTATGTACATTTAATTTTTACATATTTAAGCTCTTGGACCCGAACACCTTACGTACAACATCCTAACACAAGATAGTTGAATACCCTAAACGCTTGTCGAGCCACATCAATTATGCGTAAATTGTAATACACCAATATAGCATCCCACAAGGTGCCTTTTAAGCTTCTTGCTCTTACGAACCACTAAAAATATGGGCACACTTAGTAGCAACTAGTTGTTGTTCATTGATAACCCGTATTCTATATTCACAAAATAAATTGGACATAACATTTTTGTCGACCTAAGGTTCTGCTTTGCAATATTTGTTGGGTTTCTTCATTTGTTCCATGTACATTTACATCCTTCATATTTTTCATATTGTTACATTGCATCAAGTGGTTCTTGTAAGCGCTATTATAGCCCCTTGTACTTGGCCTGTTCTCTCGCATTTGGGGAATTAATGGTTTTTAGCTAGCATTTTTAATTAAAACCGGTCCAAAATCGCACCGAACTAGCTAGAGATATCATACTTGGTCCGGCATGCGGTTCCAACTATAGCAATAACAAAATATGTTACTTGGTCAAGTGTGGTTATGAGCTCTAGCTATAGCAATTACAGGCTTTTTGCTATGTATGATTCACTCCGAGTATCCAACACTATTACTTGTATTATTTTATTTTAGTGATTTTCCAATCATTGAAGCACAACGTGTTATTCACTTGTGAGCTTTTGATGTCACATACATTTTTAGCTTTGATGTAGTAAAGGATGATACTATATGCTTTGTTAGATGGAGTATAAAGTATTGGTGCAACTGAAATTTGTTTAAATATGTGCCATGGAAACCTTTTTGTTTTGAGCTCGTTTAAGGACTCGGATTGACCGCCTAATGAGTTTTCTCCAGGATTTTTCTTACGCTGATGCTTTCCGGCCTTGTACCTTATTATCCACATTCTGCACTCGATTATTTATGTGTCTTGGTTTGATCTCTCAATGCATTCTTTTCTGGATACAGTTACTCGCCACTATAAAAACGGTACGTTTTTTACTTTCTTGAATCTCTGTTAAGGTGTTATACGATGTGGCATATGTGTGGATACTTGGTTCTGCAAAGAATATATATGTGGCAGAAAACAACTCTTTAGACGCTGCTCATTGTCCTTCCAACCACCAGTTTGTCAACGTCCAATCACAGGTAAATCACTTTTCTCAGTATCTCCAATCCTCATTGTTATCAGCAAGTTAATAACATTCTAAGAATTAACCTTAGCATAAAAGTCATCATTTTCTTTTCTTTTTTTCACACCACACATCATGGTAATGCAGTAAAACCAACAAATTTATCAATAAACTAAAATAGATGTATATTAATATAACTTGCTAGCCATGTTTATTAAAAACAGAACTAGTTAAATACGTCTCAAGAAACGTTAAAACAAACAATCCAGCCAAAAACAAAAAGTAAAGAAGATGTATTACTTCTCAGAACAGACTAAAAAGTAAAAACATAGATGGTGTAGGAAACGCAAGCAGCTTCTAAAAGGTCCAAAAAGCGATAGATTCCTGCATCCTGAAACTAGCACCGATTTATCAGCAAGAAAAATTTCGACGAAAAATGTTGTTGTAGAAATAAATCCAGCCTACTATACCTGTGGTTCATAACAACAATGACAAATAGTGAATTTTTATTATGAAAACTTCCCAATACTATATATATGCAAAATTATCCACTAAACGACTCCAGCGAGTAATTGCAAACGATATGTATATATGATTGATGACAACTAAAAACAAAGTGAAACCAAATGAAAATATCGATCAATTTTTACCTTAATTTACATTGGGCATCGGTGAAACTAAACTCTCAACAAAGGTATGTGCTCTAGATTTATGATCAAACTTCTGAATCTTTAAAAATGAACTATTCGTGGAATCATACAAAACCAATTCGTTCTCGAGTTCCAACAAATATTTTCCATCATGTGTAATACACAAAGGCATAAAATCTTCAGGAATCTCAATATTAGTTACGTGCGGGATGGAAAACAATTTAGTCCAAGAATCTTGCACTCCATAATCCTTCATCACCCATATATCCGAGTGATTTCCATGATAATCACAAACCACGCACAACCATTCTCCCAAAGTACAAAAAGTCAATCCATCATAACCTTCATCATACACAGGTTGCAAAATTTCGCCAAATGTCTCAGTTGCTAAATCAAAAGAAACTATAATCCACATATTATTAGGTAACCAATCCTTATGCTCAGTCACCCAATGAATAGCTCCATTCAAAAAAATTCCACACTCTGGTTTTGGAATACCACACGTAAAATCACCAAGTCTTTTCCAGTTTCCAGATCTCAACGAGTATATCTTGACTTCGGCCGTGGCTCCATTTTTCCAAAGACCAGAAATTCCTACAACTTTGTAATCATCACTAGACTCATCGTACCCAAAACCAAACCCAACATACGAGCCACGTTCACCGGTAAAACCGCACCATGGCAATTTATTCAGACTTCTAGTACTAGGGTTCCAAATGAAAATAAAATATGTGCTTAAAATTATGCATAACAAACCATTGCACGAACCGCATATAGTAGCATAAATATGACGAGTGATTTCGAATGGAAAATCAAGCTCTACGACGTTATAATTAGCAGATTCACCCAAAATTGCATGATCATAAAGACCAAAACTCTTTGAGTGTTTATCGAAGAAAACTATTCGATAGTGAGTGTTGCATGGTGCTAAAGTTAAATGAGATTTAATGAAACGTTGGTTCGATATTAAAGAGTACCATTGTTTGCAAACAGACTTACATCGTAACAACGATTTAACCGGAAGCTTCAACAAGATCTCGAAAATGATCTCTGTCGGAACCCAATGTTCGTATGACATTGGCACTTTTTTTTCTCCACCTAAAGATTTGCTTTGTGATATTTGTAGGGATCTTTTTTTCATTTACCATGTATATTTTCAGTTTACATCCTTCATACTTTTCATATTGTTACATTGTATCTAGTGGCTCTTGTAAGTGCTAATATAGCCCCTTGTAGTTGCTTGTTTTCCCCAATCTTGGGAATAATGGTTTGTGTCTTGCAACTTTTCACTCGTCCAAAATTGTACCAAACTGTAGTAAGCATACTTGATCCGGTTTGTAGTTCCAACTATAGGGAGAAAAAGAAAATTGATCGTAAGTGTAGTGTTCACGGTAAAAATGTAAAAAGACGTAGGTTAGGAGTGGCACTCAGTTTCAGTTATAGCAAAACCTGTTTTTCACGTCAAATATGATCTCTTTCGATAGGGTCCAACACGTTTGCTTGTACGCTTTTACTTTAATGATGTTGTCATTCAAAATAATTTTGCTTGAACTATCAAGAGTTCAAGACAGGTTTTAAGACATGTTTTAAAAAAAATAGTCTGGGTTGATTAGGGGCAAAAAGTTTGTAATTTTCATCACTTTATTTTTTTTTTACTTTTTTATAGTTCCACAATTTTTTGCACCTATACCACCTATCTCACAAATGTCTTCAGTGAGGCTTAAAACCACAAACTCTAGGTTGATGGGCAACTTACATACCACTTGACCAAATGCCTTGAGTTGTAATTTTCATTATTAAAGTGTGAGAGATATCAAATTCAATTTCTACTATATGCAAATAACTTTAAAGTGGTAACGTCAACATCCTGAAAAGAAAAGATTTTACTCGGTTTGAATATATGTGACGGTAGGTTCAATGTCTATGAATTAGTTAGCAATAGATTGAAAACCATAATTACTAAAAAAAAATTATAAACAAGAAGTTGCAAGTGCATACACCGATTAAACGACTAAGGTATTTTTGTCATTTTATTTTAGTAAACGACGAAATTACAGAGACGGTGTCTGCACTTTCAAAAAGTTAAAAATTGCGCCTACAATTTATCCGAGAAATAATTTTACCAAGATGGGCTGGTTTTGGGCATATGTAATAGTTAAGGGTCTCCTCCTTACCTTACCCCCTCTATTCTAAACATGGAATAGATGCCACCACCCGAAAAATATTGACTTTCCTTAAATACCAAAACGACATCGTATCAGTACGGATGACATTTATATCTTAGGAACACAACAACATATCATATGATATGTGGTCTAAAAACATGTCTTTTTAGTTTTAGCTCAACATCTTCACTTCATTGTACTTTAACTTTACAACATATCAATGTCTTGTACTATTTTCAGTTCTAGCCTTTGTTCTTTACCCTTTAAACCATCATGTATCATTTCAGCTTCTAAAGGTTTTTTTTTTTTACATTTTATAAATTCTCGTGACCGTTTTTGACCCTTTTTCTAGTAACGTCTAAACGTGTACTTAGTGAGGTTTGAACCCGAGACCTCTTGTTATTTGTTGGTTTTGATTTTAATGATGAGAAAATATGCAGGAGATAATAGTAGTAATAATTCAGTGAAGTTGAGAGATGACTGGAGACAAAGATCAAAACCTATTCCTCCTGGTGGTACTTATCCTGCTAAGGACCACTGCAGGTAGTGCTTTACTGCTTTTCTTATCTTATAGTAGTTTATGGGCTGTTTGTATTATCATGTTTTTAGGGCTTATTTGATTTTGTAAAAGTTTGCTGGGCTTATCAACTTGAGCTTATAAGCTATAAGCTGAAGTTGATAATCTCATAAGCCCAAAAAAATGAGCTTATTGGCATTTCAAAATCTTAATAATCCCATAAGCTGCTAAATAAGCTAATCCAAACACCCGGTTAGTTTAGTGGGGTGTTTGTATTATCTTATTTTTCGGGCTTATGATTTTGTAAAAGCCGATAAGCTCACTTTTTGGAGATTTTAGCGTTGTTAGGTTCAGATTATTGGCTGAAGCCAATAAGCTCAAGTTGGAAAGCTATGAAAAGTGAGCTTATTGACTTTTACAAAATCAAATTAGCCCGGAAAATAAGATGATACAAACACCCCATAAACTAATTGGGTGTTTGTATTATCATGTTTTTAGGGCTTATTTGATTTTGTAAAAGCCAATAAGCTCAGTTTTCTGGGCTTATCAACTTGAGCTTATAAGCTATAAGCTGAAGTTGATAATCTCATAAGCCCAAAAAAATGAGCTTATTGGCATTTCAAAATCTTAATAATCCCATAAGCTGCTAAATAAGCTAATCCAAACACCCGGTTAGTTTAGTGGGGTGTTTGTATTATCTTATTTTTCGGGCTTATGATTTTGTAAAAGCCGATAAGCTCACTTTTTGGAGATTTTAGCGTTGTTAGCTTCAGATTATTGGCTTACGCTCAAGTTGGAAAGCTACGAAAAGTGAGCTTATTGACTTTTACAAAATCAAATTAGCCCGGAAAATAAGATGATACAAACACCCCATAAACTAATTGGGTGTTTGGGTTAGCTTATTTAGCAGCTTATGGAATTATGAAGATTTTGAAATGCCAATAAGCTGACTTTTTTCGGCTTATGAGTTTATATACTTCAGTTTATAGCTTATAGAAAACTGAGCTTATTGGCATTTCAAAATCTTAATAAGTCGCTAATCCGGCTAAATAAGCTAAACCGAACACCCCAGTAGATTATGAGGTCTTTGGAGTAGATTATTCTTCGGGCAGTGGCTTTTTTGAAATTGGAAAAGCTCACAAGCCCACTTATTTCGGCTTATTAGCTTATCAAGTTGAGGTTATTGACTTAAATAAGTCATACGTTTATAAGCAAATAAGCCCAAAAAATGAGCTCACGTGCTTTTCTGATTCCAAATTAGCCCTTAAGTCCGTAAAATAAGCTAATCTAAACACCCCCTTGTTAAAAAAATGTTACCTTTGTGGTTTGTACATGTATGTTGTTGTTGTTGGATGCAGCAAGTGTGGGTTGTGCGATAGTTACTACATTGCTCATGTCAAGAATGCTTGTGCTTTTTTGGGTGACGGGATGTCTAGAATTGAGGTGATTTTACTTCCTTAAACATGTTACTACCTTTTGAAGGGTGTTTGGCATTGCCTTTTAGTATATGACGGATGACCCGTTTTTTGGTGTTTGTGTATAGTGCAACTAGCTCTGATTAATTTAGGTGTTAACTAATCAGTTTAGGAGTAGCTGCAGTAAATTTGCTTTCAATTGTTTCATTATTTAGGACATGCAGTAAATTAGTTTAAGGTTTTAACCGATTTTAGTACATTCAGTCACTAATGGGGCGTTTGGTTTGAAGGTTCTGAAATCATGGAATAGATTCACTCCTACAATAGCAAGTTTTGGTATTAAAACCGGGCATAGTAGGTTAGTTACACATCTCATACCCTAGGCGCCCACGGCTTTTATTTACCACATGCCTTAAAAGAGCTGATCCTAAACTTCCATAACCAAACACAACTATGATCCAAACAGCCTTTTTGAAAATGATTCCTTGACTCAACCCATTTCCGTTGTACCTTATACCAATACCCTTTCTCATAGTGATTCCGAGCAACAAACCAAACGCACCCTCAACTTCTCATAATCACATCTATAATTCAATGCCAAACACCCCTTAAATATTGAATATAGTTAAAAGATATCTCGGTCGAAAATGATATACTTTAGTGCTAAACTTCTTATTCGCACACATCTATTTATGTTGCAACTTTTGTTAGGACATTTCTGCCTTATCATATAATAATAGTAAATGACGTATTGCATATTCTTTGCTTCAGGGCCTAGAACAAGTGGTCCATGGGCGAGGTCGTAATGCCGATTCATTGGATGATACATATTTCGGGGTACACGAGGAGCTACTTTATGCTCGTAAGATTAAGCCTGTTGAAGGTACTATTTTGCGTTTTGAACTTGGGATTTGTTGATATATCAGGTGTTAAATTGATGAGCATACGATCTTTGTTTCTTTATATTTCAAACATTACGTCCGTATAAAAAGAAACACGCTTTTATTCTTTTTTCTGAACTAAAAAACACATTCTCGAAGCCGGAGACTGATCTGCTGACCTGATTGTTTCAATTGGATTGTCATGGTAGGAGCTCAATGGACAGGGATAGTAACAACAATTGCTATCGAAATGTTGAAATCAGGCATGGTTGAAGCTGTAATTTGTGTTCAGAGGTAGTAAAATGTTAGCAGTCGTACTATATCAGTGTACAACCCTATAAAAACTGTTTTCCTTGTATCATCGATTTTTGATACCGTTTCGATTGAATTCTTGTTTGAATCATGTCAGTGATCCAGATGACAGATTGTCACCAAGACCTGTTTTGGCGAGGTATGCACATTGCAAAGTACTATATCATAATATCTCAAAATTTTCAGCTGTTTAATACTTATCCGTTAATAGGACCCCTGAGGAAGTTTTAGCAGCAAAAGGAGTCAAGCCGACATTGTCTCCCAACCTTAACACAGTTGCATTAGTTGAGGTAATTCATCACTCACTTCAACTCTTTCAGTGTCAAAACGGGTGGACTGGGGGGAGAACGGGAGAACGGGAGAGGGGGAAGACTTGAATCGACCCATTCATAGCTCAAATGGGTCGAAATTGCAACCTCTATTGATACACATGATAACATTGTTCTATGTGTATGACAGGCAGCGGGTGTAAAGCATCTGCTTTTTCGTGGTGTTGGATGAAGTACAAGGTATGGCCCTTTGTGTTTTGATCTGGTAAATATGTTTTTATTTTGTTTTATATTTCGTTCTTGTAACTTCATTATTGTAATGCAGACTGGTTTATTATTCTGCCGCATTACGATCAGTGGAGCAATATTTAAACTTGGACAAACTTTATGTATTAGGGACTAATTGTGGTAAGTTTTGCCTCCTCGTTAGCTCATGTTATGTTGTAATATGGCATTTTGGATCCCATTTATTATTCTTACGATATATTACTAGTACTTACCTATGTGAATTGTGTCAAGTGATGCATATACAGTCTTTTGGCTATTTCATTTTTCTTATCTTGTTTTTTACAAATTTATGCTGTAGTGGATAATGGAACACGAGATGGACTAGATAAGTTTCTAAGAGCTGCTAGCACAGACCCAGAAAAAGTTCTTCACTATGAGTTTATGCAAGACTATAAGGTATATATTTCGACAACACTTGCGCGTTTAAGTACTTCAAATAAGTTCGTAAACGAATATCAGTTTTTTAGGGTATATTTGTTAAGGTTATGCTGTTTCATGCTTTGATAGGTCCATTTGAAGCATCTAGATGGTCATATAGAAGAGGTACTACAACCGATTAACCTTTTTTCAGTGACTTAAAGTACCGTTTGCCTTCTGATCGTCCAGCTTTATATTTAACTAAAACAGGTTCCATATTTCTCTCTGCCAGCAAATGATTTGGTCGACGTTATAGCACCATCCTGCTACAGGTATTTCCTCATGCGTTACTTGTACAAGTTTCTTGAATCTTCATATAGGCCACCACACGATCAATTAACGATTTGATCTTTTATGCTCTCTTTTTTGCAGCTGCTTTGACTACACAAACGGATTAGCTGTAAGTTATTTTCTCCGTCATTAGAGTGAATATCGTTCTGATAGTTTTCCGTTTTTCTTATAGAACGTATTGCTTTAATTTATGTGCTATTCAGGATTTGGTGGTTGGATATATGGGCGTCCCAAAATATTCAGGAGTTAGCATGACACAACATCCACAATACGTTACAGTGAGGTGAAGAACAGATTTCATATCTTTATATTTACGCTTGGTTGTCATGCTTCATATGATACTTTTGAACTTTTTACTTGACATTTTGACCATTAAAATTGTAGAAATGAACGCGGAAGAGAAATGCTGAATTTGGTGAAGAATCTATTAGAGATCACGCCTACAATAAGCGGAGTAAAATGCTAATCTCTTTTTTATACGAACTTCCATTTCATATATTCTCTTATCCTATCTTTCTAATAACCGCAATTGGTTACTTCAGGGCCAGAGACGCCCATTTGTTATGGAAACTGTGAAGGCAGACGATGCTGCTAAGCTTGGTAAACCTTGAATCTTTTCTCGTTTTTCGTCATAGTAAATTTGCTATTTTTGTAACATATATTTCCCATTCAGGAAAGGGTCCAGCTAAGCCTGCTCCAAAGTTCATCGGCAACATTATTGCGTTTATACTAGATCTAGTAAGACTTCTTTGTGTAAACTAAACTACTTCAAAACTTATTACAAAAAGATCAACTAACTTAAACTACTTGTGTGTTTAAGGTTGGTCCAAAAGGTTTGGAATTTGCTCGTTATTCACTGGATTACCATACTATCAGAAACTACTTATACGTCAATCGCACATGGGGAAAAGAAAGGTACGTTTTTGTATTCCTAGTGTCTTTTCAATCACGAAAATTTGTCATAGGTCACATTTAATTTCATAACCTGATGAATGCAGAGCTTCTAGACACATGCCATCATACGCAAAAAAACTTGTGGCTATGTATAATGAGAATGGCGAGATTGATAAGATCCTGTCGAACAAATAATGGAACCAACATTTTGTCCTAAAGGTGCAATCTTTTCTGATATCGGTGAACTGAGACCCGAGGGACAGTTAGTTAACTAGAGTTGTGTTAAGGTTGACATGATGTATCTTGAAACTGAGGTTTGTTGTATGTGTTAAAAGAAACAGGATGTCAAACAAATTTAGATGGGCCATCACTGTATGTTCTGAATCTTGCAGTATGGGAGACTCATGTGGGCTGTCTATGTATCTATTGAATGATCAATACTTGAATTTTCGATATGTGGTTATGGCAGTTAGAAACCGACCAACACATGGAAAATACTTGTGGCTGCAGAGAAATAGTGAACCTCGGATCGGCTCATAAGATATATTAAATCAAATATTTTGACCAATTACTCCATGGAGCTTGAGTTTATCATCACACAGACTCAAACCAGGTAAAGTATTTGGCGTAAAGTGTCTCATTTGGGTTTGATGAGACCCTACTCGACCAAAGCTTGTATAGTCATTTGTGTGATAGAATGTTATTAACTCGGTTGTTACTTGATATGGGCTTGAGCTTACCTATCTTTCAACGAGTTGATCGACTCGTGTAATCTACATCATGATATACTAAAACAGGAGAGATTGTCCTTATTAGGGTGAGCGAGTTTTTGACTTATATGTACGCAACCTAACTAGTATATTCTTGTGACCATTTTCAACCCTTTTCGCCGGCCACCTCAAAGATGTGTACCTAGTGAGGTTTGAACCTAAGATATCATGATGTCTAACCATAGACCACCTTCATGAGTTACGTCATGATATTACATTGTGTCATAAACGACTCGTAACTATCAAACCAATTATGTGGAATAGATGAGTCGTGAGGAGTTAAGTTATCCACGAAAGGTGTGAATTGGCGGAAATACTTTGACCCAAGGTGTCTTTTTGGCACCAGCTATTGTTCACCCCACAAGAAATAGCTCTGGCAACTCTCCTAACCCAGTGAGGCACCAATTGGAGTGAGTAAGAGCCGAGACTCGAACTCTTGACCTTTTTATCCACAAAATCTCTCTCATAGGCCCATGAATTTTTTTGAAGATAGGTACCAACTGAACCAAAACCTTTTGGTAGAGCAGTTAAGTTATGTTACAAAATAGTGGGGTTTACTTCATGAGCGAAACCATCAAAACCAAATCAAAATAATCTTAAAAAACCATAAAAGTCAACCCTAAAACATGAACTTTTTTGACGATTAAAAAAAAAAAGACATGTGATCAACTGATCATGATAATACATTACATAATGTCATATTATAAGATTGGATTAAGAGCTAAACATGGATAACACTTCGAAAATCTTGAGGCTTAGGCAAGATAATATTGGTGCAAACCTAACATAAATTTGGTATAACACTAATCATAATAGGGTTTTTCTAACTTGTGTCCTAGGAGCACAAGTTAAGCACACCATAAGTACACCGGGGTCTACGAAAAGGTACACAGAAATTCACATAAAAGTACAGACAAGTGTACTCTTATATGGGTCCCGATGTATTTTTTGTGTACTTTTATTGTGCTTAACTTGTGCCCCTATGGCCCTAAGTTAGAAAAACCCATCATAATATAATCAAGATTTTTTTATTATCACTTACCGACCCATAAAAGGAGTTGCAAGTGAGTAATGATTAAGCATCCAATTTAGATAAATGATTAGGGGTGGCGATAATAAAGTCAACAACAATATTTGTAAATGAAGAAGTTGTACAAAGCGAGTCTTTAACTTAGATATACGCAGCATATTAGGGCTATCTCTCATCCAGACTATCTTAAAAAAGATATCTGGTAAAATTGAATTCTAAACTTTAAAAAAAAATAAAATTAAATTAGGTGTTATTTTTAACAAGCACCGTTCCATCAGTTGAAAAATCCTTTTTTTAGACAGAGGCGAAGGTTCGATCTTCACTTCCTGCAAAAAGACGAGATGTCTTTCGGAAACAGCATCTCTACTTTCGGGTAAGGATAAGGCTGTATACATCTCACCTCATTTATATCTCGTGAAAGACAGGATTACCGATGATTTGATTTTAAATTAGGTGTCAGTTGATGGGTTAAAGTCAACAACCATGAATCACCTCATCCAATTTCAGTTGTATTTTCAGTTGAATTACAACATACAAAACTAAAAAAAAGTCAA
This sequence comes from Chrysanthemum makinoi, assembly GCA_910596185.1. NCBI lineage: Eukaryota > Viridiplantae > Streptophyta > Magnoliopsida > Asterales > Asteraceae > Chrysanthemum > Chrysanthemum makinoi. The sequence continues at coordinate 371,863,335 of OU343224.1, forward strand.
CCAACTAACACAATATAAAATTGATATAAAGGTTATCATTTTATAACACCATGTTAAACTTGTTAAGTAAGACTTCTTGTAGTCAAAGGGATCATATCTATTCTTACATGCTCATATAATGTCAAATCAAGACTTAAAATACAAAAGTCAAAGGGCTACTACTTTAAGTAGAAGTCAAAGAGTTGTGATTATGTCTTTTTACTTTTACAATGAATCTTGTTTTTCAAGCATAAACTAAAACAAAGGTGTAGATTAAATGTAAAGTGTGTATGTTTTTATTGACATAATGATAAAGAATACATGAAAATCTAGATTGTAATTCTGTTTGCCTCCTTCACTCATTGTTTTAGTTTTTTTGTTTGAGTAGTGGTACAAGATTATCTCAACCATTTAATCTCCACTTTGTCTTTTACCCTTATTGTCAAAATTGTCTTTCTCAAATGTAGAGGGGAAATGAGCCGAGCCGCTCGTGAAAAGCTCGGGATTGGATCGGTAAAAAGCTCGAACGAGCCGAGCCTAAACGAGCTCGAGCCCGAGCTCAAGCCTTAGTTGCAGCTCGTTTATTAATCGAGCTCGAGCCCGAGCTTTACATACAAAGCTCGTTTGGGCTCGCGAGCTTAAACGAGCCTAAACAAAATTATGATATTTTAATTTTTAAACATATATACGAGCCCGAGCTCGAGCTTATTAACGAGCTCAATAAAGATATATTACGAGCCGAGCTCGAGCCCAACTTTAACTTTGCTTTGCCAAATCGTGTAAACGAGCCGAGCTCGAGCCGAGCCCGAGCCTATATAATATACCACGAGCCGAGCTTGAGCTTAAAAATTAAGGCTCGAAACGACTCGAGCTCGAGCTTTTTAATACTTAAACGAGCCGAGCTCGAACTCTGGCAGGCTCGAGCTCGGCTCGGCTCGTTTCCACCCCTACTCAAATGCATCAAAAGTAAAATACTTAATTAAAGCCTAGCTATTCTAACCCAAAAGATAATAATACATCATTTCATCTCTCATTCAATTATTAGAGAGCTAGGTGCGGTCATGCACCAATAACTGTTATTAGCGTACACACATAATAACTAAAAGACCCTCCCGAATTATAACTGTTATAGACGTTTGTGGGTTCCATAACACATAACCAAAAATACCTCACTCACTTAAAAAAAAGGGCGAGATGTAAATTGCCCGACAAAGACACGAATGGCGAGCACCACCGATGCAGAATAGCGGTGACATTAGGCACAAAAAAAGCTCAATGACATGCTGTTTGTACAGAGCACCATTGTTCATCATTCTATTCTTAGATGTCTTAAAAGTTAATCGATTGTGTATTAAAATTATTTAAGTTTACCATATTATCCACGGTCAAAATTATCATTTATAAAACCAAGTAGAAACATCAATTAATTATCAAATGATAAATTTATCTTTTTGTGGTTTTTTCGAAATATAAGGCAGTAAAGTTACCTTATTCTTAAAATGCGTGATTTTATCTCGTACAGTATATTATAATTTTAAGATGAAAAGAGTAAAATCTAACATATATGAAAAAAAAAATCCTTTTCTAAAAGACATGTGCCACCTCTAGCACCTTTAACCAAACTTGGATAAAGAATTTATAAAATTCCATCTAACATGAATTTTTCAAAAGACTTGAGCTTTTCAGTTTTCATAACTACTAATTATGAGTTCTAAACCTTGATAACTTTAGTAATCAAAATATGAAAAAGAAGAATGACAACTATATATATTAGCTTATGGGGTTAGATGAAGTTATTATACATGTATTTTTTTGAACCCATGTGAAATCGATCCTAAAAGTAGGAGGTGCTTAAGTCATGAGATTAAATGGTACTCCGTATTTTATTGCACTTTGATTTGAGGTCTTTATCCAGTTATATATATTTGTGTTATATATACTTGATGAAAGTTATAAATGAAAATCATTTAAACCCATACATATATTTTCAGTATTATATACATAATTATGGTAAGTTGAAGTAAATAAAAAGTCATATGAGACAATAAAATGGAGTATTAGCAATGTTAGAGGAATTATGAAATGTGGACCATCCAAACCTTATTAATTGGGACCCTAGTAGAATCACTTTTGTCACTTCACCCATCCATTTTTATTTATTACAATTATGGACCATTTGTCAATTCTTGTGTCCTCACTCAATAAGTATATCTAAGGTAATAAATATAGACCAATTGTATCATTTCTCTTTAAAAATGGTTATCGTCATCATCAGTCCGTCCGGTCCAAAAAAAAAAATTGTTTTGGACCGACCGAAAACCGAGACCGAACCGATAAAAAATCGAACCGAAATTGGTCCGGTCTCGCTTGGCTTTAATCTGGTCGGTCAAAGTCTGGCTCATTTCATACACTAAGTATATCTAGAAATTTTAATGTTTATCCTTAAAAAAAAAAAAAAAAAAAATGTATAGCATACATGTAACATAAAAATATGGAAGTTGGATAGAATGTATTGATAAAAATACAAAGCATACAAAATATTAGCGAAAAAGCCTCATCTTCCCTTTTTATGTACAAAAGGGCCGAAACGGCCCTAGGCTCTAACCGGAGAGGGCTACTCTCTTATAACTTTGTTAATTTTTTTCTACACGAGAAATTTTTTATCAGTCGTCGTCTTATCACATCACATTTTAGAAAAAATGACGCCTATAAAGGTTAAAGGACAAATAACGGTGTTTTACTTGCTACTTATTACATCTTCGATCACACGAAATAGTGACATAATGGTTGGTTTTTGAGTTGGTTTCTTGATTCCAAACTTTGGCAATGTCTTGTGAGACTCTAACGGCATCAAAAGATGCACCGGAAAGGCCTCTTCTTGTGAACCCGACTGCATATAATCCTGATTTGCCCTTCCATCCCTCTGGAAACGACGCCGTTGGCATGCCATCTTTCGAAAATAAATCACTTTCCTATTGCAGAAAAAAAATTGACCTTTTAAACACAAGGGTATAATTGGTATTTCACATACGTTAAATTAAAAAAACAAAGTATCTATCTAGTTATCTACAAGAAACCCAACTTCCATAACTGTCACATGTATTGATATAAACATTTTTATAAAAATAAAACTATAGTATAAAAATTGTTACCTTTAGCCATGAAGGAACATTGCTGCAATACCCTGTAGCCAAAATAACCGAGTCGATTTCAAGGTTTTCGCCATTAACAAGCTCGACACAACCTCTGGAAAATTTCTTGATTCCTTGGACTATTTGAATCTTCCTAGATTTGATCTTTTGTAATGCACCGATATCGAGAACAGGAGTTTTGCCATGAGTGTTCTTGAGCTCAATTGGACCCATTGATGGTCTTTTTATACCATATTTTTCTAAGTTACCAAGTGTACATCTTGCGAGAATTAAAAGTATCTTGTCTACTATTTTTACTGGTAGCCATTTCATCAAAGAACTTGCTAGCTCAAACGTCGATTTTCCGGATATTTCTCTTGGTAGTACATGAACCTGTGGATTGACAACAAAGTAAAAAAAACATGTTAGTTTTCGGGTTTTTTGATAAGGAGGCCTAATTGGTAGGCCTAAAAAGAGGCCTAAACTGAGGTGTCATCATCTCGTGACATTAGAAGTGAGCCCTTTTGATGTCACCGGTCAAAGGATGACACCTCAATTTAGGCCTTTTTCTAGGCCTACCAATTAGGCCTCCTTATCATTTTTGTTTTTTTTAAGGTTATGTTACTTTCTTTAGCTGAATTATGTTGTTGTATATGAAACTAACCGAGCTTCGAACAACCATGGATGGGTAAGCATTATGGTGGCAAAGATCAAGTGATACTTCCATGCCAGAGTTTCCACATCCAACTACAAGAACTTTCTTTCCTTCGTATTCTTCACCGGACCGATAATCACAAGCATGCATAACATGGCCACCAAAGTCTTCTAGGCCTTCGAAATTGGGTACCATCTTTTCGGCATTCTCTCCTGATGCAACTACAAGCCACCTACATATATACTCGACCTCACTATCATTCAAGATGGTTCTCACACGCCATAATCCACAAGTTTCATCATACTTGGCGGATTGAACTGACTCGTTGAATCGAGGGTTTATCTCGAATTTCTTAGCGTATGATTCAAGGTAGTTGATGAATTGGTACTTTGAAGGGTACTCAGGGAAATTTGGTGGGAAAGGGAAAAAGGGTAGTTGGCAAAACTGTTTAGGGAGATGGAGTTTAAGACGATCATAAGTCTTGTTTTGCCACAGAGATGCAATGCAGTTGGCGCGGTCTAGGATTACAAAGGGGACTCCTTGTTTCCTGAGCCCTGCGCCAACTGCAAGACCAGACGGGCCAGCTCCTACTATTACTGGCCCGTTGACTAGTATGCATCTTCGGGAGAATAAGTCTCCATGTTCAAGAGCTTGTTGAACCATTGTTGGAAAGTTTTCAAGATTTATGTTACAAGCACAATGCATAGAGTGAAATGTGTGGAATGGATGATCATAGGGTGATGTAGAGGTTTAAATAGGGGAAAGTGCATGTGATTGGGGTATAGGAAAATGATAGACTTATAAGATGGTCATTTTCCTTATTTTATAAATGAAATATATTCACAATATATAGTTTCCAAGTTCTTTGTTTTCTTCTTGGAAACAAGTGTCACAAGCTATAAATCGATCAAATCGATCGAATCCATTCGATCGTACTCAAAAAAGTCGCAACATATCTCCGTATACAGAAAAGTGAAGATGATCAAAAACAGGCTAGACGACGAAAGGGTCGTCGTACCAAAAGATATCATAAATTGATTGAACAAAAGAAAATCCAAAACTTATGACCACAAGTATGTTTTGTATAACATGATTAGTTAATCTGTGTTGCTTTGCTAAGTTTAGGCAATCATGTTGGGAGGTATATGATTTATGATATGAATAGCTTTGGAGTGAACTACTTATATGTACCGAAACTAGAAAGAATATGCAACCGGTCCTTATCACAAATCTATGAATATCGATCAAGTACAAAGTCTAGCCACGATACTAGTTATGGCATCTTTTTCGCACACTTGTATACGGTGCACGTAAGCAATGACTATATATACATCGGGCACGTAGTTAGCTCTATATATGTCTTGTGATCGACTTCTAACTTAAATCTAGTCAATCATGTCGTTTGAACGATAAGCCGAGAGTGTTATAATTGAATTAGTAGAGTGAAATGATCAACTGAACCGAATTTAAATTGGATTTTAGGCCTTACCATATGAGATGAGATAGCTTTTCCTATATGTAAATTCAATGAAATTTTGTTATGTAGCAAAATTAAGCCCCATACTTTGGAACTACCTAAACTATATCTATTTCCTTTATAACACCCCACTTAAAGATTCTATCATCAATTTTATACATTAAGATAGTTAAAGCTAGAAAACTTAAATTATATAGTAGTTTGGTTCTCAAAAGTTGGAAATATTTCAAAGTCATTATTTTACTTTAATTTGCCTCTAAAGTATTTTAGGTACTTCATTAATTGCCTACTAAACCAGTGGCTTTTTTTTCTTCCCCCAACCTCTTGTAAACCACAAGTTTTAATCAGCTCAAAACATCCATGAAAATAGTATACTTTTAATGGGCTGAAATGTGAGATTCACATTCATTTTATATACTTATTTTTTTTAAAGAACTGTATATTTTTTATCGAGGAAACCCTTTACCCAAAACATTCTAAGAACTCAAGTCTTGCATACGTTTAAATTTGGGACAAAACTAACAACGACGTAGCGTCGGTCCAGGCATGCGTAGCAGCAATGCGCGCAACCTTAATGTCCATGTGAGGCGGCACGTACATGATAGGACTGATGTGGTCGAGCTTGGGGCCGGGCTCACTTTAATATATTGATAGTCGACGAACTAATTAAACTGAACCACATATGTTATTTATATACCTCCTGTATTGATATTGATATTGATATTGATATTGATATTGACATTGATTGTGTACATGGTTTTGGTAGATAGAATTACGTCCACATGATCACTCAGTAACTTGAACCACCCTAAATCCTCACACACATTGTAAATTGTAGCAGGACATGCATCAAAAGCCAAACTTCAAAAAGTTGATGACCATCTACGTACACATATATATTTATTATGGGTGTGTTTGGCGCGGATTATTTAAGAGCGGTGAGAGTACTGAGTGTTGTGATCTTTAATATTTGTTTGACAAACAACAAATAGCTTTATTTATTTTTCGAAATGTTCATTTTCTAACACTTCGTTTAGTAGCATTTAAAAACGTTGAGCATTTAAAAGCTGTTTTACACATTATATTACACCTATAACTATTTTATCAAACGTTTTTATATAAAATAATATTGCTACTGACCACAATTATTTATTACAACTACAACTATTTTTGTCAAAACACACCCTTTCTATATATTTATGATAAGGGTGAGCATACAACCCGAACGGACCGAACCAACCGTCAGACCGGACGAGACCGGACTGGACCGGACCGGACCGACCACATTCGATCCGGTCCGCGGTCTCGGCTTTTGGGCTAATTCAGTCTTCGGTCCGGTCCGGATTAAAACCGACGAATTTGAGCTAATTTAGCCTTGTTGGACCGCACTGAGTAACATTTATGATGTTGAAATGTGTTTATTTTTTAGACTTTCATAGTGGCATGAGATGATGATGGGAATTACTTTCACATATAGCTTACCTATATACACGCGTACATAGTTACTTTATAATGACTAGATGCTAGCTAGCTAGGTTTGGGTGAACTCGTTATGTAGCTACGGGTAGTTGTATGCATGTGCTTTCACTAATTTCCGTGCAATAAAGATTAATTAAGTTACACAGATTTCAACCACGTACATAGATCACCGCTTATATACAACAAAATTTGTATACGTACTCTTGCATAACGTGGATATCATGCAATATAAGAGCATCTCAAATGTATTCGTCTCAACATGATATAATACATTTTACATCATTATTTCATGAGTATATTAGAAACATTTTCACATTGCATTAGACTCATGCATAGTTAGATGAAAATAGAAAATGTAAGAAGTGAAACAGAAAAGTACAATAAAGGGTCCGCTTATGTGTATATACACGGTATGTTAAGAAAAGAACACCTATTAGACTTTGAAGTCCTAGAATGATATTAAACTATGACGTGTCATTTAATCCTTTCTATTACACAATGCTACATAAATGCATTGTGGATGGCCTAATGATATACGGTATATGCACGTACATATATCCATGCACAAACCATGATACATATATATACGGTGATGAACAAGCTAGTGGCTTAGCAAAACATATCGAAAACCGAACCGATCATATTTGGTTTGATTTTAAGTCGTTTTCGGCTCATTTCGATTCGGTTCAAAGCCAAAACCAAAAAGAACTCATGAACTGTATAAACCAAACTGAACCAAATGAACCTACACAAAACCGAATGAAACTGAATCACTTGAAAATTAAAGTTAGCATATAAAAGTGTAGTTAACTGCAAGCTCAAAAGTCAAAACAACCGCGTTGATCCATGATTAAAAAATATATTTGTAAATTTCACGCCTAATCTAAAATAAAGCCTGTGTGTGTAACTGTATGCGCATGCATCGTATATATTTTTCTTTTATCGAAACGTACAGGGTGTATACATAATTAATCATGCATGCATGTAAAGTTACAAATGTCATTAGTAATATAATCACAGCCGTAATAGTCTTTCCATCACTAATTGTTTATATACAAACACTCCCATATATCTTGTTACTCATTTGACTTATCTCTTATATGTTCATACGTTCACACACAAAATCTATTTGATATACGTACATATATACCTTCGGATAACGGTGTGACTGTTTACATTTCACCTTTTCATATAATCATACCTCGTTCCGACAAGATTGATTATTATTATTGTTGTACACGTACATGCATACATACAGTCTTATGTGTGCATGTACGTCTTATGAAATTGCTACACAATCGAAACAACCTTTAAAAATATAAACTTGGCCTAATGTCACCAGGGCCGTTCTTAAGTTTTTGGCGAACACCGAAAGTTACTTAAAATGTCATATCTTAAGCATTATTGTATAAGAAAATAAAATAGTTTAAATTCAATTTTTTGACAAGAAGTCTTCAAATTGAGTCCTATAGCGTTTATTCTTATACATATTTATAACATCTTTATAGTTTTATGCATCAAACATAAATTTTGTGTCTTTTAAACAATTGAGGGCCCTGAGCGGTTGCTCAATTTGCTACCTTCGAAGACCCCGCATATATAGGTTTTGTTCATAATTTATCATATAATATCTTGCTTCACTTGAAACTTTGTCTATGCTTGAATGATTCATACCATCATATATTGTTGTTTCAGGGTAAGTAGTGATATTTTATTCTTTATTTATGAACTATATTTTAACAATACATTACATTAAACTCTTAAAAATATACATTAGTTATTCATCCCCTTTACATGCTTTTAAACATATATAGCCATTAAATATTTATAAAACTCCACTCATTGTTTAACTTTCCGTCACTAGACTATATATCTGTGTCTTTCCGCTTTAAATATGTATTAAAATATTTACTTTCATTGATGATTCTCTTATAAAGTTGTTTCTCCTCAAAATATAATTCTTTGTAATTGTAGGCCATCATATATTGCCTATATACTTTTTGGAACAAATATTGCCTACATTCATTTATCCTATCTGAATCTATTTTACTGTAGTCAGCTTGTGTACTTGTTAGTTGTTAGGGTGGTGGCCTTCGACCTCGGCATGGTTCGGTTTCGTTTCAAACCGCACGGGCACACCGCTGCCACCCATGCGGTTTTATTCGGTGTTCATGAAATTCGGTATGGCATGCCGAATTGGTATGGGTGAGGAGCATGTGTTTGAAACTCAAAATTTTGACCGTTGAATGCATTAAAAAAAAAAAAATCCCTTTATAAATACCACTTCATCCTCCTCAAATTTTATTCCAAATCTTATCATTTTTACACAAACAAATCAACTACAACACTCAAAAAAATGTCTTCATCATCCTCTTCTTTATCCGATGACGAATTAATTATTCCCGACGAGTCTTCCGAACTAATGTTCTCCACCGGTAGTACCCTAGAAACCTATTTAGCCGTGCGTGATTCCATTGAAGACACGGCTAGCTCAAGCAATACCCGGGGGCAGTCTGTCACCCGCTTTGGTGATAAACCATTACGAACTCTAATGAATGACTATTTCGTCGAACGACCAAAGTTTCCCGACCATGTTTTTCGTGATAGATTTCGAATGAATAAAAGCTTGTTTTTAAGAATTGTTGGTGATGTTGAAGCGAGATTTGAATGGTTTCAAGAGGGACAAGACGCAAGGGGAAAAAAGTTTCACGGCGTTACAAAAATGCACATCGGCCATTCGGCAACTCGCAACGGGTGAACCTCCGGATAGATTTGATGACTATTTAAACATGGCACGAAGAACGTCCGGTATTTTTTTTTTAAATTCGGTATTTTTTTTACTATTTAATATTTTGTAGGAGATTGCCTTGATCATTTTTGCCATGCGATAACTGAATTATATGGTCGAGAGTTCTTACGTAGGCCGACAGCCCATGACGTTGCACGGTTATTCGATGCACATGAAGAAAAACATCACATTCCTGGAATGCTTGGTAGCATTGATTGTACACATTTCGTTTGACGAAATTGTCCTAGGCATTTGAAAGGCCAATATAAGAGAGGTGATCACCAATACCCGACTATTATGCTTGAAGCCGTCACTTTAAATGATTTGTGGATTTGGAATTCGTTTTTTGGTCCTCTCGGTGCAAACAACGACATCAATGTTTTGAATCAATCTCCGTTTTATCTTACTGAGCGAAATGGAACTGCGCTAAACAGTTCATTTACTCTAAATGGACGGCTTTACAAACGTGGATATTATCTTACGGATGGAATTTATCCTACGTATTCAGCGTTTGTTAAAGCATATAAGTATCCCACTGACCCGAAGGAAAAGAGATTCAAGAAGGTACAAGAGTCTGCAAGAAAGGATGTCGAACGAGCTTTTGGGCGTCTTAAGGCAAAATGGATGATTCTCAGTCGTCCTCTCCGGGCTATGTCGGTCGAAAATATTCGACACCTCGTTTATACGGGTATTATATTCCACAATACGATTTTGAAAGATGGCGAGATGGCAATATCACCGGTTCATATAATGGATCAGCCGGTCGCGCCAGTTTACGATGACAGTGTACTACAGGAGTTAATCGGCGAAGATATCCATAATCGTCTCCGATATGATCTTACGGAGCATGTAGCGGCTCAAGACTTAGCATACCTCGATGACTAGTGTAATTTTCTTTTTATTTCAACGGTGATGTAACTTTCTTTTTTTTTCTAAGTTTTATGTAATTTTTTTTATTAATAATGAAATATTATGTTCTTATTTAATTGTTTAATATAATTATTAATTTAAAATAAAAAAAAAATAAAAATTAGTGATGCATGGAATCATGGTTGCCATTAGAAAACTATGATGAGGTATGAGATTAGGTGGAATGATATTATTGGTGGCTGTTGAAATATGGGTGAAGTATGTGTAGCATGAATGCCACCACCCTTGCACCCTTAGAAAAACTTAATTAAGCAACAAAACAAGATTTAAAGTTAATATGAAATAAAATTTTGTGAGGCCTCGTTTGATTTGTTGTTATTTGACGTAATTTGATGTAACTGTAATACAATTACATTAGATAGATTGTTGGTCTGTAAAATATATATGAAAGGAATTGTAATCCTGATAAATTATGTATGATGTTTAGTTTGCAATGTAATTATAATTCAGTTCTTCCAATTACATCAAGTAAGGGAATTTAGATTACATATCAAGTTGGATATAAAATTTTGAATTACGTTGTGATTCAAAATTTATAAAGTATTATTTGTTATTAGTTTTATTATTATTTACCATAAATATTATAAATATTTGTTACATTATATTAAAAATATTTATTTATTATAGTAAATTCAACTATTTTACTAATTTTTATTCAGTTTTAGTTTTATTATAGAAAATTATTATTATTTTTTACGTAAAAAAATTAGTTATTATTAAATTTAAATATTTTATTAATCTTTTTTTATTATTTAATTTTAATTTATTAATATTATTATTATTACTATTATTATTATTTTTATTACAAATAATTAACTATTGCTTTAGCCAATTATTATTATTATTATTATTATTATTATTATTATTATTATTAGAAGAACATAGGATTTACAAAAGATTAGTAGGGAGCCGAGATACTAACTGGGCCCCCACTCCTTTAACTATGAAGCTAATCCTACTAAAAATGTGAGCAGCAGTACGTGCACCAATGTCTTGAGTCACCGAGAATCTTCAGATACGCTTTATTATATATATATATAGGGGATATGTTGGCTACAATTTTGTAGCCAACTATACAACTCTTCACTTAAAAATATACATACATTGAATCAGGACCCAGGAAAAAATCGGGACTCACAAAAAGAATCAGGATTACATTTTTAGCTTGTAAAAATTGTAGCCAATTGGCTACAATAAATTGTAGCTAATATATTCCCTATATATATATATATATATATATATATATATATATATATATATATATATATATATAAAAATAGCGTCTATGCAGTCACCAATATTATATATAGTACTTTTAAAGTACTCATTTAGACCAATGGGAATTTAGTATTAATAAACATTTTTATTTAATTGAAAAGGGCATAATAGTCAAACACATTTTTAGTTTCTTTTTGAGATTTTTTTAATTAAAAAACGTTTTTAAATCCCCATAATTTTCGGAATTTTTTTTTCCAGGATACATGTTTTTAAAAAAATGAAGTGCATATGTGTTTTTTTTAAATTGTAAATTTAAATATGTTGCTTGTGTACAATTGATTATACATCAAACTTGTTTTGCTTAAAATAGTAATTGCACATATGTTTCTAGTTTATATTTTTTTATCTTAAAAATTTGTAACAAAAAAACATAAACATAGACATATAAATGTAACATCTAAATTTATAACAAACCAAAAATATAAATAGTATACACAAAAATTGATATAAAATGAAATACAATTTAAATACAAATGTATCTTGTTAAGTATGTATGTACACGTCAACCAAAACATGTAATCTTTTCTAAGAACATGTATGCACTCTTCGACGAACATATGTGCACTCTTCTAAGAACATGTATGCACTCTTCGACGAACATATGTGCAAGCCTCACTTCTCATCAAAATCATTAGAACATATAAGTATCCTTCCACAACATATATGTGCACGCTTACCTTCATTATGAAAAACCGCAAACAAAGGTTAATCAAGAGTTCATTATCAAGATATCGAATCTACTTCAATTCCTTGTTTGTGAAAGGGAACCTAAGGACGCTTTTTTAAAGTACGTACCTATCAACAAGCAACAACTCTTGATTCAGCGGTGACTTAAAACTGACTGGACACAAAATATGTTTAACATAAAAAGGCATCTTGGCACATCCTATTTAATAATCTACACCAACATTCTTGGTGAAATACTTCGTAGTAAATTTTTAAAAAGTGGAAACGTTTCATAAGCAACATAGGGGTTTAGTACCTAGAAACACCAAAAATTCCATAAGCAACAAGAGAGTACCAGACACAAACAATGTATGCAAACAATTGTTACTTTTTTTATAACAAAAAAACTAGCAAACACATATGCACAATCCAAACACATATGCACAATTTAACACATCTATGCAAACCTCTTTCTTTAATTTTATATCAACCTTAAAACAAATTTTATTAATGTCATACTAGCCGTAAAACATATATGAAACATTTAAGATGATATAAACAAACATGCAACTCTTGACACCATCCATTAAATAAAGTGATACAATAGGGCCTTTTAGATGAAATGATACTATATCATTATACCCATATATCTGATACTAAATAGATTTACATACGTCTCTTTTCCTTTTTTTGTTTTGATATACCCAACCAAACAAAACCTTACATACTTTAAGCCATCATACAAACTGTTAGAAGTTTTATATAATTTTTTTTATACTAAATTAAAATTAAATCAACCCTTTATCAAGAAAAGGATTGAATACTCCAAAATATATTTAACAATTCATATCTTGAAACAAACTGTCAATTCTTAATATTTTTAATAGATTTAAAACATTGGTTAAAAGAGCAAATTATATACTAAAAATATTGAAGGTGACTTATATGCTAAAAAACATAAATCGATTTCGATCTATACATAAAAATGAATTTCGAATGAAACTTGTTATTGAATGTGACGTTAACACAAATTATATACTAAAAAACGAAAATCGATTTCGATCTACAATAATGAAGGTGACGTTGACATAAATTAAATACCACAAATCGATTTCGAAATAAAAATTATATACCAAAAAATATTGAAGGTGACATATTATACACTAAAAACGAAAACCGATTTCGATCTACACATAAAAAAGAGTTTTGAATTAAACCTGTTATTGACCTTGCAGATACCGAATTAAGATCACGTTGACATCAAGGAGAACGAATTAAACCTGTTATTTACAATTGATTTTCGTCAAAGGCGGCTAGGGTTTTGTATGAGAGATGAAGATTAAAAGGGAAGACTGAGATAAAAACTGAAAATGATATGAGAGAAGGAGAAATACGGTTTAATGAAAAATATTTTAAGCAAAATTCCACTAATACCCTTTCAGTCTTTTGTTTAATTGAAAAAAACACTCTCATCTTTTGTTTAATTACAATTTTGGCACTTTTAATCCTAACCTTTGATCAAACTCATCCAATGGCCTAGATTTATTTTAATAAGAAAGATCAGATCTAATATAGATGCGTATAATAGCTAATATATATATATATAAATATATATATATATATATATATATATATATATATATATATATATAAATAAAAACATCACTTAATTATTATTATTATTATTATTATTATTTTGAATTACAGTTACTATACATTATAGTTCATTTACATTACATTTGCAATTCTTTTGATAGATCATTTTTTTTTTTCCAAAACATCTTGTGAATCAAATTGGTCTTAACGAAAATGTAAAAATATTTAAATACTCCGCATCAATATTAATGATCAATATGACAAAAAATGTGTGTTTCCGATATAAAATCTATATTAGGTTATAATTTTTTTTTTTTGAACGGCAAAATTTTATTAAAACTAGCAAGGTGCTAGAAAATTACAGAGAGCAAACCACTAAAGGGTTTTGAATCCAGTTGTTCCATGAGATGGTATGCGAATTACATCTTGAAGAGAACCATCTAAAAGAAAAATCTACGATCTTATCAAATATTAAGCTACGTTTCGGAATCTCATTACCAAAAACGGATTCATTACGAAAGCACCATAAAGACCAAAGACTTGCGGAGCAAATGACTTCGAGGGTCTTCTTATGCTTACCCGGCAAAGTGCTATCATCTATCCAAATGAAAAGATCAAACAAACACGAAATATTTGGGATGAAGAGATCCACCCACTTGAAGACCCGAATCCACACGAAATATTAGGTTATAATTATATGTTATTGGACAGACATGGAACTTTAAATTAAGACCTTTACTTAATACCAAATTAGTAAATCAGGTTGTTGCATCTTAAAACAGGAAAAAATCAATCAAAGATAGCATAAATCAATCTTTAACTAATTCCAATATGAGTGATATTTTTTAAACATTGTTAAAGACCAGAACGGAATAATGATCAAATATGATAAGGTGCACAAATTTTTTTGTAAGTATATTAACTACAGTAAATAACACTAGAAGCACATTTTGATAGAATGGATGCATTTAAGATGAATTTAAAAATTTTGATTTTTTTTTTAAAAAATTTAACACGACAACAAAAAAATTCATGATTATCCCGAGACCTCGCGAAAACGCCTCTGGTTCAGTTTCTGGTTGGAGATAAGGAAGGATGTTGGCAAGAGGTGCTTCATCTACCTTTAAAGTCTTCTTCAGTAAAAGTTAGCTTAAAATATCTTTCCCTATAATAAAAGAAAGAGTAAATTGCATTTTTGGTCCCTAAGGTATGGCCAAATCGCAGGTTTCGTCCCTAACGTTTCAAAAGTGCAGTGATAGTCCCCATATTGAATGTTTTGTTGCATGTTTGGTCCCTAAATTGCATATTTAGTCCCTAAAACTTTAAAGTTTCCGTTGCATGTTTGGTCCATAAATTGCATATTAGGGACCAAACATGCAGCAAAACCTTCCAAATAGGGACTATCGCTGCAATTTTGAAATGTTAGGGACGAAACCTGCAATTTGGTCAGACCCTAGGGACCAAAAATGCAATTTACTTTAAAAGAAATAATCAAAGATTTATTCTTAATCGTTAAAATATCAAACTTCAGTTAGCTAAAGCTATATTATAGTGTTATGCTAATGCAATTAATTAATATTAACATAAGTGGCACAATTTAAATAGTCTTCTGGCTTGCATGTGACCTAAACATGATAAGATTGAAAATGTGTTGTAAAAATGTAAATCCTCAACGTTATACTTCATCCGTTTCAAAATAGATTTTCATTTATTTTTTTCACAAAGTTTTAAACTTTTTCACTAACTACACACTATATGAATCAAATATCATTCTTACTCGGTATTTTTTTTTTCTTTTGTTAAAACACAAATTACACATTCATTTTGAGACAAAAAAAAATAGAAAGGTGAACATGTATTTAAGAAAACGAAAATTTCACACTACTAATGGTAATCAAAAGGTATGCCACATACATATATTCAACCTCAAGTATATTAGCCTATTTTTTATTCTTTTTATTTTTTTAAGGGGGGGATATATATGGTTAATTATCCTCATACTTGTATGAATGTAATAAGTGAAGTAATCAATAAACAAATTAAGAAAGAAAAATAATGCATGACACATCCTATATACTTGTGTGGGTAAGAGGATAATAGAAACACAATTTAAAATGGTATAACATTACTCATTTATTTAACACCTAAGTGGGAACTCTAATAATTTGCTTTTGTTTGCAATTATGGGCATAATTATCAAAAAGTGGAATGAATACTAAATCAAAAGAACACAATTAGGAAAGTAGTATCACAAGAAACAATAAAGTATTATGCAAACAACTATTCAACTTAGTTTATAAAAACATATTTATAGATAACATAAGTATACATCAAGTGACAAGTGCATGTATAAGAAACTTTTATATCTTGTGAGGAGTCACGATCTTGCGGGTCAAAACTTATATTCTTACTAAAGATGACATGTATGTTATCTTGCTACGTTGCTTTGGACTTTTTGGCGGTATCGAAATAATATCGTCTTCAATTCTCAATCCATGCAGAGAAATGATATTTTTGATTGTATTCGTTTGTTTTCTTTTTCTTGTATTAAGTATAGAAGTGCTTAGATTTATAGTTGGAAAGAGTGGTTAAAGTATCTTATGTAATTTCTAGCTCCTCGCTAGAGGTTCGTTTATTTATAAAATTTGTCATTCAAAACAAAAAGTTTAGTGTCAATAATATTCAAGCGATAACTCTTCTTATTTATTCTATCCGCATCAAATCTATCGTACATAAGGAGCATAGGTCACCATACCTTTTATTATGGAATTTCGTATACGGGACTTACCCGCGTATTTAGTTAACTGTAATTAATTTGAGGGATTGCTATACGAACAAGGTTTTACCTGTCCAAAGTGATGAAACCAGGAATGTAGAATCGTAGAGGGGAAAGGGGTAAATAAGTTCTTTTAAAAAAACTGGTAGTAAAAGTATGTTTTAACACTTTATATGTGATTATCATGCAAGACGATTAAAAAAGAGTTATGGGAATAAAACCATGCAACAATTTATACTAGTTCGGGGCGATGCTTTGGTTCACCCGTACGTCAAGTTTTGTAAATCCATGACATAGATTGCCATTCACTAGTAATAAATCTTTGTGGGGGATAAATCATACAATAGCTTTCCCCGTTATACACCTAGACCCAAGCTAACACCTAACAGAGTCCTCACCAATAACACTCACAACGACCTCACGAACTCTTTATATAGTTATAAAGACTTCTACCAAAGAAGCACCAAACCCCAAGATTGACCGCACTCGGTACAAAACTTTACACCCTTACTTGTCTGCACCTGGAGTAAGACTTTACACCCTTTGCTTATCCGCACCCAGAGTAAGACTTTACACCCTTTGTTTCTCCACACATGGAGTATAGATTCCGCACCCTTTTCTTCTCCGCATCCGGAGTAAGACTTTGATACACTTGTTTCTCTGCACCCAGAGTAAGACTTAGCACTTAGTTACAAATGATATAAACACTTAGCACTTAGTTACAAATGATTTGAGAGCTTGAGTATTACAAGACAACAAGAATACTATTCTAAAGGATAGAAAGAAAGACTTTAGACACCACACAATAGTGAATTAAGTTTTTGTGGTAAACATGGATAGCAGAAGACGTATCTTGATGGATGACACAAAGCATGTCGCCAAGCTTTTATGGTGGATGGAAGAAGATAGAAGAAGTTGACTCTTGGTAGATAACACAAAGGAGTTTGTCGAGCTCTTGATGTGTTCTTCGCTTGAAGAGGTAATGATGCAAAAGATGTTGTCGACGTGTCGATTCAAATGAGGTGACCAAGCTCTATGATATGTCATCTTTTTCCATAAGATTTTGCTTTCAACAATGAATGATTTAGTGTATATGATCATATGTGTATTGGGTTTAAATGACTAGAGAGTGTTTTGGTACAAAGAGTTTTGTAAGTGATGAATGTTGATTACACATAAGTGTGGTATTTATAGAAATAGATGAAAACAAATGCCCTCCCTTTTGTCCCATGGAAATTCGAACCAAAGCACTCACATACACTAATTCAAAATTTGAATCTACTTTACTTGGTGCCAACACAAAGGTTCACACTTACCCAGTTCAAATTTGAATTCTTGGTTAGAGAAAAAGAAAGGAACACCAGATTGTCCACTTGGAAAGAGGAAAAGATTGATAAAGCATTGCAAAGGAGGGAACGATGGATAATGCAATGTAAAGGAGATTCTTAGTTTGAAATTCGGATTTCAGATTTTCAAATAAGTCAAATGTTATAATCTTTATTTTTCAGATTTTCAAATAATGCAGAAATTACAATATCGAAAACGCACACACTTTTTCTCTTTAAAAACCCTAAGCAATTTTATTAAGTAATTCATCATCTATTTTTAATCTAACCATTGAATTTTATTGTTGTCTTTTGATTATGAAACTACTGTTCATGATCTATAGAATGATATAAAATTCTCCAAATTCCCACCACTCGATCTTCATAATTAATTCATTTCATATTACCGTTACAAACATAACAAAACACACATTGTTTATCGTTTTCTTCCCAATTCATTTCTACTAATCAAACTTTTGATTATGTAGACTCATAATACCGTTCCGCGTTCATATCCACCCTAATTCTATCATGGAAGAACCAATTAACATTAACCCTAATCTGATGCCACGTCGGCCATCAGATGAGGTGATTAGGCCTAAAAATCTACTAGAAGCTCAAGAAATGATGCCAAGTTGTCTGTGAAACATGGAATCGCTTTATCTAAACCTGCTGGAGGTGTGTTTAAGAAGGGGTCAAAGAAGGGAAATACTAAATTGAGGGAATCTGTGAAAAACTAAAAGGGGGGGTTGAACAATTTAAAACTTCTTTTTTAAATATTTAGATCGACTTATGTCAATCTATTTAGATGTGTATGTTGGACGTTGATAGATAGATATATAAAAGTATATTGAAAGATAAAGAGTAAGAAGCACATAACCATGACACGAGTATTTATAGTGGTTCGGCTACAAGGACACCTTCCTTGCCCTACTCCACTCCCCGAGTCACCTACTCGAGAGTTCGTAATCACTACACGACACCAACTCCTTATGGCGGAGAAGCCTTCACAACGTCGCCTACTCTTTTTCGGTACTAGGCTAACCACCGGGTTCTTTCACACCAAGGTGAACCACACCTACCACAACATCGCCTACCCTTTATCCGGTACTAGGCTAAGTACAATGGATGAACTACTACCCAACACTACACAACACCTAATCACAAAGGAGACCAACTCCTTATTACAACACCATCAAGGATATCAACATCCTTGAATATAAATAATCACTATATGTATAACGATGCACCTCATCGATTATACGACCTAAGCATTCTTCACTAATGCCACTTGATTTTATTCCTAGGCATCCTTCACTAATGCCTTTGACACAACGCTTGGCACCTTTCACTAATGCCTTCGTCTTGACACCTTTGGCATTCTTCACTAATGCTTTTGACACGGACGTTAAGCACCTTTCACTAATGCTTTCGTCTTGACTCTTTCGGCATCCTTCACTAATGCCTTCGACACAACACATCTACGGAGGAAGAAAGAACTATCAACAAGAGAACCTCAGTAGTCTTGATGATGACGAAGCATGGCAACTCATGGACTCGAGCTTGCTCGACTTCAAGAATTGGTGATCTCGCCTTTAAGAGGAACCTAAAGAATCACACAAAAACAAAAGACAAACTACATAGAAAGATCTCTTAGGATCAGTGTTTAGAGAGTTACAATACTTGGGGAAAGTATGTGTAAGATTGGCAATCCAAAAGGAAGAAATGGCTCACTATTTATAGAGGAGAAATGCTTATTGTTCCCCGGATCCCACGGATCCCTCCCTTAAGGGATCCGTCTAGCATAAAGCTAGGGATCTGTGGGACGCTCCTCTTTGCCCATGGGTATTTTGGTTATGGGTCATGGGTCATGGGTTATGGGTTGATCCATGGTTCTTTTATTAGATACAATGTATCTTATGAGTGCAATGCACCTAGTCAAATGGGTATGGGTCAATACCATGGGTTATGGATATGTTTCATGGGTTGTAGTTTTTACCCATTTATAATACATACTAGTTATGCATATATATATTTGCCCAATATGTAAACACTAGTTGTTGTACATATATTTCTAAGTCATAAAATCACTTATACTTGTTTTAGTGTTTTATGTGAAAACGTAAGTGTGTTAGAAAACTATTGGCTCAAACTATTTACGTATTTTATTTGTTTCATTAAAATGATTTTACGTTTGTTATCGACAAAACATTAAAAGATCGTAAAATATAAATAAACGTTTTTACGGCTTATTTGTATTAACAATCTCCCCCTTTTTGTTGATGACAAAACATAAAATTATTTTAAGGAAAAAACTAAAAATTCGTAAAAGTTCGAATTGGAGTTTTTACTCTCTTCTCCCCCTTTTTGTCGAAACAAAAAGAGCGTCGAAAAGAAACTAACACATTGTTGTAAGAAAAACATGTAAAAAGAAAAGATGTAAAGAGAGCAAGTGACGGGAATGGTTCTCGTCTTAACTCCCCCTTGACGAGTCCATCCCTTTGTGAGGGCGTCAAGTAACTAAAAACTAGTAAGCTAATGTTTTGCAATTTTGATTGCAAATGGTTTCGTCCTTGTGACGAAAATGCTCCCCCTTGAAGATTGCAACTTTGCAATGGGGTGTCATGAAGTGTAATCCAAATAAGGATTAAGTTGCAAATGGTTTTGCAATGTATGGTTTGACACAAAGCTCCCCCTAGCTTAGAGTGTCAAGTTTTTCATATGTATTTTGAAAATCTACAAAATAAAGGTTAGAAAACAAGATTATAGTGCATAATTTCCTGCAAATAAGACTCAAGTTAGTAGAATGTTGTTCTTCTATACCACGGATCCCACGGTTCCCTCCTTTGTGGGATCCATCTAGGCAATTTCCAGGGATCCGTCTGTCTGGTGACAGATGATTCAGCAAAGGTGATATACCAAACAATGATGAATATGAAGGTGATATATGTATATAAACAATGAACATATACTCAAATAACTATGGCAAATAGGTTATCATTCAATAAAACAAAGAGATAGTTAACAAATCTCTTAAAACTAAGAGAATGATCAAGCAATGTAATACATTTTCTACTTAATCCTAATGCGGAACCTAAACTTAAGAAGCAACCACGTGCTTAAGGATGATCAAACATAAGATGGGATTCCTAAACGTTCTAAGTTGAGCTTGAGACTAAGACACCGTTTTAGGCTCATGGTTGTTTAGGTTTGTTGACCTCTTTGAAACGTTCGAGGAGGTGATAAAACATGAAACGTTGCTCTTCACGTAGTTCATGTATCAACCTTTCAACATGTTGACAATGATAGCAATCCTTGTCTTGGTTTTGAGCTTCTTGAAGCGGAGGTTCAAGTGAAGTGGGTTGAGGATCCTCAAATAAAGGAGGAATTGGTGAAGGCTCATTAAGTGTTGGCTCAACAATGTTTGAGGGTGGAGGTAGAGAAGTGTCAACTTCCATGTGGTCGGGTGGTTGACTTTGATGTCTCCTCATAATCCAAAATGGACTATTGGGGGGAAATGGAGAAATTGACATTGGTGCAAGTGTTGATTCAACACTTTGGTTTTGTTGTACAACCTTTTCTAGTGAATTTGTTGGTAATGGTGGAGGATGAGGGTAAGTCCTCTAAGTTGTGAGAATGTGGAGATGATTATGAGGTGTTAAATGATGTGGCTCTAGGCACCAATGATGTTGGTTGGGTTGAAAAGGGTGTGTTTGGTTTAGTAGAGTTTGGTGATAATATCCTTGTGGGAACAATCCTCTTGGGAATTAGTTTGATTGGTTTATTTGGTGTAGGGGAAATCCTAGCATTGGTGGACTTAACCGGAGATGATTCGGTTGAGGAAACTTCGTGTATAACCCTAGCAAGTTTCTTGGGTGGATGAGTTAGCACTAGGAGCTTTTCTCATGATGAAATGACTAAGGAAGATGTTTGTGATTGCTGAGAATTATGTTGTGTTTGATGACTAAGGAGTTCTAGCAAGATGACTTATAAAGGGAAGAGTTTGGCAAGTGCATTTAAGACTTAAGCCATTAAGATACTTAGAAATGTGATGATTAACATGCACAAGATTCAAGTTCAGAGTTTCACTGATCTAGGGACTTAATAAAGATGAGGTGGAGTGTTCAAGTTAGCAAGATGAGCTTGAAATGATTGATTTGGCAAGAGTTGACATAATCTGTTACCCGGATCCCACGGTTCCCTCCTTTGATGGATCCGTCTAGGCTAATCCTAGGGATCCGGCTCTCAGCAGCTATGAAAGGATAAAATGATGTTTCTAAGGTCTAAGATCTATACCATCTTGAGTGTTTCAGTCCTCCTAAGTATCTTAAGTGAGGGTGTACTTGAATGATCAAGAGCAATGAGTGATATAGCTAATGATTGCCTTTTATGGAAGACAAATGAGATTAAATGACTACCAATGGATGTTAAAGGATGACACTAAGAGTTTTGATGGTGTCAAGTCATAATAAATGATCCTAAAGATCAGATGTTAGCTTGAGATGGAGTTTGAAAAATCCTCAAAAATCAAAATAATTGAAAAACTAATTTTTTACCCGTTTTGAGATAAAGATGACTAGAAACAATTTCCTAAAATAGTTCAATATGTCCATCTAAGTGTTTTGAAAAATGAAAGGCAATTTGTGAGTATTGAAGCGGAAATATGGTGAGTTTTGATTAGTTGATAAATCAAAAGGCACTTTATGTAAACAATGAGTGGGTTTAGGGCTTTCTCATTCTTGAAGAAGACTTAGTTGAGTTCTAAAATCTTATGTTTAGCTAGTGTGAAGTGATCTAGTGAACTATTTTGATGTATGGGATATTGTACTACTGATATGTTGTCACGGATCCCACGGTTCCCTCAAGGGAGGGATCCGTCTAGGCTAATCCTAGGGATCTGGCATCTGCAGATCAGAACCATCAGAATTAAGTGCAAATTTTGAACCTAGCAATATACACTAATA
Source organism: Chrysanthemum makinoi (assembly GCA_910596185.1). NCBI lineage: Eukaryota > Viridiplantae > Streptophyta > Magnoliopsida > Asterales > Asteraceae > Chrysanthemum > Chrysanthemum makinoi. Next base: position 371,886,379 of record OU343224.1, read on the forward strand.
ACCATTAAACCAAAAAAAGATATAAACATGTCATCACATAAAACATCTCATAGATAATGGTAGAAATAACAATATCCAAGTTAACACAAACAAGAGTGCTAAAACATAGTCATTCACATATTAATCAAATGTCTCAAATTAAACATAGTCCTATAGTCTCTTTCGTCAATACTTTCTTTTCCTCTTTCCCGACTTTGTGAAGTGATAAGCTACGTTTTGAATCATACCCCTCAATTGTTTGAATTCCGCGATCTCGTTTGGAATAGTTGGAAGTTGTCGATAGTAATCAAAGGGTTCCAATTCGATGTTAGCTGCATCTTCTTCTTCTTCATCTTCTTCTACTTCACCATCCGAGGAATCCGAGAGAGGTTTAGGTTTTCTTCCATTGACTGTGAACCGTTTAGGGGGTTGTTTGGTAAGAGGTACCATGACGTGATCGGAAAGGAAATGATCATCGTTGATGGGAGATGGTTGAAATGCACTAACATACTTACAAAGTCATGTTAGGAGCATACCATATGGAAGTACCATGTTGGAAACTTTGAATACCCCGGTCATTCTCTTCACCATGTAATAGACGAGATTATATGGCTTGTGGTGGATAAGACAATAGATCATTTGCACGAGACATGCATTTGGATGATCCTTGTTACCAACTAGGCTAATGACGTTTTCCCTAAGAATTTCTTCCCATTTTCTAAACATGGGGTGCATTTTGAAAAGTTCCATTTGAAAGGGATCACGGTGAATGAGCTTCTTGTTTCGGTTGAGACGGGATTGGTCGGCTCTTACTTTGAAAATGGTGTCTCGGTCGGTTTCGGGTTCATCAAGAGGAGTATGGTATATTGGGTTGGGATCAAGAGCAAAGGATTGACAAGATATCATCCAATCTTGAGAGTACATACAAATTCCTTCACAAGGAATGCGAAGAATTTGAGCGAATGTGTTGAGAGGTAGCGTGAAGTTTTGTTTGTTGATGATGAAGGAGATTGAAATGCTTTTATCGGTGTTTCGAATGATCCTAATGCTTTTGTAAAATTCAAAAATGAAAACCGGACAAATTTGTTCATCTATGTCAAGAAGACAATCAAAGTTGATTGCCGAGAAGACTTGACGAATGTCGGTATTTTCAAGGAAACATTCCTTGACTACACGACCTTCGTAGATAAGTTGTTTTTCGAGTCTTTTGAAGACTTTTCGGTCGGTTTTTGATAATCCATCTTTTCGATAGTAATGGGTGAGGTAATGGACGGTATCATGATGGTCTTGTTGAGTGGCTTTAGGCATGGCTAGTCCTAGAAACACAAATATTTCAATTAGGTAAAATTAGTTGAGATGGGTTTATGGTTTTGATTTGTAGTAACAATGTTGTGAACACAATGTAATCCTAATTGTGTTAAAAGCCCCTTTTAATGATTAATTTTGAAAACCTTAATTGAATTAATTAATTAGAAATTGTGAAACCATAAACCCTAGGATGAGGATGATGAAAATTAGAACAAATTAGTATAATTACTTACAATGGTGTTCTAGAGAAGAATACTTGAGGGTATGGAGTCTTATGAGGATGAAATCAGTTCTTGAGTCATTTTTGTGCTATGTGGGGAGAGGGAAAATGATCAGTGATAGTTTTCAAATGCGTATAGCTGTGTTCTGTCCTACGGTTCACCCGGATCCCTTGTATTTGGGATCCGACTAGTACAACTAGAGGGATCCGGCTACCGTGGACAGAAAAAGGGTTGTTTGGCATTATTTTTGTAGTAGGCTATAAACTAGCTTACGGAACAAAAAAAGTTTAGAGGTTTCAAATAAAAAGATGTTTTGGTCGACGGAATTTGATAAATTAATTATCAAGGATTCATTTGTGACGACGGCGTTAGTTTGACGAAATCAAGAGGAATACTATTCCCGATGATGAGTAAATCGGGAAAGTGACGAAAGAGAGACTTTTAAGAGACTAGCAATTTTTAAACAAATAAGAACTATGATATCAACATAATCATGTAAGCTAGCTAATGAAAAAGAAAACATACATTTATGCTTCTTGGTTTGGCTTGTGAAGACATAATACCAAAAGTACTTCATGAGCTCTTAAAGTAATCCTTTATACTTAGAGTAAGTAGGTTGTGATTACTTTTAGATCATTTTTAAAGGTTGACTTCATTATTCTTTGAATAGAAGTGAAGGTTTTGAAGAGATCCTAGCATGAAGATTTCTTGAAACAAATATGTTAGAATGATCTATCAATGTCCAACATGAAGAAAAAAATGTTTTGAAATATTTCCTTCTTTGTAGTTTTCAAACATACACGGATCGTATCAAGTTTTTAAAGTACAACATACTCTAAGAAACTTGGTAACGAAGCTCTGATACCAATTGTGGAAAACTAGAAGGGGGTTGAATAGTTTTACCAATTTAAAACTTCTTTTTTGAATATTTAGATCGACTTATGTCAATCTATTTAGATGTGTATGTTGGACGTTGATAGATAGATATATAAAAGTATAATGAAAGATAAAGAGTAAGAAGCACATAACCACGACACGAGTATTTATAGTGGTTCGGCTACAAGGACACCTTCCTTGCCCTACTCCACTCCCCGAGTTACCTACTCGAGTGTTCGTAATCACTACACGACACCAACTCCTTATGGCGGAGAAGCCTTCACAACGTCGCCTACTCTTTTTCTGGTACTAGGCTAACCACCGGGTTCTTTCACACCAAGGTGAACCACACCTACAACAACGTCGCCTACCCTTTATCCGGTACTAGGCTAAGTATCGAGTTCCATTACAATGGAGGAACTACTACCCAACACTACACAACACCTAATCCCAAAGGAGACCAACTCCTTATTACAACACCATCAAGGATATCAACATCCTTGAATATAAATAATCACTATATGTATAACGATGCACCTCATCGATTATACGACCTAAGCATTCTTCACTAATCCCACTTGATTTTATTCCTAGGCATCCTTCACTAATGCCTTTGACACAACGCTTGGCACCTTTCACTAATGCCTTCGTCTTGACACCTTTGGCATTCTTCACTAATGCTTTTAACACGAATGTTAAGCACCTTTCACTAATGCTTTCGTCTTGACTCTTTCGGCATCCTTCACTAATGCCTTCAACACAACACATCTACGGAGGAAGAAAGAACTATCAACAAGAGAACCTCAGTAGTCTTGATGATGACGAAGCATGGCAACTCATGGACTTGAGCTTGCTCGACTTCAATAAATGGTGATCTCGCCTTTAAGCGGAACCTAGAGAATCACACAAAAACAAAAGACAAACTACATAGAAAGATCCCTTAGGATCAGTGGTTAGAGAGTTACAATACTTGGGGAAAGTATGTGTAAGATTGGCAATCCAAAAGGAAGAAGTGGCTCACTATTTATAGAGGAGAAATGCTTACTGTTCCCCGGATCCCTCCCTTAAGGGATCCGTCTAGCATAATGCTAGGGATCCGTGGGACGCTCCTCTTTGCCCATGGGTATTTTGGTTATGGGTCATGGGTCATGGGTCATGGGTTGATCCATGGTTCTTTTATTAGATACAATGTATCTTATGAGTGCAATGCACCTAGTCAAATGGGTATGGGTCAATACCATGGGTTATGGATATGTTCTATGGGTTGTAGTTTTTACCCATTTATAATACATACTAGTTATGCATATATATATATTTGCCCAATATGTAAACACTAGTTGTTGTACATATATTGCTAAGTCATAAAATCACTTATACTTGTTATAGTGTTTTATGTGAAAACGTAAGTGTGTTAGAAAACTATTGGCTCAAACTATTTACGTATTTTATTTGTTTCGTTAAAATGATTTTACATTTGTTATCGACAAAATATTAGAAGATCGTAAAATATAAATAAACGTTTTTACGGCTTATTTGTATTAACTGAATCTATGAAAGATATGGAGGATGTTGAGTATGAAGGGGATGATATTGATGATTGTGAAGGGATTGAGGAGGAAGTTGAGGTTAAGGATGAGGTGAATGAAGGGAGTGGCGAGGTTAGTGGTAAGGAGAGTACTATGAATGTTGAAAGTGGGGAGCAGGGTACTTATCAAGCTAATGGGGTTAACAACAAAGGTAATGGTATTGTTAATGATCTAGTTAAGAATTTTGAAAATACTAATGCTAAGTCTAGTGATGTTCCCACTGATATGCCTATGCCTGCAAATATGAACCCTGTGTTGAATGCTAGTTTGAATAATGTGTGTAGTGCTAGGATTGATGAGAACTTGGCTAGTAGTAAGGTTAATCAGAAGGGAAATGAGTGGCCTAGTTTAAGTAAAATGGTTGATAAAGGGAATAGTGGTAATGAAGGAAATGGGAGTGCTAAGGATACTAAAATGGTGGATAGTACTAGTGGTAAAAAGCCAATGTCCTTTGTCAATGCTTTTCAGGGATCTATAGGGGGACTTGGAAACAAGTTATCTGAAATCCCTTTAAGGTTTAATGAATTTGGCAGGAAAGTTGTGGATATGGATCCGGTCATTGAGGAAGGAAGTAAAAGTTGGTTTTTGACATTGGTTGGTTATTTTGTAGGTGTTAACATGAGTTATAGGGAAATATCAGGGCATCTTAGAAGAATGTGGAGGGCATATCAGGTTGATGAGATTATAGTGAACGAGTTTGGTCTTCATTTCATAAAGTTCAAATCTGATGAGGGAATGAACTATGTATTGGAAAATGTCCCTTGGTTGGTGGATGGGAAGCGGGACTTTGTATGGAAAATCCTGAGCCGTCTAAAGTTCCAATATGGGTTAAGATATACAATGTACCATTAGAGGTATGGAATACTGAGGGCATTAGTAGGATTGCAAGCAGCGTTGGTAACCCAATTATTATGGACAAAATTATGGCGTCTATGTGTTCAAGGGTATATGGTAGGGCTAGCTTTGATAGAGTGCTTGTGGAGGTTGATGCATCTAAGGAGCTTACTGACTCCATAGAAATTTGCTATAACAAATTGGGAAAGTCTATGAATCTGAGGGTTGGGTATGATTGGAAGCTACCGTTGTGTACTCCTTGCAAAGTTTTTGGGCATGATTATAAAGCTTGTAAGGTTAGGGTGTCGACTAAGGAGGAGTTGGCTAAGGAAGTGGTAGAGAAGGCTCCCAAAGTGTCTAATGTTACTGATAAGGGCAAGGATAAGGAGGTATGGCAGGAAGTTAAGAAAGCTGATAAGAGTGGGGCTAGTATAAGTAGACCTACTGGTGTTCAAAACAGTGGGAATGGATATGGTTATAGAGGTGATAATAATGGTAGAGGTAGGGGTGGAATGAATGGAATGGGAGGAATGTTTCAAAGACAGAATGGTGGTAGTATGTATAATAGAAGTGTTCCTGTTATGGCTAGTGTTGAAAAGAAGATGGAAGAGAATGTTATGAGAAAAAAAGTTAATGGGGATAAAAGTGAGATAAAGAAGAAGAATATTGGGATTATTGGAGATGGTAAGAACAAGAAGCTGGAACAGGAAGTCACCAAAACAAGTAATCGGTTTAATGTGCTAGCTAATGAGAAAATGGAAGTGGGAAGTCAGGAATTGGAGGATATGAAGAAGAAAATTGACATGGCGTGTATGTTAGGTATGAATATTTCTGATGAGGATAGGAGTAGATGGTCTGATGATTTAATACTGTTTTGGGAAGAATCTAAGGCTGCTAAGGAGAAGGCTAATAAAGTTGAGAAGCTCAAAGGAAGGATCGCAAAATTGCAAAAAGATAAAGTGTACGGGAATAGGAATGTGGCAATGGTAGTTAACGAGGAAGCTAAAAAGAAGAGTGTGGAATTGATGAAGGGCAATGACCTTACTAAGAACCAAGCATTTGTAAAAGTGTATGATGATATTTATAGAAATGAACTGTCCAAGGTGGCACAGTGGGTTAAGGAAAAACAGATTGCAGAAGTGGACTTGTTTTGTTTGAATGAACAAGAACTAACTGATGTAATCAAGGAGAACTGGACAGAGGATATGATTCAACATTATGAGTCCATTATGGGTTACAAGGTGGAAAAAATGATGCAGGATCAGTTTTATGAAGATATTATGACTAGTGTTAAAGGTGAAGTTGCAGATGAAACTCATGGCACTGCAAGGCTCATTACAAAGAATGTGATTTCAAAAGTGATGGAGGGTGATTCTTCTCAGGTGCAAGGTAACATTGCATCTACATCTTCCCTTATTTAAATGGTGATCAAAATTGCTTCATGGAATGTCCAAGGGGTCTGTAATACCCTTAGACAGTATGAGGTAAAAAAACTTTATTAGGAGTAATAATATTAGTATGTTTGGTATGATTGAATCTCAGTTAAGGAATAAAGCTGTTAATAGGGTCTGTAATGATATCTTTGGGAGTTGGAGTTGGGTGTTCAACTCTGTGGATAGTAAAAATGGGTGTAGGATAGTTGTGGGGTGGGATCATAATATTTTTTCTACCAAATTGTTATCCCAATCTGACCATGTTATGCATATTCTTGTTAAGAAAATTAATGACAATAAAGAAATGTATGTCTCATTTATTTATGGTGAAACTAATGTCAAGGATAGGAGAATGCTTTGGAAGAACCTTAGGGAGCATAGTAGTATTGCTGGTAGTTTCCCTTGGGTCTTACTGGGTGATTATAATATTATTTTGAATTTTAATGAGCACTCTAGTGGTATAGGAGTCAGAACATTTGGAGTCCAAGATTTCAGGGATTGTGTGGATGTTTTAAGTCTTGAAGATGTGAAAATTACTGGACTGTTCTTTACTTGGATTCAAAAAATAAGGTATCCCAGAAATAGTGTTCTTAAGAAGTTAGATAGATATATGGGTAATGCTCAATTTATGAGTGGAGTATCCGGAATGTTTTGCTAATGTTATGGCTTTTGTGAGCTCTGATCACTCCCTTGCAGTTAGGGGTTTTTATCGGTTCGGTTATCGGGTTGTTCGGTTTGTTCGGTTCGGTTAATTTTTTTCTGGGTATAACCGAGAACCGAACCGAACTTAAAATGATTCAACCGAACCGAATAACCGAAAACCGAACCCCCATAACCGAAAACCGAACCGAATAACTCGAATTACATAAATTTAATTATTTATTCATTTATTTATATAAATTTTTAAAAAGAAAAAAAAATAAAGCTTAAAAATGTTATATTTAAAAGAGTTTTAATATTATTTTTATATAAATATATAAAAATATATATATATATATATATATATATATATATATATATATATATATATTATATATCGTTCGGTTTTCAGTTTGGATTGCTAAAACCATAACCGAACCGAAAACCGAATATTTAATTCGGTTCGGTTCGGTTTTGACAAGTTCGGTTCGGTTACGAGTTCGGTTCGGTTATTTTCGGTTCAGCTCGGTTTCGGTTTTCGGTTTATTCGGGTATTAACCAATCCATGAACACCCCTACCTGCAGTATTGGTATTTCCTGAGGTTAAGGGTAAGAAAAAGAAAGCGTTTAGATTTATGAACTATCTAACTAGTAAGGATGGTTTTATGAAGACTGTTAGAGATAATTGGAAGGTTCATGTAAAGGGTTATGCTATGTTTTTGCTCGCTAAAAGGCTTAAACTTCATAAAAAGCATTTGAGAAATCTGAATAAAAAGAATGGGAATGTATGTGATAAGGTTAGAAGGCTGAAGGAAGAACTAGCTAGTGTTCAAGAGGCTTTGAGTAATGACCCGTCAAATGTTAATTTAAGTGATGAGGAGTCTGTTTATGCTTATGCATATAAGCAAGCTGTTTTGGATGAAGAAATGTTTATGAAATAGAAGGCTAAGATAGAATGGATTAAGGAGGGGGACTATAATAGTGCTTATTTCCACAATATGGTTAGGGTAGAATTATTAGAAACAGAATTGAGTCGTGTTTGATGATAATGGGACTGAGTTTCAGGGGAATGATATGGTGAGTATGTTTGTGAAGCACTTTGAAAGTTTCTTTGGTTCCTGTGATAGGGTCTTCCCTATTGATGACCCGGATTCTCTCTTTACTAACAAACTTGATCCTGAAGTTGCTGTGGGTCTAATTAGTATGGTCATAGATGAAGAAATCAAGGTGGCATTGTTTGATATTGGAGACAATAAGGCTTAAGGTCCGGACGGTTATACTTCCAAATTTTTCAAAAGTGCTTGGAGTGTGGTGGGAGATGATACATGTGCTGCTGTAAAGGAGTTTTTCGCCAGTGATAAACTACTTGGTGAGCTTAATGCCTCCATTATTTCGTTAATTCCTAAAGTGGTCACTCCTAAAAAAGTTATGACCGATTAGTTGTTGTAATGTTATATATAAGACTATTAGTAAAGTCATAACTAATAGGCTTAAAATGGTTTTAAATGGGCTTGTGGGTGTGAATCAAAGTGCGTTTATACCTGGGAGACAGATTAGTGATAACATTCTCTTAACCCAGGAGCTTATGAGAGGTTATAATTGGAATACTTGGGGGAGGGGATCTAGTAGATGTACTTTTAAAATTGACATACAAAAAGCTTACGATACGGTTAATTGGCAGTTCTTAGAGTTCATCTTAAAGAAGTTTGGGTTTCATTCAGTTATGATTCATAGGATTATGATGTGTTTAACTACCGCTTCATTTTCTGTGTGCATAAATGGTGAGCCTCATGGATTCTTTAAGGCGGGAAGAGGTTTGAGACAAGGGGATCCCATTTCCCCTTATCTCTTTACGCTTGTGATGGAAGTCTTGAATCTGATGGTGCAAAGGCATGTGAAGGCTGAGAAAGATTTCAAATACCATTGGGGATGTAAGGAGCTCAAGATCACTAGCTTGTGCTTTGCGGATGACTTATTGATGCTTTGCCATGGGGATCTGATCTCAGCGTATGTGCTAAGGAGCCCGACAGTATGGAATACTGACCACCCCGAGGGACAGACCCTGAAGCGAAGGACGGGAAAGAGCGGAATCAATGTGTTCCAATTTCTGGCCTTGCACCGACCATCCAATGGACCAGGGACTAAACGGCCACCAGCAGACATCATCTGGCTGGGTCTTGCTGGTATCAACAACGAGAAAAAAACTCCCAAATGGAAACAACAACTAACTATGGCTCTTGGTGGGCCCAGACAACGTCCTAGGCGTATGGGAGGATTGGATGAATTATGCTTAAGCTCTGGTCTTCATCCTAGTATGACTAAAAGTGAAGCATTTTTTGGCAATGTATTTGTAAATGTGATTGAAGACATTAAGCTTGTGATGCCTTTTAATGAAGGGTGTCTTCCTATTAAGTATTTGGGGGTTCCATTGGTGTCTAAAAGACTTGCTGATAAAGACTGCAAACCTTTGATTGAAGCAATTAAGAAAAGGATTGGTGATTGGAGAAATAAGGATCTATCCTTCGCTGGCAGGTTACAACTAATTTCTTCTATATTATATTCTTGACAAGTTTACCGTCCTCCCCTGCTTATGTTGCCCGCTAGTATCTATAATCAAATTGATAAACTGTTCAAGAAATTTATGTGGACTAAGAGTGAATCTATTAGGGGTATGGCTAGTGTAGCATGGAAAGATGTTTGTAAACCTAAGGATCAGGGGGTTTGGGGTTGAAGTCTGTTAAGCTTTGGAATGAGACCCTTATGGCCAAGCATGTTTGGAACATAGTTAGTAGGAAGGATTCTATTAGGGTGAAATGGGTGAATATTTATTGGTTGCAGGGTAGGAGTATGTGGGATATTGAGTTAAATAGGGGTTATTCTTGGTCTTGGAAACAATTGTTGGATTTAAGGGATAAAATTAAGGACTTTGTTCAAGTTAAAATTGGAAATGGTAAGGAGTGCAATGTATGGTTTGATAAATGGCACCCTCATGGTCCTTTGAGTAAACTGATTAGCCATAGAATTTTAGAACAGGCTAATATGAATCTAAAAGTTGGAGTTATGGATATGATACAGAATAGGGAATTGGTTTGGCCTATTGAATGGGAGGACAAGTTTGGGGAGGTTACTAATGTTCCTGTGCCTAATTTAGACCATGAAATTGAGGATAGGACTGTGTGGGTTGATAAAGTGGGTGTTGTGAAGGAATTTTCAGTGAGGGAAATATGGGATGTTGTTTGTATGGAATGTCCTAAAGTGATTTGGTACAAGCATGTTTGGTTTAACCAAAGTATACCAAGACATGCCTTCATTCTGTGGGTGGCAATTAAGGGAACATGACATGTCACTTGTGTAACCAGAAGAGTGAGTCACATAGTCACCTCTTTTTTTCTTGTACTTATGCTAAGAATCTATGGGAGAGACTGAAACTCATGTCCAAATTGGATGGTGTATCTAATGAATGGGCAAGTGTTGTATCCTTTATATCTAACAAACCTGCTACTAACACTATATGGAGTATTATACAAAGGCTGATATGGGGAGCTTGTGTGTATTTTGTGTGGCAGGAAAGAAATTTCAGGTGCTTCAGAAAGGAGTTTAGAGATGAAGATAGCTTGTTTAAGATCATTGTGGGGACTGTGAGGATGAAGCTATTGGGGTTGAGTCTCAAAATTAACTCCAACACAGTTGATGCAACTAGAGTATGGGATTTCTAGATTGATAGGAGTTCTTATTACAAGAGAATGGTGGAGGAACTTCTCAAAGATAATGACAATAATGGATAGATCTTTTAATGGTTTTTGGGATGGTTGGTGGTTAGCTGGTACTGGCTTCTGGGAATGTAACAGGATTTGGAATCCTTTGAATATGGTTATGGGTGATCTTAGTCATGATATTGTTATCTGGTTTTCCTGGTATTGGTGTAAGGTTTTCTTAATGCAGGTTTGGAGAGTTGTTGGATTTGCTGGTTGTATTGGTTGGTGGGGCATTGTCAAGGTCTCAAGTCCCAATGGAAGCTGCTTTGGTGTTGTTAGGATGCTCAAAGTTCTTGCTCTCATTGGAATTGCTGATTGGGGAGGTTTAGGGGAGGGTCACAATCTTTTTCCTATTCTAAGGTTTTTCCCTTGTGGTTTTACATTGAGTAGGTTTTTTAAGGATGTGACCTCCTCTAGACTACCACACTGGCACTCCTCTGCTTCTGTTTGCTTGGTTGCTGCCTTTTGGCCTTGGATGGGATTGATTGTTCTATGGTTAAAAGATGTCCAGAACACTTAGCCTTGTATATTTCCTGTAGTATATGGTGGTGGATTAAGGCAGTTAGGTTGGTCCCTTTCTGCTTTAAGGATCCAGAGTATGCTATAGGTATATAGTGGTCTGTGTTGTTGGAATCATTTGTCTTCTGTTCTTGATTGTATTTTTAGAGTTTGTGTTTTATTATTTGTAATGTTTGTATTGGATATTATCCTTGGCCATTTGGCTCTTAGCCTTAGCATAGCTAGTTAGGGATGTGTCATAACAGTTATTTTATGCTTTGTGCTTGTTTGTTCTTGCCCTTGTTGGCTCATTTTCTTAATAAAATTTACCTTTAAGAAAAAAAAATTCTTTATTAATTCTACAATTAACTTATAACTAATTACATTGATGCAACAAAGTTAAATACTTCGCGTATTTGATAAATCATTAACCCACAAGAGGAAAGTCAATTTAACTAAACTAGCAGGATACCCGCGCGTTGCAGCGGCGGGTACCATGAAATAAAAATTTTCGATAAATAATGTATTTTAGTTTATTATGTTCTTTTAACAATAAATTTACCGATATCAAGAATTTCAGATAGCCGCGTGCCGTTCGGCTCGAACCCGCTGGGTTCTGCCGGGCTCGAGCCCGCTTGGTCCGCTACCGCTCGGCTCAAGCCCATTTGGCCCGTTGCCGTTCGGGCTTGAATATTTGTATAATGTGCTTTATTATTTGTAGTAGTGAAATTTAATGCAAGAATTGTGTTTAATTTGGTTGTATAATATGCTTGATAATTTGTATTTTTTATGTAAGGGGTGTTTTAATAATTGTATTAATTGTATTTATTGACCAGTTAAATAATTGACTACATTAAATAGCATTAATGTGATGTTTTGTTGTACATTATGCTTCTTGTCTTGTACGTCTGAAAATTATGTGCATTAAAATGTTGTACACTATGTTTCTTTTCTTGTAAGTAGTAGTCATTATAGTCATTAATAACATTGACCACTTTAATAACATTAATGTTGTAAGTCTGAAAATTACATCATGCTTATTTTGTTGTAAATCTGAAAATTGGTTGCATCTATTGTACATTGTGCTTAAATGGTTGTAATTTTTTATGAATGGGTGTTTTTAATAGCATTAATGTTGTTTGATAGAATTTTGGTTTTAAAATGACACCACGCTTTATTTTGTTGTACAATATGTTTACTTTGTTGTAATTCTGAAAATTTGGTATATTAAAGTGTTGTAGCATGCTTAATTTCTTGTACGTCTTAAAATTAAGAGTGAAGTGTCTTCGTACATTATAAGTAGTATATATACTTAAAGTGAGTTTAACTTATTTGTTCAAAAGATAGTAGACTCATTTAGTAATTTATCAAGTCATAAGTAAGATTATACTCATTTGTTTATTTTTCATTTGATCATTTTATAAAAGCATAAACCTCTAAGTGTTGAACTTGTTTTCTAAAAGGTTTTGAGTTGAAGTTTATAAAATCGACTCATGATATTCTAAGGGCTTTTAGGTCTTTTTATCATACATAACAATTAACCAAACATGTACTAACCTGTGTTGAAAGATCAAATATTTTCGGATAGGAAGAAGGTCGACTTTGAAAAACTGAGCACTCGAAGACAGCAGCCGGCGCTCTAGGCTTACGCGCTAGCGCATGGGTCCAACGTGCTGGATGTGATGTCTTTGTTTTTTTTTCGTTTTAAGCTATCGCTAATGATATTAAATGTCTCCTAATATATATGTATCATCATTAAAACCGAAAGGAGATATGTGTACGTATTTGCACCAACAAGGACCAAAAGAGATCGGGTGCACAAATTTTATTTAAACCGTAGTATAAGGGTAAAAATGAACAAAAAGTACGATTAAATTAAGGGGCATTTACATACATCCCCAACCAAACTTCAATAATTACATATTTCCCCAAAGTATGCTTTACTAGCATTGTACATCATGCATTAAAAACTTGTGTTTTGGGGAAATATGTAATTTTTGAAGTCTCCTTGGGTATATATGAAATTTTACTTTTCACATATTAATGCACTAACTAAGCACGCATTGGAACACAATTTCTTTTAAACCGGGTGCATTTAAAAGAATTTGTGCTTTTTTACGAAAAATTACCACTACGGACCAAAATTTTATCGAGGTCCTGGTGTCGATTTAACCCGACTCCCCAGTTCCGTTCATGCCTGCAACATTCACAACGGTTAAAATATTTATACTCGGGACGACTATGATGGCAGTACTATGTCTACTTTCTCTTTAGAAAGAAAGAATTAACAAGTGGAAAAAAATTAACAAGTGGAATATATGATATCATAAGTTATTGTTTTATACTTTTATGTTTTTATGAATGGAAGTAGTAAAGATGCATTGACATTGAAATTGACACAAAATGCAATAAAGGAAATGGATTCGGTTAACGAATGAGAACATAATTTGTAAATGAAACCAAATTCATTAACAAAATCTTTCTTGTGCCACACAAAATGTTTCTATGTCTTTTGTATCACTAGATTTCACCTTCCTATTTTCCCGGATATAAGATCTCATTTTCACAAATCCCTAGCCCGTTAAGTACAAGTGGATATTTGTTTTATTTGACTTGAAAGACAATGTCATAGTTTTAAAACTCGGGTTGAACCGTGAACCGGTCGACTGATTGGTAGTCGGGTTTGAGCATAAACCCGATTGAACCACCGGGTCAATTAAAAAACCAGTTTTTAAAACATTGATAATAATAACATTATAAGGAAATGTAACGTATTATTCAGTTTTTCGGGTATATGTTACATAAACCACCACAAACATAGCCTAATGGTTAGACACACCAATGTTCTTAAAAATACTGTACACATTTTTAAAGTGATTGAAAAAGTTAAAAATGGCTATAAAATTATTTCGATTAAGTCGTGTAAATTCGAATGAATGACTCACTTTTTGTGAGTAACCTAATAAGAAAAAAACTGATATGTTTTACCCGTATACATTATATACATTTATTTACTCAATAGTTTTTTCATAGTTTAAATCCACACTTGATGTATGTCTTACATTGGGAGTAAGTTTGTATAACTTCTTTAGTAGCTCGAAAAGCATACATTGAACTGCAATATTTTGTGTTTTAATATTTTAGTTTTTAAAACGAATAGGGGGTGAATTCAGTGTATAAGCCTCCACTTGTTTTCATATATTATATTGCAAATAATTAATGCAAATACAACAACAACAACATACCCAATCCCATCGAGGCGGGGTATGGGGGAGGTAAAATGTAGACAAATCCTACCCATACCCTAGGATAAACCCGGAAGTAGAGATATTGCTTCCAACGAGACCTCCGGCAAGTGCAAAGAGTGCGGGTGTGAAAGAAAAGAAAAGAAAGCAAAAAACAGAAAACGACAAGCACATGCAGGAAGGAAAGCAAGCAAAACAAGGCAAGGCACCAAAGACAAGCACCAAAAAAAGCAGGTAGACCTACGGGAGCAACAAAGCAAGGCAACAACAAAGCACGGGCCAAAAGCTAAGGCAGGGCAAAAACAGAGCACCAAAGCAAAGCAGGGCAAAGAAAGCAAGCAAGCCTAAACAAACACAGAGCAAAACAAATCAGCGCACGGGGCCTAAAACTACGGCAAAGCAAGAAAAGGAGGCACCAAAAAAAAACCGAACCCCGAGGGGCAAGGCAAAACAACGAGACGCCTAAAGTCTATCCCACCCAACCCATCTAAACCCACAAAGACCCAAAACAACACTAACCGCAGATCCTAATCCTATCTCTCCACCCTTTCCTATTTGAGGTCATGTCCTCCGACAAGCGAAGCTCCGACATGTCAAGCTTACGTTTATCCTCCCACCTGAGTTTGGGTCTGCCCCTTCTATATTGTATTGCAAATAAACTAACTTAACCGCAACAACGGAAACTGAATAATTAATAAAAATGATGTTATAATAGAAGCAAGAGAATTAATATTTAAAATATCGAAATTGAAATTGTAAAACCTTGAAATCTTAATATAGCTTCTGTAACTTTAGTTATTGGGCGATTTGGCGACTCCACTTAAATTTTTGACATGTGACATATTTTTTATTAATAAAATACATGAGCGATTGAGTGACTCCACTAAAATTTTGACACGTGACATATATTTTATTAATAAAGTACAAGTCATCCAGTCTCCCAAGTTGAGTCGCTCAAGTTGCACAGTCGCCCAAATCTATATTAAAAAAGTTTTTTATTTTATTTTTTATTCTTATTTTTATTTATTTATTTATTTTAACCATGTTTTAGTTTTTGAGGCATTTAAAAAATTGGCTCGAAAATATATTTATAAGATTAAAAAAAAACGGCTTAATATAAGTAGCAAATACAGCAACTATTTTTTTTTAATAGCTATCCATTATTTTATTTGAATTAATAGTTATGTCTTTTGACATTATCATAAAATTTTTTCATGATCTGTAAACAAGTATAATAGTGCTTGTAAATAAGTATAATAGTACAAGTTTTCGTATGTGTAACAAGGAGTTGCATGTGATCACATGATTTTGGATTAGCTTAAGCATTGCTAAAGAATGGTCAACTTCAATATTGTTTTGGAAATATAATGACAAGCATGTGTTAAAGCAAAAACTATTGTAATTTTAATACTTTTAGTAGGTACTAATTAAATAAATGCTATCACTAATCATTAGCTACCCATACACCACTTCATGCTTTTCTTTTTCAAGTGATTTTAATATCACAGATTGTATAATGCATATAATATTTTACTCACAATATAATAACAAGTCTTCTATTAGTTCATTATATAAGGAATATTTTGATAATACGAAAATCTCGTCGGGTGAACATTTTCGAATGAACACAAAAAGGTCTGAATGTTGTCGCAGAAATACTTGTTAGGTTGCATATATTAAAGCCAAAAGACCCGACAACAATGATCCTTCTCCATTTACTTGTTCTTACTTTCGAAATAGCCGACAATTTGTATTCTTAGTATATCAAATCGACAAATCTTGCTCAAGTTTGGACATTTTGTTTTGAATGACATTGATACACTCTTGAGTCTTGACATATGATGTAATTCTAATTCAGAATTTTCAGATTATTAAGAAAGAATAAATCTAGCATAATGTGTTGCTGAGTGAGTATAAGAATCTTAAGGCCCAAGTCCATTAAAGCATGATTTGATCCAAATAAAAAGCCCAAAGCTATCAAGTGTCCTATGTGATATCCAGCCCCATCCAGGTAGGTAGCTTAGGCCTTAGGGGGTGTTTAGGTTTGCTTATTTGTAAAACTTACTGTATTAGAGCACTCACAACAATAACTCAAGTTATAAAATAACACCATCCACGTCAGCGCCACATCAGCTTTAACATTTCACCTTAACATCCTCAAAAAAACACCCACAACAATAACATTCCCAAGTTAAACTTTAACGCTCCAACAATTTACAAAAACAACCCTTCATTTAGGGGCATAAAAAAAAAAAACAACTCCCGTTATGCCACTAACGTGCAGGGACTAACGCTGCAATAACGCCGGAGGTCCAACGGCTTAACCCCACTAACGCCGTTATTTGGCCACTTAACGCCGTTATGGCGTTAGTATTGTATATGCTCTTAGTATTAAGAAGTTGAAAATCATTTTAGGTTTTTGTGTAAGGTTTATACCAAAGGTTAATCGGCTTTAGTTATGAGTTGAATCCATGAAAGTGTTAATAAGTCGCAGCTGGTCTTGCAGGCGTAAGCTATAGATGTTTCAAATAAGTTTACCAAAACACGAAGCGCCCTTGACATATACTATTATGGTACATATAATATAAAACTTGACTTTTTTCGGCTCTTTTTCGTGTCCATTATAAAATCCAGTCTCTTGTACATTGTTAGACAATGAAACAATTTTAACAAGACTTAACATTGTCATTTTGTCTAGATTGCTGAAACTAGCAAGTTTTTGCTATTAATATGTAATTGTCTCTTTGACAGTGTCATCCCTAGGTTTGCCGAGGCCCTGTGTAAAATTCAGTTTAACTATAGGAAATTCGCATATATACCCAAAATACAACTTTTAAATGCATGATGTACAATGTAGTTAAAGCAAAATATGACACAATTGATAAATAAATTGCCCCAACTATTGTATTTGAACATTTTTTTAAAGAGATAAAATCATAAATAATTACTGTAAGATGTAACTTTTTGAATCAAGTGTTTGTAGTCACTTTTATAAAATAGATATACATATATGTACATATTGTATAAAACTTTTGAGGCCTTAGTAACTTGGAGCTTTGTGCGATTGCACACCTCGCACGCCCTCGTATATCTTCGACTACAAAAACATTATACATCTCCGACTACATTATACATTGTAGGTAAATGCATCCCTATAGTACACTTCCCATATTTTACCTATCTTCACCTATGAATTTTACACTTCTAACCTAACATACACTAAGGCATGGGATGCTTAAACAATGAGTAACCTAACTAGGGCTGGATGGATGTACAATGTGGTTAAAATTGGAAATCTCGATTTTCAAGAAGTTTTCGCTCGTAAAAAATCAAATTCTGGATTCTCGAGTTCTGGAATATCAATGAGTTCGCCCTCTGGTTGAAAATCGGCAAAATCCTTCTCATTGAAACAGTGGTTAATTTCATCAAACGAAAAATGAACACTGCGAATAAATGTAGATTAGTCATATCAATCACATTGCTGCTTTTAACGATGAAAACCTTAAACAAGAAATAAGTTAGATTATGTTTTCATCGACATACCCACAATCGTCATCCAGATAATAAGAGTTTTTCTCATTGTCAGCAAAAACTTTCAACTTGGAAATAACCTGTCCGAAACTGGGAGGGTGAGGAAGATTATTGGTGGAAAGAATAAAAATTGAACTCGTGTAATTATCGAGGAAAAGATGAATAGCCAACAAAGGGTTAGCTAGTTTCTTACTTCTCCAGTTACGCTTCCAGTGTCATGAATATCATCCGTGTAGAGCGTGCATAGTTTGTAATGTTGGTGAACACCTAGAACCTAAAACAAAGAGTATTGTTACTATAATTATTATTATTACAGTTTATCTAGATGCTAATAATGCGACGATGCTTTACACATGTACATGTCAGCTAACAAAGGCAGAGACTTACGGGGCATATCTTAGTTGTGAGTTCATCGAGCGATTTTAGACTTCTGTGGTTTAATCTGCACAAAAGTTAGAATACCGGTATTAGTTGATGTTCTTAAGATTGCATTTACATTGCTCTACTAGGATCAAACACATACCAGAAATTTAACTGCTTGCCTTGTATGTTGAAGTTCATCTATTGCTGACCCTACATACTGCGTTTATCAAATTGTTAGACTTACTATACTAACTTCGTTTGTGTGTATTAAGTGTTGATTACCTCCTTTGTGGCGCGACTACACCACTGGTCTAACTCGGCTAATCCTGCTTTCACATATTCCCCATTTTTATATGTGCAACACTCTTTGTGTAAAAGAAAGCTGCATGTCACATAAAAGGAGATGATATAGTAATTTGACATGAAAAATGTTCCGTTCAGTAAAATATAAGCGATGATCTACCTGTTGAAAAGTTCTACATTGATGTAAGAGAAAGCTTCAATGAAGATCTTTTGAATAATAACTGGTGGCACCTAAACAATTATGACTAAATCGTTAAATTCGATAGGATGAGCATGCAAATGGGACATTTTGGTTACTACTGTTAACATACATGGTAATCCTTCAAGATAGCAAGCATGCCAGTTAGGCACTCGATGATAAATCCCCAGTGAGAAGATGGTGCCGGAGTATCTTTTCTAGCTGCCTGAACCGTTGGGAGAATATATATTAGTGCCGTGTTTTGCCTGTTATTAGGACTACACTTCATAAGAAAAGCTAATGAGTTACAATATCTCATTTAAGTTTTAAAAGTTATCCTTCCAAACAGCTTTACGGTACAGAAATTGTGCAGCAATCGGAACTATAAGTTGTATGTGAACATACATTGAATAAATACTCTAATAAACACATCATACCTTAATGCAATAAGCGAGAAGTGATGACAAATCCTTCTTCAGATTATTGCGAATAATTTGATAGATTTTCTCAACATACACGGTTAGTTGTTGCCGAAAAAGTAGAGCTGGGTACTTGGCCTCCACCTGACGTACTAAATCACACAACGATGATTTACGTAACCCCTACAGCAATAGAAATTGTTTACTTTCGATCTCATTTTACTTACTGTGCAAGTCCAGGTATAAAGTATGTAAGAAGAAAAACGTCCTATATGTTGAATATATGGGATGAATAACAGTGAGTAAGGAGAAGTATTTACCATTCTCGTTAATAATGATTGTTGTGGTGGTTTACATCCAACTGGAGTTAAACTCTTATGAAGCAAATATAGCAATGTAGATGTCGTAGATAGCCAGTAAGCCATATGTTTATTGTCGTGCTCTTTCTGTACAACAAGGTGCATTTTAATAATCATATTCTCCAAATAAAATTGCAAATAAACCTCCCGGAAAAAATAGAATACTCGTTACAAAAGCTGACCTCTATTGCAGAACTCATCATGTTAATAAGACGATCAAATACGCTTGTTTTCTCAGCTTCAAAAGCCTTCCACTGTAAAAGGCTTTTATATATAATATATGTAGCAACTGGCTTTCCTTTACTGAAACCAAGCTCTTGTCTAACAGCAGCAAGAAGATCTTCAACGTTCTCCTGTATTATTACAACATATGTGTATAGTAATCAAACTGTCGTTCATTTTTAGAAAATTAAAAACCGAACAAGAAACAAACTATATAATGCTTCAAAAACATACATTCTGCTTTTCTTTCACGCTGCTACTGCGTCTATTTAAACTTCCATTCCGTTGACCCTGGAATTCATATGCAAGAAAATAATATAAAAACATAAATTCCAAATATACTCTCAATGATTATAACAATATACAGTGTTGCGTGTTAACCTTAGCTGGCGAGGAAGCTGCACTTTTTAATGGTAATTGATTTCGATACATTTCACATTCAGCCTGGATATTATCAAATTGTTCTTCAAGGCTGCACAAACAGAAGTACTACTTTAGCCTTGGATAGTGAAATTTCGAAAACCTAAGACTTGAAAGAAAGAGTCAATCTAACATTGGTGTGACCTTTGCTTGGAGGTCTTCAATTCGATTACCATTGACTCTGCAGCCTTTGTCTGCTCCGACCTCTCGTCACATTTCCGTTGCAGTGAACCAATCATGTACTGCATGCAAGTATTCCAAAATTACACGAAAATATCATCACCATGCACACTTATGAGTTATGACCTTAAAGCTCGCGCAACTTCTTACTCCTTACCTTAAGTCTCACATTTTCGGCAGTAAGCTTATCAATGGTCTCATTGCCAGTAGTAGGAATATCTTCAGGTTGTGGAAGTTTCTCTGTTTCTATATCTGCAGCGCCCTCTTCCTTTACGGGATACTCCGTAATCTCTTTCAAAAACAACCGTAACTTTGCATTTTCCTCCTCCATTTCAGCCTACATAATTTGAATAATGAAAAGATCAAAAGCAAAAGAAGGAAAAAAGTCAGCTGCTAGGCCTATTTTACCTTGTAACAATCTCAAAACAAGTATGAACGAGTCAATAAACACGAAGATAGTAAGTTGCAAGGAAACATACCCTCGCTTGTTTCTCCTGCTCTAATTGGGAGGTCAGTTCTTTGATTTGCTCATCTAGTTCAGGTGCTGAATTTCCAGATGCTGAACTTTCAGCCTGCATTATAGAAAGGACGTGAGATTTGGTATATGCGAAAGAACTAGCAATGTCCCTAAAAGATTGTTAAACACAAAATACACGTTAATTTTGAAAATAATAATTATCAGCACCATTGATGCCTTAATAAACATGAAGGTATACCTGGGACATAAGAGGAGCACCTGCTAGTTTTTTGTTGATTTGTAAATTGGTCGCAGCCATTCCACGGATACTAGCCTGCATTCTAACAATCGAACGGTACAATGCACCATAAGTTTTCATTGCCAGAAACGTGCGTATGCCACTCTGGATATTCACACATGCCGCTACTTTCCTTTTGTGCTCATACTGTTTACGTGCCACTTGTCCTGCAATTATATATAATTACTACTTTCACGCAGCCAACAAGATCATCGTTATGTACTTTATAGACGAGAGATACTTAGTCTATACCTCTAACAATAGTTTGTATTGGCGTCGTCGATTTTCTTAACAAGATAAACTTCTTGTTATTAGAATGCGAGAGATATTTTGCTCGGATTTTGGTTGCAGATCTTCCTAAAACCTCAGTTCTATATGCATCTAGCTCAGCCATCTGACCGGCTCTCAGAAACACTTTGGTTTTACCTATCTGATAACCTTTTTGGCCAGCCTTCTCTAATAACATCTTCGTACACTTGACGTCATCAGTGCTAAAGTTAAACATTAAAAGATATAATCAAGGTATGTCATCTTTGAATTTGTAAGTGAAGTAATAAAAGTAATAAGCATTTACCTCTTTTTTACAATATCAGGTGCAAGAATTTTGAATCGCTCTACAAATTCATGGTAAGGTTTACGTGTAGGAAATCCAGCAGTACTAATTCTGATTGCCTCCATAACTCCCTGTAAATTATATGAATATCCACTTTCAATACCAAAAAACGGTCTTTTATAACAATGCCCGAATTCTCAAACTTACCCCACACCGAAGTTGTTGCAGTATATTTTGATTCTCGAAGATATCAGGCTTCAGTAGAGAATTGGGTTTGACACAACGAACATAATGCGGTTCTGTATGACTGAGTGTCTCAAGCAAAGATTGTAGTTGTTGCTGAATTATGAAACATAAGAAAATTAGATTTTGGTTAAAAAACTAGAGCCTGATAGAAAACGAAGATATATTTATACCTTAAACTTGGCACCTATTGACGAGAACTTGGATGATTTAGACTCCTCTGACACGGGTGGGAATAAATTTGCTACTTAATGAGCACTTTGAAGCATTTAAGAGTGCCTGATGCTCTGCAACAACATAGTCTTTATTCTTATCCAAGAAAAAATCACTTTGATACGTCACCTGAAATTGTGATTTTATTATAAAGAATGTAGCAGCGTTTGCAGGTATATGTACATAATCATGTACAATTAAAGGAAATAGAAGTGCATACATCACCAGCATAGTGACAAACGGTGAAATCTGTTTTCGCCAGCTTGGGCTTACTGAAGCGTTTATGATCTTTGAATGTCTGGTAAAGCTTTTCCGCAAATGTTTCATGATTGGATCTTGGAAACATGCTGCATAATATTGGTAACGTCAGTTTATATTTCAAGTTGCAACGTTTTCTTTGAAAAATCTGAAAAAAGCACATATTTACCAAGCCTCGTCCAGAAGAGCAAGGATTCCACCAGGTTTCTGCAGACGAAAACCTCATTTAGTTAACCAAAATAACTTAACATAAATGAATGTGTTCTAAAAGGTACCGACCTTTTCAATTAGATCTAAAATGTCTTGATTGTCCTCAAACTGTATGTAACTCCAGTCTATTTCCTCCTTTGTATATTCTTCTTGCTCCATTTTAAAAACGTGCTGAAAACGAATTTATCATATACAGCAAATTAACAGATTAGGCGTATAGGATTACTTGAACATACTGAGACAAGGCCTAATTAACTTCACAAACCTGATTAAAATGTTGCTGCAGTTTCTCATTAGTTAAATTAATGCAAAACTGCTCGAAACTGCATAAGGCCAATTGGAAATTATGTTAAACAAGAATAGAAATCAACACTTATGTCTTAAGGTCGTTGATGCAGTGATCTACAAGAAATGACCTAACCAAAAGCGTACCAGTTAAGCACCTGTTTGTCTTGAAACTCTCGAATCCATAAATATCCAGAACTCCAATGAAGAATTTTGAGCCAGCGTCTTGACCGATAGTATTATTAATCTTGTTGACGAGCCTGGATCAATCAATAAAGCCATAAAACAGTAAATCAAAAACGTAAAACTGAAGGTTCAGTTCAGTAACAATCTACATTTCCGATACACCCTTACCAGTCAAATAGTTTTGAGTAAACTATTTTGGCAAATGCATCTCTACTAATAGTTGCAGCATCTGAATCGAGGCACTTTTTGATGCTTTCACCACGAGTTACAATCACACGCGTGCAGAAAGAATCTTCAAGAGCCGTCTTATCACACCTAAACAATATGTGGACATCAAATAGTTGCATTACAAAAAAATCGTAATTCTGCTATCACAAATTAATAATTACATGAATAGGTCAGCCGCAGTTTCTAGATGAGATCGAGATTTATCATCCTTAAGTTGAGAGGAATCTGGTTCACTTCCCTTCGTGAAATCAATGTTACCTAAGTGGAGAATTGCAGCAACAACACGGAATATTGCGTCCTGTAGGTAAAAAAAGGATTTAGGTAGGACTTTATAAGTGTCATGATAGATATAACCAGTATGTAATGACCTGCTCATCGGAGCTGATCCCAACAATATCCATGGCCTTCTTTGTCGCGAGATACTCTTTAGACTCATCCACTCCTTTTAGGTCATAAAAGCTTGATTGATTGAGGTAATGAAACTTCCTTGGATTATCAACTTTGTACCTTTTAGACTCCTGAAACGTGACGAAGATGTTGAACTTATTACTTGACCCATAATTTTAGGATAATATGGATTATCATAAGTATAACGCTGCTAATTGTACTAAGTTTAAGGACATATGAAACCATATATTTGTGCATACAGAATACCTCTGGCGGTGCAGCACATAACATGTAAAAGCAATGATAATTCCTCTCAGGATCCGAAACCTGAGTGACACGTGACCTTTCCAGTAGATAAGTCCTTATAGCAGCTCCAGAGATCATCCCTTTATCATTAAACTGGATCTCGACAAACTTACCAAAACGACTGTAGTAATACCGCACATTATAGAAAGTTAATCATCTGAAAAGAAGATATGTTGATAGTTCGTACGCTGAAAATTTTGGTACCTTGAATTATTGTTTCTGAGGGTCTTTGCATTACCAAATGCTTCTAGAACCGGATTTGACTGCCAAACGAAAGATTTTGTGAAATTAAAATAACAAAAACAAAATCCGTGTATGAATTTCAAATATATATAATATTGCATACTTCTAAAACTTGTTGTTCCACACTTCGATGCCCCTCAGATGAAGGGCGACCTCCCATAAATGCCAGATACTGCATAAGATTCTTTGTGCTTTCGGTTTTACCAGCTCCACTTTCTCCACTAACAAGGATCGACTGACTTATTTTATCGCTAACCATCTGCCTGTAACAGATAAATCCGTGTCATCATACAAATAGTGATACATTGGATCTTTATACTTTAAAAAAAAAAAAGCAGAGTGACGTAGAGTGCCTGTATGCAGCATGTGCAATAGCGTAAGGATGCGGACTTAGTTCTCCAAGAGTTGCCCCTTTGTATTTCGCCATTACGTCATTCTCATATAGCTTAGGTAACCTTTTGAAAGGGTTCACAGCAATTAAAATATTTCCGGTGTAAGTCTGAAAACAAGCAGCCATGTTAACCTCAACATCCGATAAAAAGAAGAAAAAAAAACACCAGTTTCGTGTACTCACATAAATATCATCTTTATCGTATCGACATTTTAGATTCTGCAGAACCCCAGGCTCGTGAAGATATGCCAGCTTTGTCATATCATCCACTCCACATTCAGGGAGCTCGGGATCTTTAGGATGTGCATTGGATATCTTGATTACTATCTGTAGGATATCAATGTCACGAAACGATGAGAATGATTCTGAAATGAATTCTGGTCAAATTTAAGGCATTAGAACACAACGGATACTGTGACGTACTTCTTTTTCGTTTGATAATTTAACTTTGATATCTTGATCGTTGATTTCCAAAACATCTCCATCTATCCAAGCTACCTCGGGATCTTCTACCCAGACTTGAGATCCAACTACTACTTTATATGGACCAGCCTATATTACCAACAAGATGAATCATCGATCACTAACTCAAATTTAGCATCGCTCAAGTGAATTGAGCATCCAAGTGTTCTATAAACATATACAATATTACGACGCATAACACATACGGGCATAATCTTTATCAAAAGTATAAATACTGCAGGAAATAGCGTCTGGATTTGCTTATTTTGTAAAATATACAAATATGAAACTAAAAATATAACTTTAGATTCATTTCAAACTTTAAATTAAGTAGCTCCCGTCAGAAACTGCTTATTTTACCTCAAAATAAGCATATTGTGCATGGGTAAAAAACTGCTTCTGCTGATAAGCAGATAAAAGAAGCAATCACAAACGGGCCTCAATACCACATTTCATGCATATAATCATGGTTACGCATTATCATTGCATTGATCAACCGAAGATAACATAACTAAAGTATTTATAACTAAGACCGGGTGTAATGGCCACCGCATTCACCACCGCCAAATCAGCCTCACATCAGCATCTCTTTCCACTACCAAACAGGTTTAATAAGACCATCAACTTCACCACTGAAACATACCACATTTAAATACAAATATACTCCACAATATACTTACACACACACACAATTATTTTATGGTGCTTCCACAACGTGGTGGTCTGCACCACCGATAATGGGGGGACAACGTGTTGCAAGAGGAGTGGTGTAACAGAAAGCACGTGTCATAGGGGAGGGGACAACTCGGTGGTCTACATATATCCTTCTTACACTTAGCCTAAGGAAAAAGAGATGATTAACTGCCAATGTGGATACATATAATTCTACAAACATAAGGCACTACTATTACATATAACAACCACCAATGTGGCTTAATGCATGGTCACGCATGTCCTCACAAGAGGTCTCAGGTTCAAGTTTAATCTCACTTGGTACACATCTTGGGGGTGGCTAGGAAACGGTCACGGGATACTTCGGTTATCAAGGGGGTGTTTGTTTAAGTTTATATGTGGGCTTATGAGCTTATTTGATTTCAGCCTATATTTCATAAGTCCCATTTTTCCTGCTTATTTGGAGATTTATGGGCGTATAAACCCACGAGCCTCAAAATAAGCTCGAAAATTGGGGGTTATGAAATATAAGCCGAAAAACAAATAAACTCGTAAGCCACATATATTAGCTACCAATTTAGACAAAATTATTATGATATAAAATATTTTAACAAATGATCATTAGCTAATAATAATAAGCTGAAAAACCTTACCATATCGCGCTACGATCAAAACCGAGCGCATAGAACCCCTTCCTTAAGCCAAAACACCATCCCAACGTCACAATTTCAATATTTACACAATGTACGAAGATCTAACGGTTTTCGACGCCTCATACGACCTTATTTAATCCTCTAATCCATTTTTTACACCATATAAACGGACATAAATACGATAACGACGACAACAATGAAAATAAGGTAACAACATTTGCAGAGGTTAATATTAACCAATATTTCAAATGAAATAAACCTCAGGCAATGTTTAAGGATAATGTAGGCGTTTTTTATATATGATTTAACGGTGGTTCTGTTATGTTTTTCGATTATGTTTCGGCGTGTGTTGTTTTTTGTTATGATTTTGTCTAACAACCAAAAAACAACACCCGCTAAGGAATTCTTGTTTTTTTCAAATAATATATTTACATAAATACTCCCTCCAAAGTTAAATTTTTTGTGGTATTTATAATTTTCATCACACTTTGATAAACAAAAATAATAATTTTATTACGAAAATGTAGATTATTAGTTATGTGCAGCTATTTTTTTTTCTAGATTTATGTAGCATACTTTTGAATTATATTTTTTTGGTGTATCATGTGATTAGTTGTGTGTATTATTTGACTAATTTGTCATTTCTTTGATTAAATAAGAGTATGTAAAGTGAAGGGTAAAATTGTCAAATAATACACGCAATTAGTCACACGATACACAAAAATGACTGAATTCGAAAGTATGATATATACATAAAAAGATAAAATAGATTGCTACACAAAACTATAAAAAGTGATAAGTAAGCTACGTTTTTGTGCGTTTAGCCCTTTTATTAATTATTGAAAAGTTATTACTCGCTAGGTACTAAAATTATTGTCCTCACACAAAAATTACATAGTTAAAAAAAAATGCGACCACTACACTCCACAACCAATTATATATCATCCTCATGGACCTCGCCCGCTAACGTGTTTTTGATCGGTTGAGATAAGGAGTTGACAAATATTTTGATACATCTCAAAATGGAAAGGTTAACAATAATTTTTGGACGGAAAGAGTATTTTAGTTTCCAACTTTCACCCAACCCTACATGTACAGACTAGGTACAATGGGTATGAGGGGTCACACTCCACCTCACCTCCTCACCTTTGACACCTTTGTGTGTCTCCCTTGTCACGTGACACCAAGGAAAAAAAGAGATGAAAGGTGAGTTGTATCACCTATCGTGTACGGTGCATATATGGGCCATCGTGGTTGTTTTTATTGTTATTTATTTGATATAGTATTTTGATTTGTGAGTATGTGAGGTAGGTTGTAGGGTATCTTTGTATAAAGAGGGTATTTTTAATGGTGGTGAGGAGAGTGGTGGTAACTATTGTGGGAGAAAGGTGAAAGGAATTGTGATGTGGCATTGAGATGTAACGTGATGGAGTGGTGAGCATTTTATGCAGTCTAACAGTTTATTTTGTGAAAGGATAGTCTTTACGTTTGGGTATACGTTAGGATAGAATTATTAGTGTCTACATCATACATTTTTTATATCATGTTTTGGCAAGACTGGGTGTCGTTATTTCTATTGAAAACATGAAAATTTTCTTTAATAATATTTACACGGTTTAAATGTATATGCTAGACTTTCAGCGTGCCTGGCTGCTTGCAACAAAGATACATTCGTTTTGGAATTTCAGTGAAATCGGGCTACAAAACAACATATCCAATAACTTGAATTCGTTTCTATCCACTTTAATTTGAATTTGTTTATGGATTTACCATAAGTATTAAACCACCGCATACAATAACTTGAAATTGAGATAGAAATCACTTAGAGGGCGTTTTGTTTGTTGGAATTTGTTGTAACATGTTGTAATTGTAATCTAAATTACATTACAATCTTGTTTGCTTGTCAAGATGCAAGAAATTGTAGTTCATATTAAATTGCTTTGACCGTATGGTTTACAAATGAATGTAATTGAATTAGAACCAATTACATCGAGGGAATTCAGATTACATAGCCAATTTATTTAGAATCTTACAAGTTAAATATCAATATTTAAATTTATTGTTATAATTAATTATTACTAATGATTTAAATATTAAACTTATTATTATTATTACAGTTATTATACTATTACGATTGTATTTTATATTTTATTTAAAGTTATACTTTTTGAGCTATTATTGTTATTTTACAATTTAATTATTAAATTATAATTGATATTATTTTTAATTAAAATTATTTTAAATTGTTATTTATGATTTTTTATATAGTTTTTATTTTTATTTTGGTGAATTTAGATATTATATTGTAAATACTAAATTATTATTTGTTTAGCTATTGATTAATTTAATATTACCATTTTCATATTTAATTAATATAAAATACTTTATTTTTTATATTTAATTTTATTATTATATTATATAATTAAGGTTATTGGTTATTATTAAATTTAAATATATTATTATTATTATTCTTATTGAATTACATTAGAGGCTTGTTTGAGCTAGGGCTAAGCAAAACCGACCGACATCCGAAAACCGATCAAAAACCGACCGAACCCGACCTTTCCGATACCGAACTAAATATAATCGGGTCGGGAGTCGGTTTGCATTTTTATGGTAGTCGGTTTCGGCTCGGGACGAGCCGAAAACCGAGAAACATAGCCAAAATCAAGAAAACCGACCGAACCCGACCTGTCGGGACTGTCCCGATACCTAACCAACTGTTTTCGAGTCGGGAGTCGGTTTGAGTTTTGCAAAAAATTAGTTTCGGGTCGGGACAAGTCGGGACCGGCCCGATGCTCACCCCTAATTTGAGCCAAATGCTTTGGTCCATGGTGACAGCTTTTTTACTTAACATATGAGTATCACTTTATTGAAAACACAACAAATATGTTAAGGCGAAAAAAACACTAACAAAGAGACAACTTTTTTATTTAAGATATGGTTATCATTGTATTGAAAAACATAACAAATATGTTAAAAGGAAAAAAAATATACTAAGAGCAAAGGGTAAAGAGGCTTTTTAACATGCCAAATGCACCCATCTTCTCTTTTGGCGTGTGAAATCCCTTACCAGGCAAAGTGCCAAATTCATGTTAAAAGAAATTGAGCCATTCAAGTGGCTTACGCCAAATGTAAGTTTGTTTGTTTTTTTGTTTTTGTTTTTTCGTATTGTGAGTGAGTGGGTATTTTTTGTGGTGTATTTTGTGGGACTCAATAACATGTTAGTGGTGTGTTATGAGGGAGAGTATTTTAGTTATTGGTGAGTTATTAAGAGGTGTATGATGTGGCGCTGAGGTGACATACCAATAACGTGTTATTGGTATACACGATACCTTGTGCTCTAACAAACAAATGAAATTAATAGGATATATATTAAATAAGTATAAAATATGATGTTGTACATTTGGATAAAAAAAAGTTATAATATTATTTGTTTTGAGAATCGCAGTTGGTTTGTTCTAGCACGTTGTTGATATTCGAAAACTAAGGTGGTGTTTATTTTTTTAAAATTGCCTCTTAACAATCTCTGAATTTGAGCCGTTCAGAAGCGGTCAGACATTTTGGCCGTTCAGACCGTTTGTTTTTTTTTTCTCCTTCATACGCGGTCAGATGCAGTAAGATCTTAATGGTGTAGACTTGAGAGGGGTGTCTTAATTCCTCTTGTTGCCTCTTGTTGACACATAAATAACCAAAAAAATATTTAGTACGAGCAACCAAATGTTCAGTTCAAACATGAGTTTTTTTTTTTTTTTTTTTCGTTCAGATTCGGTCAGATTCAGACATTTACGCCTCAGATTCAGATTCAGATGTGCAGTTCAGATTCAGATTGAAAGCCTCTTAAAAACAAACACCACCTAAATGTGCTTCAGTTAGACAATTTGAGAAAATGTTTAATCAAAACATACAGTACTTTAACCAAAAAAGGTATTAAATTTATGAGATATGTACAAATGATTTGCACACTTTACATTTTAGATTGGGAGTTGAGACAATCTAACGTATGCATTACATATTTGTAGAGTGCTTACTGTGTACTTTAACTACTTGTACAGTTGAGTGTCCCAATCAAAATCACATCCTTTTACTAAAAGATTAAGGCCAGTTTGATGTTATAGACTCCCGAAAATTATCTTCCTAAAAGTATGTGACTTTTATTTATTTATTGAAAAAGATTATCCGTTTTTTACAGTCACATCTAAAACAAGCATATGAGAATATAAAGAAGTTTAAGAATATTACTGTGAGGCCAAATCATTTCTTATTATAATTATATATCGGATTAGAGAAACGATGTTAGAATAGCGCGGTTGCTCCAATGGTTAGATGTTACATTTTTGCGCAACTGGGTAGCTTCAAACCTAGCAAGTAGTGTGTCTTCGTTTTCTCCAAAGAGACAATCACATATACGGAAGAAAAACGTCGTTTAAGCGTTACCTGTTGCTCCGATCTCCCCTACACGTAGGGCTTAGACGACAAGCGTATGTTCGATACCAATAACCACATTTATCAATATATTTTTTATCCACAGATGCATTGAGCTTCTAATTGTGACCCATGTTTCATTATTGGCCCACTAGACAACTTATACATGTTAGTTGTTACGGAATATAAGTGATGCCAGGCTACGAAACGACTAATCTGATTGGTTTAGGTCGAATTTGTTGCTACCTAGTTTTAGATTGGTTATTAGTAATTTATTAGATTTAGCATTATGCTACGATATAAGGCCAATGCTAATAGCAATTTTTTTTTTGCATACTGACCAAGTAACCCAACTGGTTCTTGCCACTAGCTCAATCGATGGCGACTGCGTCGTTTTCTAACCTTTTTAAAGCTATGGTTGGCCTGCTAACTGAAACTTCCATTCTCTTTTGTGTGTGTAGTTTTTTTTATCAGTTTTTGAGAGTACATTTTTTGTTGTGGTTGCAGTCACATTATTAGTAAATTATGATTGGGGTATTATAATATTAGAAAGAGTAAGTTAAGGTATCGCTGATATGACAATAGATGACCATAATAATAAAGTTACCATTTACCATCATAATAAAGTTACCATTTACCATCAGCCTAATAAGCTGAAATTTACATTTATAATAATATATGTTGCCTTTCTAAACTAATGTCATTCTTTTTTAAATATTAATTTTTCCTATCATCATAGTGAAACAATTATTATCTATTTATTGCTAACGGTGCATCTATTTTTTTAAACTCATTTTTGTCCATTGGATCAACCCTACAATAAATCTTGACCACGTAAATTCGCAAATTATCTTTAGCAACAACATTGAGAGAATAATGGTAAAATCAAAACCCTCCTTTTCCCACATACCGGTTCCACAATATGAGTCAAACAAAATTTTATCTTATCTTTATAAAATTAACTTTTGAAACAAACATTTTGGCGCCTATACTCTAACCTTGCATGAACCTTATAAATAGACATCATTTATTCCTCTTTTTTTCACAAACATTCATAGTTCCTAGCCTAAAAAAAACAATACTTTTTCACTCAACTAGGATGGAGGTAAAAATCAAATGCTTTCTTTTTCACCCATTATAGATCAATTAGTAATTCAATGTAGTGTGTTTAACATTTGATATTTTGCATTTATACAGATTAACAAATCAAACAATGTGTCAACTATCTTACCAACCAAAAACGAGTTTGGCATTGCGAATGACTATTAACGAAGGAATCCTAGTAACATTATTTTACAACATCTCACGTCAAACTTTTTTGTTTATCAATACATGACATTTAACAACAAGTCGAGAATGATAATGTCGATCTTCATAATCATGAGGTAACCCTCTTTTCTGCACCTTTTTCAATTTCGCTTCTAATATTCATTTATTTGTATGAAGGCGTAAAGTTGTTTTCCGTCTTTAAAAGCTTGACGAAAACGTTAAACTTGATATCCAACCGTTGGTAGATGAGGTGATTCATGAATCTAAGGAAAGGAAAAGGGAAGCAAACTTGGCTATATGGAAATGGAACGATGTTATTCAAATCGAAAGTTCGAACGATGAGAGCATTTTCGATGGGGATGATGATACTCTTGATGATGTTTTGTCAATGTCCAATACCACCAAGTTTTTGTGTTTAGCCGCAATAAAAACCTTGATGCATGTTGTATTCAATTTATAAGATTTGAATCTATCAACGCATACACGTAAACGGAATTCAATCATTCATAAGGTTGATGTATTTATGAGTCCACATTTACGTGCAATGATTGCCTAGATATATCCAGGTGGCTCTTTAATCCAATAGTTAAGTTCAGGTTTAGTGAGTGTTAGATTAAACATATACAGCATGTCATATGAGTATATGATAGTCATTCTCTTTCCTTTCATTTTAACATTGGAATTTACCATATATAATTGTCGTTTGACTTACGAAGATGATGTAGAGGAAAATGATATTTTCGCGTGATCAATATTTAGTTGTTTTTCAGTGTTATAATGTCTTTGTCGATGTTTTATTCACGTACTTTTGTTTACTACTTATTCGGTTCAATCATAGGTTGAATTCCTCGTGGTATTGGTTTTTTAGTGAATAAATGTTCTTTCAACAATCCTACTGATCAAGTAACAAACAAGTTATAGTTAATGTGATAATCAGGCTACTACACATGAATACAACATACACAACTAAGGTTAGAAACTTAAAAAGTCAATCATGAGTGAAGAAAGCTGTAAATGTTTTCGGATTGGGTATATGATACAATTTAATGAATTGATAAAAAAGATCAAGAGTTGTAAATGACAAGTATGCAATAATCTTACTAATTAAAGTGACTGATAAGTAAGCCGTAAATGTTTTCAGATTGTGTATTTGTGTATATGGAGGAAATAAAACATAACTAAGACTTGAATCAATAATAAGATAGTAAATATTTATTATAATCTAACTCAAGGGAAAATTACATTCTCAACTAACCACCAATTAATGGTTTTGAGTTGAAGTGCAGCTTTATGCTTATGCTCATAGATAAGCTAAATTTTGTGACGTAATGTGACATTTTCACTCAAGTTACAAAAAACAAATATGCAAATTCGACTACTCATTAAATCATTTAATATTGGCATGTTCAACTCAACGTAATGCAACTCGAGTGATATATCATTCATTCAAGCTTTACGTTGAAGCTATATGGCCATTTATATTTTTAGTTTAGCAATTGAATCTGATTGATATGCAAAAATCAGAAGAGCAAATTGTCAAATATTCATAAACATGGACGAATTATGCACCTTTATTTCAAAGTCCAACTATTTAGAAAGAAGATGAGATTAATTGGTGTCGTTGTTTCAAACTTTTGTTTTTAGTACTTTGGTATGTTTAGATTTAATACTTCATTATTAAATAAGAATGATTTTGCATTTTCAGATAATTCGTTTCCAGTTGTGTTCATGTTTGTGTTCTTTTAAGTATATTTTTTTATAAAATATACTCACAACTTCGATATATTTTTTATGTGAATTATTGAATCGTTATACCCGGGCAACGCACGGGTATTGTACTAGTTTTGTTAACTAAAGACCTTTTCCTTCATAACATACAATAGAAGTGTCTATTATGTCACTTTTTATAGATGTATGCAACTATCTTTCTTTTTTCACATTCTATCACTAAACATATATCGTTAGTCCTTTATATGTACCCGTTACCTGCTAATACTGCATCGTTATTCCTTTATACTAACGGCCGCTAATAAATAACTTTAAGTTTAGTTATCTTACGTTAAACTTGCATCGCTAGTCCTTTATACTAACGGCCGTTAATAAATAACTTAAAATTTGGTTTTCTTACGTTTTTACACGTTTTCGTCCGTTTTTCCACGTTTTCATTCGTTTTTCCACGTTTTCGTCCGTTTTAACACGTTTTTGTTCGTTTTTGCACGTTTTCGTCCGTCTTTACACGTTTTCGTACGTTTTTCAACGCTTTTGTCCGTTTTTATACGCTTTTTACACGTTTTGTTCATTTTTACATGTTTTCGTTTGTTTTTACACGTTTTCGTCCGTTTTAACACGTTTTTTTTAGTTTTTGCACGTTTTTGTCTGTTTTTACACATTTTCGTGCGTTTTTGTAAATTCTTATCCGCTTTTAGCTGTACAAAAACGTATAAGAATGTACAAAAACATACAAAAATGTATAAAAAACGTACAAAAATGTATAAAAACGTATAAAAATATACTCCATCCGTCCCAAAATTATTGTCCACTATTGACTTTTTTAGTCTTTCTTCTTCAACTTTGACCATAATTATTTTTGTTTGTGTTATATAATACTTGATGAAAAATATATGAATATATTGGGTTTTAAATGTATTTTTCATTGGTATAACTTTCATCTAGTATTATATAACACAAATAAATATATTAATGGTCAAAGTTGAACAAAAAAGACTGGTCAAAGTCAAATAGGATAATAAAAATGGGATGGAGGGAGTATTAATTATTGGTTTTCTTACGTTTTCGTCCATTTTTACACGTTTTCGTCTGTTTTTACACGTTTTCATTCGTTTTTGTACATTTTTATACGTAAAAACATATGAAAACCAATATTTTTATACGTAAAAACATATGTAAAAACAGATAAAAACATATGAAAATAGACGAAAAACATATGTAAAAATAGACGAAAACATATGAAAACCAATATTAATACATTTCTATACATTTTTATACGTAAAAACATATGTAAAAACAGACGAAAAAATATGAAACCAATATTAATACATTTTTATACGTTTTTATACATTTCTATACATTTTGGTACAGCTAAAAACGAATAAGAATGTTCAAAAACATACGAAAAGTTGTAAAAACGGACGAAAATGTGCAAAAGTGTACGAAAAAGTGTTAAAACAGACGAAACATGTAAAAACGAATGAAAACGTGTAACAACAGATGAAAACGTATAAAAACGGACGAAAACGTGAAAAAGGGGATGAAATTGTGCAAAAAGGGACGAAAACGTGCAAAAACGAACGAAAATGTGGAAACACGGACGAAAACGTGCAAAAATGACCGAAAACGTGTAAAAATGGACGAAAACGTAAGAAAACCAAATTTTAGGTTATTTATTAACGGTCGTTAGTATAAAGGACTAACGATGCAATTTTAGCGTTAGATAACTAAACTTTAAGTTATTTATTAACGGCAGTTAGTATAAAGGACAAACGATGCAGTATTAGCATGTAATTGGTATACACAAAGGTCTAACGATACAGTTTAGTGATAGAATGTAAAAAAAAAAAAGTTGCATACAACCATAAAAAGTGGCAAGTTAACTGCATTTTCAAGTGATTTGCCCACCAATTTATTACTCCATCTCAAAATAATGGTATACATCTTCTTTTTGGTATGTCTCAAATTAATTGTCTACTCTTCATTTAAAGTAATAAAAAGAGAATAGAGTGATTGAATATTCTATTTGAATGGTTGAAAATTATAGTAGTCTCACTTTTATTAAATTGCATGATTTTTGTCTGCTGAAAAATCTGTTAAGCCAAAAAACACTAACAAACATACATATGGTTATCTCTTTATTGAAAAACATAACAAAAGGATTTTGCTAATGTATGCCCACTGGACACGTATTAATATGTAAATAAAAAAATGTTTTGATTCATTTAACTGAAAATTATGTTTAAATATAATAATTTATCAGTTTATACATTTTTTGTTTAAATTAGAAAGGAATATACAAGAATTCCCTAGTTACAATATTGCGGTTTTTATAATTTGTTTTTCAAAGTTAATGTTTGTCTAAGCTTATTTGATGATATAACAAACTTAATGTAAAATTGTTAAGCTCGTAAGCTTAAGTTTATGGGCTTATAATTTTATTTATTTGATCTTATGAATTTTACACGCCCATTTAAAGTGAGCTTATCAAATAAACTTGCACACACACACAGTCGTATAAGCCGAAATCATATAAATCTAAACAACTAGCTTTATTATTTTGGTTTTCAACTTTTCATCACATATTAATATATAAAATGTAATAATTTTAATTTGTTTTTTGTAACTGGTGACATTTTAATGTGAAAACAGCTTATGCCTTTTAGAATGCACATCTTGGTTGGACCTGGCCGTGTGTTTGCGAACAAAACAAGCTATTACGGAGTATCAGTGAATCGAAGCTACGAAACGATGTATCTGATAGGTTTACGTTGAATTCGTTGCTATCTAATTTTAGATTGGCTTTTTTATTAGACTTAACATTTTGCTATGTATAATAAGTTGAAATTTGAAGTCTGCATTTATAGTAATATATTATGTCTTTCTAGATTAAAGTCATTCTTTGTTAAAGATTGTTTTTCCTATCATCATAGTGAAACAATTTTGTTAAGTCGAGACCCTTTTCTTCATAACATCCAATTGAAACTATATCATGTCTATTGGTGTTTTTGTGTAAAAGTAAAGTAAAGTAAAGTAACGCCTAATGCCGTCTTCCACGGGTTATGGGTACCCAATACCGTTTTCGGTGTATGGAAGAGGTTAAGATGTAGACAGCCTTACCCCTACCTAAGGTAGAGAGGCTGCTTCCAGTTCTACCAAAGGTAGAAAGGACCTCCGGCCTTATTGGTGTTTTTGTGTATTGGATGCAAAACTAATCCCACATAGGACAAAGATACAACTTGATACCTAAATATAATCTTGAGGTTGGACCAGTAATCCTGGTGGTTGTATTGTGTATTAGTTGCTTATAGCTAATAATTGAGCCAAAGCAACTAGACAAACAAATAAAAGAGTTTAAGATATAAACGGCAATTTTTTTTTCCTCCAAAATGCTCCATTTCTGAAAAATACAATGTTTGACTTGATTAGTAAAACTACTATCTTTGATCAAACTATTAAAAAGCAAGATAACACGAATTTATAATCAAAACTAAACTAGTAAGAATAAGGGAAAAATGGTTTAAAAAGGCATCCAACTTGCCACTTTTTTCTTTTGTAGGCATCAAATTTTTAATTTTCCTATTGTAGCATTTAACTTTCTTAATTTTCCTATTGTAGGCCTGTAGCGCAAAAAAATGAGGTGACAATAGAAAAATTAAGGATGTTGGATACCTACGAATATAAAGATTAAGGAAGTTGGATGCATACAATAGGATGATTAAGAAAGCTGCAAGCCTACAATAGGAAAATTATGAAAGTTTGATGCCTAGAAAAAGAAAAAGTGGCAAGTTTGATGCCTTTTTAGACCATTTGCTTCTATTTTTCATAGGTATATAGTTATTTTGTTATAGAAAATCATTTGTGTGTTTGAAAACGGATTTCACTCAGACATACATGTGCCCACATTATACGTCTCTTATATCATGTTTCGGTAAGATTGGGTATTGTCGTATCTCATATACCATATTTCGGTAAGATTGTGTATTATTGTTGTCGTATTGAAAACATGATTTTTCTTTTACTTTTAAAAGTATTTACCTGGTCTAAACTGTATATCTTGGCTAGACTTATCAGCATGCTTGGCTGCTTGCAAAAAAGATACATTCGTTTTAGGATTTCAGTGAAATCGGGCTACACAACAACATATTCGATAAATTGAATTCCGTGCAAATCTAATTTTCGATTGATTTAGTTTTTTGATTGACAACCAGTATTAAACCACCGCGGGTATGTTTGGCAACAGAGATTATGGGAGATTATTGAGGCTTAAGATTTTTTTTTTTGAAAAATAAGCTACTTAGAAAATAATCTTTGTTTGGCAGACAAAACTTATAAGAGATTATTAAAAAATTAATCTCCATAATCTCTGAAAATAAAAAGTTACTTCATGTAGCTTATAAAAATAATCTCTTTTTATAATCTTTTTCAAAGAACAAAGACCAGACCAAAGATCTAAGAATGAAGATTAGCACCAACACAATCTATTTTTGCACCAACGACTTGAGTTTTTGACACAGACTAAAGATTATCGTTTGAGCCAAAGGCTTTTAATCTGTGGCGACTACTTTTTTCTATTAACATGTAGTTATCACTTTATTGAAAAAAAACCGTAATAAAAGTATAAAATATTATGTTGTACATTTTGATAATAAGTATAAAATATGCTTCTCAAACAAGCATTGAAAAATTAAATAATAAAAAGATAATTTAGTGGTGAAATATTCTATTCGAGTAGTTGAAAATTATAATGGTTTCACTTTTATTAAATTCTATGATTCTTGTATCCTGACAAATATGTTAAGGCAAAAAACACTAACAAACAGACAACTTTTTTTATTTAAGATATGGTTATCACTTTATTGGAAAACATAACAAATATGTTAAGGATTTTGCTAACGTAGGCCCATTGGACACGTATTAACATGTAAATAAAAAGAATGTTTTTATTCATTTGAGTGAAAATTAGTTTAAATACAGTAATTACAATTTTTGTTTAAATTAGAAAGGAGTATACAAGAATACTCCCTAGTTACAATATTGCGGGTTTTATAATTTTGTTTTTCAAAGTTAATGTTTGTATAAGCTTATTACTATATATATTAAAGAGCATTTAATACGACGTCGTTCAAGCGACAGTATTCATTATATGTTGGGCTGCTGTCATGGGGCTAA
This sequence comes from Chrysanthemum makinoi, assembly GCA_910596185.1. Lineage (NCBI taxonomy): Eukaryota > Viridiplantae > Streptophyta > Magnoliopsida > Asterales > Asteraceae > Chrysanthemum > Chrysanthemum makinoi. The sequence goes on from OU343224.1 coordinate 371,925,367, forward strand.
GACCATAGGCCCGTGTCCAGTCCAAAACATAAGATAATAATTTTGCCTCTTCTCAAATGTTCCGGTAGTCTCACACATAGACATAGGTTGAATTGGGTTTGATTTTGGGGTTGCAATTATTACTATATATATTAAAATCCATTCCAAACGACGTCATTTAAGGTGCTTCCCTATCCACCTAAACGACGTCATTTCACATGCCATATTTGTGGGCTTGCTTTGAGTCCAATTTGATTTAGGCCCAAAATTTTCGCAGATAGATAACCACATGTTTCATCGTTATCACAAACCATTGTTCCAGATTTTTCTCTTACCAAAGTATCATACCGCCATTCACTTTTGCAGATTCATCTTAACCGACCTACAACTTCAACATTCGATTCGTCAATCATCATCGAACAACAGTTGCTATTATGCTTGATAGGGTTTCTGGCATACGTCTGCTGTGTTTGTAAAAACCGTTATTGATTTATGATGATGCATATCAAAGTTGGGATACATGTGGTTTCGGTTTATGAGGTTTGTTCGATACGCAGCATAACAAAATTAGTGGTGGTAAGGAATAATAGATACAACTACTTTTGTTATCTTATCTTTATTTAAAATGGTTTAATTTTAGTTAATTAATTTATTTTAGTTACAGATTTATTTGATTTTGGAGTTTACTGTTGTTGATGCTGTTTTTGATTGATTTTAAAACGTTGCTATTTAGAATAAAAACCATACGGTGAGCATACATGAACAATATTTAGAATAGAGCCCATATGTTAACATCAGCAAGGAAGTGTTAATGTCAACAAGGAATTACTCTTAAAATGTTGCTATTTAGAATAACTGTTATTTTGTTTGGGTCACTTTCAATAACTGTATGCTCACTTTGACCAATATTCGTCATGATTCTTTGTCTTAACAGTTACTCAGAATAGAGACCATATGCTAATGTCAACAAGGAAGTGGTTCAGGCATACAATTGCGTACAAAAATGGCTTGGTTATCGCAAAAAAAAATGGACTCTGAGGTATGTTGACTGCTATAGACTACAACAAATATATCATTTGTAAGTAAACATATATGAGGTGCTACATATTGCTCTTTTGTATATTACATGCATGCGGTCTGAGTGTGTGTTTTATTTCAGGGAATAGCGAAAACCGCGATGTGCCAACCAAATAACAGTCATGTAACTGCATGACTGATAATTGTTTGTGTTCTTTGAAATAGCTCCTTTGTAATGGTTTTAACCTATTATGATATGAAAGATTTACAGCCTCCAATTTGAACCCCATAAGCCTGTTTGCTACATAGATTTGGATTAACTTTTATCGTACTTTGTTATGAGAGGTGTTTGGGGTTCGGTTATTAGACTGATATGGCTAGATATAGTTTTGACTATTCGGATGTTTGGGAAGTGTAGTTAGTTTTAATGATGCCTATTTGACCGCCTTTTAATTTATGTGATTCAAGTAACAGGACATAATTTTTTGTATTTAAAATCACTTGCTGTAAATGCAGGGTTTCAGATTACCTTTATCAGGAGGGGTCTTGGTGAATGCTTTTTATTCGGCTGCTTGAATGGGTTCATATGCAGCCATATATGGCAACATTAGAAAATCAAAAGCCAACGAGGATAGCATGACACAGTAAGCATATTCATCACATTCAATTTTCTGTAACATAAGTTTGGGGTCCATACTATACACTACACAAGTGCCAAAAAATGTGTGTGGTGTACTTTTTTATTACATGAAACTTGAAAGGTTTGGATAAGCGTATACACTATTCGCAGCTGTTCCATTTTATTTCTTTTTTTATTAATCCAGATTATCAAAATTTTTGCTCTAGCAAAAGGAGGTTTAATGCACAAAAGGATGAAGAATGGTGAAAATGCTGACATAGGAAACTGCGGTGCTGGCTGATACTGGGGATTCGCGTTTTAACTGCCCGACGAATAAGGAAAGGTTGATTAATGACTTTTTTCATGCGGTTTAGTGTAATCATTGCGAATAGAAAAGGGAAAAGTTTGTGTTTTAACGCCAGCTATGAGTTCAGAAGCACTATAGTTCCATCAGGTGGTATGTTGGTGCACTTTTTGGCTACGGTCAGTCTTTCCATGAAAAAAGGGCTATTGCTGGCATCGGGGTTGGCAGTTTCTAGGTATGTAATCACACCCGTTACACCCGTTAACCCTTTACCAGATTTTTTGATTTGGCCAGTTGACGTGAAAGTGCAAATTCTGATTCGTTTGTTCATGTGCAGGTAATACCACAAGAACGGACACCACACAACCGCCTCATCTTATTTGGATGTCTCAAAGGGTTCATACAAGCAGCCGCAATGCCGGATAACATGTCGACGAATGATAAATCGATATCAAAGAACGGTAGCTTTTCATTGCATGCGTGTAGAATAATTTCTAAAGTATGTTGGATTACATTCTGAATTTTTAAACTGATTTTTTGTATATGTTATTTTTTTTTCAAGTCAATGTCGTTTAATGAGGGTGAAAGTGAGAAAGATGAGCTCAAGGAACCAAATGAGTTGGTCTCAGCAATGAAATAGAGGATTGAAATTGTTCCTGATGGCGTCTGAGGGTGCTTACGTTATTCATTGGGTGAGTTTCGGTTTTGAGGATGGTCTTTTTTTTTTTTTTTTTTTTTTAAATTTTAGGTTTGTTAAATCTCATGTGATATTGTTTGTTCCTAAGCTTTTGGAGGAATTGGGTACGGATCAACGGACATTTGCGTCGCGCTGGCTTATTTGCATGCTCGACATCCTCTTTCTTTGATTGTTAGCTTATCTGAGCCTCCTGTAAGCTTATCTTTGGGCAAGGTATGATTATAAAGTTTGTTCATTTTTATTAACTTAATGGTCAAATTGTCTGATTAGGTTTAGGATACAATTTGAGGCTGATTGGAAGAAAAATTGCTATTTTTTTTTTTTTTTTCAGTATATGCAACTCGAGTTTATTTACAATTTTTTAATTTCAGAATAGTTACTTGAGCTGATTATTAGAATTCTAAAAATTTATGTGTTTATTATGTTTTTTAGTTCTCGAGTCTTGAATGGTTTGGATAACCGATATTGAAAATAGTGTAATCATTAGCTCTAAAATACACTAATAAGCAATCCTATAAACTTTTTAAGTGCAGTTTAACTTTTATGTAAAGCGGATAAAGTAGTTTTGCGTTTTTTTAATAATTTTCTGCATGAATTCTTCTTTTAACTACCACATAATTTGTTGTGCTTATATTCGTTGCATTGTATGCACAATGTTTTAGTGTTATATGAATATTGTTTTAGAGCTGCAATTAAAGGGTACAAAATTTTAAGCGGTTTCTCAGTTTATGGGCGCAGGTGACCATCAATAGAAAGTTCTTTCCTTTAATTTTTGTTTCAGTCTTTATTGAGTACCCATCTTTTTAAATATATACATGTAACTTACTGGTATCTACCTTTTTAAATGTATCTCTGGCCATGTAACTTATTTTTTCATCGCTGTAGATTTTAATCTTGGCACGAAAGTTTGAGAGTACTCTACAGCAGTCATTTTGGATATTTCGGTAGCGTCTGCAACTGCAGCAATGGCTTCTCAGGTTTCCGACCCGGGTGACTACCAACCACGCCGCGGGGACTGAGTATGTTTTATTGTTATATACTTGAACTGTTATTCAATGACTGGTCATATACCGTGTCACCTTATCTTGAAATAACAAAGTAACCTTATATGTTTATGCCATTTTGGTTTATGTAGTTTTTTAAACATATGTGTGGAATTTAATACAAAAGGCCAATAACCATTACTTCTAAAAAACATAGGAAAAGAAAAAAAAAATAAAATAAAAAATACTTAACTCCATTTTTTATAAATATACTTCCAAAAAAAAAAAAATGTTACATAAATTACAAGATAAAAATGTCTAAAAAAAAGCTCCGCCGCAACGCGGCGGATCGTCGCAATACTCGTTACTATATATATTATAAGCGGTTTAAAACGTCGTCGTTCCGTAAACAGTGTACACGGCCCATTTCACTTAGCCCAATACATCACCTGGCCTGCTATACATGTGCTGGCCTGCTCTTTGTTCCGGATAATTCCACATTCATCTAAACCGACTTTCTTTTACACAAACCTCAGATAATTATCACCCCTCACCGCCATAGGCTTCTCAGTCTCTTTCTGCGCCTTTGCTTCTTTGATACGATATCATGCTTTTTCACCGGAAAATCATTGTTAAACAGCTAGCGTTTCAATTTTTTGGTCTTCTTTGCTTTCAATTTTTTGTCGGTTGATTACGAGGAGAAAAAAAAGGTACGTATATGCTTTTGATATAATTATATTTAGCTCCGTTTGTGTAGTATGAGTGTTTGGATTACTTATCTTTTATGGTTAAGGCTGTGTATAAAATAAGAGATTCAAGTGCAAAAAAAAAAAAAAAAAAAAAACTTCCAAAAGGATGTTTGTATCAGCTGATGTTTTGATATATGGTTATGTCGCTAAACTTATTGCTCATCAAACGTGGTGCAGGGCAAAACATCTTAGACAGATCTTCATTTGGGTTCCGATTATTTGGTGTCGTGTTTTGGTTCGGGTCGTAAAATTTGGTGACATAATGGGTATGTATTAATTGCTTTTGTTTATTAGTTTCATTGTTTATTAAGATCATAGTTTTAAATAGATTATTTAGAATTGCGAAAATGCTCATAATGTGTATGAAGTGTTTAGTACGGTTATGGAGTTTTAAGATGGCTATTTACGCTTATCTTTGGCCTTCCATTCATGAATAGACCCATAATATTCACTACCTTTAAGATATGCAAGTCTTTAACAGTCTAATGAAAGTTTAGTACGCCACGAATAACTTCCTGTTTAATCTTTAACAGTTTTAGATATGTAAGGTACGCTTATCTTTGGCCTTTCAAACTGTTGTTGGCTAAGTTGTTGCTCATGAATTCATTAGACCCACAATATTCAGTTTTAGATATGTAAGATACCTTTAACAGTTGTTGTTTCATTTTAATCTTAAGACCAACCTATGAATGGCTAAGTTTGGAAGGTCAATATGAATGGTATTATGTTCTTATTAGTTGACCAAGCTGTGGTATCTTAATTTTATTCTTTCTTTACAGGAAGCTGAGCTCTCCTATACGGATACCCAAAAACGTTCCACTGACAGATCGCGACGAATAACTTCACTTGAAAGATATGTAAGTCTAATGAATTCATGAATTTATTCACATGTTATCAATATGTTAATGTTAGATATTCATTTTGCATGGAATCTGGAAATTCAGGCAACGTCATTCAAAAGGCTGCAGATTGTACATCAGGAAATTGCAACTATTTGTTGAAACTATTTTTCGCCTCTGAAGAATGACTCAGAAGTCAAGGTAAGTTGTACGTCGGTGATTTTGTTTACATTTGTTGGTCTTATAAGAATTGACAATGTTTGTTGTATCTCTAACGAGTGAATGGGCCAAATTTAGAATTTTAATGCGAAACTTTCTTGGGGCCTACTGCTTTTTAGACTGTAATGCAAATTAACATTAGATTAAAAGGCATTTGGTGGGTAAGGGATGTTTGGAATAGCTTAGTTTTTGGGCTTATCATGATTATGTGGCCGTTTAAATTTGTGCAAGTCATTCTACTTAAGCTCATTTTCAACCTGCTTACTGAAAATGCTTATATTCTGTCCTAAAGAAAATGCAAATGAGGATCAGTTTGGACTCTCAATACACTCCAAACCAGTTTTTTTTTAATTATTATTATAATTAAAATAAGCATATATGTAGTAGAAAAAAAGAAGTGCTGGCCCAATACACCCTTTAACAATTAGGTAACCAACATATATGTTTATTGCGTATTTTATACGCATCACTTTAAAGTGTCTGGATAACTAAAACTTGATTATGCATTTTCGCTTACTCTGAGTTGTTTTACGTAGTGGCATTCAAGGTTCAGGAAGAAAAGGTAACCCACAATATTCAGTTTTAGTTCATTTTTACATAAAAGCTTTTCGTTTGTTGCTTAATTTTTTTCTCTATTTCAGGTTTGTAACAGTGACACGAACACAACACACTGGTATCAAAGGTTATTGGCATTTTATTGGCTACGGAATGGCTTTCAAGGTTTAGGAAGAAAAAGGTAATCCACAACATTCACTTTTAGTTCATCTTTACATCAACGTTTTGGGTTTGTTATTTATTTATTTTATTATTATTATTATTTTTCTTTGTAAATTTGTATCTTTCAGCTTTAGGGGATGATGACGACGTTGATGATATGAAAGCGGGTAAGCAACCTTATAAGGTGCATGAGCCAGTAAAGAATCGGGTGGTCGACCAGACCTTAACCAACTACAAACCAGTTGCAAACTCATCGGGTTACAGTATATATACTGTTGACTAACTTACTCTACCTTATTCGTGAACGCAGTTTCTGTTCCGAATCAACCCGACCCAAAAGGATTGGACTTCCGTACAGAGAAAAATTATGATATCGACCCTCGAGTTTCTAATGCTGTTGATGGTCCACAGGTATTTGGTATGACATATAGCAGTATTCGTGACTTTATATTTGGGCAGTTACTGGATGGGTATTATGCGTTGTAGTAACTGTTGCTCCATTGTTTTTTTATGCGTTTTTTTTGGTATGTTTGAAAGTGCAGGTATACCAGTTAGGAAGTTACTAAATGGGTATACCAGCTGTACGGGTTCTACAAATGCAGGAACGGGCCTAATAGAGGCGCTTCGAAAAGTGAAACGGAAGCTAAAATGCTTCTTTAGTCTCAGGTATTAAATTTTGTTTGTTGTTTGTAAAAGATGATTATTAGATACTTATTATATGTATAGAAATCAGAATGGATCATGCATCAATACATGTTAATGCTTTGTAAGCTACGAGCAGCTATGAAACAGTGATTAAATGTTTATTCTTTTTGGAATAATTGACATGATAAATCTTTACTAGCATTCAATCATAAGATCTAAAGATATTTCCATTGACTCACAAAAGTACCAGAATATCAGATTAAAAAAACCTTTGGCATAAATGAAAATGTTCTCTAAAGAACATTTTGTTGACCCATGTTGATGCAGAGCAATATCTGAGGATTCTTAACATAGGCTAATTTACTACGGCTTTGAAAAAACCAAAAGCAGAGACTAGAGGCTTGTAGATATATTAAATGCTGTTATATAAGGCTAGATTCTGGAAATTAATAGGCCCATCAAATTAGAAAAGCCCAATACCCTTTACCAAACTAAACTTTTAAAATTTTTTTTTTTACACATTTGCTATATACAATTTGCATAAGACATAGAAAGGCCTAACAAAAAGGCCAAAAAAATTAAAGTCAAATGAAAAGGAAATTTTTATAAATATATAAAAAAAAAAATAAGAGTATTCGTTACATAAATTACCAGATAAAAATGTCTAAAAAAAAAGCTCCGCCGCAACGTGGCGGATCGTCGCAATACTCGTTACTATATATAGTAGTAAAAGCAATTCAATACGACGTCGATTCACTGGCAAACAGTGTCCTTGGCCCAATCACTTCACTTGGCCCATTTGCTTGGCCCGTTCCTGTTTTTTTCTTTTTCTTTTTTTTCCTGCTTTTTTGTTTTCGGTCAAGATATAGATGTTATCCACATCTACACACTCCCAGAAGTTTCCTCGCACACACATACACCGACTCAATCGACTCAATCATAGATGCAGAGAAAAATCGTTAATTTGTGTACTCATATACCATCCGCAAAATATCGACGCCATGATTACTAAGCGGCGCTGATATTTTCAAGATCAACGGGAGGTAGCCATCAATCCTTCCAATAAACCGACCGACTCAAATCATTGTCGCTATAATTCAAAGATTTTTTCCTATATTTTTACGTTTGTTGCTTACCTATAGTTGTTTTATGTATCAGCTTGCGGCGCTGCTGATGGTGCGATTGGGGCGTCATGGTACTGATTCAGCTGATGGTCGGGGTATATGGCTTGAAGCTTTTGCAAAAGATAGGTTTGGTTATAAAAACCTGTCAAGACAAGTAGGTAACAAAAAATCAGTTTTGTTGTTGTTAGTATCCAAATCCGTACAAAAATAAGTCGGGTTTCGTTGAAAGTGTTTGTTGATTGAATGGTTTTGTTGCATTTGCTGTTTGCAGCAACGGTGATCGCAAAGATATTATTATTGTTGTTGTTATGGTTATGTTCAGTGTGTTTGGGTTTTATTGTGTTAATTTTTGCGGGTTTTGAAACATACGGTTGTTTTTTTTTTGCGGCTTTTAATCAGGATTGACAATCAGTGTGGGAATCGGTTTGTATGTTTTATTTTCTGTTGGAGCAATCCAACACATGGGTTTTATTGTGTTAATATTTGCGGGTTTTGATAAGGTTTTGTTGTATATTTGTATATAGTGATTGTTGTTAAAGGGTTTGTAGTGTAGATTGTTGGGTTATAGGTCGTCGGCCTAAAGTAAAAATCCAGAAAACAAAAACCTTTTTCTTCTTCAGCAAAAGAAGCTCCAAGAATCAAACCACAAGCTAGATTACATACCATCAACATTGATTGACTTTGAAAAGTTCGAGTTTTTACAGGGGAAGTGACACTAGAGTTGTTAAAACAGATTATAAATATATGCATTATTAGGTAACTATGGCCAACCAATAGAACTAGAGTTGCTAAAATAGATTTATAAATATATAATTAGGTGACTAAGGCCAATTGAAATAAGTCGTTATCTTAAACTAATCTGCAAAAAATATGCACAAGTTAATTGGTGCTATTTATAAGAGATTTATGGTTGTTACAATTTTTAAAGCATGTATTATTGAGATTGATTTGTACCTCCGACTGTTGCTTAGGTGTTGACAAACAGCACAAGGTAGAAATCTGACCCAACTATCACAAAGTAGAAATTTGACCCATCACACGTTAGAAATCTTAAATGCGAAAGCTGAAGTTGATGGATTCACAATGGAGCCACCCACTCTAGAAGTCAAGAAGCACTATGTAAGCCCTTTATTCTTGATATCCGAGAATGCGAGTTAGGGTAAGCACACGAAGGTTTTAGTTTTTCGTTTTCTCCACGTTAGTTTTTAGTGTAACTGGAAATTGTTGCCTTTCATAAATGTTTTGTAGGTACTGGCCTGGTATTCGAGGGTAAGCGCTGAAATCCTTGCAGGGGACACACCTAACACACTGAACTTGCTGGTGCATGACAAATTAGTCGATGCTCCAAACCCTGGTGACTGACTTAAGGTAAATTTCAATTTTTACGTGTGGACTATCTGATTAGTTCAGTATGCATTTAATTGCTGACTTTAACAGATTGGTTACATTGATATAACGCACTATTGTCTTACACATCGACTTTTTCTCATTTTGTATCTAATATTGCGCAGGTGAGGGGTCAAGAATTTCGTCAACATGACATTGCTGGTCTTAACCTTTTGAGTATTACATTGTTGACGGTATGTAACTATCTATTTTTGAAATTAACATGTTTACAACTATGATTTTCGACCATTTGAAATTTATCAAGTTTAAGCTCTTTAATTTGGGTTATAAATTACCAGATAAAAATGTCAAAAAAATTTTTTTTTGTCAATAACTGAAACTGGTGTCTTAACTCATTAGAGTTGGTGACAACATATAAATTTGATAATATGCATTATAAGAATTTGGTAAATAATGTTGGACAACTTGAATCTGATCAAGCTTTAATGGGTCATCCATTGACTACTTCTATGTTGTGATTCAGGTTTAATACCGAATAACTGATGTTTTTTCTTATTGTTATGATCGAGGGAAGTAAAAATTCCTCAAAATACATTAGGTTCATCACACCACTTTCGAATGTTCAATTATTAAATGCGACTGTTTTGTGTTTACTTTGTATGAGTTTTATGTGAATGTGGGTGTGTTTGTGCAGGTGCCATGGTGACGGTTGTCGGTCAGTAGAGCAGTTTCTTCATATGTCGATACAAACCAAAACACACCTATCAGTAAGAAACTGCAATCCATGTAAGTCGTCTAGACAATATCAAGGGCTCGGTAATGATCATAGTCGGTTGTCTGTTCTGTATCTGCTTATACATTGTTCAGATTGAAAACAAATTTTAATAACTAGGGTCAGATTGAAATTAAGTTCCAAACAGGTTTGTTTTTATTTACTTTTCTGGTCAACTGTGATGTGGGATTTATTAAATTTGGAAGCTTGATAATTGAGTTACGGTAATCTTTGTATGTTTTTGCATATGTGTATGTGTTTGGATTTGTGAATTGTTTATGTCTGATGTTTAAAAACTTTTGTAGTTTTTAATTAATTGTTCTTTGGGTTAATTGTAACTTTTGATTATGTAAAAGATTCACCTGTTGTTTTATCTGGCGTATATTTTATGTAGATTTAGATATGTTGGATTGCTTTTTTCACAATGGTTATCTGATTATTTATGTAGGATATACATATAGGTACGCATAAGTAGGTTCGAGAAGTTCTGGATACGGTGGAGAAGTTATTGGCAATAAGTTTCGCGGTTCAGGCCAGTGAGCGACGTGCAGAAATTCTTGCCTCTTCAGGTATAAATATTTGATTTTTTTATATGGTAGTTTATTTTTTTTAATTGAAGTTGTCATATTGTCCTGTTACTTTTGCTACAGCAGTGTGAAAGTCAAAATGTGAATGTTAGGTTTATACTGAGTTTTACTTTGTCTGAGCGAAATAAATGTAGGTAAAACGGCACAACTAAAGACTTTTCCTACTTTCAGACGGTTGATTCTTATTTTATATATTATCATTCGTGTGGTTCAGTTTAAATGCCATACTATCAGAAGCCTAATGCTAGAACAGTACATGCACAAGCCCAGGTTTTCCAAGTAATATGCCTTGCTATCATGACAGCCACGGTGGTGGGCATGTGCGATGTTGACAGCCGCGGTGGTGGACAAGAAATGATTAATGTGCCAAGACATGGATTCCATAGGGGTGGTGCAGGGGGGTTTTTGAATTCAATGGCGTGGAAGTTTTTTTGAACAGTCCACTCGAGGTAAATAATTTCTTGGTATAAAAATGGTTTTTATCTCATGAAATAGTAGATTACACGTCTTAAAGCAGAATTTTTTTAAAAGAGTCATTTGTTCTTTGTAGCTGATGGATCAGAAATGAGGTTCCAAATTTTTTTTTTTAATATAAGTGATTTGCTTTATTGTATTGGCAGATTGAATGGCTTCTCGGGATTATTCGGAAGGTTTGTTCTGATGATGTTGTTTCGTTAACTATGTATGAGCTTCATTCTGCGGTTGGTATTAACAGATGCCTGCAAGAGTTGTGGACGTGAGCCACATGCATAATGGGTGCAATTTATACCCATCTACCTAATTTTTCTGAAATTAAATAGTCATACCCTCTGTCAAGGTAATAAGTCTTTGTTTTAATATTTTCTATGTGATACTCGGGGCTGATTCCAAACAAAGATTTTATAGGAGGAACTGGGTCTTTTTAAGGGTCATTGGATTTGCTTAAAAGTAAAGCATTAACTACTAATGGTTGATCAGGTATCTATTTAAAAAAAAGTAATCTCATTGATGCAATTTTAGTTATGTAATATACATGCAATATATTGAATTCGATTTATGAGTGCTCAACTAACGTGAGCGTTTACCTGTTTTTACAGGAAAAGTGTGGGGGCCCGACATATTGAAGTTCAATCATGTCAGGTTGATGTAGTCATATGCCCATTACATATTCACTAAAAAATAAAATATAAAAAAATAATAAAAAAGAAGAAGAAACAAGGCTCGTGTTGTTGACTTGTGTACTAATAGATCAGTCACAAGCATGTGCCTAACCTTCTCATAATATCTATCGACACTATAAAGTAAAGGATATATAGGTAAAATTATCAAGCATTTTTGTTCACGTTGCTAATTTTTTAATCGTGACAATCACAGACTTTTAACAAAGACAGAGGAAAAGGCTTAGTTATGCAGCAGCATAGAAGCGACTATGAAGCAAGAACGGATGAAATGATTGCTGTATAACCACAGAGTATGTGCATTTTCACATTTATGTTTACCGTTTGACTATTGAGATCAGAATACTAAACCTTAGCTCTAGGATTGGTATGCTTATGATTTCATTTTATTTTTTTTAAATAAAAACTTTACTTATATACAAAAGAAGGTAATATGGCCTGAAAATATTTGGTTCGATTAATAAATTGTTTTCCATGTTTATAGGTACTAACTGAAGTGCAATTGATAGAAAAATGCTTTCAAGAAAGGTTAGATAAGGCCATGAAAGTATAGATGGAATTCTGAGTCAGATAAGCTACTTTGGATTTGTTCATTTGTCATGTATGAATCAGGTCTTCAAGGACAATGTGCATCAGCACTCTTCGAAGGCTGCTGCTATCATTGATAGTATTTCAATCAGGTGTTCAACCAGGTAATGTGCCAATCTTAATATCCACAAACATACATTTAGAAAATATGTTTATCAAACATCTCCTAGATGTGAAATAGTTATGGCCATGCTTCTATCAACGATCTTCCCAATACAGAAGCAATTACAAAGGGAAGTAGTAGAAGTAGTATAAAAACATGTTGCTGATCTTTCCAAATTGAATGCAGATTCAAGGGTGCATTCATTTCGGATACAGCGGATGCAAACGGAACGGCAACAGGGGTATTTGTGACGAGCCTGCAGAAAAGGAAACGCCAAAAACTGAACCAGTGCCTACAAATGCCTCCTAAAAACTGAACCGATGCCGAGGAAGCAACGGGAAGTTTACATATGAGTTGAAGTTTACATACTTTTAACGTTTTTTTTGGTTACATAAATTACCAGATAAAAATGTAAAAAAAAAGGCTCCGCCGCAACGCGGCGGATGGTCGCAATACTCGTTATACTCAATCAAAACACAAGAACTACGGTTTCAGGTTAGGGTCTTTTTTTTGCCATAAAGATAATTTTATCTATGATTGATTCATGTTCAATCATACAAATAAACTCGATCAAAACAGATTAACTACGGTTTCAGGTTTGGGACTGACTTTTTTTGGCCTGACGATATTTTTGTTTATGCTTGATTTATGTTCAATCCAGTTAGGGTTTCAATTTTGGGCGGAAGATTATTGTTGTTTATGGTCGATTCACAACAATGATACAAACTTTAATTTAACGAAGTTTTGCAAATCTAGGTGTGAACTTAATCATGATAAACTTCTTGATCTAATACTTTATGACTTTCCGTTGAATGTTTATGTGGTTTTTAACATTAGTCTTATATGCATTTGTTTTGCAGTTTTCAAGGGTGCCACGGGACTAGGAACGGAGAAAGGTGAAATTCTTTGACCTATGTTCTTCAATTAGTTGTCTGCTTTGATCATATAAGTCTTAAAAGTTCTTTGTAATTGTAAGTCTTAATTTCGTTCTTATAAGACTTAAAATTGTAAGCCTGAATTACTTTTTTTTTTTATGTTACTCAGGTTACTCCGGGTAATCTAAATATCGGATTGGGAGTGTTTCGCGATTAAAGTTTGGCTCAACTCGACCTGCTCGGTAATTTCATCTATTGTTTCTTCTACCACCTTAGTTACTATTTCTATTTCTTTTAAGATTTACAAGTCCATTCTCTTGGAATATTTATACGTAGAAAAGCCTAATGGGTTAACTTTAAAATGGGTGCAGGAAGGTTTCTGAGATCTCGCGGTGGCTGCTACATGATAACAAGTGCACATAAAAGGTTCGCACCAGTAACTTTTATTCAGCTTCATCCATAGTCTTACCGTTGCCTTACATGTGCTTTGGTCTTATATAGTAACAAAGTTAAGAACATCTAAATTAAATTTGATAGCATCTCAGTTACGGTTTCGAAAAATTGCAAATGTTTTATTTAAGGAGATATAGATTTGGAGAAGCTATCAAGTTAAATGACATCTCAGTTTTTGTTGTAGGCCTCTCAAGAAAGTGGAAGTAATGAGGTTATAATGACTTTATAGTAAAAGCAATTCAATACGACGTCGATTCACTGGCAAACAGTGTCCTTGGCCCAATCACTTCACTTGGCCCATTTGCTTGGCCCGTTCCTGTTTTTTTCTTTTTCTTTTTTTTCCTGCTTTTTTGTTTTCGGTCAAGATATAGATGTTATCCACATCTACACACTCCCAGAAGTTTCCTCGCACACACATACACCGACTCAATCGACTCAATCATAGATGCAGAGAAAAATCGTTAATTTGTGTACTCATATACCATCCGCAAAATATCGACGCCATGATTACTAAGCGGCGCTGATATTTTCAAGATCAACGGGAGGTAGCCATCAATCCTTCCAATAAACCGACCGACTCAAATCATTGTCGCTATAATTCAAAGATTTTTTCCTATATTTTTACGTTTGTTGCTTACCTATAGTTGTTTTATGTATCAGCTTGCGGCGCTGCTGATGGTACGATTGGGGCCGTCATGGTACTGATTCAGCTGATGGTCGGGGTATATGGCTTGAAGCTTTTGCAAAAGATAGGTTTGGTTATAAAAACCTGTCAAGACAAGTAGGTAACAAAAAATCAGTTTTGTTGTTGTTAGTATCCAAATCCGTACAAAAATAAGTCGGGTTTCGTTGAAAGTGTTTGTTGATTGAATGGTTTTGTTGCATTTGCTGTTTGCAGCAACGGTGATCGCAAAGATATTATTATTGTTGTTGTTATGGTTATGTTCATTGTGTTTGGGTTTTATTGTGTTAATTTTTGCGGGTTTTGAAACATACCGGTTGTTTTTTTTTTTTTTTTTGCGGCTTTTAATCAGGATTGACAATCAGTGTGGGAATCGGTTTGTATGTTTTATTTTCTGTTGGAGCAATCCAACACATGGGTTTTATTGTGTTAATATTTGCGGGTTTTGATAAGGTTTTGTTGGATATTTGTATATAGTGATTGTTGTTAAAGGGTTTGTAGTGTAGATTGTTGGGTTATAGGTCGTCGGCCTAAAGTAAAAATCCAGAAAACAAAAACCCTTTTCTTCTTCAGCAAAACAAGCTCCAAGAATCAAACCACAAGCTAGCTTACACACCATCAATATTGATTGACTTTGAAAAGTTCGAGTTTTTACAGGGGAAGTGACACTAGAGTTGTTAAAACAGATTATAAATATATGCATTATTAGGTAACTATGGCCAACCAATAGAACTAGAGTTGCTAAAATAGATTTATAAATATATAATTAGGTGACTAAGGCCAATTGAAATAAGTCGTTATCTTAAACTAATCTGCAAAAAATATGCACAAGTTAATTGGTGCTATTTATAAGAGATTTATGGTTGTTACAATTTTTAAAGCATGTATTATTGAGATTGATTTGTACCTCCGACTGTTGCTTAGGTGTTGACAAACAGCACAAGGTAGAAATCTGACCCAACTATCACAAAGCAGAAATTTGAGCCATCACACGTTAGAAATCTTAAATGCGAAAGCTGAAGTTGATGGATTCACAATGGAGCCACCCACTCTAGAAGTCAAGAAGCACTATGTAAGCCCTTTATTCTTGATATCCGAGAATGCGAGTTAGGGTAAGCACACGAAGGTTTTAGTTTTTCGTTTTCTCCGCGTTAGTTTTTAGTGTAACTGGAAATTGTTGCCTTTCATAAATGTTTTGTAGGTACTCGCCTGGTATTCGAGGGTAAGCGCTGCAATCCTTGCAGGGGACACACCTAACACACTGAACTTGCTGGTGCATGACAAATTAGTCGATGCTCCAAACCCTGGTGACCGACTTAAGGTAAATTTCAATTTTTACGTGTGGACTATCTGATTAGTTCAATATGCATTTAATTACTGACTTTAACAGATTGGTTACATTGATATAACGCACTATTGTCTTACACATCGACTTTTTCTCATTTTGTATCTAATATTGCGCAGGTGAGGGGTCAAGAATTTCGTCAACATGACATTGCTGGTCTTAACCTTTTGAGTATTACATTGTTGACGGTATGTAACTATCTATTTTTGAAATTAACATGTTTACAACTATGATTTTCGACCATTTGAAATTTATCAAGTTTAAGCTCTTTAATTTGGGTTATAAATTACCAGATAAAAATGTCAAAAAAATTTTTTTTTGTCAATAACTGAAACTGGTGTCTTAACTCATTAGAGTTGGTGACAACATATAAATTTGATAATATGCATTATAAGAATTTGGTAAATAATGTTGGACAACTTGAATCTGATCAAGCTTTAATGGGTCATCCATTGACTACTTCTATGTTGTGATTCAGGTTTAATACCGAATAACTGATGTTTTTTCTTATTGTTATGATCGAGGGAAGTAAAAATTCCTCAAAATACATTAGGTTCATCACACCACTTTCGAATGTTAAATTATTAAATGCGACTGTTTTGTGTTTACTTTGTATGAGTTTTATGTGAATGTGGGTGTGTTTGTGCAGGTGCCATGGTGACGGTTGTCGGTCAGTAGAGCAGTTTCTTCATATGTCGATACAAACCAAAACACACCTATCAGTAAGAAACTGCAATCCATGTAAGTCGTCTAGACAATATCAAGGGCTCGGTAATGATCATAGTCGGTTGTCTGTTCTGTATCTGCTTATACATTGTTCAGATTGAAAACAAATTTTAATAACTAGGGTCAGATTGAAATTAAGTTCCAAACAGGTTTGTTTTTATTTACTTTTCTGGTCAACTGTGATGTGGGATTTATTAAATTTGGAAGCTTGATAATTGAGTTACGGTAATCTTTGTATGTTTTTGCATATGTGTATGTGTTTGGATTTGTGAATTGTTTATGTCTGATGTTTAAAAACTTTTGTAGTTTTTAATTAATTGTTCTTTGGGTTAATTGTAACTTTTGATTATGTAAAAGATTCACCTGTTGTTTTATCTGGCGTATATTTTATGTAGATTTAGATATGTTGGATTGCTTTTTTCACAATGGTTATCTGATTATTTATGTAGGATATACATATAGGTACGCATAAGTAGGTTCGAGAAGTTCTGGATACGGTGGAGAAGTTATTGGCAATAAGTTTCGCGGTTCCGGCCAGTGAGCGACGTGCAGAAATTTTTGCCTCTTCAGGTATAAATATTTGAATTCTTTATATGGGAGTTTATTTTTTTGAGTTGAAGTTGTCATATTGTCCTGTTACTTTTGCTACAGCAGTGTGAAAGTCAAAATGTGAATGTTAGGTTTATACTGAGTTTTACTTTGTCTGAGCGAAATAAATGTAGGTAAAACGGCACAACTAAAGACTTTTCCTACTTTCAGACGGTTGATTCTTATTTTATATATTATCATTCGTGTGGTTCAGTTTAAATGCCATATCAGAAGCCTAATGCTCGAACAATACATGCACAGGCCCAGGTTTTCCAAGTAATATGCCTTGCTATCATGACAGCCACGGTGGTGGGCATGTGCGATGTTGACAGCCGCGGTGGTGGACAAGAAATGATTAATGTGCCAAGACATGGATTCCATAGGGGGTGGTGCAGGGAGGGGGTTTGCGAATTCAATCGCGTGGAAGTTTTTTTTTTTTTTTTTTTTTTGAACAGTCCACTCGAGGTAAATAATTTCTTGGTATAAAAATGGTTTTTATCTCATGAAATAGTAGATTACACGTCTTAAAGCAGAATTTTTTTAAAAGAGTCATTTGTTCTTTGTAGCTGATGGATCAGAAATGAGGTTCCAAATTTTTTTTTTTAATATAAGTGATTTGCTTTATTGTATTGGCAGATTGAATGGCTTCTCGGGATTATTCGGAAGGTTTGTTCTGATGATGTTGTTTCGTTAACTATGTATGAGCTTCATTCTGCGGTTGGTATTAACAGATGCCTGCAAGAGTTGTGGACGTGAGCCACATGCATAATGGGTGCAATTTATACCCATCTACCTAATTTTTCTGAAATTAAAGAGTCCAACCCACTGTCAAGGTAATAAGTATTTGTTTTAGGATTTTCTATGTAATACTCGGGACTGATTCCAAACAACCGTTTTAAAGGGGGAATTGGGTCGTTTTAAGGGTCATTGGATTTGCTTAAAAGTAAAGCACCAACTACTGATGGTTGATCAGGTATCTCTTAAAAAAAGAAGAAGAAAGGATCAGTCTCATTGATGCAATTTTAGTTATGTAATGTACATGCAATATATTGAATTCAATTTATGAGTGCTCAACTAACGTGAGCGTTTACCTGTTTTTTTACAGGAAAAGTGTGGGCGGGCCCCGACATATTGAAATTCAATCATGTCAGGTGGATGTAGTCATATGCCCATTACATATCCATTAAAAAAGAAAAAGAAGAAGAAACAAGGTTCGTGTTGTTGAATTGTGTATTAATAGATCAGTCACAAGCATGTGCCTAACCTTCTCATAATATCTATCGACACTATAAAGTAAAGGATATATAGGTAAAATTATCAAGCATTTTTGTTCACGTTGCTAATTTTTTAATCGTGACAATCACAGACTTTTAACAAAGACAGAGGAAAAGGCTTAGTTATGCAGCAGCATAGAAGCGACTATGAAGCAAGAACGGATGAAATGATTGCTGTATAACCACAGAGTATGTGCATTTTCACATTTATGTTTACCGTTTGACTATTGAGATCAGAATACTAAACCTTAGCTCTAGGATTGGTATGCTTATGATTTCATTTTATTTTTTTTAAATAAAAACTTTACTTATATACAAAAGAAGGTAATATGGCCTGAAAATATTTGGTTCGATTAATAAATTGTTTTCCATGTTTATAGGTACTAACTGAAGTGCAATTGATAGAAAAATGCTTTCAAGAAAGGTTAGATAAGGCCATGAAAGTATAGATGGAATTCTGAGTCAGATAAGCTACTTTGGATTTGTTCATTTGTCATGTATGAATCAGGTCTTCAAGGACAATGTGCATCAGCACTCTTCGAAGGCTGCTGCTATCATTGATAGTATTTCAATCAGGTGTTCAACCAGGTAATGTGCCAATCTTAATATCCACAAACATACATTTAGAAAATATGTTTATCAAACATCTCCTAGATGTGAAATAGTTATGGCCATGCTTCTATCAACGATCTTCCCAATACAGAAGCAATTACAAATGGAAGTAGTAGCAGTAGTATAAAAACATGTTGCTGATCTTTCCAAATTGAATGCAGATTCAAGGGTGCATTCATTTCGGATACAGCGGATGCAAACGGAACGGCAACAGGGGTATTTATGACGAGCCTGCAGAAAAGGAAACGCCAAAAACTGAACCAGTGCCTACAAATGCCTCCTAAAAACTGAACCGATGCCGAGGAAGCAACGGGAAGTTTACATATGAGTTGAAGTTTACATACTTTTAACGTTTTTTTTGGTTACATAAATTACCAGATAAAAATGTAAAAAAAAAGGCTCCGCCGCAACGCGGCGGATGGTCGCAATACTCGTTATACTCAATCAAAACACAAGAACTACGGTTTCAGGTTAGGGTCTTTTTTTTGCCATAAAGATAATTTTATCTATGATTGATTCATGTTCAATCATACAAATAAACTCGATCAAAACAGATTAACTACGGTTTCAGGTTTGGGACTGACTTTTTTTGGCCTGACGATATTTTTGTTTATGCTTGATTTATGTTCAATCCAGTTAGGGTTTCAATTTTGGGCGGAAGATTATTGTTGTTTATGGTCGATTCACAACAATGATACAAACTTTAATTTAACGAAGTTTTGCAAATCTAGGTGTGAACTTAATCATGATAAACTTCTTGATCTAATACTTTATGACTTTCCGTTGAATGTTTATGTGGTTTTTAACATTAGTCTTATATGCATTTGTTTTGCAGTTTTCAAGGGTGCCACGGGACTAGGAACGGAGAAAGGTGAAATTCTTTGACCTATGTTCTTCAATTAGTTGTCTGCTTTGATCATATAAGTCTTAAAAGTTCTTTGTAATTGTAAGTCTTAATTTCGTTCTTATAAGACTTAAAATTGTAAGCCTGAATTACTTTTTTTTTTTATGTTACTCAGGTTACTCCGGGTAATCTAAATATCGGATTGGGAGTGTTTCGCGATTAAAGTTTGGCTCAACTCGACCTGCTCGGTAATTTCATCTATTGTTTCTTCTACCACCTTAGTTACTATTTCTATTTCTTTTAAGATTTACAAGTCCATTCTCTTGGAATATTTATACATTAGAAAAGCCTAATGGGTTAACTTTAAAATGGGTGCAGGAAGGTTTCTGAGATCTCGCGGTGGCTGCTACATGATAACAAGTGCACATAAAAGGTTCGCACCAGTAACTTTTATTCAGCTTCATCCATAGTCTTACCGTTGCCTTACATGTGCTTTGGTCTTATATAGTAACAAAGTTAAGAACATCTAAATTAAATTTGATAGCATCTCAGTTACGGTTTCGAAAAATTGCAAATGTTTTATTTAAGGAGATATAGATTTGGAGAAGCTATCAAGTTAAATGACATCTCAGTTTTTGTTGTAGGCCTCTCAAGAAAGTGGAAGTAATGAGGTTATAATGACTTTCCTAAACTGTCTTTACTCTTTAGTGTGTCGCTTATAACGAGTGCTTAATTTTTTGCCTCACATTTGTAGCATCAACTGTGGGACCATTGTGGAAGCAAAAATGCAGAGAATAGTGTGACTTCGAATTAAGGTGATTGCAGCCTCTGAAGCTGCAGATTATGCGTTGTACTATCAGAACTTTTTCAGTAGCGTAAGTTGTAGTCAACCTTATAATTTTCTTAAACTTTATGTGAACTTTTGACTAATAATAGAACAATTTCACGTGCTACATGTAATTTCTTATATGTTGGATATGCAGTACACACTTAAGGTTTGAAGTGTACCTGCTACGTGTTATATTAATGGCTTGATAGCGTTGCATGTTCCTCCTCCGTCTAAGGTTATTGCTAATTCGACTACTGAAGCTGCATGTATCTCCAAGGGGAGGATGACGTTGCATAACTGTCCTAATGGTCGTGTCCTGCTGCGTACACAGGTGAAGTGCGCACAAACACGTTATCCAATTGTTATATGTTATTTTTCTATATGTGTTCGGTCGTAAACCACCATTGATGTTGTTGTTTTAGGTACACATCATTCAACCCCAACCCCTGGAACAGTGCCTGATCGGTCGACAGTGACATCATCAGATGCTCAGCTAGATGAGTCTTAGACAGTTAGTTAGCCAATGTGTGTAGGGGATCAAAACTCTTTTTACTAAAGGAAAGCCACTCTTATATAGCAAATGAGCAGATTGTGCGCGAGAATACTCTCCCCATCTGAAGATGGCGATAAAGGAAAAAAATGTTGGAGAATAGAAATGTATTAGTGTTCGCAAATGACAGTAAGTTGTTCTACTCAGGTTTGAATGTTTGATCAGTATTCGATTATAATAAAGTCTTAACACAAAATTGTTTGTTTCTTAATTTTTCTATAGCAGATACGTTAGTTGAAATTGTTGAGATTATTCAAGGTTCTTCGCATTCAACATTAGGTAATGACATTATGACATCTTTCTCAACTCAGTTTTTTAATTATAGCCTTTTATTTTTATGTATAAAGATTATTACGTTAGGTAATGATATTAGCACATCCTCACTCAACATTATATAGCTTTTATTTTTATGTGTCTGCTTACATTATTTCGATGTAGGAAAAAAAGAGGTTAATTTTGTTGAATATGTGACTTAAAATTGCCAAATTTTGAGTTTTAGGAGTCGAAGCGAAAGAAAATGCATAGTAACAAAATACTTTCAACAATAATTCTGACTTTAGATTAAAACATTTCAGTTTAGATATCGATGCAAGGTTATGAGGTCTGGTGAATTTGGTTAGTGAATTAAATACGAATTTTAGCAGGTCTTTTGGTAGACGACAGTACAACATGGTTTAAGTTGTATTCCACACTTTATTGTAAATGTTTTTTTTAAGATTAAAGGGGCTTATTATTATGTCAATAACTATAAATTCTATACCAAAATCACCCGTTTAACCCGTTGTGTATACCGATGACTCCTCCTATGTTACCACTTCTGAAAAATATTGGATTTGGCTGCTTTAATATTGTCACCACAGCATCCCTTTTCCTACTACCAATCGAGATTAAAAACTTACCTGGCTTTTATTTTATTTTTTTTCCTTTGGTAGATACTCATGCTTTGGCTGGACCATCATCCTATTCGAGACAACCTATTTGAGCATGTGATACGATTGTCTGTGATGCTGAAATAAATATTATCGATCCAGGAACCAATGTGGTGAAACTTCATGGGACCCTTTCGGTTGATGTTTTATATAGACAAGGCCGAGGTATGCTCATAATTACAATCTGCTCTTACAGAAGCAATGAATGATAGATCCTTGAAATAGAATTTTATTGATGTATTTGCGTAAAGAATTAAACTTTGTTGCTAATTAGCATAAAATTTAATTTTTACAGTTATTACGGCACTGGAAGAACATGTAACCATGGCATGGGGATTTAGCGAAATCATCACAAATGGGCCAAATTCAACTGAATAGTATCACTTTAATACCGTGCAATAATCAACGACATAAAACAATGCCCCGCCGCAACGCGGCGGATCGACACCCTTCTCGTTTGATGATATAACAAACTTAATGTAAAATTGTTAAGCTCGTAAGCTTAAATTTGTGGGCTTATAAGTTTATTTATTTGATCTTATGAATTTTACAAGCCCATTTAAAATGAGCTTATCAAATAAACTTGCACAAACACCGGCTTATAAGCCGTATCCATATAAATCTAAACAACCATCTTTATTATTTTGGTTTTCAACTTTTCATCACATACTAATATACAAAGTGTAATAATTTATTTTGTTTTTGTAACTAGTGATATTTTTATGTGAAAACAACTTATGCCGTTTAGAATGTGCATTTGGTTTGACTTAACAGTGTACTTGTGAACAAAACATAGCTATTACGGAATATCAGTGAATCCAAGCTATGAAACGATGTATCTGATAGGTTTACGTTGAATTCGTTGCTATCTAATTTTAGATTTGTTTTTTATTAGACTTAACATTTTGCTGTGCATAATAAGTTGAAATTGAAATCTACATTTATAGGAATATATTCTTTCTTTCTAGATTAAATTCATAATGTTTAAAGATTGTTTTTCCTATCATCATAGTGAAACAATTTGATTAAGTTAAGACCCTTTTCTTCATAACATCCAATGGAAACTCTACTATGTCTATTGGTGTTTTGTGACTTTTGTCAACTAATCCCACATAGGATAAAGATGCAACTGAATACCTAAATATAATCTTGAGGTTGGACAAACAACTTTGGTGGTCGTATTGTGTAGTGGTTGCTTATAGCTAAATAATTGAGCCAAAGCAACCACGAAGTTATGACCATTTTTTTAAATCAAATCACATATTATTCTATATACTAAAGATCGGGAGGTGCTTTTTTCACAAATGTCTTTGTTGATGACGTGTCTGTACATGAGTGGTTGCGCATTTAATGCAACTATTCTAAAAGCTTATAGCTAAATAATTGAGCCAAAGCAACCACGAAGTTATGACCATTTTTTTAAATCAAATCACATATTATTCTATATACTAAAGATCGGGAGGTGCTTTTTTCACAAATGTCTTTGTTGATGACGTGTCTGTACATGAGTGGTTGCGCATTTAATGCAACTATTCTAAAAGCTTCCACACTCTTCTCCCTCTTCTCAAACCTCTTCCCACAAACACCGAATATCAAATACATCGACATATTCATCAACTAGCTAAAAGACCCGTAAAATTCACGGGTATTTTTAAAAAATATATATAAAAAAGATATAGTTTTATATATTAAGAAATTAGCCGCGAATAAGGAGCGCTGGTACATATATAACATTGAAAAATAAAGTTTTTTTTTTAGTTTCTGACTCGACATTGAGAGCCGACTATTTCCAGTGTGACTACTTATTTGGATAGCCTGGATTCGACGCAGGTGAACCTCCAAGGTCACAAAGAGATAAAATTTCTCCCGTTGGATTTGAACCCTTGACTCTTCTTTAAAAAACTGGTATTTTTATCGTTGGGTCACCTTTTGTGGTTAAAAAAATGAAGTTTTTATTCTGAATGAAACATACATAATACATGTAATCAAATAAATTTTCATTAACTAAAAAAAACTATACGGTTGTACATATATTTAAGGTGTTGGTGACATTGTATTTGTTGTGAAAAGATGCAAACTATGTTGATGAACTTGTCGATAACTCAAGCTGACATATGTTAACCATCCCGACATGAATTTCCTGTGAGTTTGGACAAATGCAAAGATAATTTCGAAATCCTATAAATAAATAAATTGAAAGGGAAAATAATAGTGTATATGTTACAAAATTGGGTAGGTTAGAATATCTATTGGTAAAATATTTTGTTAAAAACTTTCTAAATAATTGAGGTTAGCATCTTTAGTTTTTTAATAGATCCAGATATAATTTTTGTGTAAATGTAAAAACATTATAAAAGAATAAAGTGCTAGGGTTATTAGTAAACATGTTAAGTAAAAATTGATATTTTAAAAAGATTGAAAAAATTGAACACTCAACCAATTTAGAGGATCGGGTAAAATGGAATTGAAATAGTGAGGCACAAAATGAAGAATGATAATGTTTTTGATCAATATAGAAATAGAAATTAATAAACAAATAAGATATATAATCATTTTGTTATTAATGGGTGATTAAAAGTTGAAGATTTGATCGAGTTCTATAGAGTAAAGTAAAGTAAAGTAACACCCAATGCCGTCTTTCACGGTTATGTTATGGTACCCAACCGTTCCTCGGTGTATGGGAGGTTAAGATGTAGACGCCTACTTACCTAAGGTAGAGGCCGCTTCTACTAAAGTAGAAAGGACCTCCGGCCTTTTGTAGGGATTGAGGATCGAACCCCTGACCTCTCGGTTGAGAGGCAAGGGGTTTACCAACTGATCCAACCCTACTTGTTATTTGATCGAGTTCTATGATTTCTTTTATTTAAATAAAAACAATAAGTCAAGAAACAGTGTAAGTGTAAGCCTGTAAAGGTTGAAAGATGAATGCCAGTGAAATAACAAAAATGCCTTCATGTGACCTGTACATAGAGGACTTAACTGAGAAATACTAACGACCGTTTGAGAAAAGGACGGATTAGTTACAAAACGTCAAATACTGGAAAAATTTGTGTATTTTAGTTTTAAAATGAAGGGTGAAAATTTGTGTAAACAACATAGACGATTTACGTAATTAACTCTATGTAAAATGCTAAAAGGACAAAGAATTACGAATCTTAGATTGCTCATTAACCGGTGTAAGACACCCATTTAAGACTGGTTAATAACTTAAATATCACTCAAATCGTTTTTACATACTTATCAATTGCCAGACACTAATATAATATAATTTCCTTCGTTGTCTAATCTCATACGCAATCCATCCAATGACCGCAATTCTAATATGTTGAATTATCATGAAAACAAATTTTATAGAACCTATCATGTAATAATAAGAGTAAATTACACCGTTCGTCCCTGTGGTTTGCTCTAAATCACTACCGTAGTCCCTGTTTTTTTTTTTTTTTTGCTTTTTTGCTCCCTATGGTTTACATATTGCACGCTGTCAGTCCTTATCACGCTAATCGCCGTTATCTTTTCGTTATCTCAATGGCACCGTTAGTCCTAACCAAACGATCACTTGCAGCGTTAGTCCTATATACTACTAACCGTTAATAACTCAAAAATTTTATTAAAAAATATTTTCTACGCGGTTTTATCGTTTTACCGTTTTCTTACGTTTTCATGCGTTTTTGTCCGTTTATATACGTTTCATCGTTTTTCCGTTTTCTTACGTTTTTGTCCGCTTTTTATCGTTTTCCTGTTTTTACGCTTTTGTCCATTTTTCTTACGTTTTTGTCCGTTTTTATACGGTGTAATTTAAAAAAAAATGAGGTTTTTTTTAATATGAGTTTTAAATTTTTTTTCCGATTTAAAAATACATTTTTTAATCGATTTTTAAAAGTTTTTCCGATTTAAAAAATTACGCTTTTTTAATCGATTTTAAAAGTCTTTTAATCAGTTACGTTTAAAATCGGAAAAACTTTTTAAAAATCAAGTTTTAAAAACTACGCTTTTAAATCGGAAAAATATTTTTATAAATCGATAAAAACGTAATTTTTTTTTAAATCGAAAAAAACATTTTTAAAAATCAAATTAAAAAAACATATTTTTTAAAATCGGAAAAACCTTTTAAATCGGATAAAACGCAATTTTTTAATCGGAAAAACTTTTTAAAAATCGATAAAAATGTATTTTTAAATCGAAAAAATCAGATTAAAAAAAACGTCATTTGTTTTTTTAAATTACACTGGATAAAAACGGACAAAAACGTAAGAAAAACGGACAAAAGCGTAAAAAACGAAGGAAAACGTATAAAAGACAAAACGTAAGAAAACGGAAAAGCGTATGAAAACGTAAGAAAAGCGGACAAAAGCGTAAAAGCAAAGAAAAACGTGATAAAAACAGACAAAACCGTATCACAACGTAAGAAACGTATAAAAAAGTAGTAGACAAAACGTATGAAATCGGACAAAACGCATGAAAACGTAAGAAAACGGTAAACGATAAAACCGCGTAGAAAAGAATTTTTTTTAATAAAATTTTTGAGTTATTAACGGTCGTTAGTATATAGGACTAACGCTGCAAGTGATCGTTTGGTTAGGACTAACGGTGCCATTGAGATAACGAAAAAAATAACGGCAGTTAGCGATAAGGACTGACAGCGTGCAATATGTAAACCACAGGGAGCAAAAAAGCAAAAAAAAAAAAGAACATGGACTACGGTAGTGATTTGGAGCAAACCACATGGACGAACGATGTAATTTACTCTAATAATAATTATCTCTATTAGCAGATATGTAGTCATAACGATTGCATGGCTTGCTATCGGATTGGGTGATGACATTGTCTTGATTCAAAATCAATTAAATAACATGAAAAAGAGTGTGTACCTTGTTAATAAAAATCGTATGGTGCAAAAACTGTGAATTTTATGGGTAATCGCATATTCAATTAAAAATAACATAAAAAGTCAATCACTTAAATCGTCCCTGTCGTTTATCGGGTATAACGAAAATCGTTCATAAACTTTATTTTTCCCGGATCCTCTCCCTGTGGTTTTGACCCGTAACGGGTTTTTCCCTTGACCACTTTTTTCGTTAGTTTGACCGTCAAGTGGGACTGAAATGACATAAATACCCTTAAAACTAAGGTCCTGTGGTTTGTGGGGTGTAACGAATTTAGTCCCTATTTTTTATTACGATTTCATTCGTTTTCGTCCGTTTTTATACGTTGTCGTCCGTTTTTATACTTGTTCGTCCATTTTTAAAGCGTTTATTACACGTTTTTATACGTTTTCATCAGTTGTCATACGTTTTCGTCCGTTTTTCTTACGTTTACATACGTTTTATTTCGTTTTCATACTTTTTTATACTTTTTTAAAAATAATTATCGATTTTTTTAAGTATTTAAAATTAATTTTTTTTCTTTTTTTTATTGAATTTTTTTTTAATTTTTTATTTTTTTTTAACTAAAAAATAATAATTATCAAAAAATAAAATAATTATTTAAAAATAATATTTTTTTTAAATTTAAATTTTTTAGAAAATAAAATAAAATATTTATTTTTTTTTAATTTTTTAAAAATATATATATATTTTTTAAATTATCGATTTTTTTTTTTAAATTTTATAATTTTTTTTAATATAAATTAAAAAAAATTAAAATTTTTTAAATAATTAAAAAAAAATTCAATAAATTTTTTTTAAATTTTAAATATTTAAAAATTATCGATAATTATTTTTTAATTAAAAAAAAAAATATTGAATTATTTTTCACATGTTGGTGGTGGTGGTGGTGGCGGTGGACGGTGGATGCGGCGGTGATAAGAACGTATAAATACATGTGAAAACGTATCAAAAAGGATAGAAACGTATCAAAATGTAAGAAAAACGGACGAAAACATATAAAAACGTTTAAAAGGGGATTAAAACGTACGAAAAACGGATAAAAACATATAAAAACATGTGAAAACGTACGAAAAACGGATAAAAACGTGTGAAATCTTATAAAGACGGATAAAAACGTAAGAAAAACGGACAAAAACGTATAAAAACGGACGAAAACGTTTAAAAAATGATGAAAATGTATAAAAACGTGTAAAAACGTACGAAAACGGACAAAAACATATAAAAACAGATAATAAATGCTTTAAAAATATAAGAAAAACGGATGAAAATGTATAAAAACGAATGAAAACGAACGAAAACATAATAAAAAAAATAAGGACTAAATTCGTTACACCCAACAAACCACAGGGGCATTAGTTTTAAGGGTATTTATGTCATTTCAGTCCCACTTAACGGTCAAACTAACAGAAAAAATGGTCAATTGACCAAACCCGTTACGGGTCAAAACCACAAAGAGAGGATCCGAGAAAAATAAAGTCTAGGGACGATTTTCGTTATACCCAATAAACCATAGGGACTATTTATGAGCGTTACTCTAACATAAATAAGGTGTATGAAATGTTAAATCCTTAGCTTCAATTTAGTTAGTTTGAAAAATGTTTGGTCTTATTTACAGTTGGAGAATTATACACTTTTTAACCTCTAATCAAAGTAAATTTATTTGAGATTTCGTAGTTGTTATAAATAAACCAAATAAAGACACAAACAAACAGTAATAGAAGATTGGTTAGTTATCAACTTGAAAGATAGAAAACTCGAATAAAATATACCTAGTTTCAAATACCATTGTTAAAGGTTGCTACTTTCTTACATGTTTAAACCCATATTAAAAAAAGAGATTATATATATGGAAGCCACCAAATAATTAAACATTTAACTTCTGAGTCACTCATTTATTCAAACTAATTTATAAGTCACTTAAGTATAAATTTGTTTTTTATATCAATCCCAGTTCAATTTCTTGTCAAAAGTTTGTAAAATATCAAAAATCAAGCCCACTTTAACATATCAAAACTATAAAATATAAATGTATAATATTGGTTAAATAATTCTAAACAGCTTTCGACTAAATAATGTTGCATTTAAATAATGAATATATCGAATATATCTGGTATATTGCATTACAAATGGTTATTTGTGTTGTTTTGATATACTAAAATTAGCTTTATTCTCTTCGTATCAAAGATTTTCAGGGAAAAAAAAAAAAATGGTCGAAATTGATGTAAACGAAAACATACACATAATTAAGTGGTCTATAAGTAAACTTTAACAAATAGACGACATACACCTAAAATGTTTAATAAGTTGGTGCCTCGACATACCTAATCCCTTAAAAAAAATAGAAAAAATATATAGAAATCTTGATAGACATCCAAATGACATAATAACTCGAATTAAAAGCCTAAAAATAAAGTTTAGAGTTTACCTTCTTGTGGAGCGCCTTTTTCAATCAACACCTGAAAATCAATATCATGTAACACAACGACGAATAACATTTAGAGATCAAGTAGAAATCAATATCTTTGGGTAATTTGATTGCTTCATGGGATGGTATTCTTGTTATCATGGGTGATTTTAATGAAGTTCGAGAGATTGAGGAACGTTTTGGCTCCTCTTTTAATGTAAGGCATGCTGAAATTTTTAACTCTTTCATTAATAACTCTTCTCTTATTGATGTCTCCTTGGGTGGATATAGTTTTACTTGGACTAACAAATGGGGTTCTAAAATGAGCAAGCTTGATCGGTTCTTGGTTTCGGAACAGTTCCTTGATAAATTCCCTAACATTTCTGGTTTGGCTTTGGAGAAAGGCCGTCCTGACCACCGTCCTATTCTACTTAAAGAGCACGTGGTTGATTTTGGCCCTACTCCTTTTATATTTTTTCATTCTTGGTTGGAATTGGATGGGTTTCATAAGTTGGTCGTGGATACTTGGAGTAATGATGGTATATTTGATGGCAACGGGTTGGTTTCGTTCAAGAAAAAGCTTCAAAATCTTAAACGTGTCATTCGAGAATGGATTAAATCTTATAGAACTTCTGCTCACAATCTTAAAAAAGATCATGCTTCGCGCTTGACAGCTATTGATGCGAAAATTGACCAGGGATGTGCTGATGACTTGGATTTTTTAAACAGATGTGAATCATCTCGAATTATTCAAGATATTACACGCCTTGAAGCCATTGATATTGCTCAAAAACCTAAAGCCAAATGGGCTTTGGAAGGGGATGAAAATTCTAAATTTTTCCATGCTGCGTTAAAGAAAAATCGTCGCCAACAAGCTATCAAAGGTGTTCTTAAAGACGGCGAATGGATTGAAAATCCTTCTCATATTAAGCCTGAATTTGTCGAGCATTTTAGTAAGCGTTTTCAGCAAATTAGCGGGCATCCTCCTTCTCTTGAGGGAGTTATGCCTAATATCCTTACTTCTGACCAAAAGGAATTTTTAGAACGTAACATAACTAGAGAAGAAATTAAGAGGGCGGTGTGGATTGTGGTGGTGATCGTGCCCCGGGCCCCGATGGGTTTACTTTTAAGTTCTTCTTCACTTTTTGGGATCTTGTTGAAAGTGATGTGGTTCGGTTTGTGCGAGAGTTCTTCACTTCTAAATCCTTCCCAAAAGGCTGTAATTCTTCGTTCATTGCTTTAATCCCAAAGGTTTCCAATCCCCGTCTTGTTTCGGATTTTCGTCCAATAAGTCTTATCGGCTGCCAATATAAAATCATCGGGAAGATCTTAGCCAATAGACTTAGCATGGTGATTGGTAATTGTGTAAAGCAATCTGCTTTTATCAAGGGTAGGAATATTCTTGACGGGCCTTTTATTCTAAATGAACTGGTATCGCAAACGTAAGAAGCATCTCTTGATCTTTAAAGTAGATTTCGAAAAAGCTTTTGACTCCTTAAGATGGGATTTCTTGGACCTTATTATGGACAAGCTGGGATTTGGTATTTTATGGAGGACGTGGATTAAAGGCTGCCTTGGTAATGCTCGCACTTCCGTTTTAATAAATGGCTCTCCCACGGTGGAATTCGAGATCTCGAGGGGCCTTAGACAAGGGGACCCTTTATCTCCCTTTCTTTTCATTTTGGCTATGGAAGGCTTGCATGTTCTTACATGCAAAGCTACTCATCTTGGTATTTTCAATGGCGCTAAGGTTGGTCATAATAATCTATGTCTATCGCACCTTATTTACGCTGATGACGTTATTTTTATTGGCGAGTGGTCTTGCTCTAATGCTCTTAATCTGCTTTGCGTCCTAAGATGTTTTTATTTAGTCTCTGGGCTAAAAATAAACATTCACAAAAGCACTAGATCAGGTATTGGAGTCTCTGATGACAATGTTTCAGATATGGCGAGTATTCTTGGTTGTGGAGCTGCCAAATTCCCCTTAAAATACCTTGGTGTCCCGGTAGGTTGTAACATGGCTAGGGTGTCTAATTGGGACTCCATAGTTCATAAACTTTCTTCTAGGCTTTCTCAGTGGAATGCTAGGCTTCTCTCGGTGGGAGGGCGTGTTTCTTTAATAAAAGCGGTTCTTGGAAGCCTCCCAACATACTATATGTCGCTATATAAGATGTTGGTTTCTGTTTGTAATAGCTTGGAGTCATTACGTAATAAGTTCTTCATTGGAGGGGACTTAAGCGTGAAACATATGGCTTGGGTTAGTTGGAACAAATGCATGGCGAGTAAGAAAAGGGGCGGTCTTGGCATAGGTAGTATATTTGCGCTTAATGTAGGCCTCCTTTTTAAGTGGGTGTGGCGCTTTCTCACTAGTCCCAACAGCCTTTGGACATCTATTATTAAGGATATTCATGGTATTCATGAAGGTATTTCTGGTTCTTATTCGTATAGCTCCTGCCTTAGTCCATGGAATAGTATCCTCGCATTGGTTAATTCTCTTAGTAAGAAAGGTATTGATCTCCTTAATTTGTGTATTAGAAAGCTTGGTAATGGCGCTTCTATCAACTTCTGGACCGATATTTGGTGTGGTAATCAGCCCTTAAAGGATCAGTTTCCTCGTGTCTACGCGCTTGATAATGATAAGTGTTGTAGCGTTGCTAATCGCTTATCTATTCTCGACTGGAATTCTGTTTTTAGAAGACCTCCAAGAGGGGGTATCGAGTCTTCCCAGTTTCTTGATTTGAAGAGTTTAGTTGGGTCCATTACTCTTTCGGATCATAAGGATACGTGGATTTGGTCGCCTGATGTTTCCAAAGGCTTTACTGTTGCTTCGGTGCGTTCTCTTGTTGAAGCTTCTACTTTAGAAGGGAGTTCTATTGCTACTCGTTGGAATAAGAATGTCCCTATAAAAACCAACGTTTTTCTGTGGAGACTTTCTCTTAATAGGCTTCCAACGAGGATCAATTTGGATCGCAAAGGTATAGACGTTGATTCTCTTCTATGTCCTATTTGCCATGAAGATGTTGAAACGACGAATCACATCTTCTTTAGTTGTGAGTTAGCCAAAGTTTTATGGGGTTTGTTAGCTAGTTGGTGGGAGCTTGATATCCCTCTTTGTGAAAATGCTTCGGAGTGGTTTGCTTGGTTAGACTCCTTGCATATTCCTAGTAGAGCTCGGCTTTTCCTTGATGGTGTGGGAATGACTCTTCTTTGGTCGATTTGGAGTTTCCGAAATCAGTTGGTCTTCGCTCAATCCTTGCCGAAGAAGAGTTTACTTTGGGATAATATTGTTTCGCAAGCTTTTTTATGGATTTCTTCTAGAAACCCTAAGTATAGATTTAGTTGGGTAGATTGGTTGAAAAATCCTATTGTAACCATAAACTCCTTGTAATTTTCTTAGCTTTTGCTAGTTTTATATCATTCCGCTGTTCAAAAAAAAAGTAGAAGAAAGATATATATTAGTTCAAGATATAAAGAAATAGTTTTTGGGTGGGTGTTTAAAGCAATGCTAGAATTGAGATATGTTACGCAAGAATATTTCTTGTCACTGAATACAAAATATATTGTGTTATAATATGATTGAGAAAGATTGTTGGAAAAAGTTTGACTTTTAACTTTTTGATTTGTTTTACCAAATGTAAATTATTTGCATTTCTTTATAAAAAAGATAACAAAAGGTATTGTACATTTATAAATTTCAAAATGCCCTCGTTAAATTAGGTTGGTTTTCATATTGTAAAATCAAAGCTATAAAATACGATGCCTTTATAAATACTGAAAGACCCACACTAAAATATTTTGGTTTTTAAATTGTATCATTAAGAGCTAACCAAAAATAATATATGCACTATTAGTTGTTGGACCTTGGACTACTAAACCATTGACCGAAGTTTTACATGGCACTATTGAGCGGAAGATTTAATGCAGTAAATAAGAAAATGGTTTGTCAAAAATGGTTTTTGACTTGCCAAACTTTTTTTAAATGATTTTTTCCAAAATGCCACGTGTCAACACAAGGCTATTAGTTATTTTTAGAAAAAATTAAATAAGTGATGGCTAAAAACTCTATTTTATTAGAGAGTATAGATAGATTATTGATCTTCTCCGCACCCCAACTCTCAGATTCATTCCTCCCCTCTTTCACCTCACACACAGATATTGACAAACCCCGGCCACAAACCAGAAAAAAAAAAAAAAAGAAAGACGCGGCGATTGATTTCCATGCCTAAATCAAATCACTTATGTGAGTTTATTAACCCTAATTAAATTACCAGTTTTGAGCATTCTTTTTTTTTTTTTTTTTATAATTTCGAGTTTTAGGCGTTTACAAGTAAGTATGTGAACAAATGGGGTGGTAAAAACTTGATGGTGATTTTGATTCAATTCTTAGTAGCAAAGGTTTTGTGATTATTATTATTATTATTATTATTATTATTTTTTTTTTTTTTTTTCCATTTTTGTGTTTCAGCAATTTTGGCTTTGAAATAGGGGTTAATCAAGTTTAGGAGGCTGCCAAATGAGCAAGATTGTTGGTTTCACTAACAAGTCGTTGAAGATTCAAGGTATGTTTTTTAGAGGTATTAGCAGTTTATTATTATATTATTTTCATTTGGAACTTTTTATGCCGCGTGCGTTGAAAATTGTGTTAATGGTTGTTCGGTTAAATTATATTTGTGTGTTTGATTCGTGTTTGATTTTGCGTGATCATTAATATTTTAGAGTATACATATAATGTGTTTGATGAAATGTTGCTAAAAAAGTTCCAGATGAAATTGTTACAGTTGCAACAACCAATCCCATTGGGTCAGGTTCATGTTCAATATATATGTTAACAAAAATTGATAGAATGATTCTTAGAAAAAATTTAGTATTAATATTTTATCAACCGACTACTCATCATGACAAACCAACTGATGTGGTTTTTTTTTTTTACAACTGCAGGACTAGGAAACTATGTTGAAACCTTGGTGCGCCCATAACACATGAATCGAGTGGACTATTCTTTAGAATCAATACATGTACCAAATGCATGTACTCCTAAGAACAAAGAGAATTTGAAGCCTAGAATTCCAAGGCTAACTTATTTTTAAATTGTATTTGATCATATCGTAAAATAACAAATAAGAAAAAAGTGTATGTAGGCGAACGTGACTTATACCAAATATTACATGCTAAGTTGTTTCAACTTTTTTCTCGAATATGTTTCAGATTATAATTTGGATTGTGTTATAAGGTTCAATCTGTTTTAATTCAGATGCAGAGCGTGTCAGAGTCATGAAGTTATGTGACAACATTGCACCAGGTGAGTTTTCATAGCCCCGTTTTATTCAAGTTTATACATAATTTCAAACCTACGGGGGAGAATACATTGCACATCATTTTTTTTATACGGGCCCAAGTATATTAAAATTCATTTACATTGCTTAAGTTACCTCATTGCCAATTGAATGTCCCCATTTCATAATCATGAACCGTTAATTTCGGAAGAAGCGAGGGTGAGTGGATAAATCTATTGAGGGTGACTCCTCCATCCGTGTTGGTGGTCCCAACTGGTCAACGGATGCATTTCATTTTATCATCATTGAGTTGTTTGGCAAAACACTCTGTTGGGCGAACATCGGAACTGTCTTGCTTCGGTGTCATGTGCTTAAGCAATTGTACCATTTTTGTGACATATCTGTCATACATAACTTATACTTGCGTTGGTCGTATAAAACATTTTCATAAACTCTATGAACTCACTCAACCATTGTGTTGACACTTTTAGCAATGTATTTTCAGGTATCTAAGGCATTAACTTCATGGCATGCATGTGGACATATCATAGAGTCGCGGTGACGATGTGTCTCACTTGGGTTTTATGCACTTTAAAACATCGTTTGGATTGTAACAAACTTAATTCCGCACATGTCTAATTTCATTTGGGACCTATATTTTGTAAACTCTGATTGTTTCATTAAATTAAACGATGTGTTTTCCAAACGACACTTTAGGTCGTTCAATATAACTGTGATTGTGATGCTATGACAGTCAACCCTCAAGAATTCCATTCCGCTGCAAAACAGGTAATTTGGGGGTGTGACAGATTGGCATCAGAGCTTCGGTTATAGAGAACTAAGTTCAGGCCCGGATCTTAGGGTGTGCACTATGAGCAATGCACAGAGCCCGTTTATTTGTAGGGGCACCAAATTTCATATAGTTATACAGTATTATATAGGCCCAATTCCCGATTTGTAAGTCCAAGTCTATGTATCTTTCTTTTACCATATTCTTTTTTATTACACAAATCGTAAAAGTACGATTCCCCAAATCAAATCTGTGACTGCATGAAGAGAGGTACTATCATCTTTTATTCTTTTTCTATTACTTCTTTTATGCTTTTTTCTTTATAGTTTACTTTTTTTTGAACAATTTTCCTTGTAGTCTACAAGTAGCACTGTAGTAGTGTAGTAAAAAAATATATATACTAGTATTTATATTTGAGGGGCCTAATTTTTTGTATTGAACAGGGCACCCAAAATCCATGGGACGGCCATGACTAGGTTGCATCATTGACCCTAGACTATAACTACATCATCATAGCATCTCATCATTTTATCATAAGTGCATAGTCACTATACATGCGGTTTTATACGCACATTGTGCGGGTTATTTACTTCCATTTCACATTGATTGTCACATAGATGCCTTCAGATACCCATCCCATCTTACTCACATCAGACTCTAACATGGAGAATGCCCTGACATTCCCTATCACAATTTTAACATTAGTTGACTCTACACCAGACTTACCACACATATTATCCGATGTGGAGACTGAACCCTTTGAGAAGGGCGAAGTGGCACCTACACCATCACGATCACCATTGATTCACTGTAGGATCAAGACAGTTTTTATCATTCTGTTGGGACAGATCATACCATTTGGTAGGACTTACAGGCTTAGTCCTAATGGACCTATTAGGATGCTTATTGCAAGTAAGATAGTACATTCTCTTACCCTCGTTCTTAGGTCATTTACTACTCATGTAATACAACCACCATCAGTTACTCATACCACTATTAGTCGTTCAATAGTGCATACTCTAGCTTTACCTCTGAAACGTCGCGAGACAACACGAAAGAGAGTAGTATCTCATTCACCATTATCTCCTAACTTACGACTAGGATTTCCATCATCATCATCATTATCATCTAGAGTACCATCCGTGCCATCACATCTCATAGACACTACTCATACACCTGACTTGCAGCTTGGGAAACGTGCATGATTTGACACACTATTACCATTTGTCACTAGGATTATAGACACTACACCATCTTATAGGTTTGAGGACTGTAAGAGTTCAGAGCTGCTGCTGCTAGACAGCCTATTGCTCCTACACTTGAGACATGATTAGACCATCAACAGGAACCAATAATAAGTACCTTCCTATCTAATGTAATCTTTATCCCTTATTATCTCCAGGATAATCACAACAATTCAACAAATTTTATTTCAAGTTATTTTGCTATCACTTTATAAAATTATTTTACATAATTTTATTTCAAGCTATTTTACTACTATCTTAGGAAAATGGTTTCACAAAGTTCTAAAACAAGTTGTTTTGTTACCACCCTATAAATTGATTTTCAGTCATTCTATCAACTATTTACTATCATTACGCGAAACGATTTTCATACTCTGAAAAAAAATTGTTTGAGCCATTATTTTACATAACAACACGTTGAATACCATCTAAAACTTCGGAGAAACGTAATATCATTTCAACAAAACCAATCATCACATCATTTGTCCTCGATTATACATAGCATGATCACCTATGTATGATTCAGGAAGAATTATGTCATGAAAGAAACAAGCATCTTTTCAAACTTCCTAAAACAATCTTCACTCAAAAGCAAAGCTTTGAAATCAAATAAATTGTTCATAAACATTTATTTTGTTAACACTCTACAGATACCTACGCCATTCATCACTTACTCAACCGATAAGTTAGAATTTGACGAGTGACCTTTTTAGGACAGACTTTCTATACCATCTACGAGGAGGATTCATCGATACAAGAAAACAATGAAAGGATTTCAGAACTACCAACAAGGACTAGAAGTATGTGGTAAGATGTTTCAAAACTCAACAAAAATTGTAAGACATCACGAGACATTCCGAACCACTATCTTTGGACTAGAAGCCAAATTCTACCATTTCAAAAGTATTAGCTAGACCGAGTCACAACATTTAGTACGAAGTGAATACACACTAAGCGGCACTATAGAGATAAACCAAGTCTCCTAATTGAGACTACAGAACATTTCATTAAACAAGGCCTCAACGATATGTGAACTTCCCTACAATGAGTTTCCCTCAAAGGATAATTGAGTTAAATTAAGGTTATCGATATAAACTTCCTCTAAGACATTGTGTTCTCTAGAAATTTCAGCTAACCTCACTTTCATATTGAAAGATGCAATAGGTCTAAACATATCGGACAACCAATGACTCTCCATCTACAAGTAAAATCAGAACAAATATTCTTCGACATAGTATGGGCTGATATCTATGTTTTGTTAGCATGATAACAATCTTAGTGATGAACTATTTTTAGAAGCACATAATATCGGAACAAATCTTGAAAATCAACCACTACACCATATCACTTAAATATTTAAGGTTTTGTGACTTTACGACATAGAGCGTGGGAATATTTCGATAAGAGAAATTAAGAGAGTCATCATCAAACAATAAACATTTTAGTAATGGAGACTAAGCACAATAGGCAAGGAAGACTCAAGTCATGACATTCGCTAGAACTAAAAATGTGAGGAATCACAACTGTTACCCATAATCTATTCTTTTCAATAAGGTCCTTTTCGACAGACTTAACATTTTGAAATTTGGCACGAGACACGTGGTATCAATTTCAGTTGTACCTATTATAAGCTATTCGCTTCACCTTAGACTTTTGACAATCATTTCAAGATTACTATGGAACCTACTGGGACATGAGTACCGCCTATTATCCTCAGCTCAATGGTCAGAGCGAGAGAACAATTCAAACATTTGAAGATATACTCAAGGCATGTGTGATTTTCTAGAAATGATTAGGCAAATCATTCTTCATCGAACAAGTTGCTTTACAACAACAGTTAGCACATGAACATATTGACTACACCAATTGAGGCACTCCATGGTTGAGGTGTCAATCACTTATTCACTGGTCAAAATCAGGAAAGTCCAACTCATTAGTCCATACCTCATTCATGAAACAACAAAGTGATCGTACAGATCAAGAATCAGTTATAAGCAACAACAAATGGATAGAAAAGCTACGTCGATACACGACGCAAAATATTGAAAATATTTTCCATAAGTCGCAAACAATTAGAATTTCAAGTTGGCAACAGAGTTATGTTGAAATTCTCGCCTTGGAAAGGTGTGGTACGATTCAGAAAGCGTGGAAAGACCCGATGTGACTCAAATATCCTCACCTTTTCACCGATAACACCGCAGAACCCAACATGAACTGAATTAAGGGACTGAATTCCTTTTAGGGTGGGCGAATGTGACAACTCGTAATTTCAGGTCATTTTACAAACTTTGAAAATTTCACTATTCATCTCGGGAATTTACTATTCACCGGTTACTATTTATCATTTTACTATTCATCGTTTTTAACATCGATAGAGTACTTTTTAGAAAACGATGTCTTCTAGTAAAAGTAAGTTCACCTAGCCTATTTTCCAAAATGTCCAACCATTCGCCAAACGGAGTTGTAACAAATAAAATACGGTCACTCAAACTTTGCCGAAAATTACCCTTAAACAATATTTTGGGTACAAGTACCCTACTTTACCCATGTTTTTCTCCATGATCGAGACCTCTATGATGAAAATTTAAAAGCTAAGACTTTTAGATAATGCTACAAGCTTTCCAAAACCATTGAGTTTGTTTCCTAACACTCGATATTCACTATTTTACGACCAGCTTTTCGAGGTCATTTAGTCACTTTCACAAATTATCAAAGTATATTATTTTGCGACGAAAAGCTATAAATTCTTGATAAATCACTAAACGACTATCGTAGGAGGTTGTTTCAACGTAAATACTTGTAAAGTATTTTATAATATGACGAGATGTCATAAACATATATTTCGACGATAAACATTATTTTCAAATGTACAAGTGGTATGGATATCATATGAGTTTGCATGCACGACATTGTTTCATGATTTACATTAGAACATATCATTCATAATAGGTCGCGGTTAGAGGTTGCGCCTCATTTCAGTATTGCCATTATATCATCATAAACATTGCACCAGGTGAGTTTTCATAGCCCCGTTTTATTCAAGTTTATACATTATTTCAAACCTACGGGGGAGAATACATTGCACATCATTTTTTTATACGGGCCCAAGTATATTCAAATTCATTTACATTGCTTAAGTTACCTCATTGCCAATTGAATGTCCCCATTTCATAATCATGAACCGTTAATTTCGGAAGAAGCGAGGGTGAGTGGATAGATCTATTGAGGGTGACTCCTCCATCCGTGTTGGTGGTCCCAACTGGTCAACGGATGCATTTCATTTTTATCATCATTGAGTTGTTTGGCAAAACACTCTGTTGGGGCGAACATCGAGGAACTGTCTAGCTTCGGTGTCATGTGCTTAAGCAATTGTACCATTTTTGTGACATATTTGTCATACATAACTTATACTTGCGTTGGTCGTATAAAACATTTTCATAAACTCTATGAACTCACTCAACCATTGTGTTGACACTTTTAGCAATGTATTTTCAGGTATCTAAGGCATTAACTTCATGGCATGCATGTGGACATATCATAGAGTCGCGGTGACGACGCATCTCACTTGGGTTTTATGCACTTTAAAACATCGTTTGGATTGTAACAAACTTAATTCCGCACATGTCTAATTTCATTTGGGACCTATACTTTGTAAACTCTGATTGTTTCATTAAATTAAACGATGTGTTTTCCAAACGACACTTTAGGTCGTTCA
Source organism: Chrysanthemum makinoi (assembly GCA_910596185.1). NCBI lineage: Eukaryota > Viridiplantae > Streptophyta > Magnoliopsida > Asterales > Asteraceae > Chrysanthemum > Chrysanthemum makinoi. The sequence goes on from OU343224.1 coordinate 371,965,835, forward strand.
ATATAACTGTGATTGTGATGCTATGACAGTCAACCCTCAGGAATTCCATTCCGCTGCAAAACAGGTAATTTGGGGGTGTAACAAGTTATTGTCAAGGTTTCGATTGATGCATCGCTTTTTGATCAGCTTTGAAGAGCCGAAATGGTTTCACAATCAACACCGACCAGACAACTCTGAAGCTTCAGTTTCTGTACGGTAATTCATATCTGTATCTTTCTCAGCTCTTTTTACCTTTGATATTCTTATATGTAAGTTTACATTCTTTTTGTTCTGGGAGAGAGTCAACTTGGTATGTTAGTAAATATATGAGCAAATAGTAGAATGATTAGGATATGGTTTTTGTTTAGTATTAAGAGAAACAAACAAGTGGTTGGTGATATTTTAAACAGTAGGTCTGAGTATATATGCGTATTGATAATTTTTTTTCCATCTGCTATGCTTTTTTATTCTTTGACTTTTTAATATTGACCTTTTTTCGGATAAGCTATTTGTTAAATTTGTAGCTCTAAATTTCATTGTGAATTTTGTTTTGTGTTGCTGATCAGAAAAGCGATATGTATTTTGTTAATAGTTTAGTAACATTCTTTTAGACAAATGTTTACAATCTGCATTGGTATAATTTTTTACATAACCAAATTATGGTATTAATCTATTTGTATTTCAGGGTTTATGTTAATTTAGGCAAATGTACCAATTGCATGAACGCTTTCACACACACATTATTGGTATTAGTCTATTTGATTGAAAGCTCATATCCGTTAAATTAAAGTTGAAATAAATATGTCTTTTGCGTCGCTCACTCCCTATCAGGCTTTTTCTCATAAGAAAGTGATTAGCTGATTATCGATTCAACATTTTTTAGTCTTGGATATTCAATTTTTTCCCCTTCAATCATATTATTACAACAAAATAACATAAACATGTCATGTTGCAGGTTCTTATTGATCAGCCAATCGGCACATTAAGGTATCCTAGAGTCGCTAAAGGATTATATGTTTCTTCTCCTTCAGGTTTCTCGCTTCATAACCACATGTTAATTGATAGCAGTTTCGTTTGGTATACTAAAATCACGATATCTTATTTTTTATTGGTTCACATGTGCAATTATTTAAAAAAACAGGCGTGTGATTTGTTTCAAATTTTTGAGATATTTTGGACACTTGGATATATTATTGGTCTTAAAAATTTTGTTGCCGCCTCTGGAAAAATTCAAAGTCAGGTACGTTATCTCATCTCACATTCTCTTTTATGGTAGCTGCCATGTGATTCATATCACAATCAATGTATTAGGATCGTCTCTCATTTTATGTAATGTCAAATACTTTTTCTTTGCATAAGGAATCATCCAGTCCCGATATTCTCTGTTCATTTAGTCCACATCAGGTCTAGTAGTATAGCTCAAAATGTTGTTGTTCCTACTTTCAGAATGGGATAGGATGGTGGAGGAGCAGTATGACATATGGTCAAAGCAGTTCGTGAAAGACGACATTTTTTGCTCACATCTTTTCAGGAATTGGATGGTGTGAGAATATCTTAAATGTAGGTACAATTACTATTTTGTTCATAGAAATTAGTGCCCCGTCATCTGTAATACTTCGATTTTGCAGGGTGCTATAAATGTATTAGTCACCGTTATTCTTTGAAAATTATCTGAAATTTTGTTTCTTTTTGGATTTCCAATTTATCGTGTCACAATGTTGTTTTCTTTGCGGGAATGTCGTGCTATACATTCTTACTGTATCGTATTTATACATAGTTATACTAATATAGATCATTTGAACTACTTTGATGCAGAACCAAAGTGATGTTGTTTCCGCTACCCGAGCCACGGTTCGGATTCCGCATAAATATAAGAAACATGTTTGTTACGAATATTTTGATTTTCAAGTTTGAATGTAATGATGTTGATTTGTCTAAGAGGCATATTTAGTTAGTTCATTTAGTTCAGTTAGAGCTTTTACTATAACTTGAATGATCTTACTAATAGAAGTAGTGTTGGGACGATACTAGTTTAGGCTTCCTCGAGTGCCTAACGAAACCTATGAAATTAGGTTACATTTAGTATAATGGCAATGACTGCTAATACCAAAATCATTGACTGACATCTTTGGTTTTCCAATGAGTAAGGAACAAATATGCGGAAAGCTTTGCTAAACTCAAAACAATCCTATAAGCAGGCTAAATTAGGGCTGAGATTTGAGGTCGGATAGAAGCTGAGCAGAAAGAGAAGGTCCGTTTTAAGTAAAATTTTCCTATTTAATATTTATTCTAGCATATTGTTTTACGCACCTAATTGTAATTAAAAAATTCCATCCGATTAGAATATTGCTAATTTTGTGGCCTTAGCACTTGAATTGGTTCAAATCTTTTATGGTCACCTCGAACGCAAGCAAGTAAACTTCTAACCTTTTTTTACTTTTGTTTGGAAAGATTTAGCTTAATAATTTTTTTAACAAGTGGGTTTAGTTAATAAGGGGGTGTTTGGGATTACTTTTTTTTTTCGTTTTTTGTGCATACGTTCTTAGGTAACCCTTTTGATTCTTGTCATAGGCAGCAGAAAAGATTACCCAGCCCAACCGAGCAGGATCAGAAGCATGCGTACGAGATGGCAGGCACAATGTTCGGAGGCGTGTTGCCACAGATGTTTCACAAACTGTTGATGATTGATAGGTATTAATCATCGTTTTCTCTTAGTGGATGCGACACTTTGTCAATTCGGACAACAGCACCTTAAATCCAAAAATAGTTCAGGTCTTATCTTTGGACTATTCCGAATGATAAACTCATATGCTGTAACTTCTTGCTACTATCATATACCTGCAAATAGTTTTCAAAAACTATACATGATGCAAACTATGAGTGTATTATCAAATATGTTGGATTCCATTAATTGCAGACCACATGATATACTGTAATCATAACATGATTTTATTTAACATAAGCTTGGTCATATTTGATTATGGGTCATATACTGGGTCATCTTTATTTCAAGTGCATTTGGTGTAAAATTGGTCACTGTGGGATAATTGCAGTTTGAACACAACGCTCCCGCGGCAACGCACGGGTTACCCCACTCGTTAACACAAAAGACAAACAAATAAAAGTAAGATATAAACGACAAGTTTTTTTTCCTCCAAATTGCTCCATTTCCGAAAAATACAATGTTTGAATTCATTAGTAAAACTATTATCTTCCATCAAACTATCAAAAAGCAAGATAACACGAATTTGTAATCAAAACTAAACTAGTAAGAATAAGTAACATACAATTTGCTTCTATTTTTTCATAGGTATATACTTATTTTGTTATAGAAAATCATTTGTGTGTTTGAAACCCGATTTCACTCAGAAATACATGTGCCTACATCATACGTCTCTTATATCATGTTTTGGTAAGATTGGGTATTGTCGTATCTCATATACAGTATTTTGGTAAGATTGGGTATTATTGTTATTGTACTGAAAACATGATTTTTCTTTTACTTTTAAAAATATTTACCCGGTCTAAACCGTATATCCTAGCTAGACTTATCAGCATGCTTGGCTGCTTGCAATAAAAATACATTCGTTTTAGGATTTAAGTGAAATCGGGCTACACAACAACATATTCAATAATTTGAATTCATTGCAATCTAATTTTCGATTGATTTAGTTTTTTGATTGACCGTCAGTATTAAACCACTGCATACAATAACTTGAAATTGATATACAAGTCACATATAGTAATAGATTTTGTTTTTTAAAATTTAGGTTCTTCCAATCGAATGAAACAGTTTAGTTAAGTCGACCCGCTTATTTATAATATGCTATAGAGATTCTATCAAATGCTAAAAAGAATATTCCAAAATGAAAAATGATAGCGTCCGTATTGTTGTTATGTTTCTCGAATGTAAAATTAATCACACATTGGACAAAGAAGCAACTAAATGTCTAAACTCAACCAGGTGATTGCACCAACAACTTGAGTTTTTGACACAGACTAGAGTTTATCGTTTGAGCCAAAGGCTTTAATCTGTGGGCGATAACTTTTTTATTAACGTATAGTTATCACTTTACTGAAAAAAAAATAAAAAATAAAAAATAATAAAATAATAAAAAATAAAATATATATATATATATACTAGACGAGTACCCACGCCTAGCGGCAGCTGTTTCTAGCGTCAGATAATTAATGATTTGTGATATTGTGGTGAGTGTTTTGTGTAGCGTTTAAAATAGAACGTGAACCGATGAAAATGCAATTGCAAACGGTCGTATTATACGATAACTAAAGTCTAGACAAAATTCTTAACATCTATCAAACAACATATAAAATCATTTAATGAAAATGAAAGTAAACATTACATCCATTATAGGATAAAACTAACACACACATTACTTGTTCCGTAAAAACTAACAAGGATGAGATTAATGGTGACTAAAATTAGCGTGAATATGATTAGCCCAAAATAAAATAAAAATTGGCTAATTTTGGCTATTTTGTAAAAGATTTTGGCACATTTAGCCCCATCTTTTTTTTGAAATGAGCGTATTTAGCATATTGAAAAGCTAAATGTGCACTAACGGGCACATATTTTCTCATAATTGTAAAACATTATAATTGTTTTTGAAGAAAAACTTATAGATAATATATTTATATAGCGACAGATCGTTTTGTGTTAAAAAAACGTTTATGGGTTCTAAACGAAAAATAAAATTTTTTTGAAGATTTGGGGATTAAACATAACGTTTTGAAGCCCGGTTCGACCGGAGGTTCAACCGGTTGAACCGTTCCTGTCGAAAAATGGGTCGATTTAAACCGAGTCAATATGACATGTTGGGTCAAAACGGGTCAAATTAAACAGGTCAACCCATTGGATTTGAAGCGTCTTGTGTCAACCCGGTTTTCAATATGTGTTAATAGTTTCAACTCTTTACTTTTTACTTTTTGGTTTTTTCTTTATATATAGTATAGCTTGGTACCCGTGCGTTGCGGCGGCGGGTACTCTGTGACGATTAACCAGAGAAATAGATCTCGATGAGACCTGATTCACCAGTTTGTATCAGTTTTAACGGGTCCTCTCTAATTCGTTTCCGGATGGCTGTTATTGGTTAGCCGAACCGATGGCGACACCGGTTTCCGGTTGAACCCGTTGGTCCGGTCCGATTTTTAAAACTATATGTACCATCAACTTGTTAGCTTGTATGATGTGTATAATAACATGTACTTTTCATTTTAGGGTGTTTTAAAAATAACATTAATTAGTTTGTTTAATTATTTTATATTTAGAATTATGTTGTAGCTTGTTTAAATTGTACATTGTGAAAATTTCATTGTACTTTTTTAATAAGGGGTGTTTTAATTGGTTGTTTTTAATTTGGTAGATATGTTTTTAATTGGTTGTACAATGTGAATAAATTATTGTACTTTTAAGTGATGGGGTGTTTTAATAAGAGTATTAATTACACAAATATATTTCTCTCTCATTTGACCATTAAACTTTTCACTTTTCCACTTTTCCACTTTGACTGTTTTTCCATTTTATGTAGTATATATATATATATATATATATATATATATATATATATATATATATATATATATATATATATATATATATATATATATATTTTTTTTTTTTTTTTATTTATTTTTTTTTTTTGAGCAAAAACCCTTAATAAATAATAAGTATAAAATATGATGTTGTACATTTGGATAATAAGTATAAAACATGCTTCTCAAACAAGCATTGGAAAATTAATCTTTTTAAAAATTAGTCAAAGCTCACCGTTCTTTTTTGCTAAACGACCAATAAAATTGAAAATATTCATTGCTCACCGCCTTAAAATCCTTCACACCTCTCCGTGCCAAACATACCCATGAGAGATTGAGAGACATACTTTATTAAAAGCAGGTGTTAAATTTATGAGATATTTACAAATGTTCATCAACAAGCTTTACAAAAAGATGAAGGCAAGTTTGATGTTTCATGTATTATAAAGTGATGCCATAATCTTTTATTAAAAATATACATAGTTATTATTATTTTTTAAAGCATGTTGCTCCTTTTCATTTGTTGAAAAATATTATATGCTTTCTAATATAGATCACTTTTATAACATACATGAAGAGTAGTGTTTGATTTTCAAATATTATTTAAGAAAAAAAATAATTATAAGTTATATATGTCAAACAAAACTTATATTTTAAAGTAACTTATTTTTTTCAAAAAGTCAACATAAACTTTTAGGGAAGTGATTTGCACACTTCAAATTGTTATTGGGACACTCATATGTACAAACAGTTGAAGCACAATATTAATACAGTATAAGTATTTAATGCATCAATAAAGTGTCCCAATCATTTTTAAAGTGTGCAAATCAATACCATTAATAAATATGTATACCAAAATGCTCTAAGCTTACACGAACATCTGGTTTAAAAAAATATAATTAGAAATCACATAAGTCTAAACAACCTGGCTCATTGAAAATAGAAATGTACATCTTGGTTTGGACTTACCAGTGTGCTTGCGAACAAAACATAGTTGTTATGGAATTTCAGTGAATCCAGGCTACGAAACGACGTATCTCACAGGTTTAGGTTGAATTCTTTGCTACCTAATTTTAGATTGGTTAAGGTTTTTTTTATTAGACTTAAGCATTTTGTTGTGTATAATAAGCTGAAATTGAACTCTACATTTATAGTAATATATTCTGTCTTTCTAAATTAAAGTCATTGTTTTTTCCTATCATCAGCCTTTTTGTATAAATAATCCCACATTGGACAAAGATGCAACTGAATGCCTAAATACAATTTTGGGGTTGGACCAACGTCATAAGTGTAGTGAATCTTGGTTGCTTAGAGCTAATATTTGAGCCAAAGCAACCAAGAATAAACAAACACCTTTTTTACTTTAATCACCGAGTTACCAATTTGTTAAAAAACACAATAAACATATTAAGGCAAAAGACAAAATAAAAGGATATAAACAAGTTTTTTTTTACTATATTGCTCCATCTCCGAAAAATACAATGTTAGACTTGATTAGTAAAACTATAAGCTTTATCATAAGTGTAGTGAATCTTGGTTGCTTAGAGCTAATATTTGAGCCAAAGCAACCAAGAATAAACAAACACTTTTTTATTTTAATCACCGAGTTACCAATTTGTTAAAAAACACAATAAACATATTAAGGCAAAAGACAAAATAAAAGGATATAAACAAGTTTTTTTTTACTATATTGCTCCATCTCCGAAAAATACAATGTTAGACTTGATTAGTAAAACTATAAGCTTTATCATAAGTGTAGTGTATCTTGGTTGCTTAGAGCTAATATTTGAGCCAAAGCAACCAAGAATAAACAAACACTTTTTTATTTTAATCACCGAGTTACCAATTTGTTAAAAAACACAATAAACATATTAAGGCAAAAGACAAAATAAAAGGATATAAACAAGTTTTTAGACTTGATTAGTAAAACTATAAGCTTTATCAAACTAGCAAAAATCAAGATAACACAAATTTACAATCAAAATTAAACTAGTAAGAATAAGTAACCTAACATTTGCTTCTAAATTTTTTTCATAGATATACTTATTTTGTTATAGAAAATTCACAAGCTTTCATAAGTCACGAACTTTTGTGACTCCTTCATTAATTATGTTGTAAGCCGCTCCTCAATCTCGGGGGAGCCTCTTTCCTCATTATAAATAGAGTTAATTACATAAATGGTCCCTGTGGTTTGTCGAAAATTATGGATTTGGTCCCTAAACTTTTTTTTTGCGGATTTGGTCCCTATGGTTTTGATTCGTTACGGATTTGGTCCCTTGACTAAATTTTCTGTCAGTTGACCGTCAAATGTGTGTTTGGAATGCTGAAATGACAAAAATACCCCCATATGTGTTTCAGGAATGGTCCATATGGTTTGTAGGTTATCACGAATCAGTCCATGATTTTTTATTTTTTATTTTTATTTAAATAAAAAACATTTTGTCTAAAATTTTATAAAAAATTCCGAAAATTTATAAAAAAAAATCTATAAAAAATTCTTAAAATTTTATAACAAAGTCCGAAAATTAAAAAAAAATTATTAAAAATTCCGAAAATTTTATAAAAAAAATCCAAAAATTTTATAAAAAATTTAGAAAATTTTATAAAAAATTCCGATAAAATTTTTATAAAATCTTATAAAACATTCCGTCAAAAATATTGGGGAAAAAAAATTCGACAAAAAATTTTCTTTTTTCTTTTTTGAATACTTTTGACGGAATTCTTTATAAAATTTTGCCCAAAAGTTTATAAAATTTTTGACGGATTTTATAAAATTGTCAAAAAAAATCCATAAAAAATTTTGTAAAATTTTGGGCAAAATTTTTTAAAAAATTCCTTCAAAAAGTATTAAAAAAAGAAAAAATAAAAAAAAATTCGAAATTTTTTTCTAAAATTTTTGACGGAATGTTTTATAAAATTTTCGGAATTTTTTATAAAATTTTTGGAATTTTTTATAAATTTTTTTATAAAATTTTTGGAATTTTAAGTATACTTTTTTTATAAAATTTTTGGATTTTTTTATAAAATTTTCGGACTTTGTAATAAAATTTTAAGAATTTTTTATAGATTTTTTTTATAAATTTTTGGAATTTTTTATAAAATTTTAGACAAAATGTTTTTTATATAAATAAAAATAAAAAATAAAAAATCATGGACTAATTCGTGATAACCTACAAACCATAGGGACCATTCATGAAACACATACGGGGTAGTTTTGTCATTTCAGCAATCCAAACACACATTTGCCGGTCAACTGACAGAAAATTTGGTCAAGGGACGAAATCCGTAACGAATCAAAACCATAGGGACCAAATCCGCAAAAAAAAAGTTTAGGGACCAAATCCATAATTTTCGACAAACCACAAGGACCATTTATGTAATTAACTCTTATAAATAAGATCATCACTCTTTTAACTAGACAACATATATAGTTTTGGACATGGGTGGTTCAGAAACCAAGGGTCACGCCAACGGTCGAGAGGTAAGAATCTTGAGAGAGAAGACGCAGCAGAATCTTGACGAGATTTTTTTAGCACGTCAATTTTTTCGCACTCTATAACACATATCTCACAATATATCTTACAAAATACCTCCAGTGAGGCTTAAACCCACAACCTCTAGGTTGGTGGGGAACTCACATACCACTAGACCAAATGCTTTGGGTAGAATCTCGACGAGATGATGTGTCTCAGAGAGACGGAGAGCCAAGTGCATGATCAAGAAGTCATGGTTCATGCACTTAAAGATTCTGAGTGCTATATGAAATGTAAAATTAATCCTACATCGAAAAAAAAACAACTAAATGTCTAATCATAACCATGCGATTACACCCCAACATGAGAATTGCTAGAGACAAGTTTTTTTATCTAACATATGGGTATCACCTTATTGAAATTATATACTCGTATTAAATAAGTATAAAATATGATGTTGTACATTTGGATAAAAAAATTTAAAAAATATAGTGTTACTATTTGTTTTGAGATATGCATTTTGGTTTTGTTATAGCACGTTGTTGATATTCCATGTACAAAACGTACGTGAACAAGCGCTTTACTAAAAGATTAAGTCAGTTTGATCTTGTAGCCTCCTAAAAAACACTTTTAATTATCTTTCGAAAAATATACGACTTTTTTTATTTACTGGAAAAGACTGTCCGTTTCTATTATAATTATAAGAGTAAATTACATGGATGGTCCCTATGGTATGTCAAAAGTAACAACTTTCGTCCCTCGAAGTTTGAAGTTGCACTGGTAGTCCCTAAATTGGTAAACAAATAACACCACCGGTCCATCAACTTAACTAGTGTTAAGTGATTTCGTTATAATTTACACTTTAGCCCCTTTGGATTAAAGAGCGCTGCATCGTCTATCCTCTATAATAAAGGATGTTTATAATTTAAAGTTTTTCTACTTTACGTAGATTTTTATACGTTTTCTTACCTTTTTATTTGATTTCGTCCGTTTTTTACGTTTTCGTCCCATTTTCATACGTTTTTATCCGTTTTCATCAGTTTTCGTCCGTTTTTATAAGTTTTCGTCCGTTTTTATACGTTTTCTTACGTTTTATCTATTTTGGTCTATTTTTATACGTTTCGTCCGTTTTCTTACGTTTTGTCCGTTCTCACACGTTTTTTAGGTTTTCGTCCGTTCTAGACGTTTTTATCCGTTTTCCGTCCGTTTTTAAAGTTTTTGTCCATTTTTATGCGTTTTCGTTCGTTTTTCTTACGTTTCATTCGTTTTATATGTTTTGTTACGTTTTATCGGTTTTCGTCCGTTTTATACGTTTCGCTCATTTTTCGCGCGCTTTCACACGTTTTATCCCTTTTTACGTTTTCGTCCCTTTTTTTTACGTTTTCGTCCGTTGTATACGTTTTATCCGTTTTTCTTACGTTTTTATACGTTTTTACACGTTTTTTTTACGTTTTCGTCTATTTTTTTACGTTTTCGTCCGTTTTATACATTTTTATCCGTTTGATACGTTTTTCTTATGTTTTCATCCGTTTTATACGTTTTCTAATGTATACCAAATTTATTATTATTCTATATGAAAATAAACTTGAAAATTTGTGTTATCGTGGCACAAATTAAAAAACCCTTTATAAATTAACGTTTTTTCTAAGATAACCACAAAAATTATGTTTATTTCCAATAAAAATTTCTAGTTAGTCAGATTTATCCGTCACTGGAAATTTATTTCTACTGCTAACATCTCCACGAATTGTTTGTCAAATCTCAAAATAGCTCGATTAAGATTTCCTCGTACAAAAAGCTACATATGTTTTAGAAATGCCACTTAATTAGTGGTAACATGTGGCCTACCAACTCAAAGCATAAAAACTTCAGTATATATAACGGGAACATCATCATGTGGGAAACAATAAGAGGTTAGAGGAGTAGAAAGGAAAAATAAAACAAGAGAAAGAAGGAGCATTTCACTTGTCGGTTCAAGCAAATTAAAGTAAGCAACAACCCAAAATTGTAGAGGTAAAATACATTCTCACTTCAAGATATCTACAAAGTTTTATGTATATGTCCGATCTAATTAATCGTTCTATACCAAGGTTTCATAGATGCTTTAATTAATTACCGATTTAATAAGGGTTCATGGAAAAAATGTGTAACTGAAAAATATAGACAGAAGATGTGTTGGTTTTGGTGAGCTAAAAGAAAAAATAAGTTACTAAAAAAAAGGGACCCAAAACGTGTGAAAGCGCACGAAAAACGAGCGAAAACGTATAAAAACGGACGAAAACCGATAAAAACGTAAGAAAACGTATAAAAACGAATGAAACGTAAGAAAAACGAACAAAAACGTATAAAAAATGACGAAAACGATTGAAAACGGACGAAAACGGATAAAAACGTCTAGAACGGACGAAAACCTAAAAAACGTGTGAGATCGGACAAAACGTAAGAAAAACGGACGAAAACGTATAAAATAAAACCAAAATAGATAAAAACGTAAGAAAACGTATAAAAACGGATGAAAACCTATAAAAACGGACGAAAACGGATAAAAACATATGAAAACGTAAAAAAACGGATAAAAACGTATGAAAATGGACGAAAACGTAAAAAAACGGACGAAATCGAATAAAAAAGTAAGAAAACGAATAAAAATCTACCTAAAGTAGAAAAACTTTAAATTATAAACATCCGTTATTATAGAGGATAGACGATGCAGCGCTCTTTAACCCAAAGGGGCTAAAGTGTAAATTATAACGAAATCACTTAACACTAGTTAAGTTGATGGACCGGTGGTGTTATTTGTTTACCAATTTAGGGACTACCAGTGCAACTTCAAACTTTGAGGGACGAAAGTTGTTACTTTTGACGAAGTTTAAGAATATTTCTCAGAGGCTAAATCATTTCTCATTATTCAATAAAAATGATGATAACAAAAATATAACTAAGAAATATATATACTTTTGTTGTATATAATTTGCAAGCTTGAAAACGATGATGAAGAGAAAATTAAAAACTTTACTTTCAATAATTTTTTTTATTGTTTTTTTTTTAGGGTGAAAGCTAAAGATACGCAACGTACTTTTTAAAAAAAACACATCTACGCAATATACTTTGTTAAGGGTCAAAGCTAGCTAACATACTTTGAAATTTTTTTCGATCTAGCTAATATGACCTGTTGGTAGTAGGTTACCAGGTCACATTTGAAAAAAATTTGCGCAGTTAGTCCCTACATGATAACGACCGTTAGCTAGATGATAACGACAGTTAAAAAAAAAAAAAAAAAAACCAAAAATTTAATTTTTTTTTAATTCATAATTTTTATAAAAAATGGATAAATTTTTATAAAATATTTTTTTAATTCGTAATTGGTTTTTTTTAAACGTTTTTTTTTTTTAATTTACGTAATTTTTTAAAGAAAAACGTATTTTTTTTAAAAAAACGTAATTTTTATAAAATTTTTAATTTTTTTTTAAAAAAACTTATTTTTTAAAAAAAACGTATTTTTAAAAAAACGTAATTTTTATAAAATTTTTAAATTTTTATTAAAAAAACGTATTTTTTAAAAAAAACGTATTTTAAAAAAAAAAACGTATTTTTTAAAAAATACGTTTTTTAAAAAAAATACGTTTTTTTTTAAATTTAAAAATATTATAAAAATTACGTTTTTTAAAAAAAGTACGTTTTTTTTAAAAAAATTACGTAATTTAAAAAAAAACGTTTAAAAAAAACCAATTACGAATTAAAAAAATATTTTATAAAAATTTATCCATTTTTTATAAAAATTATGAATTAAAAAAAAATTAATTTTTTTTTTTTCGTTATTATCTAGCTAACGGTCGTTATCATGTAGGGACTAACTGCGCAAATTTTTTTCAAGGGTGACCTGGTAACCTACTACCAACAGGTCATATTAGCTAGATCGAAAAAAATTTGAAAGTATGTTAGCTAGCTTTGACCCTTAACAAAGTATATTGCGTAGATGTGTATTTTTGAAAAAGTACGTTGCGTATCTTTAGCTTTCACCATTTTTTTTTTATATAAATTAGAGTTGGCATTTAATAAGTTGAAATTTGAAGTCTACATTTATAGTAACTAGTAGGGTACCCGCGCGTTGCGGCGGTGGGTACACTGAAATTAAAATTTTTGGCGTACAATATATTACTATTATATTTTTATCGTGATAATAACTTTATAAAAAAAAGATTTTTTGTTGTAATATATTTATGCAATAGCCTAGTATTTCATATAAGAGTATTAGTGCACCCACATATAACCGCAACCAAAACAAATATTGATAACTCAAAAAATCATTTGCCTGCAGTGCAACTCGTATTACTCGGCCCAATATAATTTTTTTTAACAAACATTAATACAGACCCATTATTGAAAATAACCCTAAATGATACTAAGACTAATGTTGCATTATTTTCTTATTCACCAGCCACCTCTTATCTCCTTTCTTTCATCTCAATCTCATAAACTCACAAAAGTCACCATCTCATCTTCACTAAATTTTAAAACCGAAAATCCCACCACCAAAATTCTCGCATTCTCTAATCCAAACGACAAATACAAACTTGTCACTAGTGATTCTCGTTTCTTGTCTTCATATCGAAATACAAACACAATAAGCACCCTTCTATTTTTTATTTTTGACCCACGAAAAGGAAAAACAACAATTCCTTTGAATCTTGTTTGTGACTCGCAAACCAGGTAGGTGGTTTCGAATTTTGTTTTTTCCAAGATCAATGAAGGGTTTGTTGGATCTTTAAGGATCTATGAGTATTTCGAAAACCAAAATCAAGATTTTGTTCTTGTTCTTGTATTTATTATTATTTTTTTGTTTAAATTTTTTGAGAAAGGCGTGGGTTTTGTTTTGGTTTGTTGTTAGTTGAAGTTGTAACTATGTAGTTTTTGATGATGATGGGTTGTATCATTTAGAATAAACAAAAGTAAATGAAGAATATGTTGTGGCATCCATACACAACTACAAATCATAAAAGTTGTTTTAATGCAAAAAAAAGAAGTAGAGTTGAAGTAGTTTTTTTGTACATTTGTGCTACATTTGTGTGTACATTGTGTTTAATTATTTGTATTTATTGGTGAAGGGTGTATTAATTGTAAGTAAGAAAGATGGTGTTTTAAGATGAGAATTATTTGTGCTTAACATACTTGTAAATAATGTTTTTTCACTTGTATTTGCTTAAAATTTATATTAAAAAATCTTAAAAATTTAATAAAAAGGAAATGCTTAAATGCATTATAAGTAGTATAAATATACTCTGTCTTTCTAAATTAAAGTCATCCTTTTTAAAAGATTGTTTTTTCTTATCATCATAGATTCATAGTGAAACAATTTTGTTAAGCCAAGACCTTTTTCTTCATAACATCCAATAAAAACTCTATTATGTCTATTGGCCTTTCTGTAAAAGTAATCCCACATTGGACAAAGATGCAACTGAATACCTAAGGGGGCGTTTGGTTGGGGCAATTTGGAGGATATTGGGGGCATTTGCATTTTAATTCCCTTCAAATGTTCTGTTTGGTAACTTAAAAGGGGGCATTTGAAGTAATTTACAATTCTTCGAATTGACAAAACGGAGAGAATCAGAATGCCTCCAAAAAGTGAGGAATTTTAATTTACTTGAAAAAAAAGTTATAAACTTTTTTTCTTATTGTTTTTTCTATAAACTTTAAAATAGAATATTTATGCATTTTTTTATAAACTCTTTTTATAAATTTTTTATAAACTTCTTTTATAAATTTTTTATAAACTTTTTTTATAAATTTTTTATAATTTTTTTTTATATTTTTTTTTTATAAATTTCATATAAATTTTTTATAAATTTTTTATAAACCTTTTTTTATAATTATTTTTATAAATTTCTTATAAATTTTTTATAAACTTTTTTTATAAATTTTTTATAAACTTTTTTTTATAATTATTTTTATAATTTTCTTATAAATTTTTTATAAACTTTTTTCATAAATTATTTATAAACTTTTTTTATAAATTTTTTATAAATTTTTTTATAATGTTTTATAAACTTTTTTTTATAATTTTTTTATAAACTTTTAAATAGAATATTTATGAAATTTATATTAAAAAAATAAAAAAAATATTTATAAATTTCTGTCAACCAAACATGCGAAGGTATTTTAAATTCCAGAATTTTAAATTCTCAAGAATTTAAATTTTCTAGAATTTCAAATTACCCCAAACAAACGCCCCCTAAGTATAATCTTGGGGTTGGACCAACATATCAAGTGGTGGTATTGTATTTTGGTTGCTTAAAGCTAATATTTGAGCCAAAGCAGCCTTGAAATGTATTACCAATTTTTTTAACACTTGTTTACCAATTTATTAAAAAGAGTGTTGATACTCACACCACAATTTTTGATACTCTCACCACACACTGTGCATCACAGTGTTGTACGCTGTGTTATACAACTTGTACAAAATGGTGTAAGTATCAAATAAAATGGTGTGAGTATCAACACCCTATTAAAAAACACAAGAAACATATTGAGGCAATAGACGAAGTAATATAAGATATAAAGGCCAAGTGTTTTGGTCCAAATTGCTCCATCTCCGAAAAATACATGTTAGACTTGATTAGTAAAACTATAATTGTCTTAGTAACATAATTTGTCTTCTTAAATTAAAGTCGATTTTTTTTTTCAAGATTGTTTTTTCACATCATCATAGTGAAACAACTTTGTTAAGTCAATACCCTTTTCTTCATAGCATCTAATGGAAATGTCTAGTATGTCTATTGGTGTTTTGTATACCTAAATATAAACTGAATACCTAAATATTAATCCCACATAGGACAAAGATACAACTGAATACCTAAATATAACCTTGGGGTTGGACTAAGATTTCAAGTGGTGGCATTGTGTCTTTGTTGCTTATAGGCTTATATCTAATATTTGATATTGATATAAAGCAAGTGTATCATCCACCATTTTTTTTAAACACTTTGGTTACCAATTTATTAAAAAACACAAGAAACATATAAATGCAAAAGACAAACAAATAAAAGTAAGATATACAAGACAAGTTTTTTGGTCCAAATTGCTCCATTTTCAAAAAATACAATGTGACGCCACTGCTGCACCACCATAAAGATGGTGGTTCTGGTCGGAATACCTCAACGCCGTCACAATCCCTTAGTATTTGGGATAGTTGTAGAAGATAAAGATATAATTTTAGAAAATGATGGTATAGAAGAAGAAGATGGGTTGCTGAAGATAAAGAGTGTTCGGTTTTGGTATTGTTATTTTTTGGTTATATATTGATAAAGGAATATTTGGGTTAATTGATAAATGACTTAAAATATCCTTTTATTTAACAGTCAATATTAGTCAAACTAACAATGTTAGTGAGATTGGATCAAACCCGGAATGGTTGTTTCATTTTTTTACCATTCCGAATACTTTTAAAAAAATTGGACTGAGAATGAAATATCTCCTAACTATAAAAAGTAAAAATGTAGTTTACTCTAACTTTAATGATATTATAAAAAAGGTGAGGGATATACAAATAACACATAATTGGTATGTTATCTCAGTGCCACATGATACATCTCCCAATAACGTACGAATAACTAAAACACCCTCCCTCAAAACACACCACTAACATGTTATTGAGTCACACAAAATACCTCACTAACACTCTGTTCCCGAGTATAAACAGAAAGAAAGGAGATGGAGAAGGAAAAAATGAGAGAAACATAGTGGAGAGGAATAAATAATTATTTTTTATCTTTGTGTCTCGAGTTGGAAATAAATGAAAAGGATGTAAGCAAAAAAGGGTTTTAAAATCAACTTCACTTCATTTCATCCAAATTTGGGAAGAAGATTAGGAGAGTAATTTTGGTGTTATTTACTATCTTTTACTTTCTTCTCCTCTCCTAAGAAATCTCGGGAACACAATTTTTTTTATTACCATCCCAAACCTTTCCCTTTCTCTCCTAAAAATAAACTCGGGAACAGTATGTAAAAATATTCACTCGCTCCCAATACAAAAAAAAATGGCTTTAGCCATTGCATTGGCTCAAAACATTTGAATCATGAATCACATGATGCTCCGATATGATTGACACACAAATGGCACCCCATACCTTGTGCTCTTAGCCTACAAAACAACGTTCACCGTATCTAATAGGTTAATTTAGCCTTTTGAATTACCATAAGTAATAGACCATCTAGGATGATAAGCTGAACTTTAGATAAAATTGTCTATATAGAAAAATAATAACTCGTCTTTCTAAACTATGGTCATTCATATAGAAAAATTGTGTTTGAAACAATTTGGTCAAGTCAAAAGACCCGTTTTTTTATTACATGTTATAGAAACTCTATCAAAATCTGAAAGAAAAATTATAAAGTAAAGAATGTTAGTGATATATGTGTTGGTGTTATGTATACAACAATAGTACTATTCAATCTTACCGGAGCGGGGTACGGGAGATATAAACATATCATATCCCTACCTCAAGAAAAAGCAGGGAGTAGGGAGATTGCATCTTATAAAACTTCTGGTAAGTGTACGTGTAAAGGCGAATGTGCTCAAATCTTTACTAATATATAAAGCATTTGGGACTATTCCTTTAATAGAAAGGTTTAAAATTTAGACATACCCACTTGCTTTTAATGGAAATATATTTTACTTTTACTAACAATTCAATACCTTGCACACATAAATAAAATTTATTACTTCTTGTAACAACTCCAATATTTATTCTGCCCATTAAATATGTAACAACCCATTTAAGATGTTAGAGCCTATTTCAAAACTATGTCATCATAAAAAAATGTACTTCGAAAAAAATTATCGCCAGAAATTATAATCATACGTGTACCCACCGCCTAATGCGCGAGTACCCGACTAATCTATACTACATATAATAGAGGAATGAATCTCTCTCCTCATGGTCTTAAAATTAAGACTTACAAAATACATAGCATATTGTACAATACACAATGCACTATTAATGATCTTTCTCATCAATCTTAATTTTAAAACTTACAAGTCTTAAAACTTAATGTACAAAATACAAAGCACTATTAATGTGGTCAAGATATTTAATGTAGTCAATTAATTAACTGGTCAATAAATACAATTAATGCAGTTATTAAAACACCCCTTACATAAGAAATACAAATTATCAAGCATATTGTACAACCAACTTAAACACAATTCCTACATTAAATATCACTAATGCAAAAAATAAAACACATTATACAAATATTCAAGCCCGAATGGACAACGGACCAAATGGGCTCGAGCCATTACAGGCACGGGCCAAACGGGCTCGAGCCTGAACGGGCACAGACTAACCAAGATTCTTGATATCCATAAAATTATTGTCAAAAAAAACATAATAAAGGTAAAATAAATAATTCACCAAAAAATTTATTTCAGGGTACATGCCGCCGCAACGCCCGGGTATCCTGCTAGTATATATAAATGTGTGAATGTGAGAAGTTACACGGACAGAGAAACCATAAAAGCATAGAACGCTTTACATATAAAACTATGAAACTGAAATAGTATTTGAATAAGGTATAATTCCTCATTTAAGGCGCATTACAAAGCAAATATGCGTCTGTTTTAAGGATTGTTTTTTCCTGTCATTGTAGCGAAACAATTTGGTTAAGTCAAATCCCTTTTTTTCATAACATCCAATGGGTTGGGACTGAGGCTAGAGTTGGGGTTAGAGCTGGTGTTGGGGCTTATATTATAAGCCGAAAGCTGAAGTTTATATTTTTATAAAGTTGTTTGACGAATTAGTTAGAACTGAAGCTTATTAATGTAAAATCGCATAAAAATACATCAAATTAAATTCACATATATTTTCAGCTTTTACGTGATAATCCATTATATTTTAAAAGGTATTTAAGTAATTTGACTATCTATAAACACCTATATACCCTTTTTTTTATAGACTTGGGTTTATGGAGGCTTATCACTTAGTTTATAAGCTATAAGCCTACATAAACTTGTGTGACAAACAAGATTTATTTTGTAAGCCAACTTATTTTAAAAGCTCAAGCCCCTCTAAGCTTCGATAAGCTCGGTGCCAAATATAGTCATATGTCTATTGGATGTAAAATTAATCCCACATTTGACGAAGATGCAACTGAATACCTCAATATAATCTTGGGGTTGGACCAACGACTCAAGTGTCATCTTAAGTTGGAGTCTTATAGCTAATATTTGAGCTAAAGGCTCCAATCAAAGGTGCACGCCTTTTTTATTTTAACATTTGGTTATTAAAAGAGAAATGTTAGAATCAAATGACATAATTATATGTCAGTCATTGTATGGATATTATTTTGTAAAAACTTTGATTCTAATGTTCATCTATTTAAAAAACACTAGAAATATCTTATCTTATCTTGATCTTAACTACATATAAAGAGAACTTTTTTTCTTAAAATTTAAAAGTGAGTATTATGTTATGCCTAAAATACCTATTTACTCTTAATGTTTAAATGTTAATGGTTATAAATTTCAATTTTTTCTACCAAAAATTGTTAGGACTTATTTTTAAAAAGAAGTTATCATCTGCCCATGGAACCATATACGATTAAAAACAAAAAATTGCTTTCATCTTCAGCTTCATTAAATCTTTTTATAAGTTTTCTTAAAGGTTGTTATTTTATTGAATTATCATATGTTACAAGAAATACTTAACAAAAAAATCGCAATTATAATTATTTATTCGCTAAAAAATTCCGCCGTTATGCATGAGTTGTCTAGTACGAAGGCAAAACACAATCCGACAAATAAAAATAAGATATAAACTACAAGTTACATTTAGTTCTATTAACTGTTTTGGTCCAAATTGCTCCATCTCCGAAAAATACAATGTTAGACTTGATTACTAAAACTATAATACTACGTGGTTTATAGTAATATAATCTGTCTTTTTAAATTAAAGTCATATTTTTTTAAAGATTGTTTTTTCCTATCATCATAGTGAAACAATTTTGTTAAGTCAATACCCTTTTTTTATAACATCCAATGGAATTATGTCTATTGGTGTTTTGTACATTGAACAAAGATGCAACTGAATACCTAAATATAATCATGAGGTTGGACCATCAATTCAAGTGTTATCTTAAGTTGAAGGCTTTGAGCTAAAGGTTTTAACCCAATATGATCACTTTTTTTTATTTAAACACTTGTTTACTGTTTTTTTTTAAAAAAATGTTACACTTGATTAGTAAAACTATAATAGTTTATAGTAATATAATCTGCCTTTTTAAATTAAAGTCAATTTTTTTAAAAGACAATTTTACTATCTCATAATATTTGCGCCACAAATATATCTCACATCTTTTAAGTAAGATTTGAACCACAACCATTTAGTTAGATAGCTTTCACACAATATGAAATATCATTAAAACACAAGACTTTTGATTTTTAAATTAAAGTCAATATTTAAAAAGTTTATCTTTTATTTTTATTTTCGGATGTAAAACTAATCCCACATTGGACAAAGATGCAACTGAATACCTAAATATAATCCTAAGATTGGACCAACAATCATTGTGTATTGGTTACTTTAGTAGGAGTAGCTAATAAGAGAGCTAAAGCAAATCACTCACAACAATCATTTTTAAGGACCCTTCTAAAATAAATTTTGTACCCCCTCATGTTTTTTTTTTTCCTTTTTTATTAATTGTATTCATATTAAAAAAATTATAAACCTGAAAGTAAAGAACATAAATATAAAGTTTAATAAGTCAAAAGCTTAAAACTGACAAAAAAACACGAAACATAAACTGATAAAAAACTTTGTCTTATTGTAGACTATGGTGGGCCGGAGGGGGTAGAGGACAAAATGTCACATTCAGGAGGTACGTATAGCATATCCTTTTTTCTAATTTTAAACACATAAAAATTAAACTAGTAAGAATAAGTAATTAAGGTAACATTTGCTTCTATTTTCTCATAGATATTTATTTTGTTATAGAAAATTCATTTGTGTGTTTGAAACCCAATTTTGGGTGCTTGCATGTCACAAGCTTTCATAAGTCACGAGCATTTGTGACTCCCTCATTAATTATGTTGCAAGCCGCTCCTCAATCTTGGGGGAGCCTCTTTCCTCATTATAAATAAGATCATCACTCTTTTTAGCAAGACAACGAATATAGTTTTCGACATGGGTGGTTCACAAACCAAGGGTCACGCCAACGGTCGAGAGGTAAGAATCTTGAGAGAGAAGACGAAGCTTCTTCAACAGAAGCTCGACGAGATGATGTGTCTCAGAGAGACGGAGAACGAAGTGCATGATCAAGAAGTCATGGTTCATGCGCTTAAAGAGTCTGAGTGGAAACGAGAGCGGAAATGGCTGCAGAAGGAAGTCAAGAGGCAGAAGAAGGTATTGGAGGAAAGGGAGCAAAGAAACCGGAGAAAAGAGATCATGGTATTGGAGAAAACGAGTGAGAAAGTGGTGTTGCATGAATTGGAGCAGATGAGGGAGGATCGAGCACAACGAGATGAGGCTGTCGAGAAGTGGAAAAGGTTGTATTTAGCTATCAAGATTGAGCTCGACAATTTGATTAATAAAACGCATCAAGGTAAATGTATATCATACATTCATACATGGTATTACAGATGTATAGAAACTGTAGTCGTAATAATTAAATTATGAGTTGCCGCAGGGGAAACAGGATGTTGGAGAGAAGAGGGAGAGTACCTGATCGATGAGCTACGGAGAGAGGTGAGAGCCAAGGAAGAGACTATTGAACTCTTACAGGCGCATATAGCTTCAATTGAGCAACAAGAGTCGAGAAGGCAGCGTGAGGTGGATATACTGAGGCAGAGCTTGCGTATCATGAGCCACAAAAAGAAGCCAAAACATATCTCCAACCGGTCGTCAATAAAGGTGCAGCCCTAGAATCAAACTCATGGTTTGATACAGTTGTACATCATGTGCGAGTGATAATATTCCGAGCTTAATTTATAATGAATTTGATATTTGCTTGAGAATGAGAATCATATATGTACATGTAACCGCAAACAAATGATTTGACTTGTACACACTTGTTGAACTATACAATCTACAAGCATTTTGCCATGTATTTCATAATGAAGACCATAAAAATTTGGAGAGTAACCCTCGGAGATATCATCACGTTTATTATGCTTCTTTAAACGATGAGCTACCTTCATCAATAGGTTTTGGTTTTCCAATAGTTCGGTAATTTGATCTGACGTGCTGAAAATGACGATCAACTGAATTAGGGTTCACAATCCACAATTATCCAATGCAATTTCTTATAATATTAGGACAGTTTCAGAATAGAAATACGTAGACGGGTTTGACTTTTCAAAAGTCAAACCTCAAACTCTTCACATACTTAACTGGTGAGGCATTTGTTCTCCGATCGCATAGTACTTATGGAGTTTTATATGTGCTTATGTATTTGTTTAGGAAAATTTTAATATTCCAAAAGCAATATGAACTTGATTAGTAAACAATTGTGTTAAAAAGTCAAACGTGACTCGTCCTTTGCAACCATGAAGTAATACAAGTCTAGAATATTATTCGAGCAGAAAGAATACCTCAAGCAGAGAAACATAATAAAAATCCTCCATATGCTGCATAAGAGCAGTCCCATCTCTGATTGCACGAAAGATGTTTATTTCCGTGTTCAGAATTTTCTCGATGAGTTCCTTCTCACCTTTCATCTGTGCATATATTCACAGAAATGAGTAATAACAGAATATACTGAGAGTTATAGTGCAGGCCAATTAACACGTTTATGGATAACACAACACGAAGTTAACTGTAAGCTGCATAGTCTTACAAATTCATTGACAAGATCATCGGGGGTGGATTCTCCAATAACATCCCCTTCGTACCCATCTCCCAGAAGCTCTATGTTTTCCTGCAACATTATTTACTAGAATGAGACAAAATAAGCATTAACGGTAGCATCTAACTTATGTGTTACCACCTATCAAATTATGCTTCAGCAAATGCAATGAAAAAACGATGAACAAATACGAGGATTTAATTATCAGATTACCCACCAAGGCATTTTCTACATCTCCAGCTGCTAGATATATAGGTTGAGCTACATGGCAATAACCCATCAAACGAGGGACAGAAGGAATAATATCTCTGTGATTTACAACTCTCCAGCTGTCTTTAACTTTCTGCAAATCGAGCACAAATTGATAGAATTGAATGATTTACGACATGGACTATGTATCTCATCATGTGAAATACGACATAACAGTAGCGGTAACAGTAGGAAGATACCTCGTTATAAACTTGAGCAAATAATTTGTTTCCAACTCTTGGAGATCCAAAGTTGTACATGGTTACAGAAATAGCGCCACGCCTAGAGAGGTAATATATGAACTATTTGTAAGTAGATTGCGACTCATATTCCATAACAGTACAACCGAGACCGTAACCTACACAAAACTCACTTTGCTAGTTGACTAGAGGATAGTTCAAGAGCAAGCAAGGTTGCCAGTGCGCCACCTAAACTATGACCAGTCACAAAAACATGCCATTTGGACACCGGATCAGCATCACCGTCTCTGCCATGGAAATAGGTTTGTCATGTTATTAAATTTAAACATACCCATGTATAACGTTGACCATCCAGTATCATGAACTTACTGAGATGCGGTAGCTGTTTTAATGAGAGAAAGTAACCTTGTCCTGACCGAGTCATACGCACTTAAAAACCCTGAATGAACCTGAGAACAGCAAACATCATGTGATAAGGATATGTGATGGTGTATTGTCGTCATAAGAAAACTAACATATCATACGTTGATACCTGAATTTCTTCCCTAAAGTCGCCACCAATTCTCTCTGGGTTTAGCCTACATAAGTTCAGCGAGAAATTTTTAAAAAGAAAAAAAGATCGTACACGTCAACTTTTAGGTGGCAATGTACAATTACCCGGTAGGAGCCAGCATTAAATCAGTTCTCAAGTCCTTCCATCTAACCTAAATCAGCCACCAAATCATGATTTAACACAATAGACGAATTTAAAAATTTACACATAAATTGACCGGGATTAACCTACTTGTTCTGTTCCCCTGAAGGCAACAACTAATCTTTTACGAAATGAATCACGCCAGATTGCCACCTGTGTATCAGTCACTGGGTTATCCAAGAAGCATATCTTTTCAAACTCTGATTTTATAAAACTCGGGTGGCCCAATGAAGTGGCTAACATCGCCCAAGCCTCCATTGCACTCTCAGCTGTTGAAAACAATGTTCTCATCTCCTCGGCTTTTTTCTCATCCAATACTGTTGTGCTTATTGAGCTTTCGGAATCACTGTCTTCCTTAATATCCACCTTGGTATCACCCTTCACTATAATGCTACCGTCTTTTGCCAACTCAGTAACTGTAGCATTCAAAACCATCAAAGCTCCAAAAATAGAATCCGTTTGTTTCAGCAAATCTTGTGTGGCTTTCTTTATATCAGGTAATGACGACTGAATTGTGCTTATAGCTGAAGTGTCCGTTGTTTCTTTATCTTTAACAGCATCCTGACCGCTTGGAGTTGCAAGCCCAGACTCTATATAACCTGCTTCTGCAATCGTTTGTGATTGAAGTCCTATTGTGCTTAATAAATCAAATCCTTCCCACTTAATATTTTCAGGAGCAGGAAGACCGAGTCGCTTGACAATATTCTGATTAACGGTATCACCAAAATTCTTCCAAAAATCTTTGTCGGATTGTGAGCTGACGTTTTTTTGGTTGCTTTCAGATTCTAGAGAATCTTCAGGAGAACTGTCAGTCTGTATCGTGTCTGACTGAGACTCGGAATTCATAGATATTTTGGAATCTTCTGAATCGCGATCGTCCCCATTTGAAGATCCATCTTTCTGGATGTATGCATCATTTATTGACTTTAACTGGCCGAAAGCATACTCAACAAACTGACGTGCTTGTACAGGTTGTGACCCAACAAGTTTTCTTAAAGTAGACTCAAAATCATTGTTTCGAAGAAATTCTCCTATAAAAGGTAACCTCCACCAGTTCTTTTCTTCCTCAATTGTTTCGAAGCTCTTATATCTAACCTGAACCACAATTTACAATACCCGTTATGTTTCTGAGAAACAAACATATATACCTCCCACTATCACAGGAACATACCTCTAGCTGGACCTTTCCACCACCTCCCATTCCCTCCAATTCAACTAGCACCTCATGTGAATTTCCTGATGAACATGATTCTATGGTTTAGAGACGCTAAAAGCAGATTTCTGACGCAAAGTTTAGTGGCAAAAAGTATCCAAAAAGTCACGATATAAAGAAGAAACTTACCATCACAAATGGGCTCCAAACTAACGCTCGAATTTCCCATACGTTTATGGGGGGTCACAAGATTTGCATCCCAAGCTGCAATCTGAAGTGCAGTCATGTCACATAAACAAGACGCCAATTAATATCCCAATTACAATCTCCTTTGGTTTGCAAAATTAGTTATCAGGATCCCAAACTACACGATTAAGCTGTTAGAATTGAAGTTATTTCATTTTAACTTAAAGTTACAAGTGACACAACTTCAATAACATACGCTGAAAAAACTGGAGTTTAATTTGATAAACATTTTGACCGAAAGAAAGAAGAGTTCAATAGCTATCTACGAATAAGACTTAGAGTGGCACTATAACTATCCACTAAAAACGCATTAAATTAACAACCTGAAGATCATTGGTTGGTGGAAGCTTGATGTACAATGTGAGTTCCTCATTCCAAGTTGGTTCCTTTGTCCTGACAGAACTCAAATACTCCGTTAGCATATAAAGCAAAAGATTACTTAGCTGATTAAGTTATAACTAGTTAAGTGATTAAATTCCTTCTACAACCACATTTCATTTATCACCCACTTTCCGATAAGTTATGTTGCTATTTCTGAAGTTTTCCATGTCTAGTTAACCATATAAATTTATCGTATTACTACAGAAGCCAGTTACAAGGACAATGAAAAGTATTTTATAGACTCACCCCCATTTAATGTTGCTTTTAACAATCTGACTATCCAATTGCAGCACCACATAAGGATCACTTGTTCCCTGAAAGCAGAAATGCGAATGTCAGACGCAAAGACTGGTTTCCAGATCCCAAAAAGCTAACTGATTATCAACGAAAATATATTTAAAAGATAGGTAATTACCCATGGATCCATGGCAGGAAAATCATAGCCCTTGTTAAGCTTTACAAACAGCTGTCCATCATAAATCTCACGAAGAAATGACCTGACAAATTAAAATCAAACTTCAACAATCTCACAAAGGGTATCTATCTGTCTGAACCTAGTTTCAGTATACTGAGACTTATATCCATATGCTAAGCCCAATGCTAAAAATGATGTCAACCTTATGGTCTATTCAACTGACTTCAAAAGGATTCATTGCAACTTAATTCAATCAATAGAACTAAAGGGGTATTTGTTTAAGCTTATTTAATGGGCTTATTGAAAACTTGATAAGCTCATAAGCTCAATTTTGGGGGTGTCTGCTTTAGCATCTATATGGGGATTATGAGCTTATTAGCTTATATTGCAAAAATAAGCCCATAAAAGAGTTTGGACAACCTTAGGCTCACAAGCTTATATAAGGGTGTTTTGATAAGCCTCTTTTTTGTGGCTTATGAGCTTACATAACCTTTAAAGCCTTTTTTCCACCTTTTTGTCATATGCTAATCCAAACACTCAACCTGCTTATTAGCTTATTTAAGCTTAGGCAAACATAAGCTTACGCCAAAATATAAGCCATAAGCAATTACTGAACATAAGCTTAAGCCAAAATATAAGCTTAGACAAACACCCCCTTTGTCGGCTAATGAGCTTCTCTACTCGAGCTTATGAGCGTATAAAGCTCAGACAAACACCCTGTAAAGATGTTATAACACTATGGCAATAAGATAGTTACGAAATCACAAGCTTTTTGCTAGGAAAAAAAAGCGAGAAACCGAAACCAAAAAACTGATGGTCTAGTTTTGTATTTCCTACACACCGAAGTTTACGGTTTGGTTTGGTTTTAGCATATAAACCAAACCAAACCCAACCCATATAAACCAAACCCAACCGACCAAATACATATAATCTACAAACTTATTTGTATTTGTATGTGTCGTTTAGGATGCATAAACAATGTCTTATGGTGGTACACATAAACAATTATCTTCTAGTAGAAGTATTTTTTTTTTAGCTTTGATTGGCATGCCTAACTAATATGCTAACCTATGTGTCAGCATCTTGTTAGTTACAGGAGGGGGACTCACTCCTTCACAAACCAGTAACTCATTGCCAAATCTATTTAGGCACAATTTTAGGCCCGCCAATCATTTTCCTCCACTTTTTCTATGATTATTAATTTCTCATTTTCACCGTCTTTATTCTTGAAAGTTGAAAGTTTTAATAATGTTCTGTACTAGTATAACGCATAACAAATTCGACCATGGAATGACCAAAACAAACTGAAACTAAACGTTTTCTAGAAGAGAAATGATACATAGGCCTAAACTTTGACCTAAAAATAGACCTAAAAACACTTGGCAAGATCCTGACGGCTGCAGACAAGAACCCGCTTATTTTACAACCCGTCAGCAGCTAAAATACGCAAAAAAAAAAAAAAAAAAAAAGACGATGACTATGAATAAATCAACTAGACTGAACATTATTAAAACTTTCAACTTTCAAGAATAAAGGAGACATATTAATGCATATCAAAGTTTTATACTAGCAGACATATAAATCAACTAGATTCGGTTTCGGCTGCCCTGACTTCAAAAGGAGCACTAGCAGCAGCTAAAATATATAACGCGTACTCAGAAAGAATGACAGTCTGACAACCAGCTGCATCCACCTCAGTCTTTCCAACATTCCCCTAATAAACAAATCACATCATCAGTTAAGAATACGATATCGATAAACGACGTAAATTAACCTTACAGTAGGAGTAGTGTAAGCTTCAAAAGCAAATCCAGCGAGAATGACAGCACGGTTAATATCGAAAGGAGGCCGTTCGATCTCCTCGTTCAACGAAACCTTTTCGATATCGGAGGACGAGCTAGTGGCGTAACAAATTGGACAGAATTGGTTTGGTTTAACAGAAATGAAGCTAGGGTTTGGAAAAAAGGAGGGTTTTGGTTTATAAAGGAGCTGGTGAAGATTCAGAGCCATGATTGATAATTGTATTGGATAAGAAAATTACTATGTGAAATAAACACACAGTGATAGTGTTATTAGTGTGTGTTTTTTTTGAGGGAAAGTTAGTTGGAAGAGGGTACTGGAATGTGCGTGGTTGTTAGTGTTGGCGCCAACTAGTTTAACACTTTGATTAGAGTGTGCGGTGAGGCGGCGCAGGATGAACCAATCATCTCGCGCCATCTCAGTGTGTGAGATTTTTTTGGATGAATTTGAGTGGATGTAGCATTAGTGTTTTTAATAGTACCCGCTGGCGGTTATAAACCGTTACGATATTGGATGGAAAAGGCAGGATCGGTTAGGGATGAGCAACAAGCCAAACGCGACCCAACTCGAAAACTGGTTAAATTAAAGGTAAAACGTGAATTGAGAACGGAACCGCGTAAAATCGAAATCAAGCCGAATAAGTTTGGTTTAATTCGGGTCGGGTCAGTTTAGCAAGTTCGAATCGAATAGGTGTCTTTTGACCAAAACCGAGTAAAACCGAAATAATTATACAATATCAAAAACCTAACCGAATAAGGTCGGTTCGGTTCAGCTCGGTTTATTGGTTCGGTTCGGTTTTCGGTTGATTTTGCTCAGCCCTGATGGCTATGGTTAAAGGAGAGGCCTATGGTAGTTTGGGTTTTAGGGGAGGTGTACTAACCCAATCTCACAAGTCAAATTGATAGAAATATAATCTCAAAGTTAGCATATAAGTTTAGAAGGGTTACTCCTTTTATCATCAATTAGTTTTAGAATGGAATCTAAGTTATACTTATATGTTTGACTTGGTGACATGTTGTGCCGTAAAAAACCGGTTATGTGATTTATGCGGTCGAGCTCTCTGTTTGTGTTCTAGCGGTTTAACCGGCTAAAATGGTTCTCAGTTTAACAGTCGGGTCCACCAGATTTAAAACAAAGTTAAAATCATGACGTTCACACAAATGACTAAAATAGTCTAGTGCTAAAACATTTATACTCGATCGTTGCTAGAAAGTCTACAGTCTCACTACATGCATATTTGGGAGTGGCAAAAGAAAGTCAGAAAAATGTTACAAGAATATTTCGGTTAAGCCGCGTACATCCCCGGTCAAATGCTCGTATCTATCGAGTAACATAAACAAAAAAGATATCATTCATTTTACCAAGACAGCCAAAAAGAATAACTAGTTACATGTTTAATAGGGATCGACTTTTGGCTTACCTCAATTTGAGAAAGTTATTAAATTTATTTTTTATTTTTCTTTTTTTCCTAAGAGTATCAAAATGAGTTCATGACAAAATGCAGAGAGACTCGCAAGGACAGATCCGGGTTGGTTGGTCCGGAAAGTCATGGGAGAGGCAGGCTTCCAAGTTAAGCACACAAGCTCAACTTAATAAGATAACTAGCCGAATGAAACAAACCTACGAGCTTTTCCATATTGAATTATTGTTAATAGATAAGCCCACATACAAGAAAATAGGCTAATCCACACACTCTTTACGATTAAACTTCAGACAACATATCGCTACCTCTAATTTTATACAGGTTCTAAAAGGCGCGTTATGGCGGCTTTAAGGCAACATTAAAGCACGAGGCGTGACTTCCACGTTATGCAATAGACCAAGACGTCGGTTCTATGCGTGACGTAAGGTGAGGCGTGACGCCTTTTTAGAATTTAACTCTGATGAAAAAAAGTTCTTTGAAATGAAATAGATTAAATGCAAGGTTAGTTTCTTGACTTAATTCCTTATATATAACACTTTTTATAACTCGGTATATATGAAATATAATATAATGGGCCTTGGCATGGAGGAGCTATATAATTTTGTTACAAAAATCTCCTATAAACTAAGTAGCTTCGTTTGGATGCATTAGCTACAAACTTTTATTTCAAATAAATAGCTCCAAAATGAAGTTCTGATTCATGAAGTTTTTAAATGTCTATGAGTTGTTAAAACTTTAAATTACTAATATACCCTCCAAACATTTATTTACAATTATAGATTTGTCCTTTTATGTCATTTTACATCTTATAATTACATTTAACAGCTAATTTACCAAACACTGTTATTAAAAAAAAGATACAGCTTGTAGCTCATGTTAACAGCTTTGCAGTTTACAGCTTACAGCTTACAATTTACAGCTTACAGCTTAAATATTTTCATATTTTGTGTCGGTTTAAATCATACTTTGAAAACGCTACGGTTTCTTTATAGCTTCTCAGGCGTAAAACTTAGCCATGCCGTCACGCCTCACACGATTTATAACATTCATTTTACATTACTTGATTGAAAAAATTATGCGAAAATAGTTTGTGTACATGATGATACTCGTCATATAATCTTTATTTCAAACATGTTAAGTTATTTATTTTAACTCATACATTTATCAAACATATGGTCAAGTTTGAAAAATAGCTAAAATGATTGATGAAGATATGTTGGGACCAGACTTGTCACATTATAGAGATCACATAAAAGGACCAAGGCTATAGATTGCCACGAAGATTAATAAGGACCAACCAGCTCGCAAGAGCTTTTTCATCGATTAAGCCACTTTTGTCCAGTATCACAAACAAGCATCACAGAAATGGTCAAAGCGAAAAATGAGTAGTTTAGAAGCAAACCCTTTTACGACACGTCCAATTGAGGACAATCCAGAACTTGCTTGCTTCAAGAAACGATAAAAAGTTGCTTACACACTACGTGCTAAACGTTGCTTATTCAACGAAAGTACGCAATCAAAAGAAATGTGATCTTCTGTAACCATGATCAACTGCGAAAAAAGGACCCTTTGCATTTTGCATCCTGGTTAAGACCACGGACCCAAAAGTGCTGAATTGGAAAACTATAAGTCCTCGGAAAACACAAATTTTACAACAAAGTGTATATGGCATTTATAAAAATCCACCATTTATTACAGTTGCGAATACCTGTTTAATTACAACTGCTCTACTACTAATACCCTACCTAAAATACCGAGTATAGATAGTAGAGACCAAATCTTTAATAGTCGAATAACTAGTTATTTAATGCATAAGAGCACCTGCAGCTTCCTGCACCAATGGCTCTGTAATGTGCACAAAATGCTCAGCCTCCCTCTCGACTTGCTCCCAACACTTGTGTACATCTTTCCCTTCTTTCATTTTCTTCACAAATCCCACAAACTTCCTCCAGTTATCCTGCTGGAACAACTCGGGGTTCATCCTGAGATATGTAAACGCACACATCTCATCGTTATCAGATAATGAAGCTGCCTTCAAGATCTGTTCGTGTGCATAATCGTCATATCTAGGTAAAGCGTTTTCTCCAGCCAGTGCCACTTGTGCTTCTTGAGTTGCCGCTGTCACTTGTTGCACTAACTTCTCTGGTGCACATTGAGCGTCCTGAGGCTGCTCATGATCACGCATCTCAATACAAGTGAAATTGAATACAGCACCATGACGGCCCAGCATTCTTGCAATTGGGAGGTACCCATCTCGGAAACGGGTGTTGTAGTATCCTGCAGTGAGCTCAGGAGCATGGGACCGTGTCCCGTAATGCCAGTGGATACCTGCAACCTTGACTGATATCTTGACACCTCGGTTTTCAAAAATAGAAGTGGCGGATGAGAGTATCCTTTCTCCATGATCTAACAGCATTTGTGAGTAC
The DNA here is from genome assembly GCA_910596185.1 of Chrysanthemum makinoi. Taxonomy (NCBI): domain Eukaryota; kingdom Viridiplantae; phylum Streptophyta; class Magnoliopsida; order Asterales; family Asteraceae; genus Chrysanthemum; species Chrysanthemum makinoi. Next base: position 371,997,663 of record OU343224.1, read on the forward strand.
CATGAGAGGAAGAAATCGCCATACTCGCTGTTCCAACCACCACTTTCTTTCTTGAAGAAGTTGGTGTCTTCAGGCCAGTTGTTGTACTCGCCAGCATCTGTGGGACCCGTGCTACCCCATTCTGGCTTGCCATAGCTCTCAGCCGCAGCTTGTAGGCTACTCAGCATATACTACAATACACACATTTACCATGTAAACATTGATGCCACAACATAGATACAGCTAAATCACGTATAAGAACATATGCAATATCTAAATCTACCTTATCGTAACATTGGAAGGCTCCAATCCCCGGGAATCTCCACACTCCATCTTTCTCAGGGTAAGATGGATATCTAAGCTCTCCAGCTGGACCCATTCCTACTTGAATTTCCTACAAACATTCCACACATGACCACATTAACATTATACTCGATCTTAATTCATTTCAAATGTAAATCAGATAACGTTGCAAGTATATATGGATAGATAGAGATTAAAACATACCACAATGGTATCGCCGAGAAGATGACTAAATTTATCTCTAAATGCACGCATGTAGTCCGAGTAACACTGAATAGGAGTCCTCCCTTTGAGACATGGAATAGTATCACAACCAAGCGAAAGATACTCATTATTCCTCCTTCCCCACTGATCCGTATATGCCAAATCAGGATCATTGTTTATCTCCTCCAACACCCACTTCGGCAAAGGTATCCTACATCCAAAAACAAATTTCTATCAACATTTAAGCAGTGTTTAGCATTGCGAATTAAACCTAATCATCCTTATCGCGCTTTTAAAGTTATAAAACCTATGTTTGGTAAAGAGCTTTATGAGCTTTTAACTTTTACTCGCTTCTAAGATTGTATACTCTATTTTTGTTATATATGGTTTTCGACTTTTTGTCTAACTTATCCACGAGCTTTTAGGGCCACTAGAGGGTTGTTTTTGTTTGCACAAAGTGGTATTCAAACAACTACTCAAGACCTCCCAAATTTAAGTAACATTAATCACTTGGCCAACCTAAGTGGTTAGACTCCATGTTTGTTTCATATAACTCCTAATCAAACGCTAATCGAGTAATCTCATATTACTTCCCATATCAATTCATACTTTGGGGGTGTTTGTTTTAGCATATATATCGGGCTTATAGCTTATATGGTTTTCGGCTTATGTTTCATAAGCTCACTTTCCCTGGCTTATTTTAAAAAATTTCAGTTTATATAAGCTTATTATGACATGATAAGCTTATATAACCCCATATTTCCCAAAATAAGCCAAAAAGTTTGAGTTTATAAAACATAAGCCGAAAACCAAATAAGCCATAAGCCTGTGATATAAGCTTAAACAAACACCCCCTTTATACCTACACCTACACCAACACCAACATATCTACAAACACTTTTATAAAACAAACAGCTACTCCTAACAACAAACTTACGCGCAAGAGGTACTCCTAATGAAACGCTAATTGAGTACTTTATACCTACACCTACAACAACATAACTAAAAACACTTTTATAAAACAAACAGCTAACATCAAACTTACCTGCAAAAGCTACTCCTAATGAAACGCTAATCGAGTACTTTATATCTACACCTACGACAACATATCTAAAACCACTTTTATAAAACAAAAAGCTACCACTAACATCAATTGTTTCATAAAACTCCTAATGAAAACGCTAATCGAGTATCTCCTATTACTTCCCATATCATTTCATACTTTACACCTACACCTACACCTACACCAACATAACTAAAAACACTTTAATAAAACAAACGGCTACCGCTAACAGCTACTTTTAACGGCCTACTGCTAAGAGGTACATAACTAAAACACGGCAAACAACTAACTGCTTACGTGCAAGAGTCGCCGACATTCCCGCCACACTGATGAAAAGACATAACAGCCTGCACTTTCAACCCGTTCTTTTTCGCCATTTCAAGCAACTCACTATACCCGCCCCAATTATACTCCCCGGGCGCCTCTCTCTCAACCAACCCCCACCACACATCCATCATGATCCCCTCGACTCCCGCGCTCTTCAACGCCTTCAAACTCGCATTCATCGCCTTTCGCCTATTCACTCCATTGCTCATTGTCACACTGTCCAAAGGCATCATCACATACACAGGCACACCTTTATCACTCTTATCACTACTACTTAACAACCTGTGTTCTGCTTCTGCCACTGCCACGTCATCGAATGCTTGAGCTGCCATACTGACCGGAGATGACGGTGGTGACGGTGAGAGACGGTGGTCCATTTCGGTTCCGGATTTTACGGAGACGCGGAGGTTGGTCGGTGGTGATCGCCATACTGCGGTGACGGCGGCGGTGGTGGTGGTGGTGGGGTCGGTGGTGGTGGTGATGCCGGAGTCGGGTGGGACCGGTGTGCCGGAGAATGATCCGATCTGGTTTAGACTCATCGCCATTAAACGGGTTAAACGAGTAAACGGATAAAGTTTTTTTTAATAAACAGATAAACAGATGAGGTTTTTTAATAAATAAAATTTATAAAAATATTAAACAGATAAATAGACGAGGTTTTCTTTTCAGGTTTTTATAGGTAAAATTTACGGGAAAACTAATTAAACAGATAAACGAGGTTTCTTCGGTTTTCGTAAGTGAAATATATGAGAAAACTTGATTAAATGGATAAACGAGGTTTTTTCTGTTCAGGTTATCGAATAATGTGTGAGTTAAGTGAAGGGATTTTTTTGTAGTGAGATTTGATGAAATGAAAATGTGAAAGGTGAATGAAATAGGGCTATATATAGAGTTTGTTTATGTTTATTTTTTGGATTTATAAAAGATTTTTTTTTTTTTTTTTTTTTTATAATAAAAAAAATGTGAAAAGAAGAGATAAATAAATGAGGAGCCGATAAGTAAGTGACACGTGGAAAGGAGGGACACGTGGAGAGATATGGGCCAAGGGCGTAGGCGACGGTTGAGATGGGGTGTTTTTGGAGTCACGTGAAGTGGACGGTGTGATTATTGTAACGCGTGAAAGTTACTTTGTGTATGTGTGTTGAGAAGAAGAACCATGTGAGTTGTGTTATCCATTGGATGGGTGACACGTGGTTAGATGAGTGGTCTATAAATGACTTTCAATTAAATACTAGAGTTGTACAAATTTGGAATTTTTTTAAAGAGTAAACTACACCATTGTTCGTGTGGTTTGCGTTGATCGACAGTTTCGTTTCTGATCGAAAAAATTGCATATTCGTCTTTAAATCGAAACGTTATATATCATTAGTCCTTCCTTTAACGCTTACACTAACTCTGTTAAATGTCTGCATGATCTTACTACTGAAGGTATTTTGGTCTTTTAAATCATGAATTTATATCTTCTTAATATCAAATAAATCATCTTCATACTCAACCCATGTACATGTACCTTACCACCACCACCACCAACCAAATCATCATATCTATCTTATTTTATAATGCATTTAGGCAAAATTAGAAGGCTAAAATTAAACCTTTTAATTTTAGAGGCTTAAAATTAAGATAAGAACAAGTCAATTAGATGACATTGTAATGACTTCTTAAAAGCTCCGGCTAACTTCAATAAACTCAAGCTCACTCCAAAATTAAAATTAAGATAAAAGAACGATTATATGGCGTGTGTCATTACCAGTAAAATTCATCTTATTTTTCAAATTAAAATATCTTTTATCTACTTATTTATATTATAATTTAATTTCAATATTTTCAAAATTTTATCTTCTTTAATTCAATATCCATTTTAATATATTTTTATGAGTTTTTAGTTTTTATATTTTTAATGGGTTTATTTTATTTTAATTAAATTTTTCTTTAAATTTATTTCATTTATTTAATCTATTATAATCAAGTACAGAGCTACCAGCACCATTCATGAGATTATCTATTCAGTGAAACATATCTACATAACAGTAATTTATAATTTTTCTACAACAATAGTAAACAAAATCCACTGTAACGTTTTTTTCATCATTTAATTTCAAATTCCCATTCCCATTTTAAAACCTTCAATTTTTTCTTCCCTTCATCTCAATAATCACTTGTTCTTCTTCTCCACACACACTAAAAACACATTCCAAAAACATACACATAAACGATCTCACACTTGTTAAATCGCCCACTTACCCTCTAACCGCCATTAAGAAACCATAAAAAGCTTCAAATACTCGCTCTGTGTTTACCAAGATTAAAACATTTTTACACCACTTTTATTAACTCAAAAATCCCACAAAAACCATCTGACCCAAATCACCTATTTTTTTAGCCGTTATCAAGAAACCACAAAAGCTTCAAATACTCATTATGTGTTCACCAGTTGTTTTTAAAAATTACACCACTATTAATAACTAAAAACCCATAAAAACCTTAAGGATCTCTCTCAAATCATCATTTTTACCTTTTGCCATTATAAAAATACCACAAAAGCTTCAGATACACACTGTGTGTTCATGAGTGTTTAATAAAATTACATCGCTGTTGAAAAACTCTAGAAAACCCAGAAACCCCCTTTAAGGATATGCCCAGATGTAAAAAAAACAGTTTAATTTGGGTTTTAATTTTTTATAATGTATTTGGGGGTGGTGGTGGGTGAAAATGAAGATGAATATGAACGTGGTTGGTGACGATGGTGGTTTCGTGCCGTCATGGCTGCCGGTTTGTTAACAGGTGGCGAGTAGTGGTGGTTTTTAGATCCACGAAATAGATCAGGGTAGTGCGTGGTGGTGTATGTCAACAAGGAGGATAAGGATGTTGTTGGATGGGGAAGGTGTTTATGTATCATCCTTGTCTAATTACTGTGTGTTGTGTTTTAAGATATTGATGGTGGTGAAGATGGAGTTTATTGGTGTTAGTAAAAAGATAAACTAGTGGATTAAGACAAGAAAAAAAGTTGGTGTGTGGATAATTGTTTGTGATGTTTTTTAATTTATATTTTATTTAAGGAAGCTAGTGGCAGACATAAAAAGACGAAAATACCCTTACATGATAAGACTTAACGGGTGTTAATAAGAGCCGTTAGAGGGAGGGGTCAACGATATATAACGTTTCGCATTTAGGGACGGATGGTGCAATTTTTTCGGTCAAAGGACGAAACTTGTCGGTCAACGCAAACCCCAAGGACGAACGGTGTAGTTTACTCTTTTTTAAAAGTTTATATATTGCTCATCTCTTTTGAATAGACTTGGCAATAAAATTTGAAAAATTTAAAAAGTTATATATTAACGATAAAATTTCATTCTCACTCGTTTACAAGCATTTTGATTTGTTGAAATTAAAAATACACAATCATTTTGGGACAGCTAAAAATAGCAAATTGGATTTATATATTGAAACGGAGAAAATATAAAGAAAAATATGACCTTGCACACCTCTTTTGAATAGACTTGTCAATCTATACTTACGGGTCTGAATGGGTTAATATGAAAAAGTAGTAACTTGTACGTTAATATTAGTTTTAACATCTCATGAGTCTACTCTCGGTCAATTTCACATTGTTGAAGAAGTAATTGGGTCCAAAGAATTTGTTAGACTAACATCAGTCTAAGTTTTCACTACTATAAACCAATCTAATATCGATATGTCTAGATTGTCATGTCTACTTTTGAATACCAACTAGCTTTTTCACAAGAATCAGGTCTTGTAAATAAGAACATGTTATGGTGACTTTTAGTCGTTAGTTGCGATTATACGCATAATTTAACATCACAAAGCTTTCATTGATCAGTCGACTATACATTTACCATAAAGAAGACGATATCATTGAAACGATGTCCCATAGACTATACAAATTAGAATCTATATACACAAAATATTAAGGGCTTAAAATTTGGTGTATTTTGGAGCCAATAGATAGTAGTAGTTAGTACTAGTTAGTTGAAAACAATAACAATGTCGTGGTTGATGATCCTAGACATAAATGTTTATTGTTCATACAATATAGAGTGACATTATTGGTTTGTACTAGTTTGAAGATTCGATATACATCTAGTCATCTTTGCTAGTTTGCAACATGTCAACTGGATTGTACATTTTATGGATTATGTTGACAGCCCAACAAAGGTCCACGACTATGATCAACTCAACTGTCCTTTTGTTTCACATGTTTCAATCACACATAATATTGCCTTTTTCAATGTAATTTGGATTAGTAATTGGTGGTCACCAAAGATCCTGCTAAGAAAGACAATCTTGATATGTTTTATCTTCTTTGTCATTTGTGTAGATTTTAATCAGTTTCTGCACAAGGTACCTATACATGTTGGGGACTTAAATCGCTTGACGACACTACATGATCCGACCATACAATTGTAATGCATATACGTGTGATACTTGTCGTGTCGTATTTTAGTCATGATGTTAATGGGGTCCAAATAGAGGATGAGAATGGCTTCATATTATTTGAGAAATTATGCGTGTCGCAAAAGCATTTGTTTACCTTTTATATCAATTTTTTTAGCGTCAAATATTGTATATCGTGTTATCTATTAATAACGAGTCATAAACCCGGAATTTTGGGGTTGAAAGACTTGGGTAATTGCCATTTTCTTGGAAATAGTTGTAGACTTGTAGTCTTATGAAAATTCTTTGGGAGTCTTATGTTGTCTTTTTTAAGTATTAAGTACATACTTTTTGATATGAAATGTTGTTCTTTATGTTCAATATAACTTTTTCTTTCTATTATTGTTTTTTCGAAACCCTTGCTTCATGCTAATGTTTTTTAGCTTATCCGCTATAACAATAAGAGCTTGCCCGTTGCCTGTACCATCCCAAGCGAGTGAGTGTGATGTATCTATCAATTGATATAGTTATGAAATTTATATAGCATTTTACAAAAGTTGCACTAGTGAGAGTACATCCAATTGTATTCAAGCAAAAAAGCAGTGTATAAAAGAACATGTGTCTCACTGGAAACTCTTTTGAAGACTTAGTTAGAAGTATTTAGTCCCACATCAGCTAAAGAAAACAACTCTTTCTTGTTTATATATTTGGGTGTACATTGGTTATGCAAGTTGATGATTTGCAATATCTTATCCTAGAAGATGTTGTTTGCTAGTATATGCAAATTTATAAATTTACAATACCAGTTAACACATCACCTGGGCTAATTCGAATTGTTGAGTTTTTGGGTAAACATAGTTTGTAAAAGTGAATCTCATACATCAAATCGGTAAACGTGTACGTTCTTCAATTTTCAAATCGACTAAAAGGTAACTATAGAGTTTGATATAAAGAAAACTTGAATTCACTTTATTTATGATGTTAAAAACACATATTTATTCAAAAAAAAAATAATGTTAAAAATTTGTCATGCATTTTTTTACTACTAAGTTGAATAAATATTGATATATGATTTTTTCTAAAAACAATTATGTTAAAACACCATTTGTGCACGGGTCTTAGGAACACTCTTTGGGGTCTTATGTTTTCTTTTTAAAGTATTAAGTCCATACGTTTTGGTAAAATATGTTGTTATCTTTATGTTCAATCTATGTTTTTCTTTCTATTATGGTTTCATTGAAACCATCAGTTCATGCTAAAGTTGTTTAGTTTATCAGTTATAACACCAATAGCAGCTTGCCCGTTGGCCGGTACCAACATTCCAAGTGAGTGAGTGTGAGGAGGTATCAATTAATGTAGTTACGAAATTTATATAGCATTTTACAAAAGTTGCACAAGTAATAGAGTTCATCCAATTGTATTGTCTCTAAATAACTGCATTCAACTTTGGTATCAATTTCATTCGTAGCTTTAAAATAAAAAGCAATGTATAAAGAGAGAGCGTAGCATGTAGGCCATATGTACAACCACACTATATATATATATATATATATATATATATATATATATATATATATATGGGGATAGCATTTACAATCATATAATATACACTATTAATGATTCAGGGACCCCGGAAAGAATCGGACCAAAAAATCGAGACCCACATTTTTAGCACAAAATTGTAGCTATATATTCCTATATATATATATATTTATATATATATATATATATATATATATATATATATATATATATATATATATATATATATATATATGTGTGTGTGTGTGTATAAATCGATTGAGAAGGTTTACAAAAACAATAGGTTTTTAACTTTGATTCATGTTTTTCAAGCTTAAAACTCATTTTAATGTGATTAAAATTAAAAATGTGTAAAAAAAATTTTTTGAATCAATGTTAAAAATCTCTCGATTTTGCGATATATGTAGAATCTTGAATCATCAGTACAAATTTAATGAATCATCATCATAACTCGATTTTAACAATGATTTGTGAATCAAATTTGTGATTTATAGATTCGATTCATCATAAAATGATGTTTACTTGTGAATCAAATAAAAAACATGAATCAGTTTGCTCAAACGAAGATTTCTCAATCTTCTCAAAATAAAAACATTACAAGTTTACTCAGTAAAAATATTGTGTCTCATAGGCAACTCTTTTGACGACTTTAGTATGAAGTATTTAGTCCCACATCAGCTAAAGAAAGAAACTTTTTCTTGTTTATATATTTCGGTGTACACATGTTACTTAAGTTGATTGTTTGGATCATGTTGTCCTAGATGATGTTGGTTGCTAGTATATGCAAATTCAGAAATTTACTATACTAGCGGCAATTCCATCTGGATAATTTATACAAATTCTGACTTTTTGGTAAGCATAGTTTTTAGCTTTGATCTCATACATCAAATCGGTTTTTCAAATGATTAGTTTTTTTGGTTGTGTCCAACCGATTATCGGTTCAACCAATTGAAAATATACCTTATGGGGACGTGTGGGGGTATTCTCTGATGTTGTTGAAAACATCAAAACTTATGACTAAGCGAGCCTTTGTTGTTACGACTAATCGAGCATCTTAAGGAAAATATTCATGTATCATTTCTCGAGCATCTTAAGTTGATTGTTTGGATCATGTTGTCCTAGATGATGTTGGTTGCTAGTATATGCAAATTCATATATTTACACTGCATCTATCCCACACCGGGTCAATTTATAAAAGTGTTGACTTTTTTGTAAACATAGTTTTAGATTTGATCTCATACACCTTATTAATTTGGGCGTGTGAGGGTATTCTCGATGTTGTTGAAAACATCAAAACTTATAACTAAACGAGCCTTTCTTTATTACGACTAATCGAGCATCTTAATGAAAATATTCATTTATCATTTCGATCACAAAGCCCAGTGGCTCGGCCCAAGGGTTATATCTATCTAAAGATCCGACAAGACAAACAAACACAAAAAAAACCTACCTAAAATTGAACATCATCCTAAAAACCAAAATGGCAGACCACATACCTTCCGAAATCCAAACAAAAATAATATAAGTTTCATGTCAAATCACTACTTCAATTCTGAATCGTTTCAAAATAATGTAAGTCTATAAGCGACAACTCAAAATTTATAAAAAACTACCATATTAATCGCACAAAACCTTAACATCATTTACTTGTAGGGTACGAGTTAGATAGCGTTCGAACATATACCTCGATTATTGATGACAATACTTACCCCAACAAAAGTTTCTCCTAAGCGCCCCGTCGCTAACTTATTAAGAGACACAAGAACAGAGTTCCGTTAGCGGGTCGTATGTTTATGCGGTTTTTACATGAGATTTAGATTCAAAAACAACTAAGATGGCTATTATTTGGAATCTTAGTATTAGGAAATGTGTTAGTATTGTTTATCCCTGATGTGTTAAATTCACAAGACATCTATACTAATATTGCTTTTGGGGGTTGTCCGATACTAATGACCTTAAGCTTGTTAAGATTAATGTTGTTCAAATAGCTAGTATGTGGGTGGTTGAGGTTTTTACATTAATTACACGTGTTTGGAAAACTGTGTATACGGATACGCATTTAAATCATCTGATTTCACACCAAATCACGTTTGTGTAAATGGGATTATTTATTGGCGTAATGTTGGTTTGGATGAAGGATTTAGGTCTAATTATAATATTTCGTTTGATTTGAAGAGGGAGAAATGTGGTGAAGTGTCTATTTCGTAGAGATTAGCACATACACATCAATTTGTGGTGGCGAAGGTGAATGAGTCATTTGGTTTTCTTGAGTATTATAATGAGGGTGGGATATTGATTTGTGGCGTATGGCAAAAAGATACCATGGGCCTTCTCGAATTAATCGATAATTGTTTGGCCGAACCTAAAGGGCAATGCAAGATGATACTTGATTACATTTGGTATATCTAATAAATATATAAGAATCTAAATGATTAAACTATATGGAATGAGATAGGATCCATATCCATGGTTTAACGGTATCTATAACAAAGGATGATTAAAATCAAGACATTAATAACCATGCTCTTGAGAAACTTTGATGAAACTATTCTCTCATACACTTTTAGTTAAAAAGCGAGTGAAAGCGTTGCTAGGCGTTTCCGTCGTTAGTTTTGTGTGTCATTCGACACACCAACTCCCAAGTGGGGCTGTTGATTGTGGGAGTTGATTAACGTAACGACTAGAAGTGTGTGAGCCTATTAGGGCACACGCGTTAATACACAAAGAGTACGTTTATTAAATAATTAATATATATACTTGTTATATTTATTAAGTGTTTAATATGTTTCACGTAATAATTTAACTAATTTAAATATATGTTAAATATAAAAGAGAGGGACTTAAATGTCGAAAACGAAACTTCCGAACCTCCTTCCAAAAGTGGTCGGCTATAGGAAATGTTCTAGGAGGGTCTTGGTTGTCGTTTTTCTTAAAAGTGATGGAGTATTATGCTAGAACTTGGAGAGCAAGTTGGGGTGTTATATAAACACCCCATACCCCTCGATTCGAGCACAAAATTCATTACTGCGACACATTAAAAAAAACCTTATAGCAAAGTTGTATTCCTTGGTCAATGATATCTGACTACTATATCATAAAGGTTTTGCTTTTGTTTTTTCCGTATAAAGCAGTTGATAACAAAGAATAGAATCTTTGTTTAATTTGTTTTATTTCCTCATCTTATAAACCATTCGAACGTATACCTTTTGGTATTCCGATCGGCTGGAAGCTACAACAAGAACACAAGTTTGTTTGGTTGTTTAGGTGAAGCAAGCACTAGCATCCTAACGTGCTTGTTTGACGTGTAGTGTGAGCACTCGTAGAGGTATCTATTTTAGATATTTGGTTTCTTTGGTTCTTTTGTTTGTTAATAGCGTGCATTAATCACCAAAGGTTAGTTTCTTTATTTAACTTTTATTCAATATTGTTTATTAAATACGTGTTAAACTAATTGCAATTACTAGATCCTAATTCCGCGCTGCGTATCGTTACTTGGCTAACGTAGTTCTAAAATCCCAACATACTTGTATTATGAGTGTCTTAATCAAAATAAAAAATGTGCTAATCACCTCTTTTTTTTCTAACTTTTTATTAGGTTACTTAAATAAATAATAACTATAAGCTCATCATGTATCTTCATGTAATTAAAATTACATAAAGAATAAAATAAACTTATGCTCAAAATTTTATTTAATAACTTAGATAGAAATAACTAGGAAAAGCTATAAATGCTTAATGTACTTTCCATCATAACTCATTATGCTTCCTCTACTTTATTTATTGTCATTACACTTAACGTTATTTACGGTCAATATATCATTATACATATCACAGCTCACCCCTTTCACATGAAAAGACACAAATACCCTTGTCTTCTTCCCTACACCATTTGATGCTTATTTCTCCTTTAAAAATGGATCCCTGTATTAGCACCAACTATGCCATCTCTACTTCCAGTCTTACCACCACTAACACTATCTACATCACCGGCACTAGTGTGGTGAGCTAGTTAGTTTCAAGACCAGTTCTTAGCCACGGGACTACTTTGCATACATTGAATGGGGCTAATATCAAGGGGCAAATTAATAAAAGATCCATCATTACCATTGCAAGTGTTAATAGAGTCACTAACATTACACAATGACTTATTAGTAGCATTATTATCATTAGAACTATCCAAAGCAATTTTCAAGTGACTATCAATACAACCGACTTCTCAAATCGTGAGAACCATGTTGATTGAATCATCGGCCAGAATGGTAACAACACGTTTACCACCCCTTACATCAACAGGAGAAGATTCAGAGCGATTACGAGACTTACCCATTAATTTCAAAGACCTAAGACGCCTCCAAATTGATCCCGCACCGCTTTAGCGAATTAGGTGTTGGAACTTTGATTTTGATGCCCCTACGATGTTTCCGAAGCTTCCCAACCTTAATCCCAGAATTGCTTTGCTCAAATCATCATTAGAATTGCCCAAAGAGGAATGGCGATTTTTCTTGGCGTCGGCAAAGACGGGGTGAAGAAATGATCTTCGTTTGGGGGTGCGGTGGTTTATTAGTAACGATTGGCATATCCAAATGATAGTAGAGATGAAAACAAGAAGAATTACGGGTTTAGAATCACCAAAAACAACCTAGAAATAACTGATTTGGATCGGTGTGGTGAATTGGCGGGTCGCCAAAATCGCCAGATAGGAAAGTTACCACGCTTCTAATTTTCGTTTTCTTTTCTTTAAATAAAAAAAAAAATCTGAAAATGTAAAGAGGAAGAAGATGAAGTGTTAAAATGACCAAATTGCCCTCAACAATATGTGTAATGACAATATTAGGAGTAGAGGAAGCATAATGAGTTATGATGGAAAGTGCATTAAGCATTTATAGCTTTTTTCCAAATAACCATTAACATTTTAATAGCCCAAACTATTGAGTCAACCGGATAAGAGCTAAAATTGATAATCAATCAAATTATGTATGACACAACACTTATGGCTCCTTTATTTATAAGAAGTCTCCAATGTAAACGTTGATGGATTGGGCGATTTGGGACAAACATCCTCTTTTGTTTCTTCTTTATGTATAATCTTTGCTTTTTGTTCCTATATATAGTTCCTCGAATTTATAGTTAAGTTGCAGTGTTTTCACGTCATATGAAACTTAGTTTATCGAACTGAAACATGCAATCCAAAACTTAGGAGGCATCTTTACAATCTCACATTCACTGAAACAATTTGATAAAAGCATCACTCATATAAGTAGGCGTTATCAATAGCACAGTAACTTCTATTTTTAACGAGACATCCCAAGACATAAAACCTTCGAAAGAAATCAAGTAATAGTGAATCGATAGGAGACCAGAATCGTCAAAGTCGTCTTCATTAGAGTTGAACAACTTGAGATCAGAGAGCTGCTTTCTATATCAATCAAGGGTAAAGGCCCATGACTGTTATTTGGTTTGTTTAGAAATACAAATCTGGTTTGTTTTATATTTTTTGTCATTTGTGCAAAAGTCAATCTGTTTGGCACAAGACACATGTCATGCCGTTTCTTAGTGATGATGTTAATGTGATCCAAGGAGAGAATGAAAACTCGTATACGTTTGTATTGCTCTAATCAATTTTTTTAGAAGCATTGATTAACATGTACAACCAATAAGCAGAATGTCATTTGGAATGAATGATATCTTGTTGGTGTATTATCTTTTAAAATAAAAAACTTAGTTCATGCTAGAGACTCGAGTTGTTTAAGTTATCTGATATATCCTATAGGAATAAACAAGTATGAATGTATGATCTAGTTGTGTACCAACTAGGCTACTCAACCAGATAATTCACATTTGACCAAGAAAATTGGCGAAGCTACCCAAATTCTCATTTTCAAATATTATTCAATAGCGAGCATCACATGTCCAAGTTTAAGATTAGGGCGGTTTTGCAAGCATAATAAAACCCTTGTAAACAACGCATCGACCACTTGGAACCACCCCACACACTCGAGTTTTTGAACCACATTTTTGACAACAAATCAACCCCTTTCTCCGCGACCAAGACCTCAACAAACCCAAGCGCCTTCAAACAAAAGTTCTTTAGGTATATTGAGTTCCAAAGGACTCCTTTAGACCCAGCCCGACACTTTAGGTATATTGAGGTGCGCACCAACTAAAACACGGATCCGAGTTCACTAAGTTTTGAAGCGATCAATTTAACTATTTAAGGAATGCATATATAGAATGTCCAAAGAAATTTGTCATAAAACAGCCTAAAAGACAGAGACACAAATATGCTTCGAATTACCCTTTGTCATACACTCATCTTAACCCTTGGTCATACACTCATCTTTAGGACCAACAGATAGGTTATGAATCCTCATCGTGCACATCAATCATTTGCCTTAGTTAAGAGCCTATTTTCCATTTCACACAACAAAACCACAATTGTTTGCATCATAATTATATACTACATTTATAATTTCGCATCATAATTATATATACTACATTAATAATCTAAATAGACATACATTGAGTTACATCGGTTATAAACATTTTTATACATAAACATGTTGTTCTTAATGTATATGATCAATCAAATTTAACACTCATGGAACTCAAATTTTTAACTGCTTCCTTAGTTTACTTAAACAAATAATAACTATAAACTCGTCATCTCCCAACAGATAATTCTATTTAAAATAATTATCCGGGAAAGACTTCGAGTTCACACTCAAAATTTTGTTTAATAATTAGATAGAAGTAACTATCACTTTCAATGGTTTAGTAGCCCCAACACTTACGACACCTTGCCCCCTTAAGTCTCCTATGTAAACATAGATGGATTGAGCGATGTGGGACAAGCGTACAAGCATCCTCTTTTTATTATGCAAAAACCACATACACAATCAAAACGTTCTTTATTCATGAAAAGATCATGTAAGGACTTGCTTTTATTTCGTGTTAGAGTCATTTTCTTTGTGCCAATCATTCAATAAACTAGACATGTAATCAGTAATATGAGTCTACATTCTAATAATTTTTCTTGTGCAAAAGATGAATTGTAGTTACTCATTGTCATCTTGATAAAATTTGGGTTAAAATCACTTGGATATAAGGCATCGATATTTGATGTGTTATATATATGTGAGTGATTGCTTGTGGTGTTGCACCTTGTTGGACAATGTAACCCTTGGCGAGACTACAAAGTAATTTCTTGGAGGGCCAAAATGAACATACACACATATTGGGAGGGCCAAAGTAATAAATTTCTATTATAGCTATATGGTTGAACGGTCAAACTTCCATTTTTATACATAAGATCCAGAGTGTGTGGGGGGGGCCATAGCCCTCCGTCTACACATAGCTCCGCGAATGTAACGATAGTTTATATTGCATTGCGTAGGTTTTAAAAACTATTTTCGAAACTATTGCAGTTGGAAACTATTGTAAAACATTATAAGGTAATTCTAGAATTTGATTTCCTTTCGGACACGTAAATACAAGACCATAGTAGTCACTCATGGCTTTTTCCTACAAATCATACCAAGTTTAATCAAACAAATTTACTTTTTATACAATTTGTAACTGATAAATTACAATAAAAAAATACCCTAAAAAAACGTGCTCAAAATAATAATTATAAGCAAAAGTTTCTTAAAGTTTAAACTAAAAAACTTGTTTAATTATTAATGGCAAAACTAGCTATCTTTATCTTTACTATTTAAAACGAAAAAAATGGTCAAAGGGCCGGGAAAAATGAAAACTTGAATATTGAATATTGAAAGTCAAGTTTTTTTAAATATTTTCAAATGTCAAACGCATCTTGCATGGAAATAGGCGAGTTGCATGGAAAATAGTCTTGCTTTTTTTTAAACCTTTTCAAACTTAAAATAGTCAAACGCTTCTCAATCAATATTAAATGCATCTTGCATGGAAAATAGTCTTGCGTCTTCTTCAAATGCGTCTTGCATGGAAGCGATTTCATGTGCATGGAAAGTATGGAAAGTACCTCAATATTAAACCAGCGATTCATTAATTACATTTTCATCCTTTTTCATGTTATATTTTGAACGTTATACAAAACACTTACCACATATTTCGCATATCGTTAATTGTCTGCCGCTAGGCACGGGTACTCGTCTAGTAATAGTTTATAGTTTAATAGCTATGAAAGTTTAAGTCAACATTATTACTCCATAGTAAGGCTAAACACAATGACAACCTAGTTCACGCCACATCGACTTTTCTACCTCTCGAGCTGACGACGGCGACTGGTTCCATAGTAGTGACGCGAGATATTTTTTACAAGCGGTATGATTTTTGGCTTTTGTGGCTTTGAAACTCGGTTGAGAAGCCAACCTAGTTCACACATGCTTTGCCCTCAACCTTGCTCAACCGATCACCCCACAAGGACAGGGCCTCGGCCCACCAGGCAAGAGCAACCGGCCATTGTGTTTAGCCTAAAGAGTGTGGCCTTGTCTATTTGTGATGACCTCTGCATTGTAAACATTGATGAAACGGGAGATGTGGGACAGGGTTGTTTTTTTTTCTATGAATTACATTTAAGTTGTTTACTTTATCGAACTAAACATATAAACCGAAACTAGTTGGGAGGCATCTTTGTGCATTCGCTACAAAAGATATCATATGAACAAAGGGGTATATGTACACCTACGAGATATTCATAGCGGAGCTTATGCTTGTTGTCTGTCTCTTATGGAAAAGCTCATATGTTATCATATATGTGTCAGAAAAGTAGAACTAAAGAAAAGTATAATGGTGCCGAACGCAAATAAAGGGAGGGGTTATTATCTGGTCTTTTATCATTTTATTGCAACGGGGTTCTCTCACTAGGCCAATACTTTTGTCCCCTTTGGGTCTTCCTTCATCACGTGAATTACAGCATTTGTGGTCTTCAACATGCAACTTTTTCTTCTTTTTTATTTTTAATTTAATTGTGTAATGTTTAGGTATATGTATAGTGTATTTATATGTGTAGTGTTTTTATATGTATAGTGTTTTTAATTGTGTGTGTTTTTTATGGTATTTATTTTACGTTATTTTTTATAAAACTTTTTATAATTTTTTTTAAACTTTTTTTTATAAATTATTTTATAAACTTTTTATAAATATTTTATAAACTTTTTTTATAAATATTTTATAAAAAAAGTTTATAAAATATTTATAAAAAATATAAAAAAAGTTTATAAAAAGTTTATAAAAAAAGTTTATTAAAAAAGTTTATAAAAAGTTTATTAAAAAAGTTTATAAAAAAAGTTTATAAAAAAGTTTATAAAAAAGTTTATAAAAAAAAGTTTATAAAAAAGTTTATAAAAAAGTTTACAAAAAAGTTTATAAAAAAGTTTATAAAAAGTAGTAAAAAAGAAGTTTTATTGTTATTTTAAAAAAGTTTATAAAAAAAGTTTATAAAAAAGTTTATAAAAAAGTTTATAAAAATTTATAAAAAGTTTAAAAAATTTATAAAAAAGTTTGTAAAAACACTACACAAATTAAATATACCACACAAATAAATACACTATACATATAAAAACACTACACAAATTAAATATACCACACAAATAAATACACTATATACATATAAAAACACTACACAAATTAAATATAACACACAAAATAAACTATACACAATCAAATTAACCTTAGCCATTTTTTATAAACCTTTTTACAATTAAATTAAAAAAAAAAAAAAAAATTGGGTACAGCCGCATGTGGGGTGGGGAACACAATTTGGGGAGAGAGGGGGACAAAAGCTGGAGAGTAAAGCGGCAGTCTAGAGGGCTAGGGGGGTAGAGCCCGTATTAATAGTATGACCCAAATAAAACTGTAGGTAGGATACAAATAGAATTTGGTTGTATCAATGGGTAAACGATAGTCATTCACTTACAGGGCCGGACACAAGGGGATTAACGGGAACCAAGTGTATTTTGTTAAAAATTCAGATTTCTTAGAAATAAGCATGTTCCAATCTCATAAAAACATTGTGTATCTGCTCACTTACAGAGTTGGGCCTAGCTAACCTCTGTTCAAGAATCAAAACTTGATGATGTTTGTTTTCTTGTAAACCTTGCAGCAGCAAATGCCAAAAAGTTAGTATTAACTAAAGCACAATATAGAAATGTACTAATGATCATGCAACATAACAAACATGATTAACAACTCGTGTAATTAGTAATTTACGGACTACTACTTTAAACAAAAAGTGGTTCAATCATATCGTATAAGCACCCCCTGCACAACATGAGTAGCTCGTAAGCTTAAATCCGACCAAATCGACATTAACTGATGCAAAGACTATTGACATTACACAAACAATTAATTTGGACAGGAAACTTCCTTATGATGATTTATATCCCTTTAAACCACACTGATAAAATCCAATCCCAAGGTTTAAACCTGCATGAGGTTTGGAATGAGTTTAAACTTGTTATTAAAAATAGAATTAGGGCTCGACCGGTAATCCTATACAAAATCAATGAGTCGAGCCCTATAAACCATCTTATTAGCGTTTTTAATTATGTGTTTAAGTTACGATAGGATTTTTTTAGTTTAAATTTTGACTTTTCGCCTAGCATGCATGGGATTTGGCATATGAATATATAGCTGTTTTTTTTTTTTTTTTATGTGTCTTTCTATTCATCTTTTTATGCAAATGATGAGGTGATGATTTTGATATGAACGATTGTATATATATCGGTGTTCTAAATTAGCGATTGTGAAGTAATCCACTGTACGTATAAAGATTCAGAACTAATGATACTCATCGAATCTAGATTTGACATACACTAGCATTTCTTTACATTTGTATGTACATAGTATTATCTATCCCTCTCGGCCGGAATGTGACATAGTATCATCTTTCAACACGTACTCTTTATATCTTTGAGCGTATTCATCAACCTTATGATATTTAATTTCCTTCCTATGAGTACTTTGGCTCGTAATAAAAGGCGATAACAATCACAAAAAGCTTATGTTTGATACAAATATGTATTGTTTTTTTCTTTTTGATTTGATGTATACGAAAAAATATGAATATCCATTCCATAATATGATCAGATTAATGAAATCTTAATAGTTTAATTACACTTTTTAATATCGTTTGTTCCTATGTGGAAGTGATTTTGTGGCGAGAAATATGAACTTATGAAGGGTTACGATTAATGAAAAACTGATCGAATTTGATCGCTCATGGATGTAATATCTTACAATCTCACAAGCTATATATGCAACTAAATTGGCATACAAATGCATAAATCTCAAATCTAACAAGCGAACGTGCAAACATAATATTATATATTCATTCAATCAAAGTATCAATTGTAGCAATAGACAGAAACTTAAAAAACATAAACCCTAGTACGACGAAACACAAACATAGACACATATATAGTTCCTTCTCTAGCCGCAGTACGTCTAGAGGAAATCTTGGTCGTCAAAGTCATCATGGAAGCGGTTGAAGAAATTGAAATCAGCAAGATCCGTATATTTACTCAGCATCTTTGGATCATTGGAATCAAATCCAAAGGTGTCATCTGCTAATTCTTCTCCATCGTTGTTGTAGGCAAAGGTGTTTTCGTCCATGTGATTATACGCGTAATATCCGAGCTTATTACGGAACCCCTTCTTCATGAACATTCTCTGGGTGTTTTCTTGGTTAATCAACATAGCTAGATGAATGAAAAAAGTGGCCTGCCTACGTTTTATATAGAATAGAAACCCTAACGATCGACGTGTTTTAATATAATTGTTATCTTTATATACGGGATAATCTTTAACTTTTTAGTTTTTCTTACTATAAGTTCATTTGTTTACTATAAATAGATTTGTACTCTCAAATATACCGTTTTATTAATTGTTAATGTAACTTGTGGAACAATCTAATAATGTGATTTTGTTTCTATTTTGTTAAGCTTGACAAAAAACTTTTTTTTTTTTTTTTTAATAATTTATTTTTATTATTATTGTTTCACGTCAAATGTTTGTGACTAACAAACGTTTCTGCAAGTCATCGTGACACAGATCAGTTTGACATTTTGATCTTTGTTTCAAAAAATAGATAGGTAGCGTTGTTACATTGTGACATCGGTTCTAAATTTAATGTCTTCTTTTATGACAAAGAAAAAAAATAAATAAAACGTTCATAAACTTCTTGGGATTAGTTTGGTAAAAGCTCGATGTGAGCCGTCCAAGCGAACTTGAACCTGTTGTCATCTAAATTTATAAGCGAGCATGAGCGAGAAGCTAAGCACAAATTATATTTTTGACATAAAATCATCTAGAAGATCCTTCTTCTAAAACCAAAAAATGAAAAATAATTTTTCCCCAACTTCACAAATCAAAGCAGTAGAACAAAAGAACACTAAAATTAACAACCATTATCCATAGATGAAAATGCATTACATAATCATCCAGTAGCAATAGCATAATAATAATAATAATAATAATAATAATAAGAGTAAACTACACCATTTGTGCTTGTGGTATGCGTTGACCGACAAGTTTAGATCCTTTGATCGAAAAAATGCATCATCCATCCTAAGCTGCGGCGCGTTATGTATCGTTAGTCACTCACTCTAACTAGCGTGATGATTAATCGTTATACCTACATCCACTTTCGAGGGTATTTGTCTTTTTCTCACCCATAAAGACCAAAGATGTAATTTGAAATTTTCCAAAAAAAATTAATTTTTTTTTCAATTTTTTCAATTTTTTCAAAAAATTTTTTTTCGAAAATATTTTTCCAAAAATTTTTTAATTTTTTTCAAAAAGTTTTTGGAAAAAATTTTTTTTGAAAAGAAATAATTTTAGTCTTGTTGCGATTGTTAAAGCGTCGACTTAATTTAATTTTTACAATTGTCTCGTGCATAGTGAATGTTTTTCTCGATTGAAGTGACATTTTGTAAGATAATGATATATTTTACTCGGCCGATGTGATTTTTGATAAATCAGTTTGTCTTCTTGAAAATTGAGATCCATGATGGATGTCTTTTTGTGACGGCGTTTTTTTTTTTTTTTTTATTTTACAACAAACCTTGGGGCACATGTAAAAGGGTGAAGTCGCACGGTCTAGCAGACACATAAGACTAAAATCAAAAACGCTTTTCCCGAACTACTTTATGGACCACCAACCCAAAAGGTGATCATTTTTTAGATTGGCTCATTCAAAAATCTCATATTAGTTGTTCATATTGTTCTTTTGACATGACCAATAATAATGTTTACTTTGTATTTCAACTATTGAAAGAAGAATTTAGTTGATACATATGATATTTGATAGATGAAGAGTGTAGTTAGTGATAATTTCTAAAACTTTCTAATTTGAAAATAGACATTTAATAATTTTAGAATGGAAAAAGTCTTCATAAGGATGCTTAAGCCGGGCAGAAATGAGCATCTGTCTCAGTGACAATTATTATGAAGGGCTTTGAGTGACCATTTTCTCCAATAAGCCCCTCATTAACTAGTCAATCGAGCATTATGGCGTTTTATTTGTTCAATCTGAGCATTTGTGAGAGATGGTATCATTGAGAACTTTAGGACAAAGGTGAGACTGAACCGGATCTACTGCGTGCCTGAAATGAACCTTGACCTTTTTTAGTGATGGTTGAAAGTACATAATATAACAAGTATAAAAAGTTACAAACCAAAGTAACCTTGTTCTAAAAAATGTGTTATGCAAAGCCGACAGTCCAACTACATAAATAGCCCATTGTGATGGCCCAATTGTAAGTTTTTGAAAAGAGCTTTACTAGAACTTGGTGGTGTTTGTTTTCATATAAAGCTTTTATGGTATAACTTATCTGAACG
Organism: Chrysanthemum makinoi; assembly: GCA_910596185.1. NCBI lineage: Eukaryota > Viridiplantae > Streptophyta > Magnoliopsida > Asterales > Asteraceae > Chrysanthemum > Chrysanthemum makinoi. The sequence goes on from OU343224.1 coordinate 372,019,294, forward strand.
GTTTAGGCGATTAGGATATTTTTGTCGTTCAGGCGGTTTGTTTTTCCGTTCGGATCTGTAAATCTTAATGGTCTAGACTTAAGAGGGTGTCACGAATGCCTCTTGTTGCCTCTTCTGACAAAAAAAAAAAAAGCAAGCAAATGTGAGGTTCAAACATGAGTTTTTTCCCATTCGACATCACTCTTCAGTTGGACATTTACGCCCGATTCACTTCATAGCCTCTTAAAAAACAAACACCACCTTCCTTTTGCAACATGTTCATAAAGAAAAAAACCTATAAAGCTTATACTTTCATTGTAGATGCGTGTGTATCATTCGACTACAATCAATCATGAAGAACAAAGGGAACTAAGCGAAAATTTGAGCGGCAACAACACGAATCTACTAAAGTCATTAAATTAGAACAGCACTTTCAAACCTCAATTAGAGCTCGAATTTTTTAGGAAGTGATGGTATAAGCATGTACACATATATGGGCTAGAGTTTTTCTTAGTTATATTTTAATAAATCGAGGATATCGTTTTTGCAGGAGGATTTATGGAAGCATGCTTACCCTGTTGGGACAAAGGTATATATGTAGCTAGCAGCATTTATGTTAAAATCCTTTTGTATTAGTTTTTCTGCGGTTGCTCGGCGGGCTTATTGATCGATGTTTCGTGGCAGTTGGACGGACTTGATAAGCTTTATGAATACAAGCGGAACTTCTCAAATCTTGAAGTGAGTTACTTAGTTAAAATTTCATGTCTATGTTTATGCGTTTCAAGTAAAAAAAATAACAAACTTCTAAGAAAGTTTATGTAATCGTTAGGGAAGCATTTGATGAGGTGTGTGTTACGGGAGAAAGGTTTATCTCTTTGTTATGCGGAGTAAGTAAGTAAATGGAACTCGATTCTTATTACATTCTAAAATCATGATTTCATACTGAAATTGTGGAGTTTTGACTTGATATCTTTAACTTTATACCGATTATTCAACTTCCATGTGACACTTTTTATTCCTTGTTGCGGCACCAAGGGAACGACCTTATAACACCCATAGTGATTGCGATAAGTAGACTACACTTCCGTCTTTATGTTTAAGTTTTGCTTATGTATTTATGTATGTCGAAAAATATTGCCACATTGAGATCTCCTATATTTTGCCAATCTCTCGTATATGTTTAGTTTGAAAATTTTATAATCTTATCGCTATCGAAGCGGGTTATCTCCGTTCCACCTTCGATAAGATTGGATTAATCTCTATACAAAGGGAGTGGTCTAGAAAAGTTGTTGACATGAAGGCGGATGAAAATGGATTGGGTTCCATATGTTGCATTAGGAAAATGGTATTGATTTTGTTTATTACATTACGGTATTGATTTTGTTAATTGGTACTTACATTGCCATAAATCTCATTCTTCTGAGTGCTTTAGTAGAAAAACTAAAATCTAAAATCTTAGTACTAAAGCTGCGTCAAAAGAAGGTATTACAGCTCATAAAAAATCTTCGTTTTCATGGTCTTCATACTAATTCAAATGAAAATTGAAATGCAAAAATCTCATTTTTTTTACTATCTTATTTTTTGACCGGAATTTGGTTTGAAACATTTGAAGGATGAGCGTGTCATGAGTTTATGTTAGGAATTAGAAATTCCATAGTGAAGTATCGGTCACCCCAAATATTATCTAGCATAAGTTAGCTCGTAGACATATTGTTAGTTACGTTATTTGTTAGCTTATTAGTTAGTTATTAGCGTAGTTTAGTTTAGTGCAACACCGTGGAGGAGGAAGGGCTGGTCTTTACCCATGTATGTCGATCGAGTCGTTAGGAGGGCGTATTTTGTAAAACTATAAATACCCTCTACCTCCCAAGGTAGAGGGTTGGACCTTTCATTTCTAATCTCTAACCTTTCATGTTTTCTTTCACTTTCTCTCTCTAGAAAGGCTCCCATCCTACTTTCTCTCTCTAAACCTCTAAACTATACGCCCCATTTGATATGTTATGATGTGTTTATGAAATCAATATGCTACAATTGGTCGAGCAGGTTTGATCATCTCTCTTACATATCCTTGGATTTCTAGTGGTTTTAGATGGTTTTGAGTTTGAAAAAGTTTAGTGGTTTTGCATCATTTGGATCATTTCTAGTGTTAAAGTTTGAATTTTAGGTGTACTTTTGTGTTTAGAACCATTGTAAGTGCTTGGGTTTTGATTTGGTAAGCTTGAATCAATGTGGTTGAGCTTGTTTTGGATTGAAAAGTGTGTTTTGAAGTTTTTCTTGCTAGCGACTTGGTTCTCGTAGTGTTTTTCATCGTAGCGACTTGCTTGATAAAGGTAGCGAGTTGTAGAGTTAATTGTTAGCGATTTGGTCCTAGCGACTTGTCTATTGAGACAATGAATAAGCGATACAACTTAGTTGATTCTCCACTACTGACTAGCGACTTGGTGAAATTAGCGACTTGCTTTCAATTTTGTTAGCGACTTGTACTTAGTATTCTTAGCGACTTGGTGTTAGCGACTTGGACCTTAGCGAGTTGCTCTTTAGCGACTGGTATGGCGACTTGGGCTTAGCGACTTGATCCACAGCGACTTGAGCCTTTAGCGAGTTGTTACTTAGCGACTTGGTGACTCTAGCGACTTGTTGACTTTTCTCGACAAAACTTCAAACGGCCATAACTTTTGAACCGTAACTCCGTTTTAAGCATTCTACCCATCAAAGCGACCGTGAGAACGAGGAGAATGTACGCCGAATGAACTAACCTTAGAGGCCTAAATCCGCTCAACGAAGTTATTGAGGTTTTATGTTTTAGACCTAAATTTCTCAAGTAAGCGAGCATAAACCAATCAAATCTCAACCAAACAACATCTCGCTAATCCTACAAACAATCATAAGTCCTAACAACAATTGTCTATCATTGTGACAATCCATCCATCTTCTTAACTCGTTCCATTGGTCATTGCTTAACGGTTTGGTCTTGATTTTAGTAAAATCCCACGAAAGATTCTATTTCTCGGTTTAAATCATAGACTTGTTTCCCATCATGTCGATTAGGTGATTTGAGAGTATTTCAAGCGTATGATCTGGAGACAACCATGAGAATATTAGCTATCTTGAGCGGTTCTGAGATGATGGAATCAATCAATGACGATTTGAGTTCTTCATGCTCCGAGTCCAATGAGAAAGATTTGCACTTGTTGACCCTACTGAGATGCCATGCAAAGGAAAGCGACATTGAACCTTATCAACAACTTCTCTCTCACCTCATGTTACTTCTACCCAAATCAATGGAACGAACATGTATTGCCCCTCGGGACTTATCCACATAACGGGAACTTTCTTTGTTAAACTTAGAGCAATTGGGCTACAACTTGACAAAGAAGGTTCAAAAGGGCGGTTCGATCTTTGCACTTCAAGTGATCTACAAACACAGGTTATACATTAGAAAGGAATTCACATCGATTATGATCAAGACATGATGAAATGTCCTTGAGACACTGCTGGAATGGAAATTAGCATGTTGAGAGAGACACTTATCCATCTCATGGATAATGTGAAGAAGTAATATATGAGGAAGTTACTCAAAAAGATGAAAAAGTAGATGAGAGTCGGGTGCAATTGAGAGATAGTTGTGATGAGTTGGGTAATGTATCAGTTGAAGAATTGGGTGTTGCTAAATCACGAGAATGTCGAGAACAACAATAAATGATGTAACGGTTTGCTTTCACTAACTGTCACCTGAAGTGGATGATGTGATCGAAGGTGAATGAATGGTACAATCAATAGATTGTAGTGTTGAGACCGATGAGGCATCGGATGATGGATCGATTGACAACCGAATCTGAAGGCTCCGAGCAGTTAAGTTTAAAGCGACCCGATGGATTGGTGACTCTTGTTACACATGATGTGGATGCAAATATCGGACGAATAAATGAGCGGGTTTCATGTGATGAGGTTCCCTTAACTTTTCAACATAGTGCATCTGCTAATGTACCTAAACAAATTGATCTCAATCTTTGAACATGATTCGATAAGCGTTCCTTGGTTGAAGTCTAATAATTTCAAAACAAATGATATGGTTGATAAAATGGTTTTTGATGAACTTTCAAACAAATTCTCAAAACTTGAAAAACATTGCATTTCACTTGAAATTGCGTTCTGAGTAAAGAAGAAAGTTTTCAAACTAAGAAACCATGTAAAATCCGAATTTCACGAATTTACGTGAATTTTTGAAATAAGCGATTTAAAAGCTGACTTCAAGCCAAAAACTTCGACTATCAACAATTTGAAGAAACATATTTACGGTATGCATGTGAAAAGTAATTTGGTTACAAGCAATTCTGATATTAATGCTATTTATGATAGTCAAATGAGAAATGATGAATTAGCAGTTTGTGTGGCCAAATTACTAAAGGAAAATGAGTGGATTGAGAAAGCATTACATAGAACTAAGTGACTCTGTCAAAGAAGCTATAACTACAACAATGGAACAAACATCTTTGATAGCAAAAATTGATGAACTTAAAGCTCAACTTGAGGGAAAAGAGTTTAAGCTATTGTTGCCTTAAAAATGAGCTTAGGAATCGGAATTGCTTTACATCTCCATCCCCATCGGGAATTGCTTTACATCCCATCCCGTCTCCATAGGGATCGGGGATCCCGTCTTAGGATTTTCAATCTATGAACTAACATAAATTTCCCACCAACTCATCAAAAATATAAAGAATTTTAACTCATAAAGTGTTCAGCGAAAGTACACATTGCCCGGTGTTAGATTCATTACCATTTCAATTCAACTGTAAAGCATCCTCAACATTGTAACATCACATATAATATTAAAACAATATGTATCATATGTATCTATTCGGACAAATGAATAAGTAATATGTAGTTGGTGCTTATGCTTCTAATTCTAAAGATACTTGATTTTATAAATATCACATATGCATATAAATATACATGTCGATACTCATAAACATATATACATATACATATACATATACAAGTTAATCGAGTATGGATATAACATATAAATTCTAAATGCTTATACACTAGAAAGATCGGGAGTAGAATTGGGGTAGTTCGGGGATTTATGTTATCCCCATCCCCATCGATTTTCATATTTCGGGATTCTCCATCCCGTCCCATCCGGTCGGCTTCGGGGATTCGGCCCGAATCGGTTTGGGGATGGTCCCCATCCAGTGATTTTTTGCCATCTCTATACACACCTTTTAGCTTTTGAAGAATTGTAGATACCGGTTAATTGATGTAAAATCACGGTTTTAAGTGAAGCAATGGGACAAGGAGATCCTCTATCGAGTATAATTTTTATCACTGATTATGTATAAAGAGATTTTGTTTCTTACAATCATTTTGTCCCCTTACACCAAATTTTACTTGAATCATACTAAACTTTATGGTTTGGTGATCAAATTTTACACCAGTGCCTTAAGTTACTTTGAAGCGACTCGCGATAAATGCGTATTACCTTACGTCATGAATTTACTTTTGTAATCAACGAGTATATATATCAAAACTTATCCGTACCGCAACTTATTGACTCGGGTTAGCACTAATTTGCTCTATCCTCTCGATGAAATTCTAGAGTTTACCTTATTTTCAATCTTTTTAGTGCCAAATATTTTATATCGCGTTATCTATTAATAAACGAGTCATAAACCCATAATTTTGGGGTTGAAAGACTTGGGTAATTGGCATTTCCTGGGAAATAGTTGTAGACTTGTAGTCTTATAAAAATTCTTTGGGTCTTATGTTTTCTTTTTTAAGTATTAAGTCCATACGTTTTCATATGAAATGTTGTTATCTTTATGTTCAATATTTTTTTTTTCTTTTTGATATGGTTTCATTGAAACCCTTTGTTTATGCTAAATTTGTTTAGTTTATCTCCTATAACACCAATAGCAACTTGCCCGTTGCTTGTACCATCCCAAACGAGTGAGTGTGAGGAGGTATCAATTGATATAGTTCAAATGTATATAGCATTTTACAAATGTTGCACTAGTGAGACTAGAGTACATCCAATTGTATTGTCCCTAAATAACTGCATTCAAGTTCGCATCAATTTCAGTAGCTTCAAGAAAAAAGCAATGTATAAAAGAACATGTGTCTCATGGGAAACTCTTTTGAAGACTTTAGTTAGAAGTATTTAGTCCCACATCAGCTAAAGAAAACAACTCTTTCTTGTTTATATATTTGATTGTGTACATTGGTTACGTAAGTTCATGATTTGTATTATGTTGTCCTAGATGATGTTATTTGCTAGTATATGCAAATTCATAAATTTACAATACTAGCAACCACATCAACTCTGGCCAATTTATACAAATTGTTGAGTTTTTTGGTTAAACATACCACATCACCTGGGCCAATTTATACAAATTGTTGAGTTGTTGAGTTTTTGGGTAAACATAGTTGGTAAAAGTGAATCTCATTCATCAAATCGGTAAACATGTACTTTCTTCAATTTTCAAATCGATGAAAAAGTAAATTTAGAGTTTGATATAAATAAAACTTGAGTTCACTTTATGTTAGGGCTTTAGTTATTAAACTTACGTCTTAATTTTCATATTTGGTTATACTTTTGGTGTTTCCATTAGATTCTCTCCCGGCTAAATATGAGTTTAAGCAACATATGTGGGTTTGCCTCTAAAAGCATATATTACAAGTTATTTTGGTTTATGTATTATCTACTTATTGCATGTATTTTACCTAAGATGTTGGTTTGCGTTTATAAGCATGAACCAAGTAAAATTATATATGTTCAAAGAATATCTAATTTAGACTAAAAATTACAAAGATCAATTTCCAAATTCTGATTTTTGCAGGTTCACTCATGTTGACCTATTTGAAGCTAGAACCATAAATATGTGTTGCTAACTTGCTATAAATATGTAGAGTTAGTTCATTTTTTTTCTTAAAAAATATATTGCATGTCATGAAAAAATGATGTTAAAAATTGGCATGCATTTTGTACTACTAAGTTGAATAAATATTTATATATGATTTTTCTAGAAAAAAAATTATGTTAAAACACCGTTCGTGCACATATGCTAATAGACATACGTTGAGTTACATAGGTAATTAACATTTTTATTCATACATCACAATACGTTTGTAAATCATTTACAATAGTTCTAATGTATATGATCAAATAAGCAACTCAATTTTCTAACTGCTTAATTAGATTACTTAAATAAATACCATCTATAAGTTCATATTATTTTTGGGTAAGGGTTTATACCCATGAATATATTAAAAAAAATAAAAAAGGTTTGGTATAAAAAGGATGGTAATGAACCATCCTAAACTCAAAACAATATGTTTTGCACATACTCAAAACAATATGTTTTGGCATACTCAATAACAACCAACGCTAAAAAAGCGAAATAGAAGCTATAAAAGAATATAAGCATTGACCGCACAACCTCTACTTAAAAAACATTACGTATTAACAACAAATGACCTATAATTAAATTTTGATTTAATAATTTAAATAAAAGTAGCTATTAATATTCTAATATTCCTAACCATTAAAGCATCCTGCCCCATTTATGGGATAATTGTTTGTAAATGTAACAAAATTATCACTTTTTGTTAAGTTGTGTATGTATCTATTAATCCGTCTAAATAATACAAACATTTTACTAAACATACTATTATGTGTAAAGATTAAGGTTAATGCATTTTTTTGATGGCGTGACATGGATTATCCCAATCTAATTGTTTATAAATGTATTGAAGCTTCCACTTTTTACTAAGTTGTGTATTATGTCTATTTTGGTTAGAATTAATTACATAAACCGTCCTTGTGGTTAGGCCTTATTGCAAGTTTAGTCACGTCACTTTTAGAACTCACCCATACGGACAAACAAACACTCACTTGTTAACCCAACACAATCTTTTCCTCAAATCGCTACTCTATTTTCTCCAACACCATACCGCAGTCACTATCACCAACATTCTCTCTATAATTCTTACCAAACTTTTATAAGTTTAATAACTTATATAAATTTTTAGCATTTTCGTTTAAGTAAATATATTTAACACATATTTTTATTTGGCGACCTCATAGTAAAACTTTAAATAAAATATTTGTCCAATATATTATTTAACCACAACTTCAATAAATATATACTTTCACACCTCGAAACCAAACGAACTTGATAAATACAATTCGACTTGTATTTATTTATTCTTCGATAATACTTGAGCCAATACTGAGCCAACTCTTATCAAAGTTTAGGTATCGTTTTCCCACATTATTCCAAGTTTCAATACTTACAAACACTTTGAAATGATTTAAGCGTAAAGCTCTACACACAGCAACATTAAACACAACAACTTGTAAACACTTAAATTTATTTAAACACTTTGAGTCGTGAGTACACAAAAGCTGTGGTATTGCCATAATAATTTAGATTGGCGTGTTGGCGTCACACTATTGCTACTCGACTTTAGTTTGAGACTTATTTATAAGGTGAGTTCATAGCTTTACTCTTTTAAGCTGTTTTATAAACTCTTTGGGGAAAATACATGCCACATACTTTTCTATAATCATAATTGCTTACAAATGAATGTTTTCGAATTTATTATTGCCTAAGTTAGAAGCGGTAGCTAATTTACTTACTAGAGATAGGCGCTTTGCAAGGGTGCTTAACCACCTACATTATTTTCGAGTGCGTAACTACCCACACTATACCTACATTATTTGCGAGTGCGTAACTACCCACTATTTTTTCAAGGTCGTAACCACCTACATTATTTGCGAGTGCGTAACTACCCACATTATTTGCAAGGTGCGTAACCACCTACATTATTTGCCGGGAGCGTAACTACCCACACTATTTGCAAGGATGTGTAACCACCTACATTATTTACTTGGATGCGTTGATACCTTTACTTAGAATGCGTTGATACCTCTTGTGATTTGTGATTTGCACGTAGACACCAACACAAGCCCGAAACACTTAAGGTTTCATCATGAGCTTAGTGCAATAATAACCACTTTCGATTATGGAGTATAACAATTTAGCCCACTATTTTTTTTTCTAAAGTTGAAATCTTGAGATCAACTTCTTTATAACTAAACCTATAAATTCACTCAACCTTTGTGTTGACTTTTTAGCATGCATTTTCGAGGATAAAAAAAGCGATAGCTAAACTCACAGTGACTTGGCATTGGCGTAAGCGTAGTCATAGATGACTACGATATACATGGGGACCACTTTACTTTTATGGGCCTGTATTCCACATTATATTTTGAAAGATGTAACTACAAATCTTTATAAAATAAGATTTTTCAAGTTAAACCGTTGTTCTATACTTTGTTTGCGATATCAATTAGTAGCACCTATAACACTATCTTCCGCTGCAAACCATTTTTGGGGGTGTTACACACACTCATACGATCCATAGCTTTTATTTTTACTTAGTTTATTTTGTTTCAATTTAAATTGTTAAATAGTTTAAATTGGTAAAAAAAACATAAAAAGACTAAAAAGAATCATTCTCACATTACCTTTTAGGTCATACATCTCTACTAGCATCTCTATTCCTCTAGAGAACGATCAACTCCCTCGGCTTGCCCATACTACATTGCAACGATTAGGTACATTGCCTAGTGGGATGTAAAGCTTTCTTGTGGAAAAAGAAAGTTTGTCGACCACGAACCCCGCATCACCAAGTCTTAGTTTCGTCATTGGCCGACAAATTCTTGACGAAGTCGGTAAAAGGGGAAAAGGAACCGCAAGCATCACGGATATTTGATTAAAAAAACAGAGTTGGAAAACCAAGAAGCGGGCGTCGGAAAAAGGCGAGTTGAAGAAACATGAGTTGGAAATCAAGAAGCGTGGGAAGCAACGAAGTTGAAAAGGGGCAAGTTGAATTAGACGTCGAAAACTTGAATTTTATAAACAAAAGCGGAGAAAGACATCATGTTCTATAATTCAACAATCGACCACTCTTTGCCCATAATCCAACAACAGAAGCTGCAGGAGATCAAGGATGCAATTAAGGCATGCTTAGGTTTAGATTATTAGTTTAAGTTTTTAATTATTATTGTTATGTTTTAAGGTTATTTGAATTATTATGTAATGTTTTAATTATTAACGAAATATAATTTTCTTTGTTAAAAATGTTTCAAAAAAAAATGCATCTTTGTTGTGGCAAAAAGTCGCATGGGTTGTCGGAGAGAATTTGCGGAGACAAAATGAATATCCTTGAAGGTGATTATTTTGTCTACCTTACTATCATCTTCATCAACAAGAGCATAAATTAGGTTTACTACAAATGTAAAAGGCGTTGGAATAGTAGTAGTGTCAAGCGAGAGTTAGTCTTTTTTTGGGTAAAGAGTTTCCCGATTAAATATTACGCCAAAACCATTGAAGTACAAAAGGATGAGGGTGAATTCCCATCTGAGTCCCTAAGGACACTTACAATACACTTATCTAAGAATGACAAACCATTCTTAAAACAAGCATGCACAACATGTGCAACTAACCAAACGAACATGCTAAACAAAGCAACAACTATATGAGCGAAACTACAACGACTATCAAATTACAAATAAAACATCAAGTAAAAACTTGAATCTTCACATGTCGTCATAGAAGTCCATAACCTTCAACGATGCGGCGAAACCATGGTAGAATAGAACATGCCACTCCACAATTGATCCAACAATTACACCGATCTTCATTGATGGCCCAGACAAACCATCACTACAACTTGATCCAATACCTCATCTACTAGAAGTTTCAAAATGAATGAAACTCAAGCTAAGAATGAAAAGCGATGTATCTTGATCGATCGTAGACAAACATAGAGCTATCGACCATAACTTACATCAAAGAGATCACCATCGATCACATGATCAAATAAATCAATGCCATGTCTATGAGCGATGATAAAAGGTTTTGAATAAGACCCTTAAACTTAAGTTACATCACTAATTGAGCGTGCGATTCCATAGAAATTTACAAAGAACTTAGATAAATATCAATCCACTAGAAAGCGAGCGACAAACAAAACCATAACCAAAGCTCGTGCAAATCATTACCACCTAGCGTGGGCGTACCATATCAACAAGATACCACCAAGTCATCAAGACCATAGTTACGAACAACAAGGACCATATAATGCATGCGAATAATAATGGGGCCTAACGAGACCCTAACTTACCTATACCATCACTTAGCCCTCTCCCTTTTCCCACGAACCACAACCTTCATCAATACCGAATGCCTGACCAATAATCAAACCCTCAAAGGGCTACCATGAAGAGCGTCGCGGATACACATCACAAACAACCAATCAACCAGAAACCAATAATGATCGATATAAATATTACCATGAAGATTTACGATCGAATCCCAAACAACCCGATTGTACAATTAATAAATCTTTGAGGATAACCTCAAACGATCTACATGCATATGAGAAAGAATCGGTTAGGGTTCCCAACAAACAGATCATGAAGATAATATAGCAATAAAGAGTCATCGATCCAAAACCCAAAACCCTAGCGGCGATTCTGAAGAAGAATGGTTAGGGTAAGAACCAAAACGATTTAAATAGGAGAAGTAATCGGTTAGGGTTAATAAACAAATCGAATCTAAAACCCTTCAAATAAATCGATTGAAACCGACTATAAAATAATCGTTTAGGGTTTAGAAGCAGACGATTTAGGGATAGATAAGAGATAAAACAAAGCGCACCACTTGAATAATCATCAACCTTCTAATCCGATTGCATACCAAGGTAGAGATCACAATTAGGAGATTGATTTTGGCGAACATTATGTTGGAAGTGGCGGCCAAAAATAAGCCCTAGAGGGGAGAAAAAATCCGTCGATAGGTAGCGAGAGTTAATTAAACATATAAAATTGGTTTCATGTATATATATTCTAAAATGAAATTGAAGAAAAGTATCATATTGGCCTTCTTTGGTGCTTTTGTTTGACCACGAGATCACATGAAACTGACGAGTTAAGCGAGTTTTCTAACCTCAAAGAATCGATTCATATTAAACGTGTTTTGACGAAAATGGGTCAACCGATTTACCAGAACCTGTTTTCAAAATATTAAGTGTGAGAACTAATAAACCACAAAGATAGTATATGTTTTGCAGTCTACTCGAAGTACAAAGTTAACAAAAGTTGATTAGGAAAGCAGCTGGTAGCCTCCCTGGTACTCGGCTGGAAAGTTAAGAAAAGGCGTTGATAGAAAAATATACTATTAAATAACATAATTTATTTATATAGTTGTTCAAAAACGAAGATTAGTTTTACACTGTTTTTGTATTCTTTCATTTTTAAATAAAAAAGCATGTTCCTAGAAAGCAGCTATGTGTTAAGGTCGGTGCAATTTGCATTCTCCCATGCAAATATACGCTATTAATAGCTGCTCTAATCACAACTTGCCACGTCGCACCACATCTTTCAAACTTTCACATGACTAACCCTTTCTTAATCTATTAGTACAAACTAATTCAACTAATTAATAGAAACTTGAAAGTTTTTTTTAACTCAATTTGTGAGTTCGTTTGAATCGATTGTATGAAAGAACCACATTTATATATTGAAAGTTTTATCAAGATGTCGAGAGGCGTTATAGCGAGTGAGTTAATTGAGGCATTAAAAAAACTTATATAAGTTGGGGGATTATAAGGTTTAATGCGTTACTAATTTGATTATCGTCTTAATACAAATTCTAATGGCAAATAACACAAATATGTCAACATTTTTGCAGTGAAGTTTAGGCCCTTATATAAAGTTAAGGCTTATAACACGAGAGGCCTAGCTTGGCATTTTATGGCTTTATGGTTAAAAGTTAAAACAACATTGTGTTTCAATCTACCTTTTAATATTGAGAAACCGAATATGTTTATTCTATGACTTTAACTCACAATCTCTTTCAAAAATTGTAACCTAAACTACAAATGTCGTTACATGACCAATTAACAATAATGTTGTTGCTACAACTAATGAAGCATTAGTCCAATGATTGGAGCGGCTTTGTCTTTAGTCAGTCTTAAGTTCAAGTCTCATCCTTGGCATTTGCTTCATATAGGTACCGCATCCATAGCAATATGGGCTGTGGAGACTTTGTGGAATAAGAGCTCGAGTCAAGTCTTGGCTCTCTGCTCACTCCAGGTTGGTGCGATAGGCAGGGAGAGTTGTGGGAGCTATTCCTTTAATGGGGTGGATAATGGTTGGTGCCAAGGCACGAAGGGTCGAGGTGTTCCATACGTCTCTACACCTTTTTAGAATAATGCTGTTGCTACATATCTAATAATGCTCTCGATTATAAATAATTATAAATACCATCTTCCTTCAAAACATTTATCTCAAAATATTATAGCGTTTTCCAAATCTACAAGGTCTTTAACTTGTATAAGGAAATCTCAAAGGACTCAAATAGTAACTAAATATCAAATATAAAAGTAGTAGAGGCAAGTTAAGATCCACTCTCAAATAAACCAAACTTTATTAAAGTAAAGAATCAATCTATCTTAAAAGTGAGATAATACTTATTTATTCTAAGTGAAAATATCTGAATCTAGAACCAGAAAGTAACAATGGGAGCTTTGGATCATCTTCAAAACATGTTTGATTGTGGAAGTAGTAGCAACCGAAAGTACAAAAACCGCAAGCAATTGCAGGTATAAAATCCCTCAACTTCACTATATATTTTGTTTTCTAGATAGGCAAAAACATTTAGTTTAAAAAAGAAACATCAAGTAAATTAGATTATGATTTAGTAGTTTGTTAGTATAATTTTGTTTAATGCTTAAGTTATTATGTAACATATGTCTGCCTTTATATAGACTACATTGCTAAAGAAAATGAAAGGAATGATGTTTACATCTTTATTTGGCTTTCTCTCATTGGTTACTAAGTTTTGCACCTACCAGTATTTTACAACTTGATGGCTTTTTCACCTTTTAAAATATATATATATATATATATATATATATATATATATATATATATTAGGGTTTTTATCTTGTGGCAAGGTAGCGAGATAAGAAAATAAAAATAAGGTACTCGAGGCCCACAAAAAAATGACACTAATACTTATAAAAATATATATTTTTTGTGGTCATAAGTTAACTACGTGTCTTTTAATTCTTAACTTGCAGAGTATGAAGATAAAAAACATATTATATATATATATATATATATATATATATATATATATATAAAGTGTGAATTGGTGGGAACATTCTAAGTACGTGTATTTTTTGGCACCGACCATTGTCCATCTCATAATGATTAGTTCCGGCAAATCTTACGACGATGGGTGAAGCAAGAGGCTGAGGCTTCGAGCAACGGCCTTTTATGCAATCTCTCAAGTGTCCTCATAGGTTTTTTTGGATGTGAGTACGAACCGAGTCAAAGCCGTCTTTAAATGTGATATAGTTTGTGTATATTTTTTTTTTTCAATTTTAGTGTTAAATGGTTTTGCTTTAAGTCATTTCTAAAATAACTTCATGAGACTTTAAATCAATAAGAAATTAAAAACCTACTCCTCAATAAAAAAAAAAGTCGTTATAAAGACTTTTGAATAAAGAGAAAGTGAGTATTTACCAAGGTTATAAATAGGCGTGAAGTGCATGGCTGGCGTGTGAGAAACTAGCGCCTAACGTTAGCGACTTTTTAGTTTATAAAAGTGTGGTATAAACACAAAGTATGAAAATATCTATATATTTATATCATAATTCATATATATCAAGTTTACAAAAACATGTTCCATAAGGCAGTGTGGCGTGTCAGCTCCTACTTTTATGGCGCTTTTAAACAGGTGGTATTTGGGATTTCTCATATAAAATTTTTGAATTGTTTGTGTACAGTATATAGGTGGAAATTTTGAATTTTCAAAAGTCGAAATATTAGTGAGTTTTGATTTGAAATGACTGAATCTTAAAATTAGATTTGAATTAAGACTTGGGATTAGGTTATAAGATATGTATGCTTTATGGTAAAGATAACCTTTTTTATACAGTAGTTAGATCGATGATGTTTTAGAATCTAGCTAACAAAGTACTAACAAATACTGAAAATAAAAATTTAAAATATTTATTGTTGTATACTTTGCATTATTGAAAGCCCTAATCATTAAGTTTTGCACCCTTCTAATCAAGTTGCTTCTTCATACTACCATTCATGACAGCACTTTATGTTATGTGGCGTTAAAACATGATTAGTTCATCAATAATTTCAATTATATTCAAATAATATCGCATTATTGTTAAAGAATTTCTAAATTCTAATAATTGAAATTTGTATGTATGCAACAATAAATACGTTTTGTCCCACCGTCCTATGACAAGTTTGAGTTGAAACAAAGTATTTATTGTTGACCTACTTTTTCTATGTTTACACTATTGCATTAATGTCTAGGCATGGCACGACATACCACTAATTTAATGTGCAAGAAATATTAGTTAGCCCTTATTATTCGCCGTGAACTATTCTTTTATAATTTAAAAAATTCGTGTCACACTTAATAATAGGTCAATTCATAGTATCTAGCCATCCCAATTCCCCAACGGCCAACATTTAACAACACTTTATATATATATATATATATATATATATATAGAAAGAATAAGAAGAATTTTTAGCAATACATTTGAATAAGGAAGAGATTTTGAGGAAGATCATCTATTTTAATAGGTGCATCCCAAAATGTAATGGTTGTGGTTTGTATATTCTACATTTAATTTTTCTTTTATTTGATCACAATATATATATATATATATATATATATATATATATATATATATATATAAAATATATATTGGAAGTGATTTGTACATTATTTTTTTTGTCATCTATCACTAAATTACACGAGTAATACTACGATAAAACACTTGCTATACATGATTTAGTGATGGATGAAAAAATAAATGGTGTCTGAAATCATCTCACTATTGAACTTCTTTTTAACTTTTTTAACTTTTTGTTTCTATGAAATGTCATTTTATAGACTGTGGAGATTAAAGTGAAGATCGATTGTGGCGGTCTTGAGAGGAAAGTGAGGAGATCATGAAGGAATGAAAGTGACATCCGTAACTATCGAGAGGAAACAACATAAGCTCGGTCCTTGGTTATGTTAGCCACATAAAGTGTTGTCGTGTGGCTTTAGAGCGGCAAAAGCCGAGCTTTGGCTATGTGCCATATGATATTGTTGCTCACCCTATGCACAAGGTGTCTATGACAAAAGGCACCGCAGTGCGTGCGATATGTTGAGGATCCACAAAATAACCTGCTACGAGCAAGCTCGTTGAGGTTGATACACCACTGCTTTTAGCGGCGAAAACCCTCGCATGTGCTATAATGTGATCAGTCCCTTAAAGAGCTGAAGTCGAAGTTGATGTTTATCTAATTTTCTATTATGTTCAACAAGTTGTCACAAATTTTTTGTATCTTGTAAAAAATGAATATAAAAAAGATTAACCTTTATATCTGAATTAGAAACGATATTAGGAACATAGAACTTGATCAAACGGTTGCTAAAGTGCTAAGTTTAATAAACAAATAATTTTTGCGGCAATAAAATAGAATAATAAATAATTAAATATAGAGTAAATTACATAAATGGTCCTTTTAGTTTCGAAAATTTCCGTGCGTCCCTCAAACTTAAAAGTTGCATAAATCGTCACTATCATTTGCCAAAGTAACATGAATGGTCATACCGAGGGATGGTAGGTGAAATTTTGACAAACCATGAATGATTTATGCAACACATGTTTCAAAAAACAATTCATGTTATTCTTTAGCGATAGGGGCGATTTACACAAATAAATTTAAAAGACAGTAAGTGAAAATTTTCCCAAACCATAAGGAACTATTTATGTAATTTACTCTTAAATATTTTTTTATTTTATGTTCGTAGGAAGCCACCATTAAGATGGCGAAGGCTGTTGGCACTGTTGTAACTTTCCTTTTACACAACCGACTAATGGATGAATTTGATGCGCAAGTTGATCAACTAGTTGAGATCAATATAGATCTTATATTTGTATAAATCTATAAATCAATCTTAGTTATTAATTTTTATCAAAATTAATAAAATATAATTTTCTTCCTTTTTAAAAACAACATATCTCTTGCAAGCGGTAAATCTTTAAACTACAAAAATACAACATGTGGCGATAATTAAATTATAACTACATGAATATCCATTCTCTTTAAAATTAAATATAAACTTTCACCCTTTTTAAAATATTAAATATCTCGCAAACGTTAATGGTTCACCGAAAAAATCATATATTGCGACGATAATTAAATTATCTTTCTATAGATATGCATTTCTCTATATTTTGAAAAACTTTTTTTCAAAAATTACTGAGAGAAAAATCACATATGATTTGTAAAATCACATATGAAAATCATATGTGATTCGATTTTTACAAATCATATATGATTTTTACAAATAATAAATATTTTCACAAATCATATATGTTTTTTTGGGCAATTTTTTAAAAAAAAATGGTTAATAGATGAAGTGTATCATAAATGATTTAATTAGGTATGATTTTTAAACGTAACATTCTTAGCATATTAATACAAAAGGGTGAAAGTTTATTTTAAATTTTATTAGAACTTTTTATTTAATCCAAAAGGGTATAATAGTAAAAGTCAATTTTATATTATTTTTTATTTTTAAAAATAAATAAATCCTATTTTTTTAAAACATTCAATTTTAGGTTTTTTTTTAATTTATTTTCTTTTTTTTTTTTTTTTTTTTTTTATATAATAGTTTTGCTTTTAAACATGCATGTTTCATTTAGTTCATATGTGTTTTATTATTTTGATTTTTTGAATAGTTTTTTCGACATACATGTTTTTATATAGAGGAAGTGCATACATGTTTTTTAGATAAGTAAGTTTATATGAAACCAAGAACATACATGTTAAATACAAAATCCAATATCGATTGATATACAATTAAATACAAAGTTCTAAGAAATACATGAATCTAATCGATCTATACTGCGTGTGTACAAGTAATATTTAGCATAAGCAGATATATGTGCACACTCCTTGTTATCGCGTTTTCGAAAGTTGGACATATATGCACACTAAGTCGTCAAAGTTGAAGTTGGACATATGTGCGCGCTCCTTTTCAATGTTTGAGAAAGCGGACAAATGTGAACACTTTCGTTGTCATCATTCTTTTAATTAATCTACATCGATCTGAAGAAGCATAAAAATATATGAAAATAGCATAAACTAATATACACCGCATAAACATGTATGAAGGCCTAAACTTAATTTTTTTATTTATGTTTTTTGAATAATATTTTCAGTTTATGTTTTCAAATAGTAAAGTGCCTATAAGTTTTCTAGATAATGTAAATTTATAGAAGCGAAGAACATACATGTTAAATGCAAAATAAAAGAAGCTACATGTTAAATATATACACGTTAAACCAAGAACATACATGTTAAACCAAACATTAAAATATACATATTAAACCAAGAACATACATGTTAAATATATTAAACCAAACGACATGTTAAACTACAACACAAACATGTTAAAAACATACGTGTTAAACAAATAAAATTCTCAGTACAATAAGTAAATTTACAAATTAAATACATAAATAAATTTATACCTCGAAATTAGTTCGAAAGAAGAACATATATACATGTGTTAACTACTTTGATAGCTTCATAAGGATACCTTAAAAGTAATATTTTTAAGTATGTAGCATACATAAATTCATTTGAACTCACATTTCATTGCTCCAAATTTTCCATTTATTATCTCATGCCTAGAGGATCAGAAATACAAATAACAATAAATTATCCTTATGAGTTATGAATGTTTATAATAAACAAAGCTAACACAAATGCAATTTGCAATTTAAATTTCTTGATGTGCATCTGTTTCTTAATCTAAGTGTATCCAGAATCTTTTTTAAAATAATAATTTAATGGCAAAATAATATACTCTTCAAAAATATATTTAATTAGCGTATCCTCACAACCTTACAATTTAAGCTACATATCCTCTTTCATATACGAAATATTAAAAAATATCATGGCCTACGGAAAGAAGGTGTGCACAAAGAGAACAAAGTGCTTCACATCTTGCCCCACAACGTAATATTTCTCGATCGTCTTTTTTTTTTCCCCCTAAAATTAGGATTTATGATGGTGGTGGCTGACTTTTTGATTAGGGTTAAGAGAGAGATGTTTGAGGATGGAAGTGAGAGATCACGGAGGTAGTTTAGTGATTGATATCTCTTTAAGGACCGTTTTCACAATTAATTTGAATTATCAGTTAAGATTATGTGAATGTTAAAATACCAATAATGCCTCTAATAAATTAATTATATTAATTTTATAAATATGGAATACTAAATTGTGATTGGTCAATTGGAGTTCATGATTCATAACATGGGGTTCTCTAATAAAGATACACTATATATATATATATATATATATATATATATATATATATATATATATATATATATATATATATATATATATATATATATATATATATAATATTGTTATTGTGTAAAAAGTTAATAGGATAATATTGTAGAATTCTTTAACAATGCTCTAATTTTATATATTAAAGTATGAAACTTTTGAAATCTTATCATGTACAAGATATTTTTCGAGCAAGAAGGGCCAGCGCTTGCAAAAATTCTAATATCATATCACTTCTCACAATGGAAGAAATGCGTAAAAAACACTAACATTCCATACAAAGTTTTTATAAGATCTAAAAGCTAACTTAGCAACATGATGAGCAGCTATATTTATCGTCGCGCAATCTATATGGAGATAAAAAGTTGAGATATCGACACTTTGATGTCCACTTTGTAGCAGAACAATACAAAGGAGGATCGACTTTTCTACATGCAAGTAAAATAGCCACTTTAGGGTCGATTCAACAGTAGCATTTTGCCAAACATAAATGACAACTAGACAACAAAGCTTGGATGGCATGTTTTGCTCGATCAAATCATATTGTATATTGGATCGATCAATATGAAACCGATTAGGTTGGATCATGGACGCAAGAAGTGCTTGTTGACAACCATATGACGGATGATCGATATCGTTTTTGTGAGATGTTGGTTCAATATTTCTTCAACCGAGTTCCATCAACAATCCGGGTTGATACATGATTTGATCGGCGATGAATGATACATATACAAGCGGTCGAAGTACTGCGTGTATCGGTAGTGGTCAAGCTCATTGTACTAAGTATATTAATGTTAGACTGCGTTTAATCGTAAAATCTTTAAAAAAAAAGGTAATATTTTTTAAAAACTAAATTATTTTTACGTTTACCAAAAAGGCAAAATAATTTTTTTGTTATTTAGTTGTCATTAGCAAATACCTAAGGGGGTAACCCTGACATTGTCTTAATTTATAGCTAAATGAAAGGCGGCAGATCGATAAATAAATAGTAGTTATAGTGTTACTTTACACATCCTACATTTATAAATAAATAGTCTTCTTTACATATTAATCATTATGTATTTTTTAACAACATAAATCGATAATTTATAGATCGAAAGAAAGTGTATAACGAAAAAATTTCGTGAGAAAGCGTAGTTATATGAATACACAACACCACAACATACGATTACGACTAATAGTATTTCATCTATATTTTATTATTTATGAGAAACAAATTTTTGAAAATTAATTTTACCGTTGATATTAAATACTTACAATTTTACAATATATAAAGGCGATAGCAATGCGACTTTGCTCAAGGTGAACCCAAAACTCACGCCATCCCTTGTCCATGATCCGGACTCATGCCGAATCACAGAAATCGAGGAACATTAAGGTGAATGGTTCACCTACTTTCTTTTAAAATTTTTGTGTGCCCCATGTCTTGATAAACCGTGTGGATGCATACAAAAAAACACTCATATTTTACTTATAAATACCCAAAAACTTTAATATTTTTTGTACACATCTTCTCATATTTCATTCAAACAACATATATCTTATTCCTTTTATTTTTTAAATGAATTCAATATATGATTTATGTTAGTGACTCATAAGAAGAATAAGAAATTGAAAGTCGGAACTTGAATTTTATTACCTTGGCGGTGCGCTTATTAAAAATAGGCAAATTTGCGATGATAAAGCGCATGTCGAGATCATTATGGTGCTCATGACCGTTTAGTCGAAGCTTATTTTAGTGAGAACCTTCACTA
This sequence comes from Chrysanthemum makinoi, assembly GCA_910596185.1. Classification (NCBI taxonomy): domain Eukaryota; kingdom Viridiplantae; phylum Streptophyta; class Magnoliopsida; order Asterales; family Asteraceae; genus Chrysanthemum; species Chrysanthemum makinoi. Next base: position 372,040,498 of record OU343224.1, read on the forward strand.
CTGATGAATATAGGTTTGGAAAAGGTTTTGAATGAGTCGCAATCTTTTCAACTAGATAGTTGAGGTAACTATTCATTGTCAGTTTTAGTAATAATATTGATTGTATCGGAAAAGAAGGCATTTTAGCGTTGATGAAGTACACTTCCATGAATTAGTCAATTGGCATACGGATTCACGATGCTTTAGACGAATATCTGCGAATAAGTGAAAAACTTCTGCGATCTCTTAATAATTTTGTAAGTCGGTTATGGAAAATTTTGGTCAGGTATTTGATTTGTCTGATTAGGAGTAGTTGGGTTGTCGAACAGCACACAAATGGTATATGTTAGATGTGATCATAGTGCGAATCTCGTTCATTTCTTTGGAATCGTTGTGTGCCAAGACTTATGGATATGACATGCTTTCTTTGGTGTTTTAGATTCGAACAACGACATGCGTTACGGATGAATCCGCTTTATTAGCGCTCTTAAACAAGGAATAACCGGGGATTTTGTTGATAGCGGGGTAACTTACCCATTTGGTTACTATCTTGTTGGCGAGATATATCGAGATTGGCAACACTCGTTAAGGCGATTCGGAACTATCGAGATGATGACCACAAGATAATAAGGTATAAGCAAATCTGCGGAATCGGCAAGAGAAAGATGTGGAGCGAGAGTTTGGTGTTAGAAGAAGAAATGGGCGATACTTGCCAATCCTTCAAAAGCGATAAAAAAGAAGAATAATAATGATATGATGTATACATGCATCATATTACATAATATGATTTGAAAAGACAAAAAATGTGATATCTCCGAGAATGTTTTCGGTGGAAGCACATCAACCGGCGACCCCATATGATAGATGAACAAATGTGAAAAGTTATGAGGTACATCAGATCACATCAAGCGCATCAAAACCTTTGTGCCGATTTGATCTAACACTTGTTTCGTAATATTAATTTGAGTTCTAAATGTAATATTTTTAATATTGGATGTCTATGTAAATATTTTTAAGGGGATTTTCATATATCACCACATGACTTGCGTATTTACATATTTCTCTAAATACAAATTTTTATGCATGATGTCAAGCGCATTGCATTTGTTTGGGAAAATATGTAAATATGGGTGTGTATGTGGGGATATATGAAAAATACTAACCTATATCACGAATAAAAGTTTTCTATTTCGCACGTTTACGTTTTTATATTTGTTTACGTTTTTAATTTTGTAAGTATTAAAAAACTGAAAGTTATGGTGACCTTATGCACAAATAAATGAATGGGTGTGAAAGAAAATGATTAGGAGAAAAAAACCTCAAATGACACTAAAGTGTAAAGTGAAAATAAAGTCACCTTGGTCTCTAGGACAAGAGTAAGGGTGGTAAACTGACATGAATGACAATGAGTATTAGTTTGATAGTAGTGGTGTGTTCTTTATCTATGAAAAATTCATATATATCTCTTTTGATGTATATAAAATATGGATTATATTATCATTCATTATAATAGTGATGGGCCTTTCAATCTTATGAAAGCATCTTTAATCATTTTTATATCATGGATTTACGTTAACATAGTGGGATACGCAGCACCTAAAATAAAAACTTTACGCGTAGCTCGAATGCAAAGAGATATTATTTACTTTTATGCTGTAACTAACAATGCAATCAAATAAGAGGATAACAATAAAACTATTTTTAGTATTTTTGATAAGATGATTTGATGTGTTGACTAAAAAGTCAAAATAGGTTTAACAATGGTCGGTTCATTTTGCAGACTGGCCAGGCAATCTATGCTATTTATAAGTCTCTAATTACATATTGCCACGTGGAATCATGCATGGCCCACCTATGCCGACGCTTTTTGCAAGTTGGCATTTTTAGTTTTAACATGTTTGCATAAATCACCCTTTTCTAATCAATTCATACAAACTAATCCAATTCAAGTATTTCAAAATTCAGTTAAGTGAATTCGCTTGAACATGTTTGAATGAAGATGATTAAAGTTATCTATTGTTGAAACTAGTAGATTATCCGGCGCGTTGCGATGATAGATATCATATAATTAAAATTTAGCGAGCAATGTTTTTTATTTATATGCATTTTGTGATAGTAATAATTTTACAAATAGTTTTTAAGCATTAATTAATTGTACACATTGTATGAATGGTTTACTTTTTAATTTTCAATATTAGTGGCTTGCTTAGATTGTAATATATGATAATATAATTGTATTTTTAAATGATGGAGTGTTTTAAGAAGAGTATTATATATATGTGCGCTGAATTGATGTTTTGTAAACATTATTTTTTAATTTGTGATGCTTAAAAATTATTTATAAAAATCATTAAAATTTTGAAAAGAAGTGCTAAATTGCTTTATAGGTTATATAGATTGTGGTGAAAAGTATATCATTTCTTATAGCACTATGAGAAATTATGCTTACAAATACTTGAAATAATGTGTATTTAATTTTAACTAGCTAGTATCCGTTCAAGCGGTGAAAATATAGCTTATAATGATTTTTTATTTTATTTTGGATTTGGTATTATAGATGGTGGTTTTTGATAATTGTCATCTACTTTTTGTGATGATGTAAGAGATTAGGAGAATTAGATATGAAATAGAGGTGAGAAATGTGATATTCATATATTTTGAGAGAAAGATGGTAAGTTATTCGTTTTATTAAAGGTGTGAATGCAACAAATTAATAACTAATTGAATATCACTATTTCTTTTGAAATATGTGATATCATATTTATGTTAATGTAGGTATAAATATAAAAATTTGAAGAGTCGTATTCAATCATTACAAAAGAAAAATCAAATTTTGCACGGTTATTTTACATGCCTTACGGAAACATGTTCTTTTATTTATATATACACACATTATAAGGCGTGTGAAAAGCTTACACACTTATTAATGTTTAGTACTGGGAAAAAACAATCACATTATCTAAAAGGGGTCACGCCTTCAAACGTGTAAAAATTGTTTATATTATTTTTTTCACATTTATATATGTATACTTTATATCATGTGAATATTTAACAATTTTGTCCACATTTGCAAATGTAAAGATATTATTCACACAAAATTTGTCGGCACACTTGGGAAGCGTGGACTTTAATATTTTAAACATTTAAAAACGTATAACTTTTAGCCGAAAGTTGTGTGAAATTTAACTAATTGTTGTAGTGAATATTTTTTTAATATAAGGTAGTGAACTTATTAGTAAATCAGTGACCATAACAAAATTTGAACCAAGATAAATTTAATGGTTACAAAAGTGAATACTCCATCAATATTATGATGGGTGTTACAAGTTAAATATTTTATCAACGATGTTGATACTAAGTGTGTAACTCATTTTTTTATGTTATTATAAAAGGTAGGTGCCAGATGCTTTATAAAGACTAGAGGCGAGACAATACATACGGCGAGATTTTATAACGACATATTTATTATAGTTAAGGTGTTTTGGTTAAGTGTTTCGTTATATATACAACATAAATAACTAAATTGTAATTGAAAAATGTTGTGATACAATAATTCAACTCAAAGGAGCTTAAAAACGGAACAAAATATTTAATAAAACTGAAAATGATGTATGATAATATTTAGTTGAACATTCATCTTTTTAAAAAATAACTCAAACTTTTATTGGTGGGAAAGTAAAAAAAAAGTTTGGAACTTAAAAGGGGAACTTTAGGTATAATACATTACTAATTTTTAAGTTTAAGAAACATTATTCCCTTTTTATGATTAGTATAGACAGATGTAAGATAAAATAAGATATGTTACACATTTTCTTTATATTATACTAAACTAAACATCTTTCAGAGGTTTATAGATTTGAGTAACGACCATAAACTCCAATGATAAATTAGAGAAGTATCTTGGTAGTTGGTAGTAGCTTGATTGACAATAAATTAGGTTGAAGTTTCTTAAGTTTTTCCTAGTTGCTTGTTTATTAATTATGTTGCTATTACAAAATATAATATTTCGTGTGAATTTGACATTATATCATAATATCAGTTTTGAACCTAATCATGGGGTAATATAGCAACTTGATTGACCATTAGTTTTCACAAGTCAACAAATCATGAAAATATTTCGTAATTAACTAATTAGATGACAATTAGAAAAAAATTAGCATTAAACTATATTGAAATTAGTTCTTATGTTTTTTATGCTTTCACATAGTATACTACTCATGAAGATTGTTAACCTTTATTATGAACTTAATAACTTAACACTGAACTAATACTTAAAAGTTGTATTTATATATTTCCATCGTTGAGGATAAAGCTTGCATCCTCTTAAGGTGTGTTTGGGGAGGGGCTTATGAAATCATACCTTAAAAGGGTTTAAAACTTTTTTCATAAAGGGCTAAAAACTTTAGCGAGGCTTATGAACCATAAATTATATAATCTAACATATACTATAAAACTCATTTAATTATATCATTTTTAGTAATTTTGCAATAATAAGCTCAAATTTCCGCCAATTTGCCAAGCGAGTCAACAAAAATACAAATTTCAACTTAACATAATAAAAGCCTAACGCCGACCAAGCCCGGCCCACCCTCATTCGCCAAACATACCCTTAATCTGCGACTCGGCATAGGGTTATCCGATGTTTACTCTTCATCTACATTCATGCTTCTTCTCGAAAACACATACACTACAACAAATTTGTCATTTTTACACGCTTTTTCTTAGCTTTATAAACCGTGAACTTTATTTTTAAAATATTCACACTTAAAAGTGTGAATAATTGTTTCAAAATTCTCACACTTAAAAAGTGTGAAAAATTATTTAGAAATCAAAATCATCACACTTAAAAGTGTGATAATATTCATAAAGCTTCACATAAAAGTGTGAAAATATTTGCTACACCAGCGGTTGTACAGCATACTAGTATAAATTTTTTTATTCTTCACACTTTAAAATGTGACTACATGCTCTAATAAGTGTGAGTAAGTTACTACTATTTTATTGTAGTGATATAATTTCAATCGTGGTGTATTTCTTGATTAAAATGCTTTTAATATCCAACCATCTTTCATTCTAATATATCACTTTCAACCAAAACTTAGAGGGCTGTACAGTCACTATACAAAATTACAAGGTCCTAGTTACAAACAATAAAATCCTAAAGGGCCAACTGAAAACTTAATTCCTATTATAAATAGTGGCAGCAAGTGATGATCCATTTTCAAAGCAACCTTGACACAACAACAAAGTAAAATATTAGTAGTATTATTTTACACTAGTTTGTAGTAGAAAAAATATCTGAAAATTTTGAGAAAGTAGTAGAAATTATGGGAGCTTTGGATCATCTTTCAGACATGTTCGACTGTGGAAGTGGTAGTATACAAAAAGTATAAAAAACGCAAGCAGTTGCAGGTATAAAATCTCTAAATTTTGTTAGATCTTTGTTGTTTTAATTAAGGTTGTTTTGTATGTCTATTTTTGCATGTGTTGTTTGTTTTAAAAAACAAAATCAGAAAAATAGTATGAGGTGTTTTGATATAAAAAACCAAATTTCATAATTTCATATGAAATATGATGACAGTATACAGTTTTATTAAACCTTTTAGGGTTTGGTTAATCACTTAGTTGCATACAATGTTTCTCTAGTTTTCTTTTTCCATTGATCTTTTAAAGAAAACTTAAGAAGAGTTTCTCTAGTTTTCTCTTTTCGAAATTTCAAAAAATACTTCTATAATACGTAATCCGTTTTCAAAGTTTTCTTAGAATAATGGTAGTAATTTTTTAAAAACCCCTCTAAGTTATTCACAACCTAAAGGATTATTTCTTAAATTAACTTGTTTGGAAACATATCTAGTTTAGCTTTTTAATTAAAAGAAAGAGGTTTTATTTTAACCCCCCTAATAACGGAAAATAAAAATTTGAGCACACTTATTAAGTAGAAAATAGAAAACCCCTAAACACTAAAAGGTTTTAGTAAACTCAAAATTCCATGCACAGCTAAAAGGTTTTATATGTGTATTCATATATGCTTGTTTCGAGTAGTACTCAGATATACTTGGTGTCAGGGACGGACTATAGGGGGTTCTCGCGGATACACTGGAACTTTGTGGATTTTTGTGATGTAGTGTTAAATTTGCAAAAACACGATTTTTATCATCAAATCTGCAACGGTAAACTGAAAATGTGTTTAGTATTACAGTTCAAATTTGTACTTGGATTATATTTGGTCTATAACATCCAGCTTGGTGTTTGTATATAGTGCAAAAATAGTTGTACGTAGATATACTTTGGTTGAAGGTAAGGCAATGTTTATGTCACGATATCTGTCTGCCTTTACGAAGATGATAAAGAGAGACTATTACTAAAGATAGTGACGTATATAAATTATGATGTTTACATCTGTATTTGGCTTTTTCCAATTGCGTCTAAAGTTTTGTACCTACAAAGAATATATTGTACAACTAGATAGTAACTTTTACTTTAGTTTCACCAAAACGAAAAAAAAAAATAGTGATCAATATAAAGTGGATGCAACATAGATTATTTACACAATAGGTTAAAGTTGGTGTTATATATTTGTGGTTTTATCAAAAAGATTAGCAAGTTGGTGTTATAATGATTTTTATAAGTATTATTGGAATCTAATAATGCAATTTCATGATATTTATGAGTTTGTATATATTATTGAAATCCCTAATCATCAAATTTTATGCTATAGTGGTTATGTGCCGTTAAAACTAAACATGATCATCATATAATTTGAATTATATAATAGTGCATTATTGTAGCTTTCGTGGTTGGTTTCACACATACGTTATCATTAAAAATTTAAAATAACTACTTTTATGACTTGTTCTTATGTGATTTATAAATAGCTAACATTAAAATACAACTCTTTAAGATTCTTAAGAAACTGGGGTGTATAACTATAAACAGATGGATCCCAAACAAATATTTTATAATAAAACTAAATTTGAATAATTCAAGTTTATGTAAGAAAAATGATTGACATACCTAAAAGAGTAAAAGTTATGCTTAATTTTATGTTTAAATATGTGTGGCAACAATTTATTAGTTGTATCCACTTTTTCACAATCTAATAAAGTAATGACAGGCACAAAATTAGTAATATTTTAGGTTTATTAATCTTTTTCCTTTATGTAATGATAAACTAAGGTCCCACAATGCATATTTTAGTTGAAACAAAGTATTCCATGTTGACCTACCACCTTTCTTTTCCGAGTAATTTACATACACACTAAAACTTGTATAATTATCTATTTATCAAAAATATGTTTAAAAAAAACTATATTGTATATTGTACATTAAAAGCTTGTACTTCGAACAAGTATATAAATATTCAAGTTTATTTTATTTTTTATTTTTTTTTATTTGGCAATTATGTTTTGTCATGACAAAACATTTGTCTTGTCTAAATCAATGACAATTTTTTTTGTTAGTTATCTACCTAATTCTTGCCACATGATTCCATATGAACATGCCCCATGACCTAAAAAAGTCAAATCCAGAGTATGTAGCTATCCAAATTCCCCAATAGTCATGACGATTTTATCTATAGAAGACAAATGTAATACTTTTTGTACATCCCTTAAATGAACCCTTTAATTTATTTGGCAGTGTATATATATGTATATAAGCTACATGTTAGCCTTTTCTTATTTTTGTCTTCTAAAAATGTGTTAATTATAGACTGTGGAGATTAAGGTAAAGATGGATTGTGAGGGGTGCGAGAGGAAAGTGAGGAGATCAGTAGAAGGAATGAAAGGCGTGACATCTGTGACTGTTGAAAGGAAGCAACACAAGCTTACGGTTATTGGTTATGTTGACCCAAACAAAGTGTTGCGTCGTGTGGCTTATCGAACTGGCAAGAAGGTCGAGTTTTGGCCTTATGTGCCATATGATATTGTAGCTCACCCCTATGCACAAGGTGTCTATGACAAAAAGGCGCCAGCGGGTTATGTGCGATATGTTGATGATCCATCAAATAACCTAGCACCTAGCTTCGGCTGAGGTTGGTACACAACTGCTGCTAGTAGTGAAAAATCGACTCGTGTGCTATTATGTAAACGAAAGGTTAAAGACTTGATATATAAGGAGTAATGTGTGCATATTTTTTAGACCTAAAAGAAACAAGAGTTTGTATTAGAATTAAGTATGGTCTATGGTTCCTTTACTTCATGTTTTAATTCCTTTTTGTCTTCTTTGTCCTCGACTTTTGGCATGTTTTATTATTGCATAGTCGTTGGATATATAATGTATAACTTCTTAAGATAATGAATTATGTACTTTATGTGACTAATGTTTTATGTTGTTTATGCAACTTTATATATGTATATATATATATAAATGAAGTTGTTCTAAATGTGTTTTTGTCTGAACTTGAGGCCATGACCGGATAATTTTTCGGTATGATTAAGTTCATTGCAATGATTTGGTGACGAGGTTTCATCTCTTCATCATTCTACGTCATTTACGTCAGTCATATAACACCTCCATAACCCTCTCCAACAAATCTCACCTCTTCATTTGAGGGGCATCACTATTTCTTTTTACATTTTCAAATAAACTAAATTAATTTATTAAAATAAAAATATAATACAATATATTTTTTAAAAAAATTATAAAAAAAAAAATTGAATGTAAACCGTTGCATCTATCTGTTTCAATCAATACAAAACAAAAACAAAAATTTTGAATGTAACCCCAAGCCCATTAACTCCACTTAAAAAACAAAAAAACTTAATCTTCTTCCTTAACACACTACACAAACACTTGAAATAAAAACGAATAAAAATAAAACACACGACAATCGTACACCTCCTATGCCGTTGTCACCATGAAATCGTTTGGGGCGGCGAGACTCGATGAGCTCACGGTTGGCGGCGAGGCTCGACGATTTCGGCCGGTGTGGCGGCGAAGCTCGGCGAGGCTCCACGTCGGACGACGAAATGGTATGACGAACCTTCCCTCTTAGGCTAGTTGTAAAAAGAACCTCAAGTAATTTACATCTCTTCTGACACACGTTGTTTTCTCATATAAATTATTTTATAACCATCTTAATGTAACAAGACGACATGCATCTCTATTTTCTCTTTTCTTCATTTTCAATTTTTTAACAATAAAATTAAAACTTCATAAATAATAAAATGCATTACATAATAATTCAAATAAAATTAAAAACATTACAATAAAAATTAAAATAAAATGACAAATTAGTGTGCATTTATTCGACGTCAAATATGTTTCACTAAATCTGCTTTAAGGGTTAGATAAGTTTTTTTTGTTGTGTATCTTTCTAACAACTTATAATGTTTCTTAATGCGTTAGATGCGATTATAATCATGATGTTGCTCCTCCTTTAGTCTTTTAGAATCATATTATGTAATATGATGCATCTGTACATCATATCCGTTATTTTACTTAGCATCATCGGCCGGCGGGATGTGCTATTACAACCCACTTTTTCTTTAGAATGTCAAACTCTCGTTCACATCTTTCCTTGTTGCCGTTATGCGTTCTTATACCTTATTCGCATTGCATCATTTGACCACGAAACGGACTTCATAAAGAGACCATCCGGATATCTTCCGTCGAGAAGATAATATCCTCTTTTATAAGCCACATCGTTAGCCACAACGAAAAATCGATGCTTTCCGCTTTGAGATCGTTGAGAATAAGCGATTGCCGTATAACGTGCATCGTTGTTAGTCCTGAGACACCAAAGAACACATGTCATATTCATAAATTGTGAGGCATTCGCTTTCAATAAATGGAATGGATGTGACCAGTATCACCCACAATATTGAGCGCGCAATGCATTTGGTAAATTAGCCCACGACAATCCGTTCAATCAATGCTTCTTATCATCTCGAGGAAACACATATTTTGCTCGTGAAAATCATAGAGTTTTTCTATATTAGTATATATATGTGCTTCCAAAAACTCATTTTATAATACCCTACAGAAAGCTTCGACTGAATCACATGATGTTCTCGCACCCATTTGGAGATATTCTTCTAAACCATCAGGAACGATGTCGTATACCAATTGACGAAACCTTTTGAAAGTGTTTAAGTTTAAAAGTTTTTTATTTTTATTTTTATTTTTTTCAAAACGGTCAAGTTTTTGTTTTTGGTGTTCATCAAACTCGGTCAACTAGCCCAACTTTTTTATTCTATTTTCTCCTTTCCGACCGACAACTCTCGACCGAGAGTAGCGAGAGGGACGAGTCCTTGAGTGGCGACCGACCGACAATTTTACCCTTATTATAGCTAGTTTTAAACACTTCTTCTTTGCATAATAATATAATATGACATAAACCGAGGTCATGCGATTAGTATGCACAGTGAAGAACAGTTGCATACTTGCAGCTGTCTAAATTTTGATTATCCGTAATGATAGGAACAATTTTGCTAATGTTTATATTTTTGTAAATTTTTAGTTAAAGCTATATCTCTAGTTGTTTCAAAAAAAGAAAAGAAAAGAAGAAGCTATATCTCTAGCTGTTGACTACATTCATATGTATAACAGATTTAATGGTTGTGGGATCCGATCACGATCTCTTGAGAATCTACGATTTACGATACTTTGTAAACGATACGGATCTTCACATAGGATCTTTGCAGCTTAAGATCTTATAGGATCCCGATCTTGACCATCTGATCTTCGATCTAATCCGATCAGATCTTACTCTTCTCGGATTACAAACTAAAAAACTACAAATTTATGGGTTGTTTTTTTGTAGAATTCAAAAACAGCATGTTAATCTTTTTAAACATTTTATAATCATAATTTATGACAACATTTATATGAAACATTCATAGTATTTTGTGGGTATAATGTATTAGAATTTGTAGATTTGTATAAAATTACATAAACTATTAAGAAATCACATTAGAGTAGGATCTTAAGATCCCGATCGATCTTCGATCACGAACTTGCAAAGAGCAACGATCCGGGTAGGATCGTCTTCAACAAACACTTAGTTTAAGGCAACTTCCTACTAAGCTGTTCAACCCAATTGATTTTGATTTTATTTTATTTTATTTTTTATTAAATTTTTTTAAAACTTTTTATTGTATCTACAAAATTTAATTTGACACGTACAACCCTTTAAAAGTAAAAGTATACAAATATGTCAACCCTAGTATTTATTACTAGTAATCTTTATGAATCGTTATGTTAAATTATTTGTTGTAGAATAAAAACGTGTCATGTCGTCTTTGTTGTATTTATTTTGTTAAATGAAAACGCATTAATTACTCTTATCCTCCTAACCAATGTGCCAAACAAGTATTGGCTAGAGTGATGATAAGAACCTTGTGGCCAAGGGTATAGTCAACAAGTGATGATGATCTCAAATTTCCAGATGAGATGAGTACAACTCACAAAGGTAGAATGTCATATAGTCTTAGACTCAGTCATATAGTCTTAGACTCAAACAAACAATAATAATTAAGTAGGACCAGACTTAAGACGTGTAGCTTAATTAGTAATTGGATTTAATTTAGGGTACGTTTGGCAAAATTAATTGTATCTTTGTAAGTTGTAAATTGTAGCGTATTTCTGAAAATTTTGTTAACATGAGTTCACAATTTGTATCTTTTTCTTCAATAAAAGTGTTTGGTAAATTAGCTCTTAATGTAATTATAAACAATTATTTATGTTTTATGACTTCAAGAGATATTTAAAAAGCTTAAATGAATCATTTTATCTTTGAGCTACTTGTTTAAAATAAAAGCTTGAAGTTGATGTATCGGCAAGCTACTTATTTTAGAAGATATTATTTTAAGTAACAAAAAGCACATTTCAGGTAGTACTAAACATGCCTCTACAATGGTTCAAATCAAAGTATTTTGATTTCGTAATTAGATCAAATCAATTACTTATAATTACACAACTTGAGAGAATCTTGTTACTTGTCTTTAGGTCGAAACTTATGTCATGGCGCAATGTTGCGGTTATCAATGTTACTACTTAATTTTGTAAATTTGACATATTTAGTTATCTAACTATTTTATAATGGAAGAAGACATTTTCCTCCATTAAATGTTTTAATATTAAGCAATACAATAATATGCAACATGTATAAATGATTAAA
>OU343224.1:372052697-372193292 GCA_910596185.1 Chrysanthemum makinoi
GATAAACCAAGAATTTGACACTCATCGGGTCATTTTTGCAAATTTCACGAATCCGTGTATGAGATCTACGTTTAGGTTTAAATGACCTTTAGACATCCACATATGTCCATAAACATTAAAAATAAGAGAAATATAAGTTTTTCACCTTCCGTGACATTTTCATAAGTTTTGGAAATTTATTCCAGTTCTGCGTTTTACGCGAAATACGCGTTTTTGACCCGCGTTTCCAGCTTTTAGCAGCGTTTAAGCAACCCGATAGAACTTACCACTCATCTAATATGCTTATATAGAGTATATTGATAAGTTTTAATATATTTATAAGTTTCATGTTTTTTAGGATACCCAGTTTTAAGTTTCGTGACTTTACGACTTACCGTTAGCGATTACCGAGACCAAAACTCACTCCGTAAAACAAATATCTAGTAAGACTTAACAACTAAGTCACCACTTATGCTAGGTGATGTCTTTCTTATGACTCACAAAGCCACTTGGCTTGGTCAGAATACATCTATCCTAAGATGATTACACATGTTCTTAACTTAACACCTAAGAATAAGATATTTATTTATCAACTCATTTGTGATAAACCAAAAACTCATCCATCTCCCTATTTATCTCTATAGCAACGACCCAAACACAAATAAAACACCCTCTATAATCTTGTTCTTGCTTCTTTAATCCATCACAAGTTAATCTCTTAGTTCCTTGATGATCCTTAGTTCATTTCAACCATAAAAACACAACAAACACTACCAAAAACTCATCTATTTTCTAAGAGATTTTCATGAAAGTTTGACAAGGGTTTTATAACTTATATCAAGGTTAGATCAAGCCTACCAAAGGTTAGCATGATGTGTTAAGGATTTGGAAGCTCGGGTTCATATTGGAAGGGTTTATGTTTTAGTGTCCTAGTTCTTGGTTCTTGATTTGTTTCATCACAAGGCTTGTAAGCAAACTACTATACTTACCTTTGATTTCAGTAAATACTAGTATTTCATATATCTAATATGTTCTATATGTATATTATACTTGATTGTGCTTGGATAAATGGATTAAAACACTAGAAATCGTCGAAAGGACTAGATTTGCAACACAGAAACTGAACAGGGGCTGTAAACGTAAATTCTGGGTAAATTTCGTGGACTGAGAAACTTAGGTAATAACATAGGATTATAGATCGATGTCTGGTGGTCGTTTCGCCAAGTGGCTCGTGCCGTAACTCATCCCGATGAATAAACTAGAGCCAAAACGGCTAAACGTGTCCAAAACTGAGTATAAGATTTTAAATGGCTAAAACTCATAAAAATTGCATATAACCCCTTGTTGGTCAAAGAATAAAAGTTTTAGCTAACACCCTAACTTGAACGTGGCCGCTGGCCGTGCATTAAACGGAGTTGTAGAACTCGACTTATGACCAAAATCTTGAAACAGTTTGCTGCTGATTGAAATATCTAGTACATCCAAGGGTAAATTGGTAATTTCACATTAGTTAAATAATTTCTGGGGCAGTAGGGCCCACTAATCTGTTTAGTACTATCAATTACCTTTCCGAGGACATAAAAATCGAGTAGTGATCATTTACGGTTTAGAAGTAACGGGTAGATTTAGACGGGGAAAAACTTAAATATAAGAAACGTAAACACTTATACGACTTCACAAATGTTAAGTATCCAAGCATAATTGATGTAATAACTATATAAGGCATGTTTATACATTCACATCGTTATTTTAGAACCTAAGACACAACACATATTCTAGGTTGCGCGTAGAGGTTTCTCGGCTTATCCATCGATTCGTTATATATTGGATATCACATTTATTAAGGTGAGTTCGTAGCCCCACTTTTACTTGTTTAATTGTTTTATAAACTCTTTTGGGGAGATACATGCTCAACTACTTGCTTTTACTTTACACTTATATGAACCTAAATAACTGTTGTTTCACTACTTATGCTAGTAAGTAGATTGTACCCGAACTAAATTGATACTATGTTAAGAACACTATTATTTGAACCACTTTCCTTGATTTTGAGCCATTCGACATATATATTTGAACTCTTTTAACTTGATAGGAACCTTTTGGCATAGATTTGAACACTTTAACTTGATTTAATTCTTTTGACATATAATTAATCTCTTTTAACTTGATTTAAAATATTTTGACATATAATTAATCTCTTTTAACTTGATTTAAAACATTTTGACATATAATTAATCTCTTTTAACTTGGTTTAAAACATTTTGACATATAATTAATCTCTTTTAACTTAATATTGAACCTTTTGACTATTTTGCACTTGTTTGACTTTATATTGAACCCTTTGACTATTTTGAACTTGTTGGACATAATATTGAACCCTTTGACTATTTTGAACTTGTTGGACATAATATTGAACCCTTTGACTATTTTGAACTTGTTTGACATAATATTGAACCCTTTGACTATTTTGAACCTTTTGATATGTTTTGAGCTCTTTGACTGTTTTGAACTTTTGAACTCAACTTAAACTCTTAAACTTAATTACGAACTTTTGAATGGAACACTTGAACTTAATTTTGAACTTATGACCTGTTTTGAACTTAAAGAACCGTACTCACTTTATATTACGTCTCCCCATGTTACGGAGCGTTATCGACTTAAAGTCTCCCTTGTACGGAGCAGTGCAAATTCTCCCATGTTCGGAGTGTTCTTAATTGTATATAATAGTTGTATAATGTATTGTTCGTACATTTGCATTGTTAGTCTCCTATTAGTAGGTAGTATGGATAGCGCTATTAGAGGTCGGCCAACCTCTCGTTCACTATGTTACGGAATTCTAGGGGCTTTGCCTGACATACATTATTATATACGTGGTGCTATATTGTGAACTATTATGTGACTTCTAGACATACTACTTTTGGCAGTGGGTTGTGAACACACAGGTTGCAAGTTTTGTATGGGCGGAACTTGGAACTGAGTGGATTTACAATGCATTTGCTTTGTGGACTATTCTAAATGACTAAAAACTTTGACTTTGTTGCATGAGCGTTCTTTAAAAGCTTTACATGTTAGACAAACTCTATGAACTCACTCAACCATTGTGTTGACACTTTTTAGCATGTTTTATCTCAGGTATCTAAGACATTCACTTCATGGCATGTATGTGGACTTATCATAGAGTCGCGGTGTCGACGCGTCTCACATATATTTTATGCACTTAACTATCGTTTGATTGCAACAAACTCATTTTGGTACATTGGAAATCTTTTGGGACCTATATTTTGTAAACTCTGATTATTTTACTTAATCAAACGATATTTTCAAAATGACACTTTAGGTCGTTCGATATAACTGTAACTTTGATGCTATGACAATCATCCCCCAGGTATTCCATTCCGCTGCAAAACAGGTAATTTGGGGGTGTGACAGATAACAAACCAAAAATCGAACCGCCAAAACCCAACGGTTTCGGTTTTGGGTTCTGCAAAAACCGAACATTGTAGTTCGGTTTCGGTTTTAGCCAAAAACCGACCCAAACCGAATCGTGCACACCCCTAACTAAACAGGTGTAGTTTTGGCAGTTTTTTTCTTTGATAAATTACAATCACAACACACTACAATTCATTACATTACAATATTCATATTACAATTAATTTGCATATTCAATTTTTTCAAATACATTATGCGAATCAAATTGCCCATTAAAAAGAACTAGCAGGGTACTCGCGCGTTGCAGCGGCGGGTACCCTGAAGTAAAAGTTTCCGATGAATCATGTATTTTAGTTTATTATGTTTCTTTTTTGACAATAAATTACGAATATCAAGAATTTTGTTTAACCCGTGCTCGTTCGGCTTGAGCCCATTTGGCCCGTGCCCGTTTGGGCTCGACCCCGTTTGGCCCGTGCCCGTTTGAGCTCGACCCCGTTTGGCCTGTGCCCATTCGGGCTCGACCCCGTTTGGACCGTACCCGTACGGGCTCGGGCTCATTTGGCCCGTTGCCTGTTCGGGCTTGAATATTTGTATAATGTGCTTTACTTTTTGTATTAGTGACATTTAATGCAGGAATTGTGTTTAAGTTGGTTGTACAATATGCTTGATAATTTGTGTTCATTGTGTAAGGGGTGTTTTAATAACTGCATTAATTGTATTTATTGACCAGTTAATTAATTGATTATGTTAAATATCTTGACCACATTAATATTGCTTTGTATTTTGTACATTAAGTTTTAAAACTTGCAAGTCTTAAAATTAAGATTAATGAGAAATATCATTAATAGTGCATTGTGTATTGTACAATAGGTTTTATATTTTGTAAGTCTTAATTTTAAAAACATGAGGAGAGAGATTTATTCCTCTATTATAAGTAGTATAGATATTCCAAAATGAAAAACGGCAGTGCCATATTGAATGTAAATTTAATCCCACATTGGAGAAAAAAAAAAGCAACTGAACGTCTAAACATAACCCTGTGATTGCACACAACAACTTAAGAATCATTAGAGGCTTGTTTGAGCCAAATGCTTTAGTCCATGATGACAACTTTTTTACTTAACATATGAGTATTACTTTATTGAAAACACAACAAATATGTTAAGGCAAAAAACATTAATAAACAGACAACTTTTTATTTAAGATATATATGGTTATCACTTTATTGAAAAACATAACAAATATGTTAAAAGGCAAAGAAAAAAAATAATAACAAACAAATGAAATTAATAGGATATATATTAAATAGGTATAAAATATGATGTTGCACATTTGGATTAAAAAAAAAACTTATAATATTATTTGTTTTGAGAATTGCATTTGCCATTTTGGTTTTGTTATAGCACGTTGTTGATATTCGAACACCATTTTCTTTGGCAAATGGAGTAAGCGAAACGCAATCAATTTAATGTGTATTATGAAAGGTTTTGAGAAAGTGTCTGGATTAAAGGTTAACTTTAATAAGAGTAAGGTGTATGGGGTTGGAGTGTCTAGAAGTGAAGTCGAGGATATGGCGAGATGTATGGGATGTAGTGTGGGTGAACTTCTATTAACTTATCTGGGTTTACTAATTGGGGTCTGTATGAGAAGGGAAAGTTCATGGAGACCGGTTGTTGAAAAATTCAAAAAACGTCTAACAGATTGGAAAGCTAAAGCGACGTCATTCGGTGGTCGATTGACTTTGGTCAAATCGGTTTTGGGTAGTTTGCCACTATATTACTTTTCTTTGTTCCGCATTCCGTCATGTGTGATTCATACACTTGAGAGAGTTAGACGGGATTTTTTTTGGGGAGGGTTGGGTGATACAAACAAAATGGGGTGGGTTAAATGGGATTCTATTATTGCACCATATGGGCTGGGTGGGTTAAATATTGGGTCTCTTAAAGCAAAAAATTTGGGTTTAATAGGGAAATGGTGGTGGCGGGCTAGGATCGAACATGAGACTATGTGGGTCAAGGTGATCAAAAGTATCTACGGGGCGGATGGGGCTATGGGTGACTTTGTAGGGATGGTCGGTGCTAAAAATGGGGTTTGGGGGGATATTGTGAGGGTAGGTCGGGATATTGATAAGTTAGGTGTTGGCTTCTCGTCTTCCTTTACTAGAAAAGTGGGGGATGGGTCGCATGTGTCTTTTTGGGATGATAGATGGGTTGGTGGCGTGAGATTGCGAGATCGGTTTCCTAGATTATATCATTTAGATAGGTGCAAGGTTGTTAAGGTGGCAGGTAGGGGGTATGGGGAGAAAAAGGATGGAGATGGGCATAGGATTGGGTTAGGGAACCTAGGGGGAGGGTGGTTGACGATTTGGTTGGCTTAGAATAATTTTTGGTTCATGTTAATTTAAATTTGAATGGCAGGGGCACATGGAATTGGGAGCTAGACGATGACGGCGTGTTTTCAGTCAACAGGTTATCATCTCTGGTGGAAGCAAAGTGCTTGAATGTGGATGATGCAAATTTTGAGACGGTCTAGAACAAAGTCATTCCAAAAAAGATCAACATCTTTTCATGGAGAACGATGCGAGGCAGGTTACCAGTAAGGGTGGAATTAGATAGAAAGGGCATTGATTTGCATTCGGTGTTGTGCCCTGTGTGCGATAATGCTTGCGAAACTATAGACTACGGGATTGTTCTCTGCAACGAGGTGATGAAGGTATGGTCTTTGGTATTTGGGTGGTGGAAACTAGGCAATGTGAAAGCATTCATAGCATATGATTTGCTTAATCATAATGGTGGCGGGGGGATGTCACCAAAGAATACCACAATATGGCAAGCGGTTGTTTGGACAACGGGATATTTTATTTGGAGAAATCGTAATTGTCGGGTTTTTGGGAAAAAGATCGAATCACATATGAAAACTTTTCAAGAAATTCAGTTGAGGTCCTATGAATGGATTGTGCGAAGATCGAGCAAGTATAAAGTAAGATGGGACGTTTGGTTGGTGGATCCAGGATCATGTACATTTTAAAAATTGTGTGGATGTGGAAAGGGGTGTTTGGTACTATGAATGCCAAGAGTATAACGTCTTGGATTAAACTGCATTTATATGCAGTTGAATATATTCATGGTAGTTCTATTGAAATTGGTTGTTTAAATCATATAAGTCAAGGTTGTGGGAAATCAAAGGTGTAGGTGAGTTTGTTGCTGCTCAAAGTGTGAGATCGGTTGTGAGGCCATGGTTTCTTTTCTTGGCTTAGTTTATGCTGTTTTTGTAATAGCAGTCATGCGGGTTGCCTGATTGTTTTGTATGTCTTTGTGTTGTAACATCTTGTTGTACTTTGTCTTTTTTTTAATGAAATTGCCTTGTTCGAAAAAAAACTAAATGTGCTTCAGTTAGACAATTTGAGAAAATGTTTAATCAAAACATACAATGGGAGACGTACTTTAACCAAAACAGGTATTAAATTTATGAGATATGTACAAATGTACGTCAACAGCCATTACTAAAAGGAAATAATTTGCGTACTTAAATTTTTTATTGGGATACTTTAATGTATGCAGTACATACTTATACAATGCTTACAGTGTGTTTTAACTGCTTATATAATTGAGTGTCTCAATAAAAAATATGAGTGTCCAAATCACATTCTTTTATTAAAAGATTAAGGTCAGTTTGATGTTATAGACTCCTGAAAAATTATCTTCCTAAAAGTAAGTGACTTTTATTTATTTATTGAAAAAGATTGTCTGTTTTTTGACAGTCAAATCTAAAACAAACATATAAAGCAAGAATTCTTTAATCACTTTGCCTATAGGTTTGATGCTCCTGATTGGGATCGGCCGATTACAGATTCAGAGTTCCCATCCACCCTAACGAGTGATCAGTCTGCGAATCTAGAAGAAGAGATTACGCAAGAAGAAGTCAAAAAGGCAGTGTGGGAGTGTGGCTCAGAAAAGGCTCCGGGTCCTGATGGGTTCACATTCGACTTCTTTAAGAAATTTTGGTATTTAATTGGGGAGGATCTTACCGCTGCCATAGCCCATTTCTTCTCCTCGGGTAAGTTTCCGAGGGGATGTAACTCGTCATTTATTACTTTAATTCCTAAGGTTCTTGATGCCAAACTAGTAAATGACTTCTGTCCGATCAGCCTCATTGGGTGTCAATATAAAATTGTTGGCAAGATCTTGGCAAATCGCTTATCTTTTGTTATGGATGACCTGGTGAGTATGGAACAATCTGCTTTTCTTAAAGGTAGACAAATTCTCGATGGGCCTTTTATTCTTAATGAGACGTTATCGTGGTGTAAACATCATAAACAGAAAACAATGATTTTAAAGATTGACTTTCAGAAAGCTTTTGATTCAGTAAGGTGGGATTTTATTGATGACATTTTATCTCGGTTTGGTTTTGGTGAGCGATGGAGGATGTGGATTCAGGGATGCTTTTGTTCATTTATGGGATCTGTTTTGGTAAATGGGAGTCCTACAAAAGAGTTTCAATTCCGTAGAGGGTTAAGACAAGGAGATCCGTTGTCTCCTTTTTTGTTTCTTCTTGTGATGGAAAGTCTGCATCTAGCGTTTATGAACGTGATGGAGAGAGGTCTATTCTCGTCGTTGGCCATTGGTAATTCTCTGCGGGTAAAGTTATCCCACTTGTTTTATGCCGATGATGTAATTTTCATTGGGAAATGGTCGAGTACAAACATCGGTGCTCTTGTTAGATTATTGCAATGCTTCCATTTAACATCCGGAATGAAAGTAAACTTTCACAAATCGACTCTTATGGGGGTGTGTGTGCCGTATGATGAAGTGGAGAATATGGCTACTTATATTGGTTGTAAAGTTACCAAGAAATTGGGGACGTACCTCGGGGTTAGAGTTGGGGAAAATATGGCTAGAATTGATTCTTGGAAGGAAGTGATAACTAAGGTTAATAATAAACTATCTAAGTGGAAAGTTAAAACGTTGTCAGTTGGTGGGCGGCTAACGTTATTAAAATCGGTTCTAGGGGCAATCCCAACGTATTATATGTCTATATATAAAGCCCCGAAGGCAGTGATAAATCAGCTTGAATCTACTCGTAATAAGTTTTTTATAGGGGCGGACATGAAGGAACGTAAAATTACTTGGATAAGCTGGAAAAAAGTGTTGGCGAGCCGTAAAGATGGGAGTCTTGGAGTGAATAGTATCGTTGCTTTGAATCACGCTCTATTGTTTAAATGGATATGGAGATTTATCGTGTCGCCAAATGCCTTATGGGTTAGAGTTGTCAAAGCCATATATGGTGAGAGGGGTTTAATAGATGATCCGTCACGAAGGTCATACCGTTCTTCTGTATGGCTAACTGTAATTAAAGCTATGGAAAGTAATAAGGAGCATGGTGTTGATTTGTTGGGGTATTGCAGCAGGAAGATTGGTGATGGTAGAAACACGAAATTCTGGACAGAAAAATAGGTAATAGCCTCCTAAAAGATAGATTTCCAAGAATGTACGCTTTGGAAGTAAACAAGTTGATTACCGTAGCTTCAAAGAAGGTCCAAGGAGCCGATACAGATTCCTTAAGACGATGTCCAAGAGGTGGTGTAGAAAGCGATCAATGGACAGCAATGCAAACGTTGATCTCAGGTACAAATTTAACTCCAATGGAGGATAGATGGGTTTGGACGTTAGAAGGCTCAAGGAACTTCACTGTTCGTTCGGCTAGGATTGCAATTGACAAGCATATGTTAATTTCGAATGGTGCCTCAACAAGATGGTGTAAGTTAGTCTCGAATAAGGTCAATATTATGGTATGGAAAATGACTCTTGACAGGCTCCCCACTCGAGTTAACCTTGATGCCCGTGGCTTAGATATTCCCTCGGTTCTATGTCCGATTTGTGAGGAGTGTTCAGAATCTACAACACATGTATTTTTTGAGTGCTCCTTCGCTGTACAGGTATACAACAGGCTAGGCACGTGGTGGGATATCAATATTCCATTTTTGCGATCTTATTCTCAATGGTTGGAGTGGTTTGGGTCTATTCGGCTAAGCAATATTCAGAAGCAATTCTTGGAAGCGACATTTATATCGTTATGGTGGCATGTATGGTGCTATCGGAACTTATGTGTGTTTGGAAGGATGCCTCCGAGAAAGAGTTTATTTTTTGATAATCTTGTTATGACGTCTTTTTTATGGGTTAATAGTAGATGTCGCTCTAAACGTTTGAGTTGGGTTGGTTGGCTTCAAAACCTGACTCTGTGTACTTCCATTATGTAATTGTTTGTTTTGTTCTAGCTCCTTGCTAGCTTAATAAAATTTCCGCCGTTCAAAAAAAAAGAATATTACTGTAAGGCAAATCATTTCTTATTATAATTATATATCGGATTAGAGAAACGATGTTAGAATAGCGCGGTTGCTCCAATGGTTAGATGTTACATTTTTGCGCAACTGGGTAGCTTCAAACCTAGCAAGTAGTGTGTCTTCGTTTTCTCCAAAGAGACAATCACATATACGGAAGAAAAACGTCGTTTAAGCGTTACCTGTTGCTCGGATCTCCCCTACACGTAGGGCTTAGACGACAAGCGTATGTTCGATACCAATAACCACATTTATCAATATATTTTTTATCCACAGATGCATTGAGCTTCTAATTGTGACCCATGTTTCATTATTGGCCCACTAGACAACTTATACATGTTAGTTGTTACGGAATATAAGTGATGCCAGGCTACGAAACGACTAATCTGATTGGTTTAGGTTGAATTCATTCCTACCTAATTTTATATTGGTTATAAATGTTTTATTAGACTTAGCATTTTTCTACGATATAAGACCAATGCTAATGGGGACCTTTTCTTGCCAATTGACCGAGTAACCCACCCGGTTCTCCCACTAGCTCAACCGATGGTGACCGCGTCGTCCCTCAACCTTTTCAAAGTTATGGTTGGCCTGCCAACCGAAACTTCCATCAGCCTAATAGGTTGAAATTTACATTTATAGTAATATATGTTGTCTTTCTAAATTAAAGTCATTCTTTTTTAAAGATTATTTTTTCCTATCATCATAGTGAAACAATTTAATTAATTAAAGACCTTTTCCTTCATAACATCCAATGGAAATGTCGATTATGTGTATTGATGTTTTGTTTATTGGATTTAAAATGAATCCCACATTGAACAAAGATGCAACTGAATACCTAAATATAATCTTGGGGTTGAACCAACATCTTATGCAGTTTAGAATGTACATCTTGGTTGGACTTAGCTGTGTGTTTGCGAACAAAACAAGCTATTGTTGGATTGTGGGAGTTTAAAACACACGTAAACGACTAGAAGTGTGTGAGCCGATGGGGGCACACGCGATAAACACGAGTATACGTGACGAACGTTTTTAATACTTGAATTACACACCCGATATGCAAGTAATCTTGACCCGTTAACTGTTTTGACCCATGGGCTTTTTATAAGGTTCAAGATGGGTCAGCTATTGTTGGATTGTGGGAGTTTAAAACACACGTAAACGACTAGAAGTGTGTGAGCCGATGGGGGCACACGCGATAAACACGAGTATACGTGACGAACGTTTTTAATACTTGAATTACACACCCGATATGCAAGTAATCTTGACCCGTTAACTGTTTTGACCCATGGGCTTTTTATAAGGTTCAAGATGGGTCGAAATATGGAGTGCCTTGGGCTTTGAATTCTCTGATCGGGAAAGGGACAGAATGGGTGGGTTTTTGCTTGGGTTGTGACTTGTCTAACAAGTTTATAGCTCAACCAATGTGTACAGCTTAACCTAAAAACTCTCCAAGAGTCGATTCCTGTTTCTCTCAATTCCAGTCGATTAGCTTCTCTAATCGTTTAAGGTTTTGGTTGCTTTTCTTGATTCTAAACTAGTTACGATCAAGGTGTTTAGGAGTGGATTAGTTGGAGGTTTTTCTTGTTCCTGTTTTCCTCGTCGACCGCCAGTAGCAACAAGAAGAAGGTTTCAGTTTTGTTTCTGGTCTTGGCCGCTTCTCGACAGAACTACAAAGGAGATATCGGACACATTGTATCCGATATCGGGTGTTGTTTTAATTCTGTTTCACGGACAGAATTTGATTGGGTAGAAGCTGACTTAGTTCCTTGAATGTATTCTGCTCGTGGGTTTTTCAAGTATCAAGTTGTTGACTTGGTTTTATTATTACGTTCTCAACTAGCGTCTTAATCGAACGCATATGCGAATCGGGTTTGTGTGTGATACTCTTCGAGGTATCTAATTTAGATACTTAAGGTTTCGTAAGGCTTTTGTTCCGCACTAGAGTTCAATTGCCAAGCAAGGTTAGCCTTCTTTATTCCCCTTTAATTAATTAATAATGTATTAATTATATGTTTATTATTTACGTGTTAACATAATTGTATTAACTAGATCCATTATCCGCTGCGTACTCGTAGAGGTTACTGGTTAACTAGATCTAAAATCCCAACAGGGCATCACGAGCCAACTCGTTTTGATTATGGGTTACACGCTTCGATATTAATAAACATGTTGTTTTAAAAGGGCTGCATGAAACATAGTTTAGTTATTTTGTTTTATTTTAATTTTGACAACTACGTGCAATACTTGTCAATTTTAATAAATATTAACTAGTCATACACAAATTAAAATTATATTGATAATTAGAATTAATTTGTTAATTAGAATTTAATTTACATGTGAATTATAATTACCTTGTTAATTAAAATTAAATTGTTAATTAAGAATTACATGTTAAATTAAAATTACTTGCTAATTAGAATTAAAAGTTAATTTGTATTTATTAATTGTTAATTAGAATTATTGTGATAATTAGAATTACATATTGATTTAAATACATATATTGCGTAATTACTTGTTAATTGGGATTGCCATGCTTTTATGTGTTTTCCGGCCACAAGACCCACTCAATTGCTTTTCTAAGTGATGTATGGGGCGATCTAGGTATTGTATCCTAGTGACGGTCTTATGGTTCTCCGTTTGGGGAAGACTCGCAAGAGAACTCGGACCAATATGTGTTTTATATTAATGTTTATGCTTATATGTTTGTGATTCCTATATGTGCATTATTACTTGCTTTGACACCTAATTGTATGCAATATGGAATAATACATATCGTAACCATAACATTAATATTGGTCTTTATTTACACGCCAAAATACCATGCTCATTGTGACCTGCTATTTGATTCGTGGAAAATTGTTTTTGTAAAATAAAGTGACCTAATATATGAAACACGTTTTCAAGAATTTAAAAACTAGACGCTATGGACACTTGGGATGTACGGCTCACCCACTAGAACAAACTCAAAAGGGGTTTAAAGAAGTGAGCACGTCTCACCGAAAGGATGTCTAAGGTTATGCTTCGGCTTACCGGTCCTCTGCCTTCCCTGTGCGTTCGATTGGAGCTACCGTGAACCATGATGATCACTACAATGTCATTACCAAAGTTTTTAAAATTAGTGTTACAAAGTTGTTTTGCATGCTTCTTTGTACACCCACTTTTACCACATTTTTATGTGCATACCTATTTGTTAATATTAAGTCTATGCCACCCAACTATGGACACGTGCACTTGGATTGACTTCTCCGGTCGACCTAAGGGCCTTTCCAACCCATGGTAATTATTTCACTTTGGTCAAACCTCTTGTTATTTTTACACGCTCATACTTGGTCGACTTATATCGAGTTAACTCGGTCGACCTCGGACCCGAGGCATAAGATGAGAACTAAACATGCTTTTGACATTATTACTTGATACTAATGCCTTAAACAGTCTCATAAATCTAAGAGTTGCAATTTGCAATTAACGCTCGTCGCTTACCTCTTGTCCTATTTTTTTACACTGGTCAGACCTATGGTAATTAAGTGGGGTTGCAAGATGGATCTTAGTATTAATTAGTAATTAATTGGGTAGTTAATTCTTTTAAGAATGTAATTATCGAAAATACTAGATTTGAACTTTTATGTTCTGATTAATTGTGTTATTGCAACATAATTAGTAAACAAAATTTGTTTTTCTTTGAAAGACAAACTTAGTCTCTTTTCCTAGTAAGAAGAGTGAGACTTATACCTATCTTTTCTCCTTAGTTGACAAACTAAGATAGGATTCCAAAATTGATAAACTCTTATATGATCTTTCATTACCCTTTTCGTGGTCTAGAGTTAATTGAAAGATAGAATATTTTGTGTAACTGGAAACATTGTGTTTAGAGCTACTAAAATAAATAACATCCTGCACTTGTCACGATGTATGAGTTTAAACCGCAAAGAGTAAAGGAATTACTAGCATATGTGCTAGGTAATCTCCTTGAACTCTTATTATTCCTAAAGTGCTAATTACCCTTGAGGCTATGTAGACGATAAAGGAGGAATTGCATGCTAAAGATTCAAGTTAATTGAATAAAAGAATGGCTAGTCCATTGTCTACATAAGTAGAACTTCATATACTCTGCTCAATACCTAAGTACATGTTACTCGTAGGCAATTGAAGAGAATAGGAAAGTATATAAAACTGCTATATGCTTTCTACTGGAAATATAACACTTACAATGTTGACAAATCCAGTGGGAGGTTGCATTTTATGACTGAAATATCATTCATGTAATGTTGTCAATTTCAGTGGGAGCTACGGGATTTATTCCTTGATAGTCACCTATATCATTTCAAACTAGCTTTGAAATAATCCATTACTTTCCGAATATGAACAACCATTGCTTAAAGGAAAATTGCATTTTATTTTATAAGATAACACGTTGCCTTCCCGTTGTCGCTCTCGAATCAAGTATCTATAGAATAATAATCCACAATTCCTTATTACATGTTATGGTTCTAAACTACTTATGGTATATCTATGAAATTATCATATCGTTTGAACAATCAATCACGTGTTTTTTGTTTTCATAATATGATGTTGTACCTTACACAAGTGGGAGAAATCTCAAAATGTGTGCAAGGAACAACAAGATTATTGGTATCTCTTGACCGCAAGGTAAGAAAACTAATAAATCTACTAGGACTTAAACATGTTAGATGTTTAATGCCCTACTACATTTAAATAAGAATTCTACTAGGACTTAAACACATGAGATGTTTATTGCCCTACTACATTCTAATAATGATTCTACTAGGACTTGAACACGCTAGATGTTTGTTGCCCTACTACATTCAAATGTCATAATATTGTGTATAGATACTTCAACATTAGACTACATGTTTTAGTCAACATAATTATGGTTATATGATAATGATCATAATTCAGAAGTATATAATTATCTTGAAATTACTATAGAACTCAATAGTTTGCGTTCATGATTACTTTTGTTAGTATAATTATGCTTACATGTTAAAACATAATTATAAAATCCTTGAATTAATCAATGACTTATAACATAAAGTATATATAGTAAAATTGTTATGTCTTCTAGTTAACACATAAACATAAGGCCTTTGAATTATTCAAAGACTTAATAATGTATTATTGACATGTTTTGTTTTCATGTAAACACATGAACATATAATACTTGAACAGTTCTGTCTTCTTGTGAACACGTGAACATAAGGTTCTTGTATTGTTCAATGAATATACATTATTGCATGCACTTGGTTCGTAAATATTTTATATGCAATTTGGCTTGACCCAATTGACAAGTATTTGGTCCAAAGAGAATTAAGTTATCTACGAATTCGATATAGTTTCACAATTCTAATAACTCATAGGATACCACTTCATTATGGTATGTCTAATGTTGAATCAAACCTTATTCACATTGTTTGGTTCATGATAGCTTTAATTGCTTTACCTCCAAAACATATCAAGGTTAGAAATTGCGTGTGTCATGGATACACTCAATATAGTTCAAACCTAGAAGGTATTCAAGACAACACATAACTGAAAACCCTAATTCATTAGGGATTTGAGGTTTTGCCACTCAAACTAGTTGAATCATAAACCCTTTTGGATTTTTGATTTTTCTACACTTCCTAGCTTGAAGATTGTAGTTTTGATGTTCTTCCTAGCTTGACGAAACATAAAACTATTGCTAGAATTTTTGGTTATAGAGTGATGCTAAATTAGAGTTTTTCTATAAACCCTAATTTGAGTTGTTGGAAGGAATTCCATTATGTCTTGATTTAAGTTCTGAATCTGTTAAAATCTTATGAAGCATTTTATTAACAAAATCTTGAGATGAGAACTTAAAATGTATTTTGTGATTCTCCATAAAGGATAATTTATTATTGCTTAAATACTTAGTATTTAGAGAATTGTCTCTACTTACAAAAGTAAGTGGGAGTATACACATATCTCAAAGTTTTTGAGAACAAAATACTTAACCTTCTAAAATGCACTTATTAATGTCATACTAAGGTTAAACATGAAAATGTTGACCGAAGTATAATGATTACTCTCATTCATAAATCCGAAATGATGCCTCATCACTTGAGTGATATTTTATATCAATGCTGAGGGATATTAGTTAGGAGATTATTGTAAATCGTAATGCTAAAATATATTATCACATCTTGAATCTGATAAATATTTTAGAACTATGAATGACGAGATGCATTCCTTAAAAGGCAAATCGAGTTTTGAGCTTGATTATTATTTCGCCTAACTGTTAACCTATGAGGTTGGAATGAGTTTCTTTTGAAGAAAGACTCACAAGGACAAAATTGTATACATATTAATGCATGGCATTTCATAAGAAGTTTTTAATCATACTTAAGCAATTGACTGTGATTAAATTTTCTTACATATACACGCATTAATTATATAAAGATATTTAATTGCCATACATGTGATTTGTATGTTGAATATGACAATTAGATTTTATAACTCTTTCTTTATGATTACCTTTTTGCGAGGACGATGTGTAATCAAAAGGGTTATGAATCTATATTATCTTTATGTAGTATACAAAATTTGAGCAATCCATATTTTGGATTGGATCATGCATCTAAGAGCTGAGATCTTGAATTTAATTACAATATGATTTTGATTAAATTAAGACATCTCTTAAGTACATCTGACATTGAGTGGGAGCATTGTGTTTTTCCTTAAAATTTACATGTTGATGATATCATTCTATTTAAGCTAGATATTGATCCTTAAGCTTGGAGTGAAACTTCACTTGGAATTTACGGAATAAAACAAACAACCTTGGAATAGATGTTTATATGGAATAAACAAATGCGAAAAATAAAGTCTAACACAAATGCAATATATTATTCAAGCAAGTCTTCAATGATATATTTCACTTGGAATAATTTACATGGATGGAAACCTTGTGTTTTAAACTAAGGATTCGTCATATATATATTATATTGTGTATAAGACTAGTTGTTGCTTTTGTACAAGAACAAAATGAGTTGACAACAACAATATTTAATCGAGAGTGTTTAGATTATTATTTTTATAAATGTTTACTTAATTATAAAGCATAGTGTTGTATAAGTACAAATGACGCTAGAGGATTATTTATACTAGTTGTAGTAGGATTTTATCATTTATGAAAAATCTGCTAACTAGTTGTGCTCAACATAGAGCATTGTTGCATTACACGTTAATGAATGAGAATACTTTACACTTTTAGAAACTGTAAAGGTGATCAAGATGTTGTTGAATTTTACTACCTCATGCAAGGTAAGACAACATCTCCATACTATAATTCTTGCAATAGTATGAGAATATGAGATAAGACACTCATCTTATATTTCAAATCACTCACTATATGTGATATTTGAAACAAGTATTCGGAAAGTTTACTCAGATGACTATTTAGTTTTTCTTGTAAAAGAAAGGTTGGTAATGTTGGAAACATTAGGCTTCAACTTACTAAATGAGTTTCATGCATATCTGTTTTAGTATTTGGATAATTGGGATTGATAGACAATTTTACTTTATGATGAATAAAGATACTTGGTATTTGTTATTCATTCATATAATAATTGTTATCCTATATTTGCATGTTTAATCCTTGAATAATTTTTATTATTCTAAATATGTCCATTGTCGGTTAACAATATGGGAATATTGTTATGATAAGGCAAATGTGAGTGTTGGTTATAATTCTAACGAGAATTCGGATTGTTCCCGCCAAACTCATATGTATTCACTAGAGATGCATATTGATTCCCCAACTTTCAAACATTTACTTTTGGATCCTTGTCATAAGTAAAATATTGAAAATGGTTTGTTATCTTCATCCTTAGACTTGAGATACAAGCAAGTTCTGTATGTGTGGATATCATTTTTTGTAAGTATATGCAAAACGCTATCTGAACAAGGTAGTTATAAAAGCTATATTTCGAGTAATGTGAAGCAGCATCCACAACACTTGTAGTCAATAAAGGATTTGTTACTCCACTTGATGTGTGCAGAAAGATACCATGGCGCCTCCGTGAGTTAATCGATAACTATTCCCCTCAAAGGGTAATACAAGATGATTCTTGATTACATTTGGTATATCCGAATTAAAATCTATAACGAGATTCTAAATGGTTAAACTATATGGAATGATTTGAGATCCATAATCCATGGTTTAACGGTATCTATAACAAAGGATGATTAGAGCAAGACATTGAATGACCATGCCACTGAGAAACTTTTACGAAACTATTCTCTCAGACACTTTTAGTTAAAAGCTTGTGAGAGCGCTTTGCTAGGCGTTCCCGTCGTTAGTTTTGTGTGCCATTCGACACACCAACTCCCAAGTGGGAGCCGTTGATTGTGGGAGTTTTAAACACACGTAAACGACTAGAAGTGTGTGAGCCGATGGGGGCACACGCGATAAACACGAGTATACGTGATGAATGTTTTTAATACTTGAATACACACCGATATGCATGTAACTTGACCCGTTAACTGTTTTGACCCATGGGCTTTTATGAGTTCCTAGTTGGGTCGAAAATTGGAGTGCCTTGGGCTTTGAAATCTCTAATTGGGCAAGGAGTTAAATGGGTGGGTTTTGCTTGGGTTATGACTTGTCGAACAAGTCTATGGCTCAATCTATATGTCGGTTTGTTTTGCTAAAAAAAACAAACACATACCCACATCTCCATTCACGCATAGCATACCCTAAAACTCTCCAAGAGTCGATTCCTCGCTTTCTCTCATTCCAAATCGATTAGCTTCTCTAATCGCTTAAGGTTTTGTTGCTTTTCTTGATTCTAAACTAGTTACGATCAAGGTGTTTAGGAGTGGATTAGTTGGAGGTTTTTCTTGTTCTCGTTTTCCTCGCCGACCAGCCAAGTAGCAACAAGAAGAAGGTTTCGCTTTTGTTTCGTCTTGGCCCGCTTCTGACGTAGAACTACAAAGGAGATATCTGACACATTGTATCCGAGCATCGGGTGTTGTTTTAATTCGCTTCACGACAAAATTTGATTGGGTAGAAGCTGACTTAGTTCCTTGAATGTATTCTTCTCATGGGTTTTTCAAGTATCAAGTTGTTGACTTTGTTTTATTATTACGTTCTCGACTAGCGTCTTAATCGAACATATACGTGAATCGGGTTTGTGTGTGATACTCTTCGAGGTATCTAATTTAGATACTTAAGGTTTCGTAAGGCTTCTTGTTCCGTCACTAGAGTTCAATTGCCAACTTGGACTTACTTTGCAACGACACTTAAACCTCAGGGACTATTTTCGCCAACTTATGAAAGTTGGCAATTAATGTGTGCAATGCAACTACTGTTGCTCGATCTATAGTATATACGAGTGTGGAAACCCGCGCGATGCAGCGGGATTGCTTTTGTAGACGTGAGTTTGGATAAGGACTATTTTTGCCAAATTGCTCAAAAGGATTTACTTTGGTAGCCACTTGAACCTCAAGTACTTTTTGCCAAGTTGTGAAACGTGGCATTTAATGCGTGTGTGTGTGAACTGCATTTAATGCTTGTGAGTGTAGCATGTTACTGTAGCATTCTTGATGCTTAGTCATTTAATGCTTGTGAGTGTAGCATGTTACTGTAGCATTCTTGATGCTTAGTATAGGGTTTTTCTATCTCGCCATATAAGCACAAGATAAGAAGTGGAAAAGTACACAAAAAGTACTTATGGACCCACAAAAAATACATTTTCTATAAGTACTTGTGTCCTTTTTTGTAGGGCCCTTAGTACTTTTTATGTACTTTTCATCTTCTTATCTTGTGCCCCTATGGCACAAGATAGAAAAACCCCTTAGTATATACTCCGTAGGATAATAGCTAATAATTGAGCCAAAACAACTAGTTCTGATCAATCATTTTTAATTTTAAATACATATTAAGGCAAAAGACAAACAAATAAAAGTAAGATATAAACGGCAAGTTTTTTTTCTCCAAATTGCTCCATTTCCGAAAAATTCAATTTTTGACTTGATTAGTAAAACTATTATCTTTGATCAAACTATCAAAAAGCAAGATAACACGATTTTATAATCAAAATTAAACTAGTAAGAATAAGTAACATACAATTTGCTTCTATTTTTTCATAGGTATATACTTATTTTGTTATAGAAAATCATTTATGTGTTTGAAACCCGATTTCACTCAGACATATACTTATTTTGTTATAGAAAATCATTTGTGTGTTTGAAACCCAATAACTATAGTGATTGTATTGTGCATTAGTTGCTTATAGCTAATAATTGAGCCAAAACAACTAGTTCTGAATCATTTTTAATTTTAAATACATATTAAGGCAAAAGACAAACAAATAAAAGTAAGATATAAACGGCAAGTTTTTTTTCTCCAAATTGCTCCATTTCCAAAAAATTCAATGTTTGACTTGATTAGTAAAACTATTATCTTTGATCAAACTATCAAAAAGCAAGATAACACGATTTTATAATCAAAATTAAACTAGTAAGAATAAGTAAGAATAAGTAACATACAATTTGCTTCTATTTTTTCATAGGTATATACTTATTTTGTTATAGAAAATCATTTGTGTGTTTGAAACCCGATTTCACTCAGACATACATGTGCCTACATCATACGTCTCTTATATCATGTTTTTGGTAAGATTGGGTATTGTCGTATCTCATATACAGTATTTTGGTAAGATTGGGTATTATTGTTATTGTATTGAAAACATGAATTTTCTTTTACTTTTAAAAATATTTACCCGGTCTAAACCGTATATCCTAGCTAGACTTATCAGCATGCTTGGCTGCTTGCAATAAAAATACATTCATTTTAGGATTTCAGTGAAATCGGGCTACACGGCAACATAGTTCTGATCAATCATTTTTAATTTTAAATACATATTAAGGCAAAAGATAAACAAATAAAAGTAAGATATAAACGGAAAGTTTTTTTTTTCTCTAAATTGCTCCATTTCCGAAAAATTCAATGTTTGACTTGATTAGTAAAACTATTATCTTTGATCAAACTATCAAAAAGCAAGATAACACGATTTTATAATCAAAATTAAACTAGTAAGAATAAGTAAGAATAAGTAACATACAATTTGCTTCTATTTTTTCATAGGTATATACTTATTTTGTTATAGAAAATCATTTGTGTGTTTGAAACCCGATTTCACTCAGACATACATGTGCCTACATCATACGTCTCTTATATCATGTTTTTGGTAAGATTGGGTATTGTCGTATCTCATATACAGTATTTTGGTAAGATTGGGTATTATTGTTATTGTATTGAAAACATGAATTTTCTTTTACTTTTAAAAATATTTACCCGGTCTAAACCGTATATCCTAGCTAGACTTATTAGCATGCTTGGCTGCTTGCAATAAAAATACATTCATTTTAGGATTTTAGTGAAATCGGGCTACACGACAACATAGTTCTGATCAATCATTTTTAATTTTAAATACATATTAAGGCAAAAGACAAACAAATAAAAGTAAGATATAAACGGCAAGTTTTTTTTCTCTAAATTGCTCTATTTCCGAAAAATTCAATGTTTGACTTGATTAGTAAAACTATTATCTTTGATCAAACTATCAAAAAGCAAGATAACACGATTTTATAATCAAAATTAAACTAGTAAGAATAAGTAACATACAATTTGCTTCTATTTTTTCATAGGTATATACTTATTTTGTTATAGAAAATCATTTGTGTGTTTGAAACCCGATTTCACTCAGACATACATGTGCCTACATCATACGTCTCTTATATCATGTTTTTGGTAAGATTGGGTATTGTCGTATCTCATATACAGTATTTTGGTAAGATTGGGTATTATTGTTATTGTATTGAAAACATGAATTTTCTTTTACTTTTAAAAATATTTACCCGGTCTAAACCGTATATCCTAGCTAGACTTATCAGCATGCTTGGCTGCTTGCAATAAAAATACATTCATTTTAGGATTTCAGTGAAATCGGGCTACACGACAACATATTTGATAATTTGTAATCTAATTTCGATTTATTTAGTTTCTTGATTGACCAACAGTGTTAAACCACCGCATAGGGCTGAGCATCGGTCCAAAACCGACTCAACCCGAACCGACAAAACCAAAAACCGGAATTCATGAAAAACCTAAACCGAAACCGAACCGACGGGCCGTCGGGTCGGTTCGTTTTGTGTCGAGCCGTCGGTTCGGTTCGGTTTAAGTGTATTTAGGTATGTTTTTGTCGGTTTTGGGCTGAACCGAACCGACCCGAAACCAAAAACATGTAAAACATGAAACCGAAACCGAACTGACGGGTTGTCGGGTCGGTTCGGTTTTTGTCGGTCCGATTCGGTTTTGGACCTTTGATGCTCAGCCCTACCACAGCATACAATAACTTGAAATTGAGATATACAAATCACTTATAGTAATAGATTTTGTTTTTCTAAATTTAGGTTCTTCCAATCGAATGTAACAGTTTGGTTAAGTGGACCCGCTTCTTTATAATATGCTATGGAGATTCTATCAAAGGGCATAACATCCATGCTGTTTTGCAGCAGGGAATTGTCTAATGTTTGTTTGAAAAATGGATTTTAAAATTTTTACTTTACGACCTTCAACTTTTAGATTTTACATATCTGGCCCCTCATTCAAACCTAGCAGTAAACAAGTTATCTGCAGTTAACTGCATAGATGATTTTCCCTCTATCAAATGCTAGAAAGAATATTCCAAAATGAAAAATGATAGTGTCATGTGTATTGTTGTTATGTTTGAGCCAAAGGCTTTAATCTGTGGCGACAACTTTTTTATTAACATATAGTTATCACTTATTGAAAAACAACCTTAATAAATAATAGACTAAAATACACCGTTGGTCCCTAAACTTGGCAAGACGCATCGCGATGGGACAAAACTCGGCCTTTTCATCGTTGGGGGTTCCTATTTTAAAGTTTATACTCGCTACAAGTCCTTTGACCAATTTGCCGTTAGTCAAGGTGATAAGGTTTTAAAATGTACCTTTTTGAGGGGTCGTTTAAGCCCTTATTTGACCACTTTTGTATCCGTTATTACTTAATATCGTTCCTTTTCACTTTTTAGGTCTCTTGAAGACAAATTGTTGGAATGGCATTTATTTGGACGAAAAGGCGCTGATATACGAAGAAAATGGCCAAAGTAAAGAATCGAGACACTCGTGCCGCTGAACCAAGGAGACGGCGCCAGTTCTACAAGTGACGGCGTGTGTTATATTGCGACGCCGTCCGAGCACTTCGTGACGCGACAAAGTAGCCAAATTTCTTATTTTCAAGTGACGGTGTCAAGCTTTAAAAGAGTAGGCCGCCGCAACTCGCACGGCCTAGATTTGATCCGACGGCGTCGAGATCAAGAGGACGGCCACACAAGCATAAGGTGACGCTGTCGCAAGACTAACGTGACCAAGACGAAACCCTAATGACGGCGACCGACGGCGCCACAAATCATAAGGTTACGCCGCTGATTGTAATCTTATATATAGAATCCTAATTTTTAGTTTTAGTGTGTAGTCTTTTGGAGAAAAACCTAAACCGAACCAAGGTCTTGTACAAGATTTTAGGGTTCCAAAACCAATCTTACACCAAGATAAGTGTTTTACTTCATTAATTCAATTATGTCTTCAATTATTTGTGTATATGCTTGCATGTTCTCCATGTCCGGCTAATTTACTTGTGTGTTTGCTTAGGGAATATGAAACTTAATTATTGAATATTGATTGGTTGTCTCTTATCTTAATTGTTAATGATCTAGTAATGCGATAGGTCATTCGTTGTGTAGTTAATGCTTGATTAAATCTTTGTGAACCTTAGACTATAACACCTAGAGTAGTTGTAGGCTAAACCATCCAAAGAGTACCTTAGAGTTAGAGTTTATAATTCCTAGAGATTTTGTAGACGAGACCCTTTGGTAGTTTCAAAGAGTTAGAGACAAACGCATACCCTACGACTTTAGACACACAACGCGATTAAGAATAAGGACGTGACAATTCAACCATTAATAGGAGATAATTAAGGAGTAATAAAACCTAAGTGAACACATCTTTAAACTATCATAAGAGCACACAATAATTAGACATAGACTATATACACCTTAGATTAGATAATTAGACAAGTAGAGTAATCGGTAGAAATACCAACCCCCAAATCCAAACCCCGAGATTCGTACCTTTCTAATTCCTAAAAAAACATAAAAAGATAAAAAAATAATTTTCCTCAACCCCAACCTTAGCGTAGTAACTTCTCACTAGCATTCCTATTCCCCTAGAGAACGATATCAATACCCGTGGCTTACCCTAATACTACACTACAACGATTAGGTTCACTGCCTAGGGTGTTATAAAACTTGCTCGAAGAAAAGGAAGTTCCTTTGACCCCGAACGATGCGTGTAGCGTTATCACAAGGACATCTTATGGCGTTAGATTTGTCTTTAGTCCAAGGGCACTTTTGTCATTTTACCAATGTCCATTAATTACCGTGCCAGCCCACTTCTATAACCAGCGACGCTATAGTAAAACATCGCTAATAAAAGGGACATTTTATCACCACTCATCCTTTATCTTTCCTACCAACTAAAATCTTATCTTCTTCACCGACGGTAAAATCTTAAAAATGGTGGTGTGTTCATGCAATGTATGGGCCGCCATTAGAACATGCTGGAATAACATGAACCCCGGCAGGAGGTTCTATGCCTGTCCAAGACAGGTTGGGACACTTAATTTTATTTCATATTAAAGTTGGCATGTAGTGGTTTACCTTAAAATGTGTTGATTATGATTGGGTGGTACGATCCACCCATGCAAAGGAGAGCAAGAGATGTGATCATCTACTTGCAGAGAACAATCTACAGGAATGAGGCGGCATTACAAGAATTAGAAGTCAGCCCTCATTTCTCGAGACTATGGAGGCGGTCAACGCCATGACCGGCAACGAGCTAGAGGTCGCTCACTAAGCGCCTTGGCCGATCTCCTTGTTGAGAAGGAGAAAGTTTGCCGCCTCGGAACTTTTGTGTGTTGTCTTGGATGGTCATCTTCTTGGTTTTTCTATGGTTCTTCTATAGGGTTTAGATAGGTACTGGTTTTAGTGTTTTGAATCGGTGGTAGATGGTCTAGTTGTGTTTAAGAAGTTTTAGAGTACGTTGACTAAGAATAGTCTTTTGGTGTATAATGTTTGGTCCTTGTACAGTTTTAATATATTTCTTTTATGCTTTGGTCCTTATATCGCTGCCTTTACTAGTAGGTCCTTTGCCTCAAGAATTTATATATATTACTTGCCACACAAATGGTCAAACTCATAACACAGATACGAGTTTCAAAGATGGATGAATGATGAGGGATGGATGAACAGACACCACTTTCGAGTATCAACATAAACTTGATATGGTGTTGTTCATCCATCTTTCATCCTTCATTCCTGTTTGTGATGATAGAATAACCGTATCCAACTCAAAACCCAGATCCAAGTATCAAAGATGGATGAATGATCTGAGATGGATGAACATACACCACTTTTGAGTATCAACATAAACTTGATACGATGTTGTTCGTCCATCTTTGATCCTTCATTCCTATTTGTGATGATAGAATAACCGTATCCAACTAAAAACCCAGATCC
The DNA here is from genome assembly GCA_910596185.1 of Chrysanthemum makinoi. Taxonomy (NCBI): domain Eukaryota; kingdom Viridiplantae; phylum Streptophyta; class Magnoliopsida; order Asterales; family Asteraceae; genus Chrysanthemum; species Chrysanthemum makinoi. The sequence continues at coordinate 372,078,087 of OU343224.1, forward strand.
AAGTTCAATAGATCCTAGATTCATAGACGTATGAAGTCTCAAAGATGGATGTATGGCACCACTTTTGAGTATCAACATAAACTTGATATGGTGTTGTTCATCCATCTTTGATCCTTCATTAGTGTTTGTGATAATAGAATAACAGTAACCAAACTCAAAACACAAATCCAAGTTCAACAGATCTAAGATTCATAGACGTATGAAGTCTCAAGGATGGGTGAACCGACACCATTTCTGAGTATCAACATAAACTTGATATGGTGTTGTTCATCCATCTTTGATCCTTCATTAGTGTTTGTGATAATAGAATAACAAAGATCCAACTCAAAACACAGATGTATGAAGACTTTATAAAAACAATACAATAAAAACACAATTTAACCCATACACTAACATGACATGATTTCATACATAACGCAAATGGATATATTTTCAAACCTTTTTGAAGAAGGTTCTGTTACTAACATGTTTACTTCCATTGTAGGTAACGTATTTGGTTTCAATTAAAAGGAGCAATTTTTTCTATTTTTGTTATAGCTATTGCAGCTGCTGAAGCCGCTATTGGACTCGCTATTGTTTCATCAATTTATCGTAACAGAAAATCAACTAGTATAAATCAATCTAATTTGTTGTGCATAAAATTTTGTAGTCTACAAAATCCAGAAACATACATTGTTTAAACACAACAAATAATGTTTAGGGGAATACATATTCGATGGATAACATTGGCTTTCATATGCTTAAACAAAGATTTTTGTGGCGAAGAAAGCTTTCCGCTATAATCCCGGTCTTAGTCCAAAATTGTTTTGGAGACCCACCGTAAGCAGATCAACTTGACTTCCAGATTGAGACTGGACGACACTTGGTTGATCATTACCTTCATAGTTGTCACCGTAACCTTTTCTTCTTCTTCTTTACTGTAACTTTTGGCCGGGATGAACCTCGCTTTTTGAGACTTATGTAGTGCCTTGACTTCTTGTTACACCTCCTTGCCCAAGACATGTTTTCTTGTTGTGTCCAAAGATTGCCACAAATACCGCAAACCACACTCTTACTAGACTGTGACAAGTTACTGGTTTTGTCACTATTATCATTTTCAAGAAAAGCCCTGGTTCTTTTCTATCGTGGCCTACCTAATGGTTTATGATGTTTAGGTGGAAGAATGGTTGTAGGCACCTGTGACTTATACCAATGCTCATAACCATTTATTGGCTGGATGTGGTGTTTGTAAGTTTCTTCCCAAGTCTTAAGCAAGTAACATGGATGCACCCATGATTCAACATATCCTATTTGCATTCCATTCAACCTCATACACCGGTGGGTAGCAACAACATGTTTACATGGCATACTTGTAAGCTCCCATCTTCTACATGTACAAGCCCTAGCTTCAACATTCACAGTACACTTGTCTCCCCATCCACTGACCTCATACTTTTCTCCTTTAACCCGTAAAGCAGTGTACTTATAAGCCTCTTTCTTGATTGCATCTAACATGAGTGTTGCCTTTGGTGTTAATGGTCCGACACACTTTTGAATCACATTCACAACGTTCACTATTCTTTTCATACAAGACTTCTAATGTATTCCAAAGCGAATGATAGGTTGGTGCCTACCTCCCAATAGTTTCCCATTGAACACCTCACACATGTTATTAAGTAGCACATCAGAATGAGCCATCCCTACAACATGTTTGGTTAGGTACCTGAAAAATGTCGTAGAACAAAAGATGTACAAGTAGACATAGATTTGGTTAGGTACCGGAAAAATGCGACCTTGACCAATGAGTTGGTGGTATCTTACTTAACCAAGCATGGGCGTGTTCGCTAAACCTCTTGAATTCCAAAGATGCCCGCCTCAAATTGTTGGACGGTTGTTGCTGCTGCACATCTCCACAAATGTTCTTTGTATGCTTTAGCATTCCATTGCAATTTCATATTATCATGTATGTGCTTCAAACAATATCTGTGTTCAAGACTACGAATACTGCTAACGCTGAATGATACCCGCACAAATAAACATCAATTCTTTACTAATAAAACTTACATTTAACGAAAATACAAGTGAATCTAATCAACTAAATGGTAAAATCACCTTTTGCCTGTCACTGATAAAAGTGTAGTTTGAGTTTGGTTGCAAGTCAAGATCATCTCTTAGACATTCAAGAAACCAAATCCATGAATCTTTGCTTTAGCTTCAGAACCGCAGAGGCTGCTGTGGTATATTCCATTGTTGCTGCCTATACCGACCGCCGTAGTAAGTCGGCCAGGAAAAGGACCCCTCATAAAAGCACCATCTAACCCCAACAAATCTCTTTGACAAGCTTTATATCATTCCTTCAAAGCACCTAAGTATACATACATTCTCTTGAAAACTCTGGTTGGACTTGTTGCACTGTTGCGCTTTGTACACTTATCCTAACTGTTGTATCCGGGTTAGTTTTCAACTCTTAAACATAGTCTCTTAAAAGGGTGTATTGCTCCTTATGATCACCCCTAATCTCATTTTCTGCCTTGTTTTTTGCCCTTAATGCTTTTTGCACGTGACACCGAACTTCAAACTGCTTATCGAGCTGATCTTGAATGAAATTTCCGATTGGAATATCTCAATTGACTTGAACTTGGTCAACTATTTGTTTCAAAGAAACTTGTAGTCACAAGCTTTAATGTCTCTTGATTGCAAACATTTGTGTTCATCCCGAAAGTTCGAACAATCCATACATCTTTATTTGTATTTTGGCTACATACAACAACCATGGACACTGTTGCTTGTTCCTTGCGTGTTCTAAATATACATCCCTACCAAGGCCTCTAGTTATTGAACCATTTTTCCTCTTTAGGGCTTTTCCCAAACTTAACCTTCGTTATTCCACAAATGTATTTGTCCAAGACACCTAACCCTAATTCTCTGTTTGTCATTCTTAATTAGTTGCAATTTCTTCCTAGTCTTTATTGAAAGCGTGTAGATCATATCTTTCACTTCTTTTGCGCTACAAAACTTTGACCACATAAAAAATATTTCGTCCTCCTGCTTGTGCCTCACTTAACTTTTTGTTTCTTGTATGCCCTCAATTTGTTCCCTCATAATAACATAGTCATCCTCATTCTCATAACCACTTGCAAAATCATTATCATCTAACAGATCCAACTCATTTTTCTTAAAAATCATGTGGTAGCCGGTCGGTGGTACCTATACATGGTAAATCTGTAGTCTCGGTCACTTTGAACAGATTAACATCAAAATCAGGCTCCTCAAAAGTATTAGCCTCATCGACAACGGTGTTTCCATCACCATTGTTCTCAATATCATCATCGTCACTCATATAAGTGTTTGTCTCACTCACATTGTCATCACTTACGCCTTCATCGATTTCACTTACCTGTACAGATTTACCTTTTGGATATGATCCACAAGATTACATGTTTCCTCCTCATGATGACCTAACTCTTGATCATTTTGAGATACCTCTTCAGGACTATCTATTTGGATATGCTCAACATGTTTATCTATATGTCCTGGTTGGCATCACCTACAACATCTTCGTAATGACAGACTCTACGTTGGAAACAAGGGTTGTGTTTCGCATCCTGACTATATTGTACCAAAGTATTAACTTCCAAAGGTTGATGTGTAACCTCACATATATCCTCTACCACAGATTTATTAACAATGTTTTCTAAAAACAATTTCTTTGAGCAATATGGAACAATAGCAAGAGTCAGCTTTTTCTTTGTTGCATCCATATCAAGAATAACTGCCATAATTGACTTGGTGACATTTGATCAAAATCCAATGTTGTCTTACCATTTTCAACATAAACCTCTATCATCTTATGGTCATCAACAAGATCTTTCAATATTTATAAATTAGCACTCTCACTTAAGCTATACAAACCATCATCTAAATTACTACCAGACTTAGCAAAGTAATAGTAATTTTTTGAACCGAGCTCATAACCCAATTCATACATAAGAACATCCAACTCTTCAACTGACACACTATCAACATCAACCAAATCAACTAAACTTTCCATACCTCCAACGATATTCTACTGTGCCAAGATTTAAAGATACCATTGTGATGAACCCTCATACTAAACATATTAGATCTACCACCTGAAAACATGTCAATATATGTTTAAAGCATTCTAAAAACTTAATTGGGAAACAATAAATACCACAATTACAAATTCCAATGACCGCCATAAAAAAACAAGATCGTATTTCTTCTTAGCAAAGTCGATAGGACGGTATCATCAACGGATAACTGGATGTCTTCTTATTTTCCATAGAGTAAAGTCCATGTTTCGGTTTTATGATTGATAAACAGGGTTTTGTGACTTTCAATTAGGGTTTGTGAATTCTGATAATTCTTGTAACGAAAGTTTTGGGACTAATGATAATAAAGACTATGTGTTTATCAAGGAAGAGGTTACATTACATGTGGCAATAATTAAGAAAGTTTTAATTGAAATATGGAAATGACAAAAGTGCCCTTGGACTAAAGACAAATCTAACGCCATAAGATGTCCTTGACTAACGGCAAATTGGTCAAAGGACTTGTAGCGAGTATAAACCTTGAAATAGGACCCCAACGCATGAAAAGCCGAAGTTTTGTCTCATCGCGATGCGTGTTGCCAAGTATAGGGACCAACGGTGTATTTTAGTCTAAATAATAAGTATAAAATATGATGTTGTACATTTGGATAATAAGTATAAAAACAACCTCAACATATAGTTATCACTTCTAGGGGATTTCATCCATATATTGTTTCAATGTGAGTTGGCTAAGCTTATTTTTCCTAAGATTTGCCGATGGTGGGATCTTGATTCGAATGATATTTCGTCCTTCTCCGATTGGGATGCTTGGTTCTCCACCATTCGTTTGCCGTCTAAGCTTAAGCTTATCTTGGAAGGTGTGTTCTATGTAGCTTGGTGGCATATTTGGATGTTTAGGAATGAGTCTATCTTTGCTGAGGCTCCTCTGAGGCATTCGGTGCTCTTCGATGATGTTGTCTCCCGTGCTTTTGATTGGTGTGTTAATAGATGTAATAGCTCGTTTTCTTGGGATAGTTGGTTGAAAAACCCTAACTTACTTTCTTTGTAATTTCTCTCTAGCATCTTGCTAGGTTCTAATATATGTTGCCGTTCAAAAAAAATATATATAAAATATGCTTCTCAAACAAGCATTGGAAAATTAACCTTTTTGAAAATTAGTTAAAGCTCACCGTTCTTTTGCTAAATGACCACTAAAATTGAAAATATTCATTGCTCACCGCCTTAAAAATCTTCACACCTCTACGTGCCAAACATACCGATGAGAGATTGAGAGACATACTTTATTAAAAGCAGGTTTTAAATTTATGAGATATGTACAAACGTTCATCAACAAGCTTTACAAAAAGATGAAGGCAAGTTTGATGTTTCATGTATTATAAAGTGATGCTATAATCTTTTATTAAAAATATACATAGTTGTTATGGAATTTCAGTGAATCCAGGCTACGAAACGACGTATCTCACAGGTTTAGGTTGAATTCGTTGCTACCTAACTTTAGATTGGTTAAGGTTTTTTTTATTAGACTTAAGCATTTTGTTGTGTATAATAAGCTGAATTGAACTCTACATTTATAGTAATATATTCTGTCTTTCTAAATTAAAGTCATTCTTTTTTCCTATCATCATAGTGATGAAATTTTGTTAAGCCAAGACCCTTTTCTTCATAACATCCAATGGAAACTATATTATCTCTATTGGCCATTTTGTATAAATAATCCCACATTGGACAAAGATGCAACTGAATGCCTAAATATAATCTTGGGGTTGGACCAACATCACAAGTGTGGTGCATCTTGGTTGCATCTTTAAATAATTCAGAATTGGAATTAATCAGAATTTAAAGTTAATCGAATGCCATTGAATTCAGAATGCTAGTTTAATTGAATTGATAATCTATCATTACGCTGGTTGACTCAAGTAAACGTGAATGAATCCGTAAAACATTTAATAATAATAATAATAATAATAATAGTAATAATAATATTAAATAATAAATATAATAATATTAATAATAATATAATAAAATAAAAATAAGAATAAGAATAAAAATAATAATAATAATAATGAAAGTGATGTTTTTATAAAATAAAAAAAAATAAAAAGAAAAAAACAATAATAATAATAATAATAAAATAGTTATATAATAATAATAATAATAATAAATAATATTATTTAATAATAATAATAATAATAATAATAATAATAATATAATATAATATAACATAATATAATAATATTAATAATAATAGTAAATGATAATAATAATAAATAATAGATAATAATAATAATAATAAAATTATTAAATAATAAATATAATATTAATAATAATATTGATACAATTATAATATTATAATAATAATAAATAATTATAATAATAATAATAAATAATATTATTTAATAATAATAATAATAATAATAATAATAATAATAATAATAATAATAATAATAGTAGTAGTAAATAATAATAATAATAATAAATATATAAATTATATTAATAATAATATTGATATAATAATAATAATAATAATAATAATAATAATAATAGTAATAATAATAAATAATATTATTTAATAATAACAATAATAATAATAGTATTTAAAATAATAATAATAATAATAATAATAATAAAAATAATTGTAAATAATAATAATAATATAACAATAATAATAATAATATTAAATAATAAATATAAAAATAATAATAATAATAATTTTGATACAATTATAATAATATAATAATAAGAATAATTAATAAAATAATAATAATAATAATAATAATAATAATAATAATAATAATAATAATAGCAATAATAAATAATATTATTTAATAATAATAATAATAGTAATAATAATAATACTTTTTAAATAAAATAGTAAATAAAAATCATAAATTTAATATAAAATAATTATTAAAAAAATAATTATTTATTTAGATATTTATATATAATATAAAAATAATTATTATTTATTTTTTAAATTAAATAATATAATAGTAATAACGATTAAAGATAAATAACCGATATTTAACTCAGAAAAATCAATTACAACGTATTCAACACATTCCATCAAGTTTGCTATGTAATATGAATTACATCACTGACGAATTGGTTGTAATTCAATTACATTACGCCGCAAAACCAAACACTGATGAATGTAATCCATTACAATTCAATCCATCCTCGCCAACCAAATGCGATTGTAATGTAATTCGACATTACAATTACAACAGATTACATCGAATTCCTTCGAACCAAACGGCCCCCGAGTTACCAATTTGTTAAAAAACACAATAAACATATTAAGGCAAAAGACAAAATAAACGGATATAAACAAGTTTTTTTGACCATATTGCTCCATCTCCGAAAAATACAAGACTTGATTAGTAAAACTATAAGCTTTTTCAAACTAGCAAAAATCAAGATAACACCAATTTATAATCAAAATTAAACTAGTAAGAATAAGTAACCTAACATTTGCTTCTAAATTTTTTCATAGATATACTTATTTTGTTATAGAAAATTCACAAGCTTTCATAAGTCACGAGCTTTTGTGACTCCTTCATTAATTATGTTGTAAGCCGCTCTTCAATCTCGGGGGAGCCTCTTTCCTCATTATAAATAAGATCACTCTTTTAACTAGACAACATATATAGTTTTGGACATGGGTGGTTCAGAAACCAAGGGTCACGCCAACGGTCGAGAGGTAAGAATCTTGAGAGAGAAGACGCAGCAGAATCTTGACGAGATTTTTTTAGCACGTCAATTTTTTCGCACTCTATAACACATATCTCACAATATATCTTACAAAATACCTCCAAAGGAGGCTTAAACCCACAACCTCTGGTTGGCTGGAACTCACATACCACTGTAATCAAATGCTTTGGGTAGAATCTCGACGAGATGATGTGTCTCAGAGATTCGAGAGCCAAGTGCATGATCAAGAAGTCATGGTTCATGCACTTAAAGATTCTGAGTGCTATATGAAATGTAAAATTAATCCTACATCGAAAAAAAGAACAACTAAATGTCTAATCATAACCATGCGATTGCACCCCAACATGAGAATTGCTAGAGACAAGTTTTTTTTATCTAACATATGGGTATCACCTTATTGAAATTATATACTCGTATTAAATAAGTATAAAATATGATGTTGTACATTTGGATAAAAAAATTTAAAAAATATAGTGTTACTATTTGTTTTGAGATATGCATTTTGGTTTTGTTATAGCACGTACGTGAACAAGCGCTTTACTAAAAGATTAAGTCAGTTTGATCTTGTAGCCTCCTAAAAAACACTTTTAATTATCTTTCGAAAAATATATGACTTTTTTTATTTACTGGAAAAGACTGTCCGTTTCTATTATAATCATAATAACCATGTGGCAATAAAAAGAAGTTTAAGAATATTTCTCAGAGGCTAAATCATTTCCCATTATTCAATAAAAATGATGATAACAAAAATATAACTAAGAAATATATATACTTTTGTTGTATATAATTTGCAAGCTTGAAAACGATGATGAAGAGAAAATTAAAAACTTTACTTTGAATAATTTTTTTTTTATTGTTTTGTTTTTATGAAAGTAAGATATAACGCATTTTAAAAACACATCTACGCAATATACTTTGTTAGGGTCAAAGCTACTAACATACTTTCAAATTTTTTCGATCTACTAATATGCACTGTTGGTAGTAGGTTACTGTGTCACATTTGAAAAAGTTGCACAAGTACCGTTAGTCCCTACATGATAAACTAATCAAGCTAGATGATAACGACAGCTAAAAAAAAAACCAAAAATTTAATTTTTTTTTAATTCATAATTTTTATAAAAAATGGATAAATTTTTATAAAATATTTTTTTAATTCGTAATTGGTTTTTTTTAAACGTTTTTTTTTTAATTTACGTAATTTTTTAAAGAAAAACGTATTTTTTAAAAAAACGTACTTTTTATAAAATTAAAAATTTTTTTTTAAAAAAACGTATTTAAAAAAAAACGTAATTTTTATAAAATTTTTAAATTTTATAAAAACGCTATTTTTAAAAGTATTTTAAAAACGTATTTTTAAAAAACGTAATTTTATAAAATTTTAAATTTTTATAAAAACGTATTTTTAAAAAAAACGTATTTTTAAAAATACGCTTTTTAAAAAAATAATGCTTTTTTAAATTTAAAATATTATAAAATTACGCTTTTAAAAAATACGCTTTTTTAAAAAATTACGTAATTTAAAAAACGCTTAAAAAACCAATTACGAACTTAAAAAATATTTTATAAAAATTTATCCATTTTTTATAAAAATTATGAATTAAAAAATTAATTTTTTTTTCAGTATTATCTAGCTAACGGCCGTTATCATGTAGGGACTAACTCAAGAAATTTTTTCAAGGGTGACCCTGGAACCTACTACCAACAGTCATATTAGCTAGATCGCAAAAAATTTGAAAGTATGTTAGCTAGCTTTGACCCTTAACAAAGTATATTGCGTAGATGTGTATTTTTGAAAAAGTACGTTGCGTATCTTTAGCTTTCACCATTTTTTTTTTATATAAATTAGAGTTGGCATTTAATAAGTTGAAATTTGAAGTCTACATTTATAGAATCAAGAGGTACTGCCAAGGCTAAGCGTACATTAATCGAAATTAAAATTTTATGCATAAATATATTACTATTATATTTTTATCGTGATAATAACTTTATAAAAAAAAGATTTTTTGTTGTAATATATTTATGCAATAGCCTAGTATTTCATATAAGAGTATTAGTGCACCCACATATAACCGCAACCAAAACAAATATTGATAACTCAAAAATCATTTGCCTGCAAGTGCAACTCTAGATACTTACGCCCAATATAATTTTTTAACAAACATTAATACGCACTCCATTATTGAAAATAACCCTAAATGATACTAAGACTAATGTTGCATTATTTTCTTATTCACCAGCCACCTCTTATCTCCTTTCTTTCATCTCAATCTCATAAACTCACAAAAGTCACCATCTCATCTTCACTAAATTTTAAAACCGAAAATCCCACCACCAAAATTCTCGCATTCTCTAATCCAAACGACAAATACAAACTTGTCACTAGTGATTCTCGTTTCTTGTCTTCATATCGAAATACAAACACAATAAGCACCCTTCTATTTTTATTTTTGACCCACTAAAAGGAAAACAACAATTCCTTTGAATCTTGTTTGTGACTCGCAAAACCGTAGGTGGTTTCAATTTTGTTTTTCCAAGATCAATGAAGGGTTTGTTGGATCTTTAAGGATCTATGAGTATTTCAAAACCAAAATCAAGATTTTGTTCTTGTTCTTGTATTTATTATTATTTTTTTGTTTAAATTTTTTGAGAAAGGCGTGGGTTTTGTTTTGGTTTGTTGTTAGTTGAAGTTGTAACTATGTAGTTTTTGATGATGATGGGTTGTATCATTTAGAATAAACAAAAGTAAATGAAGAATATGTTGTGGCATCCATACACAACTACAAATCATAAAAGTTGTTTTAATGCAAAGAAAAGAAGTGGAGTTGAAGTAGTGTTTTTGTACATTTGTGATACATTTGTGTGTACATTGTGTTTAATTATTTGTATTTATTGGTGAAGAGTGTATTAATTGTAAGTAAGAAAGATGGTGTTTCAAGATGAGAATTATTTATGCTTAACATACTTGTAAATAATGTTTTTTCACTTGTATTTGCTTAAAATTTATATTAAAAAATCTTAAAAATTTAATAAAAAGGAAATGCTTAAATGCATTATAAGTAGTATAAATATACTCTGTCTTTCTAAATTAAAGTCATCCTTTTTAAAAGATTGTTTTTTCTTATCATCATAGATTCATAGTGAAACAATTTTGTTAAGCCAAGACCTTTTTCTTCATAACATCCAATAAAAACTCTATTATAATCTTGGGGTTGGACCAACATATCAAGTGGTGGTATTGTATTTTGGTTGCTTAAAGCTAATATTTGAGCCAAAGCAGCCTTGAAACGTATTACCAATTTTTTTAACACTTGTTTACCGAATGATTTAACATAATAACGGATTACAATAAGATAGCAGGCAAACGGGCAACAAGTTGTGCAAGAACCCCTTTTGAATAGTGAAACCAATTCTACTAAAATGAAATTTTGACTTAGGGTCGCAAAATTACTTTGCACAACCCGTTGAACCCTAGTCAAAAACTCCACAGCTGCCGAAGCTAGGAACCCAATTTTTTTAACACTTGTTTACCGAATGATTTAACATAATAACGGATTACAATAAGATGACAGCATAAACGGCAATAAATTTTTCAACCCCTTTTGAATAGCAAAACCAATTCTACTAAAATGAAATTTTATGACTTAGGGTCGCAAAATTACTTTGCACAACCCGCTGAACCCTAGTCAAAAACTCCACAACCGCTAGGAACCCAAATGTATCAAAAAGCAAAAAGGGTAAATATGTTGATTCTTCTAAACAAGCTTTCGTGTTTAGAACTTTGCTCGATTCCGCTTTCAACGCCGCTTGTCCAAGAACAAACCCATTGTCCCTTAGCCCAATTTCAACAGAGGGACACCCTGGTGAAGATCCACACAAGCATATTTTCCGCCCATCCAAACACACAAGATATCACCCTACCGTAAAGTAGACCTCCTTCAGTTGGATTCACGTAAAGTTCACTTCTCTTTTTAAGAAATTCTTCTTAAAAACATCATACAAAACATCCCTAACCAAATCATGCCTTTATTAAAAAGAGTGTTGATACTCACACCACAATTTTTGATACTTTCACCACACACTATGCATCACAGTTGTACTGCGGTTATACAACTTGTACAAAATGGTGTAAGTATCAAATAAAATGGTGTGAGTATCAACACCCTATTAAAAAACACAAGAAACATATTGAGGCAATAGACGAAGTAATATAAGATATAAAGGCCAAGTGTTTTGGTCCAAATTGCTCCATCTCCGAAAAATACATGTTAGACTTGATTAGTAAAACTATAATTGTCTTAGTAACATAATTTGTCTTCTTAAATTAAAGTCCATTTTTTTTCAAGATTGTTTTTTCACATCATCATAGTGAAACAACTTTGTTAAGTCAATACCCTTTTCTTCATAGCATCTAATGGAAATGTCTAGTATGTCTATTGGTGTTTTGTATACCTAAATATAAACTGAATACCTAAATATTAATCCCACATAGGACAAAGATACAACTGAATACCTAAATATAACCTTGGGGTTGGACTAAGATTTCAAGTGGTGGCATTGTGTCTTTGTTGCTTATAGGCTTATAGCTAATATTTGATATAAAGCAAGTGTATCATCCACCATTTTTTTTAAACACTTTGGTTACCAATTTATTAAAAAACACAAGAAACATATAAATGCAAAAGACAAACAAATAAAAGTAAGATATACAAGACAAGTTTTTTGGTCCAAATTGCTCCATTTTCAAAAAATACAATGTGACGCCATCGCCGCACCACCATAAAGATGGTGGTTCCGGGTCGAATACCTCAACGCCGTCACAATCCCTTAGTATTTGGGATAGTTGTAGAAGATAAAGATATAATTTTAGAAAATGATGGTATAGAAGAAGAAGATGGGTTGCTGAAGATAAAGAGTGTTCGGTTTTGGTATTGTTATTTTTTGGTTATATATTGATAAAGGAATATTTGGGTTAATTGATAAATGACTTAAAATATCCTTTTATTTAACAGTCAATATTAGTCAAACTAACAATGTTAGTGAGATTGATCAAACCCGAATGGTTGTTTCATTTTTACCATTCAATACTTTTAAAAAATTGGACCGAGAATGAAATATCTCATAACTATAAAAAGTAAAAATGTAGTTTACTCTAACTTTAATGATATTATAAAAAAGGTGAGGGATATACAAATAACACATAATTGGTATGTTATCTCAATGCCACGATACATCTCCCAATAACGCATTTAATAACTAAAACACCCTCCCTCAAAACACACCACTAACATGTTATTGAGTCACACAAAATACCTCACTAACACTGTCCCCGAGTATAAAACGAAAGAAAGGAGATGGAGAAGGAAAAAATGAGAGAAACATAGTGGAGAGGAATAAATAATTATTTTATCTTGTTTCTCGAAATAAATAAATGAAAAGGATGTAAGCAAAAAAGGGTTTTAAAATCAACTTCACTTCATTTCATCCAAATTGGGAAGAAGATTAGAGAAAGAATTTTACAAGGATAGTTATACCGTCTCCACTTTGACTTTTCAGCTCTTTTTATTCATTTTGACCATAAATATTTTATTTTGTATAATATAATACTTGATGAAAAATATATGAATAGATTGTTTTAAATGTATTTTTATTTGGTATAATTTTCATCAAGCATTATATAACACAAATAAAAATATAAATGGTCAAAGTTAAACAAGAAATACTTCATAAATGAAAGTGACAATTATTATGACTAGGTATATCTTTACTTTCTCCTCTCCTAAAAAATCTCGGGAACACAATTTTTTTATTACCATCCCAAACCTTTCCATTTCTCTCTTAAAAATAAACTCTGGAAAAAGATGTAAAAATATTCACCGCCCCAATACAAAAATGGCTTTAGCCATTGCATTGGCTCAAAACATTTGAATCATGAATCACATGATGCTCCGATATGATTGACACACAAATTCACCCCATACCTTGGCCTCAAAGCCTACAAAACAACGTTCACCGTATCTAATAGGTTAATTTAGCCTTTTGAATTACCATAAGTAATAGACCATCTAGGATGATAAGCTGAACTTTAGATAAAATTGTCTATATAGAAAAATAATAACTCGTCTTTCTAAACTATGGTCATTCATATAGAAAAATTGTGTTTGAAACAATTTGGTCAAGTCAAAAGACCCGTTTTTTTATTACATGTTATAGAAACTCTATCAAAATCTGAAAGAAAAATTATAAAGTAAAGAATGTTAGTGATATATGTGTTGGTGTTATGTATACAACAATAGTACTATTCAATCTTACCGAGCGAGTGTACGGAGATATAAATATATCATATCCCTACCTCAAAAGCAGGGAGTAGGAGATTGCATCTTATAAAACTTTCTGTAAGTGTGTACGGTAGCGAATGTGCTCAAATCTTTACTAATATATAAAGCATTTGGGACTATTCCTTTAATAGAAAGGCTTAAAATTTAGACATACCCACTTGCTTTTAATGGAAATATATTTGACTTTTCTAACAATCAATACCTTGACACATAAATAAAATTTATTACTTACAATCCAATATTTATTCTCACCCATTAAATATGTGAATAAACCCATTTAAGATGTTAGAGCCTATTTCAAAACTATGTCATCATAAAAATGTACTTCAAAAAAATTATCACGTGAATTATAATCATATCGCGTTACCCACCGCCTAATGCGAGTACCGACTAATCTATACTACATATAATGTATGAATTTAATCTCTCTCCTCATGGCCTAAAATTAAGACTTACAAAATACATAAAGATATTGACAATACACAATGCACTATTAATGATCTTTCTCATCAATCTTAATTTTAAAACTTACAAGTCTTAAAACTTAATGTACAAAATACAAAACACAATTAATGTGGTCAAGATATTTAATGTAGTCAATTAATTAACTGGTCAATAAATACAATTAATGCAGCTATTAAAACACCCCTTACATAAGAAATACAAATTATCAAGCATATTGTACAACCAACTTAAACACAATTCCTACATTAAATATCACTAATGCAAAAAATAAAACACATTATACAAATATTCAAGCCCGAATGGACAACGGACCAATGGCTCGAGCCATTACAAAGACGCCAAACGCCGAGCCTGAACGGGTACGACTAACCAAGATTCTTGATATCCATAAAATTATCAAAAAAAAACATAATAAAATAAAATAAATAATTCACAAAAAATTTATTTCGCGTTGTTACGCCACGCAACGCCCGTGTATCCCTAGTATATATAAATGTGTGAATGTGAGAAGTTACACGGACAGAGAAACCATAAAAGCATAGAACGCTTTACATATAAAACTATGAAACTGAAATAGTATTTGAATAAGGTATAATTCCTCATTTAAGGCGCATTACAAAGCAAATATGCGTCTGTTTTAAGGATTGTTTTTTCCTGTCATTGTAGCGAAACAATTTGGTTAAGTCAAATCCCTTTTTTTCATAACATCCAATGGGTTGGGGTGAGGCTAGAGTTGGGGTTAAATTTTGGTGTTGGGGCTTATATTATGTCAAAGCTAGAAAATTTGAAGTTTATATTTTTATAAAGTTGTTTGATTAATTAGCTAACTGCTTATTAATGTAAAATTGCATAAAAATACATCAAATTAAATTCACATATATATTTCTAACTTTTACGTGATAATCTATTATATTTTAAAAGGTATTTAAGTAATTTGACTATCTATAAACACCTATATACCCTTTTTTTATAGACTTGGGTTTATGGAGGCTTATCACTTAGTTTATAAGCTATAAGCCTACATAAACTTGTGTGACAAACAAGATTTATTTTGTAAGCCAACTTATTTTAAAAGCTCAAGCCCCTCTAAGCTTCGATAAGCTCGGTGCCAAATATAGTCATATGTCTATTGGTGTTTTGTCTATTGGATGTAAAATTAATCCCACATTTGGCGAAGATGCAACTGAATACCTCAATATAATCTTGGGGTTGGACCAACGACTCAAGTGTCATCTTAAGTTGGAGTCTTATAGCTAATATTTGAGCTAGAGGCTCCAATCAAAGGTGCACGCCTTTTTTATTTTAACATTTGGTTATTAAAAGAGAAATGTTAGAATCATCAAATATTTACAAACATTTATCCACACAATGACATCACAGGATTATTTTTGAATGTTATACAGGAAAGAATTTAAAAAGGAAATAGAGAATGACATACATATATCCACATAATGACATCACATAATTATTTTTGGATGTTATATAGGATATACGAGTGAGGAAAACCCGCTGCGATCAATGGGATTCTTTATAGACGTGAATTTGGGCGATGAATTAATGAATGGCCAGAAAATTTGTTTGGGACCGGCTTTGCAAATACAATTAAAACCTTAGGGATTTAAGTTTTGCTACTCTGGACTTACTTTTAGTAACGACACTTAAACCTTTAGACTATTTTTGCCAAATTGCAACAGATAGCAATTAATGCTAAAGGACTTACTTTGCGATGATACTTAAACCTCAGGGGCTTTTTTTGCCAAGTTGCCAAACATAATTAATGCTAAAGGACTTGTTTTGCGACGCCACTTGAACTTCAGGGGCTGTTTTTGCCAAGTTGTAAAAGTTGACAATTAATGCTTGCTTGGTTACTGTTTTCCTCCCCGGGATTTAGTATATATATATAATAATTTAAAAAGGAAATAGAGAATGACATAATTATATGTCAGTCATTGTATGGATATTATTTTGTAAAAACTTTGATTCTAATGTTCATCTATTTAAAAACACTACAGGCACGCCGTCAGCGTTCTAATGCGGGTAACACCCAAGTAAAGTTACCTGAATCATATATTTTAGTTTATTATGTTTTTCTTGACAATGTTTTAAGTTTACGGATATCGCTAATTTTGTTTAACCCGCCGCTCGTTTGGGCCGACCCGTTGGCCGTGCGTCTGGGTTCGACGTATTTCCACCATGCCCGTTTGGGCTCGACCCCGTTGGGACCGTGCATTCGCCGCTCGGGCTTTATTTTGTAAATGCCCTGATTCTCTGTCTCTTGAATATTTGTATAATGTGCTTTATTATTTGTATTAGTGACATTTAATGCATGAATCGTGTTTAAGTTAGTTGTACAATGCGGCATGCGGTATGACTAATTTTGTTATGACAAATATTTTCAAAAATACCAAGACGCTGCAACACGGTGATTTGTATTTATTCATTTATGTTTTCTGTTCTTTTTATTGTAGCTTTTTGTTTTGTAATTTTTGTTATATTTTATTATGCATTTTTTTTTTAAAATTATTAAACGATTGTTATTGTTATAAATTTTTATTGCTAAAAGTTGTATCGTTTTAGTGTTTTTTTTCTTCTTCTTTTTGAAAGTTCGTTCTTATTGTTATTAGACGATTCTTCTCTTTTTCTAAAAAATATAAACCATAAATAACTTCTTCCCACCCATTCATTCTCATCATCTCTCTCTCTCTCACCTAAAAAAAAACAAGCACATACAAACACATTCTTATCTTTTTCTCTCTTTTCATCCTCCACCATCATCACCAAAAATACACCCCCACCGAACCATCACCACCTCCGAGACCCTCACCCGCGTAAGACACTACGCCACCACCGCATCGCCACCACCACCCTCCTACAAAGAAGAACCAAAGACTTCACCCTACCACGCTTTTGGTATGTTTTTTATACATCCCAATTTTTCTCACAAATATGCGTTTTTGTCTTAAAATAAAATAGATCCGTAATTTTTAATAAATATGCTTGTTGGTCTTAAAAAATAGAACCGTAATGTTTTTGATAAATATGGGTTTTTTGTCTTAAAAAATAGAACCGTATTTTTTTGATAAATATGCTTTGGTCTTAAAAAATAGACCGTAATTTTTTCATAAATAAGTGTTTTTTTTTTGATAAATACGCTTTTTGTCTTAAAAAAATAGATCCGTAATTTTTTTGATAAATACGCTTTTTGATAAATACGCTGCGTTTTGTCCTAAAAAAATAGATCCGTATTTTTTCATAAATATTTGTTTTTGGTCTTAAGAAAATAGATTCAGATTTTTTTCATAAATACGCTGCTTTTTGATGATAAAAAATAGTTACGTAAACTTTTTAATATTTCAACTTGTCAAACCATAAGTTTTTAATTTTATAGATCCGATTTTTTTTGTAGATCTAATGATTTTATGTTTGTAGATCTAACATTTTTAATTTTTTTGCACCGCCACTCTACGAACAAGATGGCGGAATCATATTTATTGCCGGAAATAATGGGGTATAGATTTGTACATTATGCTTTACATTTTGTAGAATTGGTGATGGGTGTATTAATTGTTTGGTCAAGTTGTGTATTAATCAGTAGTTTGATTTATATTTTTATTTGTGTTTTAAGTATTGTAACTAATGCTTTGTAACTTGTAAGTCTGAATTTTTGTGCTTTAATGTGTTGTACATCATGCTTTAGTACTTTGAAGTCTGAAAAGTCTGAAAATTAAATAGGAGAGAGAGTGCCATAGATGATTATAAGTAGTATAGATAAAGAATAGACTATTAGCTAAATATACTTGTAAGATGAGTGGACAATTCAATATGGTTAAAGACTAAAAGTCCAAGAAATACGATAGAATGCAAAAATGCAAACCAAATCCAAATTTGATAAAAGTTCGAATATTGTCTAGCCCAAGTCCAATACTAACAACAATTAACCTTAAACATCACTTTTATAGGAATTCCCTAAACTTACTCAACCCTAATTTCACTCTTATCTCATTTTCACAGTCACAAACACTATCCTCTCTAAAAAAATTGTCAGCCATCAAATACAAACACAAAATACAAATTCGTCCCCTGTTTATATTAACCACAAATATTTAAAGATCTTCTATGGTTTTCTTTCTTTTTAACCCGAACACCAAATACACTATAATGTTATTTTATAGTGAAGTTCGAACAACCAACAACACACACTGATGTTCAGTTTCAAGATGCAAGATGGCTTCAAGATTCTTCAATAAAGGTGTCGGGCAGATGTATTTTTCGTTCTTATTTTATTTTTTTAAACTTACAAACCAAAATATTTGCCACGACCATCACCTGGATATGCGAATCTAACTGGTTTGGTTAATTGGTGGTTTCGATTGGTTATGTTTAGGTGTTTTGATGATGTTTAAGTGGTTGGGTGGTGTTGCTAAAACATGATATTGATAACACTGGTGCTAAATCATTCGGTGTTTCATTTGGATTTATAAATCTGACCAGTTTTGAGTGGATGGTTTCGTTGTTAAACCGTCTTTTTTCTGGTGCTTTCATTTTTCGAATCTTGATAAGCGGTGATGATGGTTGTATATTTAATATGTGTATTGTAAGTCTGAATTTTTGGGCTTTTACTCAGTAGCACATGCTGTCATGCTTAACCACTTTTGAAGTCTGAAAAGTCTGAATATTTATTAAGAGAGAGAGTCATTCACTCTTTATAAGTAGTAGTGACTAGAAATATCTTATCTTATCTTGATCTTAACTACAAGAACTTTTTTTCTTAAAACTTAAAAGTGAGTATTATGTTATGCCTAAAATACCTATTTACTCTAAATGTTTAAATGTTAATGGTTATAAATTTCAATTTTTTCTACCAAAAATTGTTAGGACTTATTTTTAAAAAGAAGTTATCATCTGCCCATGGAACCATATACGATTAAAAACAAAAAATTGCTTTCATCTTCAGCTTCATTAAATCTTTTTATAAGTTTTCTTAAAGGTTGTTATTGTTAACCCGTACTTTGTATATACATGGGCCTAGCCCATCTACTAGAATATTCTGATGTATCTTTTATATATGTACATTGTATTGTATCAAATCATTCAATCAATCAAATAAACAATACCGAGTATCATGGTATCAGCCAATTAATTCGATCCTTATCCCTTCTCACAAACCCTAAACCGACCGATCAATTCATCGACCACCATCTCCAAACCATCATCGTAATTTTGCTTCTTTTATGTATTGGTGATTCGAGCTAGGTCTCAATCCATACATCTATTGCTTATGTTACTTGTGCATGTTCGTGTCACGTATTATCATTATTATTAGTCTTTTTGGTCACCTATTGTTCACGTTATAACTCTTCCTTACACACCTAATTGTTATCCCATATAAACCTTAAAACTCCCTACTGACTTCTCGAATCATATCCACATCATCCAAATCAACCATATCTCAATATGACAGGCCCTAACGAAACTCCTCGTTGTCTCTCTCGATAAGCTTTCAGCAGTTACTCATCATCACCTCCACACTCGTGTTCCCGTCAAACTTGAGTTTGAAGATTGGAACTATGCATCATGGCAATTCTTCTTTGAACAGTTATGTGACACGTATGATGTATCCAAGTTCATCCATGGAACAACCACTAGCACACCCACTCTCTCACAGAAAGAACAAAAGGTTGATAAAATCATTCTCTCTTGGATTTTCTCGACTCTATCAGATTCTCTACAACGACGGTTGGTTAATGCACGGCCAAAATCTGCCCGGATAGCTTGGGACTTTATTAGTGATCTTGTAAAAGATAACAAACAAAGTCGAACCTCGGCATTGAAGGCCGAATTACGTCCATCAAGCTTGGGGACGCTGACAATGGAGGCTTATTTTCGTAAAATCGAGTCAATCTTGACAATTCGGATAGTCTTGGTTCTCCGCTTTCGATGAAGATGCGTTCATTATGCTCTTGATGGCCTCCCGGATACATACAATCAAGTGTGTGGATACATGCATTACAAAGACACATTTCCGACTTCAAGATCCGCGACTTACGCTGAGTGATCGAGGAAATGCGACTCAAATCTAAGCCTCTTACATTGCCCGTGGACTCGTCCTCATCTTCTCCCGTGGTTCTCTTGACCGACAAAGGTAATAACCGCACACCCTTCTAATCCTCAAGTCAAATCAAGAAATCCGTGCATTAATTTTGCTAGAGGCTCATGTCGGTATGGGGCGGGGTGTAAGTTTGTTCATGACCCTAGTCACAAGTCCATCAGTCGAGTGGAACAACCCTCTACAGAAGATACTATTATGCGAGTATTAAGCAAGTTGGGAATTACTAGCCACTCCCCACAACAACAACCCTAATACTCGATCTTTACATAGCCCATTGGACCCCTACCGCCTAACCATTTACAGCCCTTCTCACCCACTATATTATCCTAGTCCAAGTACTTACCCACTGGTTTCGCCCAACTACGCCCCACCGTGTTTTGGCCCAAGTCCTCATATCAATCAAGCCCACCTTATACCGCCCACCCCAACAAAGTTATAACTATGTTCAGTGCCCCAACACCGACGCTTCCATGCAAACTGCTGTTCCACAGCCAGCCCAACAACAGCCCACTCCTATCCCTCAAACACAACCTGGTCCGACCAACCCGCTCCCCCTCGCCAATGCTACCGTTCATCAGATTCACCCGGGACAACCAACACTTTTATCAGCATGCCTTTAGCTGCTGAACTCTCCATGATCCGTCCCACCGGCCAAGATGGAATATGGACACAAAAGGTGCAGTCTTCATCTTAACTCTTCCACTCATTGTCTTAGTGATGTTTTTAATATGTGTATGTATCCGTCCGTCTTCTGGCGGTGACGGCACTCCATTCCCGTCACCAATACGGGTCATAGCATTTTGCCAAACCCCAACCGACCCCTCCACCTAAATAATGTCCTTATTACCCCTCATATTGTCAAAAATTTATATATGTTCGCCAATTTGTTCGCGATAATAAATGCACCGTCCAATTTGATCCTTTGTTTTTCTTTAAGGATTTCATGACGCCGGCGGTGCTTCCGGATGTGATAGCACCGGGATCTTTATCCAAGAACAACCCCGCCTCCCCGTTCCTCGCTCTTCTTGTTAGTCAACAAACGTGGCACCGGCGTCTTGACATCCAGAGGCGAAGTGTTACGCCGCTCTTGTTTCACGCAATTTCATTTCATGTAATAAGGAAAAGCCTCCCGTGCTTTGCCATGCTTGTCAACTTGCAAACACGCCGACTTCCATTTGCTAGCTCAAATACAGAGTAGTTAATGCTTGTTTTGACATTATCCACTTGGATGTGTGGACTTCACCAATTCCGAAGTCTTTCGTGCTTCAAATATTATGTATTGTTTTGATCATTACTCTCATTTTGTGTGGGTTTATCCGCTGATTAACAAATCGATGTATTGTCTAAATTTATGATATTTCGCAATTATGTTCACACTCAATTTCGTGGAAATCCGGTCTTTTCAGTGTGATCATGGCGGTGAGTTTGACAACCATAACCTGCATAAACTTTTTGCCGATAACGGCATTCAGCTTTCATTCTCCTTACCAAAAACCTCTCAACAAAATGGCAAAAGTCCGAACGGATGGTTCGCACCATCAACAATCTTATTCGGACTTTGCTTTTCAAGCTAACCTTCCATCGCATTCTGGGTTGAAGCCCTTAACATGGCCGTTCACTTACTAAATATCTTACCCTCAACCGCTATTTCCAATGACATCCCTTATACTAGACTATTTGGACGCAATCCTGACATGCCTCTTACGCACTTTTGGTTGCTTATGTTACCTCACCGATTCACACCACAAACTTGAACCACGCGCCACACCCTCCATCTTTTTGGGACACGCCTCAAATCACCGCGGTTATCGCTGTCTCGACTTAAACACCAACAAAATTATACTTTCTCGTCATGTAACCTTTGATGAAACCGTTTTTCCAGATGGTACGCCCACAAATGAACCATTTACACCGACCCCAAATGAACAAACCCAGGACCCACCTTCACCACCACCCACCGCCCCTCCTACACCACCTACAATCATTCCTGACCCTCCACAAAATCCAAACCCGTGTCAACTCACCCATGGTTACACGATTCCGGGTTGGGACAAATCGTCCTGTTGTTCGCCCTAATATGCTTGTGTCTTCCATTTCCCCTCTCCCTAAGTCATATCGTCAGGCCTTTAATGATCCAAATTGGCATAATGCTATGAGAGATGAATACCATGCACTTATTAAAAATGGAACTTGGACCCTGGTTCCTCGCCTTGTCGACACTAACATTATACGCTGCATGTGGCTATTTCGTCACAAGTATTTAGCTGATGGCACTCTTAGTCGCTACAAGGCCCGTCTTGTGGCAAATGGTAGTAATCAATTGGAAGGGGTTGATGTAGATGAGACCTTTAGTCCGGTGGTTAAACCGGGTACTATTCGGACTGTTCGAGTTTAGGCTTTTCTCGTCCGGCAATACACCAACTTGATGTCAAGAATGCTTTCTTACATGGTGATTTATCTGAGACAATTTACATGCATCAGCCTCCAGGTTTTCGAGATTCAGTGCACCCTGATTATGTTTGTGCGTTACAGCGTTCATTATATGGGCTCAAACAGGCACCTAGAGCTTGGTTTCAGCGGTTTGCTTCTTACATCACACAAATTGGTTTCTATCACAGTCGTTGTGACTCATCTTTATTTATCTACCGACAGTGGGCCGGATACTGCTTATCTCTTACTATATGTCGATGATATCATTCTCACTGCATCTTCTGAGACTCTATTGCGGCAGCTTATACTGATCTCTTCATCGAGGAGTTCTCCATGACAGATCTTGGTCCTCTAAACTACTTTCTGGGTATTTCTGTTACTCGAGCTCCTTATGGACTATTTTTATCCCAGAAGAAATATGCTATGGAGGTTTTGGAGAAAGCTCACATGCTTGCTTGTAACCCTTGTCGGACTCCGGTGGATACTGAGTCCAAACTAGGGATGATGGTGATCCATATCGACCCAACTTTCTATCGGAGCCTTGCGGGTTCGCTCAGATCTCACATTTACAACCTGATATTTCTTATGCGGTTCAGCAAGTTTGTCTTCATATGCATGACCCTCGAGAACCTCATTTCTCTGCTCTCAAAAGGATCTTGCGGTACATTCAGGTACTCGGATTATGGTCTACACTTATATTCCTCATCTACTACCGACTTGATTGCTTATTCAGATGCTGATTGGGCTGGTTGTCCCACTACTGGGAGATCTACATCGGTTATTGTGTTTTTCTTGGCAACAACTTGCTCTCTTGGTCCTCTAAGCGTCGACCTAAGCTTTCGTTCCAGTCACGGTGAATATCGTGGGGTTGCCAATCTTTTTCTGAGACATGTTGGTTACGTAACTTACTTCGTGAGCTTCATACTCCATTATCATCTGCTACACTTGTTTACTGTGATAATGTTAGTCTGTTACCTATCCGTAATCCCGATTCAAATCGTGAACGAAGCACATCGAGATTGATATCCACTTTGTTCGAGACTTAGTTGCCACTGGTCGGTCGGGTTCTACATGTTCCTTCACGTTATCAATATGCGGACATTTTTCGAAAGGACTACCTTCCGCTTTATTTGAGGAATTTCGCTCCACCTCAGAGTTAGATGTCCTCCGCCCGATTGCGGCGAGTGTTAACCCGTACTTTGTATATACATGGGCCTAGCCCATCTACTAGAATATTCTGATGTATCTTTTATATATGTACATTGTATTGTATCAAATCATTCAATCAATCAAATAAACAATACCGAGTATCAGTTATTTTATTGAATTATCATATGTTACAAGAAATACTTAACAAAAAAATCGCAATTATAATTATTTATTCGCTAAAAAATTCCGCCGTTATGCATGAGTTGTCTAGTACGAAGGCAAAACACAATCCGACAAATAAAAATAAGATATAAACTACAAGTTACATTTAGTTCTATTAACTGTTTTGGTCCAAATTGCTCCATCTCCGAAAAATACAATGTTAGACTTGATTACTAAAACTATAATACTACGTGGTTTATAGTAATATAATCTGTCTTTTTAAATTAAAGTCATATTTTTTTAAAGATTGTTTTTTCCTATCATCATAGTGAAACAATTTTGTTAAGTCAATACCCTTTTTTTATAACATCCAATGGAATTATGTCTATTGGTGTTTTGTACATTGAACAAAGATGCAACTGAATACCTAAATAGAGGCACTTTATTTTAGAAACCCAACATCCACTACTTACCAATGGACATATCTGGACCATTGGATCAAAAACATTTTTTAAGATTAAAAAATACGGATGAACCATTTGTGTAAATTCAACAAACTTACTCCCACCAAACCCACCACAGACATCTCACTTTTCACAAATTCCCTGTAAAAAAAACTCACTTTCTCTCTCTAACCAAAATAAAAAACTAGCATAAAAATTGCAAATCAACCAATTTTAACCATTAAAAGCAAAAAGAAAAACACAAAAATGAGACAATCAATGCATGTAGAACCAGATCTGAGAAAAAAATGGTTCAAAATGAACCGATTCATACTCAAGATGATCATACGGTGCTTCCAATTCTTTATTTAGTTGTTATTTTACAATTTGTTGTGGTTTTATTTATGATTTTGTTGTTATTTATAAAGATTTTTGTGTTTTTTTAGTCTTTAATTGATAGATTAATGTGATGATGGGATGATTGAAAATTTTGTTCTTGAATCTGAATTTTATTTGTGTTTTGAAAGATATTTATGAGAATTTTTATGAAGATTTTTGTGTTTTTATGATAATATGAGATATTACAGGTTAGATCTAATTGAAAACAAGAGATATTATGATCTTTCTTTAGCATACATGGATGTACACCAAGTGTTTGATGAAATGTGTGAGTGAAAAGTATCATACGTGTAGTATCACCAGTGATATTTGAAGTTGAACTGTGTATCTGTATTATCACTAGTGATATTTGTATTATCACTTGTGAAATTTTATTTATTTGATAGTTTTTTTTGTTTGTTTGTTAAGTTTTATTATATGTAATGTATAGTACACTTTTGATATTTCATTGTTATTGTTTTATAATTATAAATAGTTATTCGTTTTTATTTTTATTTAAAGTTTTGATGATATACTATTTACCGGTGTTTTATCTTTGTTTTATATCATAATTTTGATGTTTTATGTGCTTTTTGTGGATGGTGCTTTAGTTACTGATAAACTATTTATTATAGTGCAATATTACTTAGCATTTAAGTAATTAGATTAAATAAAATAAAAGGTTTGATTTTGCTTCAAACACATAGTTATTTAGTGTAATTTTGCTTATTAGTTAAGTTGTGATTGGATTTGTTTATTTAATGGATACATTGTGCGTATTTCAATAGGTTTTACAACGGGATTTGACAATATCTATGGTTGAATCAAAGAATTGAAGAAGTTACAACGGATTTTCATAACAAACTAAAGCTCAAACACATGTTATATCACATGTGATATCACTGATATCATCTGTGAAATCACGGTAATATCGATATTACCGGATATCACAAGTGATATCATAAATATCACCTTTGATATCACACGTGATTCAACAAAAAGAAGAAGCTGACATATCTATGATGTCACCTGTGATATCAAATTCTCCTTCAAAAAGTTGGATTAGGATACACGACAAATTAGCGAATAAAAGTGTGGTAGTTAGTAGTTATTGATGGATTGTTATGATAATGTGATGAATGTTGTGATAATATGAGAAATCACAATAGATGTTGAGCTTGTAACATGCTGTTGAATTTGTAATGCATTTATTTTCTTAATTGATAAAGTGTGCATGTTTGATAGGTTTAACAACGTATCACATGTTCCTCCATCACCACCACTGATTCAACAAGTAGAATAAGTCGACATGCCTGTGATATCACATATGATATCACATACATGTCCTGGTATCACCTATGATATCACAATATCGCGGTTCCTCCGAAGCCAA
The DNA here is from genome assembly GCA_910596185.1 of Chrysanthemum makinoi. Lineage (NCBI taxonomy): Eukaryota > Viridiplantae > Streptophyta > Magnoliopsida > Asterales > Asteraceae > Chrysanthemum > Chrysanthemum makinoi. The sequence continues at coordinate 372,104,717 of OU343224.1, forward strand.
ACAACATGTTGCGTTTTTTTTAAGTGCAGTATAATATCACAAGTGATAAACGAGTATATATTGGTCTCTAATAATCATGACCATTAATATTTACGTGCTTGCGAGGCACATGATGATAAATAATCCATATGAAACTTTATGAATAATAGCAGCAAAGATAATTCTACATCAAGTAAACAAAAAGGAGATGATGTCCGATTGTGCAAAAAGATTGCTACAAAAATAAAGATGACTAGATAAAGAGAATCATAGATGGAAAAGGAGCAGTCGAAGCAGAAAGCAATCCTTATGTTTCTTAGTTTAAAAATGCAATGCGAGTTTGGGGTAACCTAAGAAGGGTGTGCTCTATTAGGTCCAGAGCCACATTGCATGGTCTTACGAGTTTGTTACATTTGAGAATCACTAAGTGACTTGTATGATCATTTTTATGGAAAAGTATTAATGTAGCATTTTATTCATTTATCACATGTGTACTCTTAGCATTTTGTGTTACAATAAATGTTTCATATCACAAGAGATATAACACTGCATATTACATATACCAAATATGTATAAAAACAAGAAAGAAAATTACAAAAATAAAAAACTTGACATATTCTAAAAATCAAAGAAAGTGTTACATCAAATTTAACAGAATATCACAAGTGATACAAACATCAAATCAAAAACAAGTGTTGCATCATTTTTAACAGAATATCACAAGTGATACGAGATACAAAGAACAAGTAAAACAAGTAAACAAATAAATGATGTAAACATTTCATCATTTTCATGCTTTATCATAAGTGATAAAATGACAAAATATTTCATAAACTCACAAAGATAAAAATTAACTTGACCTATTTATCACAAAAGATACATAACTTCTAATTTATGACAAAGACGGGGCTTGGAACCAGGAAGCTCGATCAATTGCTTTTCGCATAGCACCATCTTGACCAGTTACAATGATATTCGGATAACACACAGAAGCTTTCTTGAATGCTTGGAATAACCATATACAAGATTCAGTAGTTTCATCCTTAAGCGGACCAAACCAACAGTAACATCTCATGTGATTGTCAATCGCAATAAAAGGCACAAAAACCACCATGTACCTGGAAAGAGAAATATCTCAGGTGATAATATATACAAAATGTACAAAAAACAATGAAATCTCACAGGAGATATTACAAATTAAAAAGCACTTGTTTGTTTTGTATGTGGCATAAAAAGAGGCGATATCACCAAACTATTTGTGATTGCGATTTGCAAAAAAACGGCTCCATCAAACGAAAGAATCAACAACAACGGCATTTGTGGTTCAAAAAAGCACAACAGCTCCACAAAACAAATTGAAGAAGCTCAAACAACTTTGATATCGTATGTGATATCATAAGATCCTCCATTACCACAACTGATTCAACAAAATAAAAGAAAGACACCCGCGTGATACAACTAAGAAACCAGCAATGGAAAAGCACAAAAGAAAAGCGTAACCTCAAGTACAACACTAGGTCTTCTTATCTTCGCAATTAACCGATTACATGATTCCAAATAGGGTTTAAGTTGTAATCAACAACCTTTCTTTTGAACTTTTCAAGTGGCGAATATATGCAATCATATAAGGATCAGACTTCCCAATCATTTCTATGTTTTTCAAATTATCCGCATTCACGATTGTTAAAGTAAGCAGTCCTTGTGGCTTAAGCTCTAGGTCACTGCGCAATTATCAAACAATACATCAAATGTGCATCACCTCAAATATAGAGTAATGGAGAAAACAAAATATAAAACGCACTAAAATAATTCAAAAGGACGCCATTCAGAAATGAAAATAAGCATCAACTACAGTGCACTTTGATTAATTTCCTAAAGCTTGTTTATTCAAATAAATATTTTTGATTTGGTTATATATGAAATGATGGACAAACATGAACATGTAATTTCTTCTCAACTTGTGCATCCCTCTCTTAGGCATTTTGCCAAACACCTTCCATGCATCAAATTTCCATCAATTCACCCATCCTAAAATGATATCATACTAAAACCAATGCTACTCACAATTTAAAATATAAACTAAAGTATCAAATAAACAAATTTCACAAGTGATAATATAAATATCACTAGTGATAATACTGAATACGATTCACTTCAAATATCGGTGATACTACGTCGATAAATAGCGATTCAAAACAACAATCAGACATAAAAACAGCATTCAAATGGGTTAAAAACAAAAATTCAACTAACAACTTAATTAATAAGCAGAATCACATGAGCAAATAACAAAATTATCAAATATTTTTCACTCACACATTTCATCAAACACTTGGTGTGCAACTTAATAAGAAAGAATTTTAACAACTTGATCCACATAATTAACAACCGATCAATAACATTATCAACTGCAACAACATCAACCAAATCAACTTCTAAAACAAACGGTTCATTCAAATCAAAAGAAGGCATAAAAAGGATGATATGATCGGAGTTGATGATGAGATGATGATCAGAATGGTGATGGTGATTGGAATGGTGATGGTGATGGTGATCCAATGGTGATGATCAAACGGTAATAGTTGATTAGAATAACTACTTTTGGAGGGAAATGATGAGAAAGCAAGTTGAGAAAAACAATACTGATAGCGTGGAAAAAATGAAGCGAATGAAAAAAAAGAAGAATAAATGGCTTTATATAGTTGGGAGAATTAAGGTTAAACATATTAAATCTTAGGTTAATCCCCACCATTAGATCAAAATAAATGAATGGTGGAGATTTGTCCATTGGTAAGCATCAAAATAAAAGTAAGCAAATGAAAATTCCTCTACCTAAATATAATCATGGGGTTGGACCATCAATTCAAGTGTTATCTTAAGTTGAAGGCTTTGAGCTAAAGGTTTTAACCCAATATGATCACTTTTTTTTTATTTAAACACTTGGTTACCAGTTTTTTTTTTTTTTTTTTTTTTTACACTTGATTAGTAAAACTATAATAGTTTATAGTAATATAATCTGCCTTTTTAAATTAAAGTCAATTTTTTTAAAAGACAATTTTACTATCTCATAATATTTGCACCACAAATATATCTCACATCTTTTAAGTAAGATTTGAACTACAACCATTTAATTAGAGAGCTTTCACACAATATGAAATATCATTAAAACACAAGACTTTTGATTTTTAAATTAAAGTCAATATTTAAAAAGTTTATCTTTTATTTTTATTTTCGGATGTAAAACTAATCCCACATTAGACAAAGATGCAACTGAATACCTAAATATAATCCTAAGATTGGACCAACAATCATTGTGTATTGGTTGCTTTAATAGCTAATAAGAGAGCTAAAGCAAATCACTCACATGTTTTTTTTTTTTCCTTTTTTATTAATTGTATTCATATTAAAAAAAATTATAAACCTGAAAGTAAAGAACATAAATATAAAGTTTAATAAGTCAAAAACTTAAAACGAAAAAAAACACAAACATAAACTGATAAAAAACTTTGTCTTATTGTAGACTATGGTGGGCCGGAGGGGGTAGAGGACAAAATGTCACATTCAGGAGGTACGTATAGCATATCCTTTTTTCTAATTTTAAACACATAAAAATTAAACTAGTAAGAAGAAGTAATTAAGGTAACATTTGCTTCTATTTTCTCATAGATATTTATTTTGTTATAGAAAATCCATTTGTGTGTTTGAAACCCAATTTTGGGTGCTTGCATGTCACAAGCTTTCATAAGTTACGAGCATTTGTGACTCCCTCATTAATTATGTTGCAAGCCGCTCCTCAATCTTGGGGGAGCCTCTTTCCTCATTATAAATAAGATCATCACTCTTTTAACTAGACAACAAACATAGTTTTCGACATGGGTGGTTCACAAACCAAGGGTCACGCCAACGGTCGAGAGGTAAGAATCTTGAGAGAGAAGACGAAGCTTCTTCAACAGAAGCTCGACGAGATGATGTGTCTCAGAGAGACGGAGAACGAAGTGCATGATCAAGAAGTCATGGTTCATGCGCTTAAAGAGTCTGAGTGGAAACGAGAGCGGAAATGGCTGCAGAAGGAAGTCAAGAGGCAGAAGAAGGTATTGGAGGAAAGGGAGCAAAGAAACCGGAGAAAAGAGATCATGGTATTGGAGAAAACGAGTGAGAAAGTGGTGTTGCATGAATTGGAGCAGATGAGGGAGGATCGAGCACAACGAGATGAGGCTGTCGAGAAGTGGAAAAGGTTGTATTTAGCTATCAAGATTGAGCTCGACAATTTGATTAATAAAACGCATCAAGGTAAATGTATATCATACATTCATACATGGTATTACAGATGTATAGAAACTGTAGTCGTAATAATTAAATTATGAGTTGCCGCAGGGGAAACAGGATGTTGGAGAGAAGAGGGAGAGTACCTGATCGATGAGCTACGGAGAGAGGTGAGAGCCAAGGAAGAGACTATTGAACTCTTACAGGCATATATAGCTTCAATTGAGCAACAAGAGTCGAGAAGGCAGCGTGAGGTGGATATACTGAGGCAGAGCTTGCGTATCATGAGCCACAAAAAGAAGCCAAAACATATCTCCAACCGGTCGTCAATAAAGGTGCAGCCCTAGAATCAAACTCATGGTTTGATACAGTTGTACATCATGTGCGAGTGATAATATTCCGAGCTTAATTTATAATGAATTTGATATTTGCTTGAGAATGAGAATCATATATGTACATGTAACCGCAAACAAATGATTTGACTTGTACACACTTGTTGAACTATACAATCTACAAGCATTTTGCCATGTATTTCATAATGAAGACCATAAAAATTTGGAGAGTAACCCTCGGAGATATCATCACGTTTATTATGCTTCTTTAAACGATGAGCTACCTTCATCAATAGGTTTTGGTTTTCCAATAGTTCGGTAATTTGATCTGACGTGCTGAAAATGACGATCAACTGAATTAGGGTTCACAATCCACAATTATCCAATGCAATTTCTTATAATATTAGGACAGTTTCAGAATAGAAATACGTAGACGGGTTTGACTTTTCAAAAGTCAAACCTCAAACTCTTCACATACTTAACTGGTGAGGCATTTGTTCTCCGATCGCATAGTACTTATGGAGTTTTATATGTGCTTATGTATTTGTTTAGGAAAATTTTAATATTCCAAAAGCAATATGAACTTGATTAGTAAACAATTGTGTTAAAAAGTCAAACGTGACTCGTCCTTTGCAACCATGAAGTAATACAAGTCTAGAATATTATTCGAGCAGAAAGAATACCTCAAGCAGAGAAACATAATAAAAATCCTCCATATGCTGCATAAGAGCAGTCCCATCTCTGATTGCACGAAAGATGTTTATTTCCGTGTTCAGAATTTTCTCGATGAGTTCCTTCTCACCTTTCATCTGTGCATATATTCACAGAAATGAGTAATAACAGAATATACTGAGAGTTATAGTGCAGGCCAATTAACACGTTTATGGATAACACAACACGAAGTTAACTGTAAGCTGCATAGTCTTACAAATTCATTGACAAGATCATCGGGGGTGGATTCTCCAATAACATCCCCTTCGTACCCATCTCCCAGAAGCTCTATGTTTTCCTGCAACATTATTTACTAGAATGAGACAAAATAAGCATTAACGGTAGCATCTAACTTATGTGTTACCACCTATCAAATTATGCTTCAGCAAATGCAATGAAAAAACGATGAACAAATACGAGGATTTAATTATCAGATTACCCACCAAGGCATTTTCTACATCTCCAGCTGCTAGATATATAGGTTGAGCTACATGGCAATAACCCATCAAACGAGGGACAGAAGGAATAATATCTCTGTGATTTACAACTCTCCAGCTGTCTTTAACTTTCTGCAAATCGAGCACAAATTGATAGAATTGAATGATTTACGACATGGACTATGTATCTCATCATGTGAAATACGACATAACAGTAGCGGTAACAGTAGGAAGATACCTCGTTATAAACTTGAGCAAATAATTTGTTTCCAACTCTTGGAGATCCAAAGTTGTACATGGTTACAGAAATAGCGCCACGCCTAGAGAGGTAATATATGAACTATTTGTAAGTAGATTGCGACTCATATTCCATAACAGTACAACCGAGACCGTAACCTACACAAAACTCACTTTGCTAGTTGACTAGAGGATAGTTCAAGAGCAAGCAAGGTTGCCAGTGCGCCACCTAAACTATGACCAGTCACAAAAACATGCCATTTGGACACCGGATCAGCATCACCGTCTCTGCCATGGAAATAGGTTTGTCATGTTATTAAATTTAAACATACCCATGTATAACGTTGACCATCCAGTATCATGAACTTACTGAGATGCGGTAGCTGTTTTAATGAGAGAAAGTAACCTTGTCCTGACCGAGTCATACGCACTTAAAAACCCTGAATGAACCTGAGAACAGCAAACATCATGTGATAAGGATATGTGATGGTGTATTGTCGTCATAAGAAAACTAACATATCATACGTTGATACCTGAATTTCTTCCTTAAAGTCGCCACCAATTCTCTCTGGGTTTAGCCTACATAAGTTCAGCGAGAAATTTTTAAAAAGAAAAAAAGATCGTACACGTCAACTTTTAGGTGGCAATGTACAATTACCCGGTAGGAGCCAGCATTAAATCAGTTCTCAAGTCCTTCCATCTAACCTAAATCAGCCACCAAATCATGATTTAACACAATAGGCAATTTAAAATTTACATAAAATTGACCGATTAACCTACTTGTTCTGTTCCCTGAAGGCAACAACTAATCTTTTCACGAAATGAATCCATGGGATTGCCACCTGTGTATCAGTCACTGGGTTATCCAAGAAACATATCTTTTCAAACTCTGATTTTATAAAACTCGGGTGGCCCAATGAAGTGGCTAACATCGCCCAAGCCTCCATTGCACTCTCAGCTGTTGAAAACAATGTTCTCATCTCCTCGGCTTTTTTCTCATCCAATACTGTTGTGCTTATTGAGCTTTCGGAATCACTGTCTTCCTTAATATCCACCTTGGTATCACCCTTCACTATAATGCTACCGTCTTTTGCCAACTCAGTAACTGTAGCATTCAAAACCATCAAAGCTCCAAAAATAGAATCCGTTTGTTTCAGCAAATCTTGTGTGGCTTTCTTTATATCAGGTAATGACGACTGAATTGTGCTTATAGCTGAAGTGTCCGTTGTTTCTTTATCTTTAACAGCATCCTGACCGCTTGGAGTTGCAAGCCCAGACTCTATATAACCTGCTTCTGCAATCGTTTGTGATTGAAGTACTATTGTGCTTAATAAATCAAATCCTTCCCACTTAATATTTTCAGGAGCAGGAAGACCGAGTCGCTTGACAATATTCTGATTAACGGTATCACCAAAATTCTTCCAAAAATCTTTGTCGGATTGTGAGCTGACGTTTTTTTGGTTGCTTTCAGATTCTAGAGAATCTTCAGGAGAACTGTCAGTCTGTATCGTGTCTGACTGAGACTCGGAATTCATAGATATTTTGGAATCTTCTGAATCGCGATCGTCCCCATTTGAAGATCCATCTTTCTGGATGTATGTATCATTTATTGACTTTAACTGGCCGAAAGCATACTCAACAAACTGACGTGCTTGTACAGGTTGTGACCCAACAAGTTTTCTTAAAGTAGACTCAAAATCATTGTTTCGAAGAAATTCTCCTATAAAAGGTAACCTCCACCAGTTCTTTTCTTCCTCAATTGTTTCGAAGCTCTTATATCTAACCTGAACCACAATTTACAATACCCGTTATGTTTCTGAGAAACAAACATATATACCTCCCACTATCACAGGAACATACCTCTAGCTGGACCTTTCCACCACCTCCCATTCCCTCCAATTCAACTAGCACCTCATGTGAATTTCCTGATGAACATGATTCTATGGTTTAGAGACGCTAAAAGCAGATTTCTGACGCAAAGTTTAGTGGCAAAAAGTATCCAAAAAGTCACGATATAAAGAAGAAACTTACCATCACAAATGGGCTCCAAACTAACGCTCGAATTTCCCATACGTTTATGGGGGGTCACAAGATTTGCATCCCAAGCTGCAATCTGAAGTGCAGTCATGTCACATAAACAAGACGCCAATTAATATCCCAATTACAATCTCCTTTGGTTTGCAAAATTAGTTATCAGGATCCCAAACTACACGATTAAGCTGTTAGAATTGAAGTTATTTCATTTTAACTTAAAGTTACAAGTGACACAACTTCAATAACATACGCTGAAAAAACTGGAGTTTAATTTGATAAACATTTTGACCAAAAGAAAGAAGAGTTCAATAGCTATCTACGAATAAGACTTAGAGTGGCACTATAACTATCCACTAAAAACGCATTAAATTAACAACCTGAAGATCATTGGTTGGTGGAAGCTTGATGTACAATGTGAGTTCCTCATTCCAAGTTGGTTCCTTTGTCCTGACAGACCTCAAATACTCCGTTAGCATATAAAGCAAAAGATTACTTAGCTGATTAAGTTATAACTAGTTAAGTGATTAAATTCCTTCTACAACCACATTTCATTTATCACCCACTTTCCGATAAGTTATGTTGCTATTTCTGAAGTTTTCCATGTCTAGTTAACCATATAAATTTATCGTATTACTACAGAAGCCAGTTACAAGGACAATGAAAAGTATTTTATAGACTCACCCCCATTTAATGTTGCTTTTAACAATCTGACTATCCAATTGCAGCACCACATAAGGATCACTTGTTCCCTGAAAGCAGAAATGCGAATGTCAGACGCAAAGACTGGTTTCCAGATCCCAAAAAGCTAACTGATTATCAACGAAAATATATTTAAAAGATAGGTAATTACCCATGGATCCATGGCAGGAAAATCATAGCCCTTGTTAAGCTTTACAAACAGCTGTCCATCATAAATCTCACGAAGAAATGACCTGACAAATTAAAATCAAACTTCAACAATCTCACAAAGGGTATCTATCTGTCTGAACCTAGTTTCAGTATACTGAGACTTATATCCATATGCTAAGCCCAATGCTAAAAATGATGTCAACCTTATGGTCTATTCAACTGACTTCAAAAGGATTCATTGCAACTTAATTCAATCAATAGAACTAAAGGGGTATTTGTTTAAGCTTATTTAATGGGCTTATTGAAAACTTGATAAGCTCATAAGCTCAATTTTGGGGGTGTCTGCTTTAGCATCTATATGGGGATTATGAGCTTATTAGCTTATATTGCAAAAATAAGCCCATAAAAGAGTTTGGACAACCTTAGGCTCACAAGCTTATATAAGGGTGTTTTGATAAGCCTCTTTTTTGTGGCTTATGAGCTTACATAACCTTTAAAGCCTTTTTTCCACCTTTTTGTCATATGCTAATCCAAACACTCAACCTGCTTATTAGCTTATTTAAGCTTAGGCAAACATAAGCTTACGCCAAAATATAAGCCATAAGCAATTACTGAACATAAGCTTAAGCCAAAATATAAGCTTAGACAAACACCCCCTTTGTCGGCTAATGAGCTTCTCTACTCGAGCTTATGAGCGTATAAAGCTCAGACAAACACCCTGTAAAGATGTTATAACACTATGGCAATAAGATAGTTACGAAATCACAAGCTTTTGCTAGGAAAAAAAAGCGAGAAACCGAAACCAAAAAACTGATGGTCTAGTTTTGTATTTCCTACACACCGAAGTTTACGGTTTGGTTTGGTTTTAGCATATAAACCAAACCAAACCCAACCCATATAAACCAAACCCAACCGACCAAATACATATAATCTACAAACTTGTTTGTATTTGTATGTGTCGTTTAGGATGCATAAACAATGTCTTATGGTGGTACACATAAACAATTATCTTCTAGTAGAAGTGTTTTTTTTTTAGCTTTGATTGGCATGCCTAACTAATATGCTAACCTATGTGTCAGCATCTTCTTGTTAGTTACAGGAGGGGGACCCACTCCTTCACAAACCAGTAACTCATTGCCAAATCAATTTAGGCACAATTTTAGGCCCGCCAATCATTTTCCTCCACTTTTTCTATGATTATTAATTTCTCATTTTCACCGTCTTTATTCTTGAAAGTTGAAAGTTTTAATAATGTTCAGTACTAGTATAATGCATAACAAATTCGACCATGGAATGACCAAAACAAACTGAAACTAAACGTTTTCTAGAAGAGAAATGATACATAGGCCTAAACTTGGACCTAAAAATAGACCTAAAAACACTTGGCAAGATCCTGACGGCTGCAGACAGGGACCCGCTTATTTTACAACCTGTCAGCAGCTAAAATAATGCATATCAAAGTTTTATACTAGCAGACATATAAATCAACTAGATTCGGTTTCGGCTGCCCTGACTTCAAAAGGAGACATATAAATCAACTAGACACATGATCACTAGCAGCAGCTAAAACAACGCGTACTCAGAAAGAATGAGAGTCTGACAACCAGCTGCATCCACCTCAGTCTTTCCAACATTCCCCTAATAAACAAATCACATCATCAGTTAAGAATACGATATCGATAAACGACGTAAATTAACCTTACAGTAGGAGTAGTGTAAGCTTCAAAAGCAAATCCAGCGAGAATGACAGCACGGTTAATATCGAAAGGAGGCCGTTCGATCTCCTCGTTCAACGAAACCTTTTCGATATCGGAAGATGAGCTAGTAGCGTAACAAATTGGACAGAATTGGTTTGGTTTAACGGAAATGAAGCTAGGGTTTGGAAAAAGGGGGGATTTTGGTTTATAAAGGAGCTGGTGAAGATTCAGAGCCATGATTGATAATTGTATTGGATAAGAAAATTACTATGTGAAATAAACACACAGTGATAGTGTTATTAGTGTGTGTTTTTTTTTAGGGAAAGTTAGTTGGAAGAGGGTACTGGAATGTGCGTGGTTGTTAGTGTTGGCGCCAACTAGTTTAACACTTTGATTAGAGTGTGGCGCGCAGGATGATTGGTTTTTTTGGGAGCCATTCTTACAAAAAAACCAATCATCTCGCGCCACCTCAGTGTGTGAGATTTTTTTGTGGATGAATTTGAGTGAATGTAGCATTAGTGTTTTTAATAGTACCCGCTGGCGGTTGTAAACCGTTACGATATTGGATGGAAAAGGCAGGATCGGTTAGGGATGAGCAACAAGCCAAACGCGACCCAACTCGAAAACTGATTAAATTAAAGGTAAAACGTGAATTGAGAACGGAACCGCGTAAAATCGAAATCAAGCCGAATAAGTTTGGTTTAATTCGGGTCGGGTCAGTTTAGCAAGTTCGAATCGAATAGGTGTCTTTTGACCAAAACCGAGTAAAACCGAAATAATTATACAATATCAAAAACCTAACCGAATAAGGTCGGTTCGGTTCAGCTCGGTTTATTGGTTCGGTTCGGTTTTTGGTTGATTTTGCTCAGCCCTGATGGCTATGGTTAAAGGAGAGGCCTATGGTAGTTTGGGTTTTAGAGGAGGTGTACTAACCCAATCTCACAAGTCAAATTGATAGAAATATAATCTCAAAGTTAACATATAAGTTTAGAAGGGTTACTCCTTTTATCATCAATTAGTTTTAGAATGGAATCTCAGTTATACTTATATGTTTGACTTGGTGACATGCTGTGCCGTAAAAAACCGGTTATGTGATTTATGCGGTCGAGCTCTCTGTTTGTGTTCTAGCGGTTTAACCGGCTAAAATGGTTCTCAGTTTAACAGTCGGGTCCACCAGATTTAAAACAAAGTTAAAATCATGACGTTCACACAAATGACTAAAATAGTCTAGTGCTAAAACATTTATACTCGGTCGTTGCTAGAAAGTCTACAGTCTCACTACATGCATATTTGGGAGTAGCAAAAGAAAGTCAGAAAAATGTTATAAGAATATTTCGATTAAGCCGCATACATCCCCACTCAAATACTCGTATTTATCGAGTGACATAAACAAAAAAGATATCATTCATTTTGATAAACTCTTAGGAAAAAAAAGAAAAATAAAAAATAAATTTAATAACTTTTTCAAATTCAGGTAAGCCAAAAGTCGATTCCTATTAAACATGTAACTAGTTATTCCTATTAAACATGTAACTAGTCGATTCCTATGAAAAAGTAAAAAACCGGTTATGTGATTTATGCGGTCGAGCTCTCTGTTTGTGTTCTAGCGGTTTAACCGGCTAAAATGGTTCTCAGTTTAACAGTCGGGTCCACCAGATTTAAAACAAAGTTAAAATCATGACGTTCACACAAATGACTAAAATAGTCTAGTGCTAAAACATTTATACTCGGTCGTTGCTAGAAAGTCTACAGTCTCACTACATGCATATTTGGGAGTAGCAAAAGAAAGTCAGAAAAATGTTATAAGAATATTTCGATTAAGCCGCATACATCCCCACTCAAATACTCGTATTTATTGAGTGACATAAACAAAAAAGATATCATTCATTTTTACCAAAGACAGCCAAAAAGAATAACTAGTTACATGTTTAATAGGAATCGACTTTTGGCTTACCTGAATTTGAAAAAGTTATTAAATTTATTTTTTATTTTTCTTTTTTTTCCTAAGAGTTTATCAAAATGAGTTCATGACCTCCAAGTTAAGCACACAAGCTCAACTTAATAAGATAACTAGCCGAATGAAACAAACCTACGAGCTTTTCCATATTGAATTATTGTTAATAAATAAGCCCACATACAAGAAAATAGGCTAATCCACACTCTTTACGATTAAACTTCAGACAACATATCGCCACCTCTAATTTTATACAGGTTCTAAAGGCGCGTTATGGCGGCTTTAAGGCAACATTAAAGCACGAGGCGTGACTTCCACGTTATGCAATAGACCAAGACGTCGGTTCTATGCGTGGCGTAAGGTGAGGCGTGACGCCTTTTTAGAATTTAACTCTGCTGAAAAAAAGTTCTTTGAAATGAAAAAGATTAAATGCAAGGTTAGTTTCTTAACTTAATTCCTTATATATAACACTTTTTATAACTATAATATATAAATTTATAAATATTTTCATATTTTGTGTCGGTTTAAATCATACTTTGAAAACGCTATGGCTTCTTTATAGCTTCTCAGGCGTAAAACTTAGCCATGCCGTCACGCCTCACACTATTTATAACATTCATTTTACATTACTTGATTGAAAAAATTATACGATAATACTCGTCATATAATCTTTATTTCAAACATGTTAAATTATTTATTTTAACTCATACATTTATCAAACATATGGCCAAGTTTGAAAAATAGCTAAAATGATTGATGAAGATATGTTGGGACCAGACTTGTCACATTATAGAGATCACATAAAAGGACCAAGGCTATAGATTGCCACGAAGATTAATAAGGACCAACCAGCTCGCAAGAGCTTTTTCATCGATTAAGCCACTTTTGTCCAGTATCACAAACAAGCATCACAGAAATGGTCAAAGCGAAAAATGAGTAGTTTAGAAGCAAACCCTTTTACGACACGTCCAATTGAGGACAATCCAGAACTTGCTTGCTTCAAGAAACGATAAAAAGTTGCTTACACACTACGTGCTAAACGTTGCTTATTCAACGAAAGTACGCAATCAAAAGAAATGTGATCTTCTGTAACCATGATCAACTGCGAAAAAAGGACCCTTTGCATTTTGCATCCTGGTTAAGACCACGGACCCAAAAGTGCTGAATTGGAAAACTATAAGTCCTCGGAAAACACAAATTTTACAACAAAGTGTATATGGCATTTATAAAAATCCACCATTTATTACAGTTGCGAATACCTGTTTAATTACAACTGCTCTACTACTAATACCCTACCTAAAATACCGAGTATAGATAGTAGAGACCAAATCTTTAATAGTCGAATAACTAGTTATTTAATGCATAAGAGCACCTGCAGCTTCCTGCACCAATGGCTCTGTAATGTGCACAAAATGCTCAGCCTCCCTCTCGACTTGCTCCCAACACTTGTGTACATCTTTCCCTTCTTTCATTTTCTTCACAAATCCCACAAACTTCCTCCAGTTATCCTGCTGGAACAACTCGGGGTTCATCCTGAGATATGTAAACGCACACATCTCATCGTTATCAGATAATGAAGCTGCCTTCAAGATCTGTTCGTGTGCATAATCGTCATATCTAGGTAAAGCGTTTTCTCCAGCCAGTGCCACTTGTGCTTCTTGAGTTGCCGCTATCACTTGTTGCACTAACTTCTCTGGTGCACATTGAGCGTCCTGAGGCTGCTCATGATCACGCATCTCAATACAAGTGAAATTGAATACAGCACCATGACGGCCCAGCATTCTTGCAATTGGGAGGTACCCATCTCGGAAACGGGTGTTGTAGTATCCTGCAGTGAGCTCAGGAGCATGGGACCGTGTCCCGTAATGCCAGTGGATACCTGCAACCTTGACTGATATCTTGACACCTCGGTTTTCAAAAATAGAAGTGGCGGATGAGAGTATCCTTTCTCCATGATCTAACAGCATTTGTGAGTACCATGAGAGGAAGAAATCGCCATACTCGCTGTTCCAACCACCACTTTCTTTCTTGAAGAAGTTGGTGTCTTCAGGCCAGTTGTTGTACTCGCCAGCATCTGTGGGACCCGTGCTACCCCATTCTGGCTTGCCATAGCTCTCAGCCGCAGCTTGTAGGCTACTCAGCATATACTACAATACACACATTTACCATGTAAACATTGATGCCACAACATAGATACAGCTAAATCACGTATAAGAACATATGCAATATCTAAATCTACCTTATCGTAACATTGGGCTCCAATCCCGGGAATCTCCACACTCCATCTTTCTCAGGGTAAGATGGATATCTAAGCTCTCCAGCTGGACCCATTCCTACTTGAATTTCCTACAAACATTCCACACATGACCACATTAACATTATACTCGATCTTAATTCATTTCAAATGTAAATCAGATAACGTTGCAAGTATATATGGATAGATAGAGATTAAAACATACCACAATGGTATCGCCGAGAAGATGACTAAATTTATCTCTAAATGCACGCATGTAGTCCGAGTAACACTGAATAGGAGTCCTCCCTTTGAGACATGGAATAGTATCACAACCAAGCGAAAGATACTCATTATTCCTCCTTCCCCACTGATCTGTATATGCCAAATCAGGATCATTGTTTATCTCCTCCAATACCCACTTTGGCAAAGGTATCCTACATCCCAAAACAAATTTCTATCAACATTTAAGCAGTGTTTAGCATTGCGAATTAAACCTAATCATCCTTATCGCGCTTTAGAGTTATAAAACCTATGTTTGGTAAAGAGCTTAATGAGCTTTTAACTTTTACTCACTTTTAAGATTCTATACTCTTATTTTGTTATATATGTTTTTCAACTTTTTGTCTAACTTATCCACGAGCTTTTAGGGCCACTAGAGGGTTGTTTTTGTTTGCACAAAGCGGTATTCAAACGAACTATTCAAGACCTATCAAATTTAAGTAACATTAATCACTTGGCCACCCTAAGTAGTTAGTTTCTAATCATTCTATGCTTGTTTCATATAACTCCTAATGAAACGCTAATCGAGGAATCTCCAATTACTTCCCATATCAATTCATACTTTAGTGTGTTTGTTTAAGCTTATACATCGGGCTTATAGCTTATTTGCTTTTCAGCTCATGTTTCATAAGCTCACTTTTGTGGCTTATTTTTAAAACTTTTCGGCTTATATAAGCTTATTATGACATGATAAGCTTATAAAACCCCATATTTCCCAAAATAAGCCAAAAAGTTTGAGTTTATAAAACATAAGCCGAAAACCAAATAAGCCATAAGCCTGTGATATAAGCTTAAACAAACACCCCCTTTATACCTACACCTACACCAACACCAACATATCTACAAACACTTTTATAAAACAAACAGCTACTCCTAACAACAAACTTACGCGCAAGAGGTACTCCTAATGAAACGCTAATTGAGTACTTTATACCTACACCTACGACAACATATCTAAAACCACTTTTATAAAACAAAAAGCTACCACTAACATCAATTGTTTCATAAAACTCCTAATGAAAACGCTAATCGAGTATCTCCTATTACTTCCCATATCATTTCATACTTTACACCTACATCTACACCTACACCAACATAACTAAAAAAAACACTTTTATAAAACAAACAGCTACCGCTAACCGCTATTGCTAACAGGTACAAAAAACGGCAAACTTACGTGCAAGAGTCGCCGACATTCCCGCCACACTGATGAAAAGACATAACAGCCTGCACTTTCAACCCGTTCTTTTTCGCCATTTCAAGCAACTCACTATACCCGCCCCAATTATACTCCCCGGGCGCCTCTCTCTCAACCAACCCCCACCACACATCCATCATGATCCCCTCGACTCCCGCGCTCTTCAACGCCTTCAAACTCGCATTCATCGCCTTTCGCCTATTCACTCCATTGCTCATTGTCACACTGTCCAAAGGCATCATCACATACACAGGCACACCTTTATCACTCTTATCACTACTACTTAACAACCTGTGTTCTGCTTCTGCCACTGCCACGTCATCGAATGCTTGAGCTGCCATACTGACCGGAGATGACGGTGGTGACGGTGAGAGACGGTGGTCCATTTCGGTTCCGGATTTTACGGAGACGCGGAGGTTGGTCGGTGGTGATCGCCATACTGCGGTGACGGCGGCGGTGGTGGTGGTGGTGGGGTCGGTGGTGGTGGTGATGCCGGAGTCGGGTGGGACCGGTGTGCCGGAGAATGATCCGATCTGGTTTAGACTCATCGCCATTAAACGGGTTAAACGAGTAAACGGATAAAGTTTTTTTTTAATAAACAGATAAACAGATGAGGTTTTTTAATAAATAAAATTTATAAAAATATTAAACAGATAAATAGACGAGGTTTTCTCTTTTCGGGTTTTTATAGGTAAAATTTACGGGAAGACTAATTAAACAGATAAACGAGGTTTTTTCGGTTTTCGTAAGTGAAATATATGAGAAAACTTGATTAAACGGATAAACGAGGTTTTTTCTGTTCAGGTTATCGAATAATGTGTGAGTTAAGTGAAGGGATTTTTTTGTAGTCAGATTTGATGAAATGAAAATGTGAAGGTGAATGAAATAGGGCTATATATAGAGTTTGTTTATGTTTATTTTTTGGATTTATAAAAGATTTTTTTTTATAATAAAAAAAATGTGAAAAGAAGAGATAAATAAATGAGGAGCCGATAAGTAAGTGACACGTGGAAAGGAGGGACACGTGGAGAGATATGGGCCAAGGGCGTAGGCGACGGTTGAGATGGGGTGTTTTTGGAGTCACGTGAAGTGGACGGTGTGATTATTGTAACGCGTGAAAGTTACTTTGTGTATGTGTGTTGAGAAGAAGAACCATGTGAGTTGTGTTATCCATTGGATGGGTGACACGTGGTTAGATGAGTGGTCTATAAATGACTTTCAATTAAATACTAGAGTTGTACAAATTTGGAATTTTTTTAAAGAGTAAACTACACCATTCGTTCATGTGGTTTGCGTTGATCGACAAGTTTCGTCTTTTGATCGAAAAAATTGCATCATTCGTCTTTAAATGCGAAACGTTATATATCATTAGTCCTTCACTTTAACGGGCCACACTAACTCTCGTTAAATGTCTACACATGATACCTACGTGAAGGTATTTTGGTCTTTTTCATCATGAATTTTATCATCTTCCTTTAATATCTCATCATCTTCATCTTCAAACCATCACCACATGTCATCTTCATACTCACCACCACCACCACCACCACCACCACCACCACCACCATCAGAATCATCATATCTATACTATTTTATAATGCATTTAGGCCTTCTAAAATTAGAAGGCTTAAAAATTAAACCTTTTAATTTTAGAAGGCTTAAAATTAAGATAAGGAGCTCCAATCATTAGATGACATATGTCACTTAACAAACTCAAGCCTAACTTCTAACAAACTCCAAGCCTAACTCCTAACCATCAAAAATTAAGATAGGAGCTTTCAATTATAAAATGGCATGTGTCACTTCCAACTAAAATTCATCTTTATTTTCAAATTAAAATATCTTTTATCTACATTTATATTATAATTTAATTTCACCATATTTTCTAAAATTTTATGTTCTTTAATTCAATATCCATTTTAATATATTTTTATGAGTTTTTAGTTTTTATATTTTTAGTGGGTTTATTTTATTTTAATTCAAATTTTTACAACTTTAACATTTATTTCATTTATTCAATCATATTATAGTCACTACCCCATCATGCATTAGCGTACCTTCTAGTTCAGTGAAACATATCTACATAACAGTAATTTATAATTTTTCTACAACAATAGTAAACAAAATCCACTGTAACGTTTTTTTCATCATTTAATTTCAAATTCCCATTCCCATTTTAAAACCTTCAATTTTTTCTTCCCTTCATCTCAATAATCACTTGTTCTTCTTCTCCACACACACTAAAAACACATTCCAAAAACATACACATAAACGATCTCACACTTGTTAAATCGCCCACTTACCCTCTAACCGCCATTAAGAAACCATAAAAAGCTTCAAATACTTGCTCTGTGTTTACCAAGATTAAAACATTTTTACACCACTTTTATTAACTCAAAAATCCCACAAAAACCATCTGACCCAAATCACCTATTTTTTTAGCCGTTATCAAGAAACCACAAAAGCTTCAAATACTCATTATGTGTTCACCAGTTGTTTTTAAAAATTACACCACTATTAATAACTAAAAAACCCATAAAAAACCTTAAAGGATCTCTCTCAAATCATCATTTTTACCTTTTGCCATTATAAAAATACCACAAAAGCTTCAGATACACACTGTGTGTTCATGAGTGTTTAATAAAATTACATCGCTGTTGAAAAACTCTAGAAAACCCAGAAACCCCCTTTAAGGATATGCCCAGATGTAAAAAAAAACAGTTTAATTTGGGTTTTAAATTTTTATAATGTATTTGGGGGTGGTGGTGGGTGAAAATGAAGATGAATATGAACGTGGTTGGTGACGATGGTGGTTTCGTGCCGTCATGGCTGCCGGTTTGTTAACAGGTGGCGAGTAGTGGTGGTTTTTAGATCCACGAAATAGATCAGGGTAGTGCGTGGTGGTGTATGTCAACAAGGAGGATAAGGATGTTGTTGGATGGGGAAGGTGTTTATGTATCATCCTTGTCTAATTACTGTGTGTTGTGTTTTAAGATATTGATGGTGGTGAAGATGGAGTTTATTGGTGTTAGTAAAAAGATAAACTAGTGGATTAAGACAAGAAAAAAAGTTGGTGTGTGGATAATTGTTTGTGATGTTTTTTAATTTATATTTTATTTAAGGAAGCTAGTGGCAGACATAAAAAGACGAAAATACCCTTACATGATAAGACTTAACGGGTGTTAATAAGAGCCGTTAGAGGGAGGGGTCAACGATATATAACGTTTCGCATTTAGGGACGGATGGTGCAATTTTTTCGGTCAAAGGACGAAACTTGTCGGTCAACGCAAACCCCAAGGACGAACGGTGTAGTTTACTCTTTTTTAAAAGTTTATATATTGCTCATCTCTTTTGAATAGACTTGGCAATAAAATTTGAAAAATTTAAAAAGTTATATATTAACGATAAAATTTCATTCTCACTCGTTCTAAGCATTTTGATTTGTTGAAATTAAAAATACATAATCATTTTGGGACAGCTAAAAATAGCAAATTGGATTTATATATTGAAACGGAGAAAATATAAAGAAAAATATGACCTTGCACACCTCTTTTGAATAGACTTGTCAATCTATACTTACGGGTCTGAATGGGTTAATATGAAAAAGTAGTAACTTGTACGTTAATATTAGTTTTAACATCTCATGAGTCTACTCTGGTCAATTTCACAGTTGTTGAAGAAGTACTTGGGTCCAAAGAATTTGTCAGACTAACATCAACGTACAAGTTTTCACTTTTCTACATAAACCAATCTAATATCGATATGTCTAGATTGTCATGTCTACTTTTGAATACCAACTAGCTTTTTCACAAGAATCAGGTCTTGTAAATAAGAACATGTTATGGTGACTTTTAGTCGTTAGTTGCGATTATACGCATAATTTAACATCACAAAGCTTTCATTGATCAGTCGACTATACATTTACCATAAAGAAGACGATATCATTGAAACGATGTCCCATAGACTATACAAATTAGAATCTATATACACAAAATATTAAGGGCTTAAAATTTGGTGTATTTATAGATAGTAGTAGTTAGTACTAGTTAGTTGAAAACAATAACAATGTCGTGGTTGATGATCCTAGACATAAATGTTTATTGTTCATACAATATAGAGTGACATTATTGGTTTGTACTAGTTTGAAGATTCGATATACATCTAGTCATCTTTGCTAGTTTGCAACATGTCAACTGGATTGTACATTTTATGGATTATGTTGACAGCCCAACAAAGGTCCACGACTATGATCAACTCAACTGTCCTTTTGTTTCACATGTTTCAATCACACATAATATTGCCTTTTTCAATGTAATTTGGATTAGTAATTGGTGGTCACCAAAGATCCTGCTAAGAAAGACAATCTTGATATGTTTTATCTTCTTTGTCATTTGTGTAGATTTTAATCAGTTTCTGCACAAGGTACCTATACATGTTGGGGACTTAAATCGCTTGACGACACTACATGATCCGACCATACAATTGTAATGCATATACGTGTGATACTTGTCGTGTCGTATTTTAGTCATGATGTTAATGGGGTCCAAATAGAGGATGAGAATGGCTTCATATTATTTGAGAAATTATGCGTGTCGCAAAAGCATTTGTTTACCTTTTTATCAATTTTTTTTAGCGTCAAATATTGTATATCGTGTTATCTATTAATAACGAGTCATAAACCCGGAATTTTGGGGTTGAAAGACTTGGGTAATTGCCATTTTCTTGGAAATAGTTGTAGACTTGTAGTCTTATGAAAATTCTTTGGGAGTCTTATGTTGTCTTTTTTAAGTATTAAGTACATACTTTTTGATATGAAATGTTGTTCTTTATGTTCAATATAACTTTTTCTTTCTATTATTGTTTTTTCGAAACCCTTGGTTCATGCTAATGTTTTTTAGCTTATCCGCTATAACAATAAGAGCTTGCCCGTTGCATGTACCATCCCAAGCGAGTGAGTGTGATGTATCTATCAATTGATATAGTTATGAAATTTATATAGCATTTTACAAAAGTTGCACTAGTGAGAGTACATCCAATTGTATTCAATCAAAAAAGCAGTGTATAAAAGAACATGTGTCTCACTGGAAACTCTTTTGAAGACTTAGTTAGAAGTATTTAGTCCCACATCAGCTAAAGAAAACAACTCTTTCTTGTTTATATATTTGGGTGTACATTGGTTATGCAAGTTGATGATTTGCAATATCTTATCCTAGAAGATGTTGTTTGCTAGTATATGCAAATTTATAAATTTACAATACCAGTTAACACATCACCTGGGCTAATTCGAATTGTTGAGTTTTTGGGTAAACATAGTTTGTAAAAGTGAATCTCATACATCAAATCGGTAAACGTGTACGTTCTTCAATTTTCAAATCGACTAAAAGGTAACTATAGAGTTTGATATAAAGAAAACTTGAATTCACTTTATTTATGATGTTAAAAACACATATTTATTCAAAAAAAAAATAATGTTAAAAATTTGTCATGCATTTTTTTACTACTAAGTTGAATAAATATTGATATATGATTTTTTTTCTAAAAAACAATTATGTTAAAACACCATTTGTGCACGGGTCTTAGGAACACTCTTTGGGGTCTTATGTTTTCTTTTTAAAGTATTAAGTCCATACGTTTTGGTAAAATATGTTGTTATCTTTATGTTCAATCTATGTTTTTCTTTCTATTATGGTTTCATTGAAACCATCAGTTCATGCTAAAGTTGTTTAGTTTATCAGTTATAACACCAATAGCAGCTTGCCCGTTGGCCGGTACCAACATTCCAAGTGAGTGAGTGTGAGGAGGTATCAATTAATGTAGTTACGAAATTTATATAGCATTTTACAAAAGTTGCACAAGTAATAGAGTTCATCCAATTGTATTGTCTCTAAATAACTGCATTCAACTTTGGTATCAATTTCATTCGTAGCTTTAAAATAAAAAAGCAATGTATAAAAGAGAGAGAGCTATACATACACACACACACATATATATATATATATATATATATATATATATATATATATGGGGATAGCTTGGCTACAATCCTTCATATAATATACACTATTAATGATTCAGGGACCGAGAAAGAATCGGACCAAAAAAATCAGGGACCCACATTTTTAGCACAAAATTGTAGCTAATATATTCCCTATATATATATATATATATATATATATATATATATATATATATATATATATATATATATATATATATATATATATATATATATATATATATATATATATATATATATGTGTGTGTGTGTGTGTAATCCAGATCGATTGAGAAGGTTTACAAAAACAATAGGTTTTTAACTTTGATTCATGTTTTTCAAGCTTAAAACTCATTTTAATGTGATTAAAATTAAAAATGTGTAAAAAAAAATTTTTGAATCAATGTTAAAAATCTCTCGATTTTGCGATATATGTAGAATACTGAATCATCTGTACAAATTTAATGAATCATCATCATAACTCGATTTTAACAATGATTTGTGAATCAAATTTGTGATTTATAGATTCGATTCACCATAAAATGATGTTTACTTGTGAATCAAATAAAAAACATGAATCAGTTTGCTCAAACGAAGATTTCTCAATCTTCTCAAAATAAAAACATTACAAGTTTACTCAGTAAAAATATTGTGTCTCATAGGCAACTCTTTTGACGACTTTAGTATGAAGTATTTAGTCCCACATCAGCTAAAGAAAGAAACTTTTTCTTGTTTATATATTTCGGTGTACACATGTTACTTAAGTTGATTGTTTGGATCATGTTGTCCTAGATGATGTTGGTTGCTAGTATATGCAAATTCAGAAATTTACTATACTAGCGGCAATTCCATCTGGATAATTTATACAAATTGCTGACTTTTTTGGTAAGCATAGTTTTTAGCTTTGATCTCATACATCAAATCGGTTTTTCAAATGATTAGTTTTTTTGGTTGTGTCCAACCGATTATCGGTTCAACCAATTGAAAATATACCTTATTAATGGACGTGTGGGGGTATTCTCTGATGTTGTTGAAAACATCAAAACTTATGACTAAGCGAGCCTTTGTTGTTACGACTAATCGAGCATCTTAAGGAAAATATTCATGTATCATTTCTCGAGCATCTTAAGTTGATTGTTTGGATCATGTTGTCCTAGATGATGTTGGTTGCTAGTATATGCAAATTCATATATTTACAATACTGGCATCTATCCCACACCGGGTCAATTTATAAAAAGTGTTGACTTTTTTTGTAAACATAGTTTTTAGATTTGATCTCATACATCAAATCGGTTTTTGAAACGATTAGATTTTTCGATTGTGGCCAACCGATTACCGGTTCAACCAATTAAAAATATACCTTATTAATGGACGTGTGAGGGTATTCTCTGATGTTGTTGAAAACATCAAAACTTATAACTAAATGAGCCTTTGCTGTTACGACTAATCGAGCATCTTAATGAAAATATTCATTTATCATTTCGATCACAAAGCCCAGTGGCTCGGCCCAAGGGTTATATCTATCTAAAGATCCGACAAGACAAACAAACACAAAAAAAACCTACCTAAAATTGAACATCATCCTAAAAACCAAAATGGCAGACCACATACCTTCCGAAATCCAAACAAAAATAATATAAGTTTCATGTCAAATCACTACTTCAATTCTGAATCGTTTCAAAATAATGTAAGTCTATAAGCGACAACTCAAAATTTATAAAAAACTACTTTATTAATCGCACAAAACCTTAACATCATTTACTTGTAGGGTACGAGTTAGATAGCGTTCGAACATATACCTCGATTATTGATGACAATACTTACCCCAACAAAAGTTTCTCCTAACTGCCCCCGAGTCGCTTAACTTATTAAGAGACACAAGAACACCGAGTTCCGTTAACGGGTCGTATGTTTATGCGGTTTTTACATGAGATTTAGATTCAAAAACAACTAAGATGGCTATTATTTGGAATCTTAGTATTAGGAAATGTGTTAGTATTGTTTATCCCTGATGTGTTAAATTCACAAGACATCTATACTAATATTGCTTTTGGGGGGTTGTCCTGATACTAATGACCTTAAGCTTGTTAAGATTAATGTTGTTCAAATAGCTAGTATGTGGGTGGTTGAGGTTTTTACATTAATTACACGTGTTTGGAAAACTGTGTATACGGATACGCATTTAAATCATCTGATTTCACACCAAATCATGTTTGTGTAAATGGGATTATTTATTGGCGTAATGTTGGTTTGGATGAAGGATTTAGGTCTAATTATAATATTTCGTTTGATTTGAAGAGGGAGAAATGTGGTGAAGTGTCTATTTCGTAGAGATTAGCACATACACATCAATTTGTGGTGGCGAAGGTGAATGAGTCATTTGGTTTTCTTGAGTATTATAATGAGGGTGGGATATTGATTTGTGGCGTATGGCAAAAAGATACCATGGGCCTTCTCCAGAATTAATCAGATAATTGTTTGGTCAAACCCAAAGGGTAATGCAAGATGATACTTGATTACATTTGGTATATCTAATTAAATTCTATAACGAGAATCTAAATGATTAAACTATATGGAATGAGTTCGGATCCATATCCATGGTTTAACGGTATCTATAACAAAGGATGATTAAAAGCAAGACATTAATAACCATGCTACTGAGAAACTTTGATGAAACTATTCTCTCATACACTTTTAGTTAAAAAGCGAGTGAAAGCGTTGCTAGGCGTTTCCGTCGTTAGTTTTGTGTGTCATTCGACACACCAACTCCCAAGTGGGAGCTGTTGGATTGTGGGAGTTGATTAACACGTAAACGACTAGAAGTGTGTGAGCCTATTAGGGGCACACACGTTAATACACAAAGAGTACGTTTATTAAATAATTAATATATATACTTGTTATATTTATTAAGTGTTTAATACGTTTCACGTAATAATTTAACTAATTTAAATATGTGCTAAATATAAAAGAGATGGACTTAGATGTCGGAAAACGAAACTTCCGAACCTCCTTCCAAAAGTGGTCGGCTATAGGAAATGTTCTAGGAGGGTCTTGGTTGTCGTTTTTCTTAAAAGTGATGGAGTATTATGCTAGAACTTGGAGAGCAAGTTGGGGTGTTATATAAACACCCCATACCCCTCGTCATTCTGAGCACAAAATTCATTACTTTGCGACATTCGTAAAAAAACCTTATAGCAAAGTTGTATTCCTTGGTCAATGATATACGACTGACTATATCATAAAGGTTTTGCTTTTGTTTTTTCCGTACAAAGCAGTTGATAACAAAGAATAGAATCTTTGTTTAATTTGTTTTATTTCCTCATCTTATAAACCATTCGAACGTATACCTTTTGGTATTCCGATCGGCTGGAAGCTACAACAAGAACACAAGTTTGTTTGGTTGTTTAGGTGAAGCAAGCACTAGCATCCTAACGTGCTTGTTTGACGTGTAGTGTGAGCACTCGTAGAGGTATCTATTTTAGATATTTGGTTTCTTTGGTTCTTTTGTTTGTTAATAGCGTGCATTAATCACCAAAGGTTAGTTTCTTTATTTAACTTTTATTCAATATTGTTTATTAAATACGTGTTAAACTAATTGCAATTACTAGATCCTAATTCCGCTGCGTACTCGTATGCGTTACTTGGCTAACGTAGTTCTAAAATCCCAACATACTTGTATTATGAGTGTCTTAATCAAAATAAAAAATGTGCTAATCACCTCTTTTTTTTCTAACTTTTTATTAGGTTACTTAAATAAATAATAACTATAAGCTCATCATGTATCTTCATGTAATTAAAATTACATAAAGAATAAAATAAACTTATGCTCAAAATTTTATTTAATAACTTAGATAGAAATAACTAGGAAAAGCTATAAATGCTTAATGTACTTTCCATCATAACTCATTATGCTTCCTCTACTTTATTTATTGTCATTACACTTAACGTTATTTACGGTCAATATATCATTATACATATCACAGCTCACCCCTTTCACATGAAAAGACACAAATACCCTTGTCTTCTTCCCTACACCATTTGATGCTTATTTCTCCTTTAAAAATGGATCCCTGTATTAGCACCAACTATGCCATCTCTACTTCCAGTCTTACCACCACTAACACTATCTACATCACCAGCACTAGTGTGGTCAGAGCTAGTTTCAAGACCACAGTTCTTAGCCACAGGACTACTTTGCATACATTGAATGGGGCTAATATCAAGGGGCAAATTAATAAAAGATCCATCATTACCATTGCAAGTGTTAATAGAGTCACTAACATTACACAATGACTTATTAGTAGCATTATTATCATTAGAACTATCCAAAGCAATTTTCAAGTGACTATCAATACAACCAGACTTCAAATCAGTGAGAACCATGTTGATTGAATCATCAGCAGGAATGGTAACAACACGTTTACCACCCCTTACATCAACAGGAGAAGATTCAGAGCGATTACGAGACTTACCCATTAATTTCAAAGACCTAAGACGCCTCCAAATTGATCCCGCACCAGCTTTAGCAGAATTAGGTGTTGGAACTTTGATTTTGATGCCCCTACGATGTTTCCGAAGCTTCCCAACCTTAATCCCAGCATCAGAATTGCTCAAATCATCATTAGAATTGCCCAAAGAGGAATGGCGATTTTTTGCTGACGTCAGCAAAGACGGGGTGAAGAAATGATCTTCGTTTGGGGGTCTGGTGGTTTATTAGTAACGATTGGCATATCCAAATGATAGTAGAGATGAAAACAAGAAGAATTACGGGTTTAGAATCACCAAAAACAACCTAGAAATAACTGATTGGTTGGATCGGTGGTGAATTGGGCGGGTCGCCAAAATCGCCAGTAGGAAAGTTACCACGCTTCTAATTTTCGTTTTCTTTTTTTTAAATAAAAAAAATCTGAAAATGTAAAGAGGAAGAAGATGAAGTGTTAAAATGACCAAATTGCCCTCAACAATATGTGTAATGACAATATTAGGAGTAGAGGAAGCATAATGAGTTATGATGGAAAGTGCATTAAGCATTTATAGCTTTTTTCCAAATAACCATTAACATTTTAATAGCCCAAACTATTGAGTCAACCAGATAAGAGCTAAAAATTGATAATCAATCAAATTATGTATGACACAACACTTATGGCTCCTTTATTTATAAGAAGTCTCCAATGTAAACGTTGATGGATTGGGCGATTTGGGACAAACATCCTCTTTTGTTTCTTCTTTATGTATAATCTTTGCTTTTTGTTCCTATATATAGTTCCTCGAATTTATAGTTAAGTTGCAGTGTTTTCACGTCATATGAAACTTAGTTTATCGAACTGAAACATGCAATCCAAAACTTAGGAGGCATCTTTACAATCTCACATTCACTGAAACAATTTGATAAAAGCATCACTCATATAAGTAGGCAGTATCAATAGCACAGTAACTTCTATTTTTAACGAGACATCCCAAGACATAAAACCTTCGAAAGAAATCAAGTAATAGTGAATCGATAGGAGACCAGAATCGTCAAAGTCGTCTTCATTAGAGTTGAAAAACTTGAGATCAGAGAGCTGCTTTCTATATCAATCAAGGGTAAAGGCCCATGACTGTTATTTGGTTTGTTTAGAAATACAAATCTGGTTTGTTTTATATTTTTTGTCATTTGTGCAAAAGTCAATCTGTTTGGCACAAGACACATGTCATGCCGTTTCTTAGTGATGATGTTAATGTGATCCAAGGAGAGAATGAAAACTCGTATACGTTTGTATTGCTCTAATCAATTTTTTTAGAAGCATTGATTAACATGTACAACCAATAAGCAGAATGTCATTTGGAATGAATGATATCTTGTTGGTGTATTATCTTTTAAAATAAAAAACTTAGTTCATGCTAGAGACTCGAGTTGTTTAAGTTATCTGATATATCCTATAGGAATAAACAAGTATGAATGTATGATCTAGTTGTGTACCAACTAGGCTACTCAACCAGATAATTCACATTTGACCAAGAAAATTGGCGAAGCTACCCAAATTCTCATTTTCAAATATTATTCAATAGCGAGCATCACATGTCCAAGTTTAAGATTAGGAGCGCGGTTTGCCTGCAAGCATAAAACCCTTGTAAACAACGCATCTGACCAGCTTGGAACCACCCCACACACTCTCGAGTTTTTGAACCACATTTTTTGACAACAAATCAACCCCTTTCTCCGCAGACCAAGACCTCAACAAACCCAAAACGCCTTCAAACAAAAGTTCTTTAGGTATATTGAGTTTCAAAGGACTCCTTTAGACCCAGCCCGACACTTTAGGTATATTGAGGTGCGCACCAACTAAAACACGGATCCGAGTTCACTAAGTTTTGAAGCGATCAATTTAACTATTTAAGGAATGCATATATAGAATGTCCAAAGAAATTTGTCATAAACAGGCCTAAAAGACAGAGACACAAATATGCTTCGAATTACCCTTTGTCATACACTCATCTTAACCCTTGGTCATACACTCATCTTTAGGACCAACAGATAGGTTATGAATCCTCATCGTGCACATCAATCATTTGCCTTAGTTAAGAGCCTATTTTCCATTTCACACAACAAAACCACAATTGTTTGCATCATAATTATATACTACATTTATAATTTCGCATCATAATTATATATACTACATTAATAATCTAAATAGACATACATTGAGTTACATCGGTTATAAACATTTTTATACATAAACATGTTGTTCTTAATGTATATGATCAATCAAATTTAACACTCATGGAACTCAAATTTTTAACTGCTTCCTTAGTTTACTTAAACAAATAATAACTATAAACTCGTCATCTCCCAACAGATAATTCTATTTAAAATAATTATCCGGGAAAGACTTCGAGTTCACACTCAAAATTTTGTTTAATAATTAGATAGAAGTAACTATCACTTTCAATGGTTTAGTAGCCCCAACACTTACGACACCTTGCCCCCTTAAGTCTCCTATGTAAACATAGATGGATTGAGCGATGTGGGACAACTGTACAAGCATCCTCTTTTTATTATGCAAAAACCACATACACAATCAAAACGTTCTTTATTCATGAAAAGATCATGTAAGGACTTGCTTTTATTTCGTGTTCCGAGTCATTTTTCTTTGTGCCAATCATTCAATAAACTAGACATGTAATCAGTAATATGAGTCTACATTCTAATAATTTTTCTTGTGCAAAAGATGAATTGTAGTTACTCATTGTCATCTTGATAAAATTTGGGTTAAAATCACTTGGATATAAGGCATCGATATTTGATGTGTTATATATATGTGAGTGATTGCTTGTGGTGTTGCACCTTGTTGGACAATGTAACCACTGGCGGAGCTACAAAGTAATTTCTTGGAGGGCCAAAATGAACATACACACATATTGGGAGGGCCAAAGTAATAAATTTCTATTATAGCTATATGGTTGAACGGTCAAACTTCCATTTTTATACATAAGATCACAGAGTGTGGGGGGGGGGGGCCATAGCCCTTTCCTGTCTCTACATAGCTCCGCCTCTGAATGTAACGATAGTTTATATTGCATTGCGTAGGTTTTAAAAACTATTTTCGAAACTATTGCAGTTGGAAACTATTGTAAAACATTATAAGGTAATTCTAGAATTTGATTTCCTTTCGGACACGTAAATACAAGACCATAGTAGTCACTCATGGCTTTTTCCTACAAATCATACCAAGTTTAATCAAACAAATTTACTTTTTATACAATTTGTAACTGATAAATTACAATAAAAAAATACCCTAAAAAAACGTGCTCAAAATAATAATTATAAGCAAAAGTTTCTTAAAGTTTAAACTAAAAAACTTGTTTAATTATTAATGGCAAAACTAGCTATCTTTATCTTTACTATTTAAAACAGAAAAATGGTCAAAGAGGAAAAATGAAAACTTGAATATTGAATATTGAAAGTCAAGTTTTTTTAAATATTTTCAAATGTCAAACGCATCTTGCATGGAAATAGGCGAGTTGCATGGAAAATAGTCTTGCTTTTTTTTAAACCTTTTCAAACTTAAAATAGTCAAACGCTTCTCAATCAATATTAAATGCATCTTGCATGGAACATAGTCTTGCGTCTTCTTCAAATGCGTCTTGCATGGAAACGATTTCATGTCTGCATGGAAAGTATGGAAAGTACCTCAATATTAAACCAGCGATTCATTAATTACATTTTCATCCTTTTTCATGTTATATTTTGAACGTTATACAAAACACTTACCACAATATCGCATATCGTTAATTGTCTGCCGCTAGGCACGGGTACTCGTCTAGTAATAGTTTATAGTTTAATAGCTATGAAAGTTTAAGTCAACATTATTACTCCATAGTAAGGCTAAACACAATGACAACCTAGTTCACCCATGTCACATTAGCTTTCTCTCTCCGACGACCTGACGACGACCTAGTTGCCATAGTAGTGACCTGAGATATTTTTTTTTTTACAAGCGGTATGATTTTTTGGCTTTTTGTGGCTTTGAAACTCGGTTGAGAAGCCAACCTAGTTCACACATGCTTTGCCCTCAACCTTGCTCAACCGATCACCCCACAATGGGGCAACCGGCCTCAACCGACAAGGGCAACCGGCCATTGTGTTTAGCCTAAAGAGTGTGGCCTTGTCTATTTGTGATGACCTCTGCATTGTAAACATTGATGAAACCGGAGATGTGGGACAAGGGTTGTTTTTTTTCTATGAATTACATTTAAGTTGTTTACTTTATCGAACTAAACATATAAACCGAAACTAGTTGGGAGGCATCTTTGTGCATTCGCTACAAAAGATATCATATGAACAAAGGGGTATATGTACACCTACGAGATATTCATAGCGGAGCTTATGCTTGTTGTCTGTCTCTTATGGAAAAGCTCATATGTTATCATATATGTGTCAGAAAAGTAGAACTAAAGAAAAGTATAATGGTGCCGAACGCAAATAAAAGGGAGGGGTTATTAATACGGTGCCTATCATTTTATCAAACGGGGTCTACTCCTAGACCAAGTACTTTTGTCCCCTTTGGGTCTTCCTTCATCACGTGGTACAGCAGCTGTGGGTCTTCAACATGCAACTTTTTTTTCTTCTTTTTTTATTTTTTTAATTTAATTGTGTAATGTTTAGGTATATGTATAGTGTATTTATATGTGTAGTGTTTTTATATGTATAGTGTTTTTAATTGTGTAGTGTTTTTATATGGTATTTATTTTACGTTATTTTTTATAAATTTTTTTTATAATTTTTTTTTAAACTTTTTTTATAATTATTTTATAAACTTTTTTATAAATATTTTATAAACTTTTTTTATAAATATTTTATAAAAAAAGTTTATAAAATATTTATAAAAATATAAAAAATTTATAAAAAGTTTATAAAAAAAGTTTATTAAAAAAGTTTATAAAAAAAGTTTATTAAAAAAGTTTATAAAAAAAGTTTATAAAAAGTTTATAAAAAAAAGTTTATAAAAAAAGTTTATAAAAAAAGTTTACAAAAAAAGTTTATAAAAAAAGTTTATAAAAAGTAACGTAAAAAAAGTTTTATTGTTATTTTAAAAAAAGTTTATAAAAAAAAGTTTATAAAAAAAGTTTATAAAAAATTTATAAAAAATTTATAAAAAAAGTTTAAAAAAATTTATAAAAAAAGTTTATAAAAAACACTACACAAATTAAATATACCACACAAATAAATACACTATACATATAAAAACACTACACAAATTAAATATACCACACAAATAAATACACTATATACATATAAAAACACTACACAAATTAAATATAACACACAAAATAAACTATACACAATCAAATTAACCTTAGCCATTTTTTATAAACCTTTTTACAATTAAATTAAAAAAATTGGGTACAGCCGCATGTGGGGTGGGGAACCCACAGCTGGGAGAGAGAGGGAGGACAAAAGGGGACAAAAGCCTGGCAGTCTAGAGGGCTAGGGGGGTAGAGCCCGTATTAATAGTATGACCCAAATAAAACTGTAGGTAGGATACAAATAGAATTTGGTTGTATCAATGGGTAAACGATAGTCATTCACTTACAGGGCCGGACACAAGGGGATTAACGGGAACCAAGTGTATTTTGTTAAAAATTCAGATTTCTTAGAAATAAGCATGTTCCAATCTCATAAAAACATTGTGTATCTGCTCACTTACAGAGTTGGGCCTAGCTAACCTCTGTTCAAGAATCAAAACTTGATGATGTTTGTTTTCTTGTAAACCTTGCAGCAGCAAATGCCAAAAAGTTAGTATTAACTAAAGCACAATATAGAAATGTACTAATGATCATGCAACATAACAAACATGATTAACAACTCGTGTAATTAGTAATTTACGGACTACTACTTTAAACAAAAAGTGGTTCAATCATATCGTATAAGCACCCCCTGCACAACATGAGTAGCTCGTAAGCTTAAATCCGACCAAATCGACATTAACTGATGCAAAGACTATTGACATTACACAAACAATTAATTTGGACAGGAAACTTCCTTATGATGATTTATATCCCTTTAAACCACACTGATAAAATCCAATCCCAAGGTTTAAACCTGCATGAGGTTTGGAATGAGTTTAAACTTGTTATTAAAAATAGAATTAGGGCTCGACCGGTAATCCTATACAAAATCAATGAGTCGAGCCCTATAAACCATCTTATTAGCGTTTTTAATTATGTGTTTAAGTTACGATAGGATTTTTTTAGTTTAAATTTTGACTTTTCGCCTAGCATGCATGGGATTTGGCATATGAATATATAGCTGTTTTTTTTTTTTTTTTATGTGTCTTTCTATTCATCTTTTTATGCAAATGATGAGGTGATGATTTTGATATGAACGATTGTATATATATCGGTGTTCTAAATTAGCGATTGTGAAGTAATCCACTGTACGTATAAAGATTCAGAACTAATGATACTCATCGAATCTAGATTTGACATACACTAGCATTTCTTTACATTTGTATGTACATAGTATTATCTATCCCTCTCGGCCGGAATGTGACATAGTATCATCTTTCAACACGTACTCTTTATATCTTTGAGCGTATTCATCAACCTTATGATATTTAATTTCCTTCCTATGAGTACTTTGGCTCGTAATAAAAGGCGATAACAATCACAAAAAGCTTATGTTTGATACAAATATGTATTGTTTTTTTCTTTTTGATTTGATGTATACGAAAAAATATGAATATCCATTCCATAATATGATCAGATTAATGAAATCTTAATAGTTTAATTACACTTTTTAATATCGTTTGTTCCTATGTGGAAGTGATTTTGTGGCGAGAAATATGAACTTATGAAGGGTTACGATTAATGAAAAACTGATCGAATTTGATCGCTCATGGATGTAATATCTTACAATCTCACAAGCTATATATGCAACTAAATTGGCATACAAATGCATAAATCTCAAATCTAACAAGCGAACGTGCAAACATAATATTATATATTCATTCAATCAAAGTATCAATTGTAGCAATAGACAGAAACTTAAAAAACATAAACCCTAGTACGACGAAACACAAACATAGACACATATATAGTTCCTTCTCTAGCCGCAGTACGTCTAGAGGAAATCTTGGTCGTCAAAGTCATCATGGAAGCGGTTGAAGAAATTGAAATCAGCAAGATCCGTATATTTACTCAGCATCTTTGGATCATTGGAATCAAATCCAAAGGTGTCATCTGCTAATTCTTCTCCATCGTTGTTGTAGGCAAAGGTGTTTTCGTCCATGTGATTATACGCGTAATATCCGAGCTTATTACGGAACCCCTTCTTCATGAACATTCTCTGGGTGTTTTCTTGGTTAATCAACATAGCTAGATGAATGAAAAAAGTGGCCTGCCTACGTTTTATATAGAATAGAAACCCTAACGATCGACGTGTTTTAATATAATTGTTATCTTTATATACGGGTTATACTTTAACTTTTTAGTTTTTCTTACTATAAGTTCATTTGTTTACTATAAATAGATTTGTACTCTCAAATATACCGTTTTATTAATTGTTAATGTAACTTGTGGAACAATCTAATAATGTGATTTTGTTTCTATTTTGTTAAGCTTGAATAAAAACTTTTTTTTTAATAATTTATTTTTATTATTATTGTTTCACGTCAAATGTTTGTGACTAACAAACGTTTCTGCAAGTCATCGTGACACAGATCAGTTTGACATTTTGATCTTTGTTTCAAAAAATAGATAGGTAGCGTTGTTACATTGTGACATCGGTTCTAAATTTAATGTCTTCTTTTATGACAAAGAAAAAAAAAAAATAAAACGTTCATAAACTTCTTGGGATTAGTTTGGTAAAAGCTCGATGTGAGCCGAGCTCAAACGAACTTGAACCTTGTTGTCATCTAAATTTATAAACGAGCATGAGCCGAAGCTAAGCACAAATTATATTTTTGACATAAAATCATCTAGAAGATCCTTCTTCTAAAAACCAAAAAAATGAAAAATAATTTTTCCCCAACTTCACAAATCAAAGCAGTAGAACAAAAGAACACTAAAATTAACAACCATTATCCATAGATGAAAATGCATTACATAATCATCCAGTAGCAATAGCATAATAATAATAATAATAATAATAATAATAAGAGTAAACTACACCATTTGTGCTTGTGGTATGCGTTGACCGACAAGTTTCGTCCTTTGATCGAAAAAAATGCATCATCCATCCTTAACTGCGAAACGTTATGTATCGTTAGTCACTCACTCTAACTGGCATGATTAACAGTCGTTATACCTCATCCACTCGAGGGTATTTCAGTCTTTTCTCACCCATAAAGACCAAAGATGTAATTTCGAAATTTTCCAAAAAAAAAAATTCGAATTTTTTTTCCAACAATTTTTTTTCCGAATTTTTTTTTCCAAAATTTTTTCCCGAAAATATTTTTCCAAAAAATTTTTTTCGAATTTTTTTTTTCAAAAAAGTTTTTGGGAAAAAAATTTTTTTGGAAAAGAAAATAATTTTAGTCTTGTTGCGATTGTTAAAACGTGCGACTTAATTTGATTTTTTACAATTGTCTCGTGCGTAGTGAATGTTTTTCTCGATTGAAGTGACATTTTGTAAGATAATGATATATTTTACTCGGCCGATGTGATTTTTGATAAATCAGTTTTGTCTTTCTTGAAAATTGAGATCCATGATGGATGTCTTTTGCTTGACCGACGTTTTTTTTTTATTTTTACAACAAACCTTGGGGCACATGTAAAAGGGTGAAGTCGCACGGTCTAGCAGACACATAAGACTAAAATCAAAAACGCTTTTCCCGAACTACTTTATGGACCACCAACCCAAAAGGTGATCATTTTTTAGATTGGCTCATTCAAAAATCTCATATTAGTTGTTCATATTGTTCTTTTGACATGACCAATAATAATGTTTACTTTGTATTTCAACTATTGAAAGAAGAATTTAGTTGATACATATGATATTTGATAGATGAAGAGTGTAGTTAGTGATAATTTCTAAAACTTTGCGCAATTTGAAAATAGACATTTAATAATTTTAGAATGGAAAAAGTCTTCATAAGGATGCCAACCGGACCCGACCCAGACAATGAGCATCTGTCCTAGTGACTGTACTTATTATGAGGCGGGCTTTGAGCCCTGACCATTTTCTCCAATAAGCCCCTCATTAACTAGTCAATCTGAGCATTTGCAGTATGACGTTTTATTTGTTCAATCTGAGCATTTGTGAGAGATGGTATCATTGAGAACTTTAGGACAAAGGTGAGACTCGAACCCGGATCTATTTACTCGTGCACGAAATGAACCTTGACCTTTTTTAGTGATGGTTGAAAGTACATAATATAACAAGTATAAAAAGTTACAAACCAAAGTAACATTGTTCTAAAAAATGTGTTATGCAAAGCCGACAGTCCAACTACATAAATAGCCCATTGTGATGGCCCAATTGTAAGTTTTTGAAAAGAGCTTTACTAGAACTTCGGCGGTGTTTGTTTTTCATATAAAGCTTTTAACAGCCTCTTAATCTGAACCGTTTAGACGCGGTCGGATATTTTGGTCGTTCAGACCGTTTGTTTTTTTTCCCCGTTCAGATTCTGTAAGATCTTAATGGTCTAGACTTAAGAGGGGTGTCTGAATGCCTCTTGTTGCCTCTTGCTGACAAAAAAAAAAAAAAACTAGCAAGCAAATGTGAGGTTCAAACATGAGTTTTTTTTCCCATTCAGATGCGCTCAGATTCAGACATTTACGCCAGATTCAGCTTCATAGCCTCTTAAAAAAACAAACACCACCTTCCTTTTTACCTTACATGTTCATAAAGAGAAAAAACCTATAAAAGCGGTTATACTTTCATTGTACGTACGTGTGTATCATTCGACTACAATCAATCATGAAGAACAAGGGAACTAAGCGAAAGGCTGAACAGCAACAACACGAATCTACTAAAGTCATTCGTCGGAAAACAACACTTTCCAAACCTCAATCAGAGCCTGAATTTTTTCGCGACCAACGTGAACTGGTATAAGCATGTACACATATATGGGCTAGAGTTTTTCTTAGTTATATTTTAATAAATCGAGGATATCGTTTTTGCAGGAGGATTTATGGAAGCATGCTTACCCTGTTGGGACAGAGGTATATATGTAGCTAGCAGCATTTATGTTAAAATCCTTTTGTATTAGTTTTGTTACGGTTGCTCCGAAAACGGGCTTATTGATCGATGTTTACATGACAGTTGGACAGACTTGATAAGCTTTATGAATACAACGGGAACTTCTCAAATCTTGAAGTGAGTTACTTAGTTAAAATTTCATGTCTATGTTGTACGTTTCAAGTAAAAAAAATAACAAACTTCTAAGAAAGTTTATGTAATCGTTCAGGAAGCATTTGATGAGGGCGGTGTGTTACACGGGGAGAAGGTTTATCTCTTTGTTAGTACGGAGAGTAAGTCGTAAATGGAACTCTGATTCTTATTACACTCTAAAATCATGATTTCATACTGAAATTGTGGAGTTTTGACTTGATATCTTTAACTTTATACCGATTATTCAACTTCCATGTGACACTTTTATTCCTTGTTGCAGCACCAAGGGAACACGCAGCCTTAACACCCATAGTGATTGCAGTAAGTAGACTACACTTCCGTCTTTATGTTTAAGTTTTGCTTATGTATTTATGTATGTCGAAAAATATTGCCACATTGAGATCTCCTATATTTTTGCCAATCTCCTCTCGTATATTATGTTTAGTTTGAAAATTTTATAATCTTATGTGCTATCGAGCAGGTTGTATCTCCGTTTCCACCTTCTGATAAGATTGGACTAATCTCTATACAAAGGGAGTCGGAGTCTAGAAAAGTTGTTGACATGAAGCAGATGAAAATGGATTGGGTTCCATATGTTGCATTAGGAAAATGGTATTGATTTTGTTTATTACATTACGGTATTGATTTTGTTAATTGGTACTTACATTGCCATAAATCTCATTCTTACAGGAGTGCTTTAGTAGAAAAACTAAAATCTAAAATCTTCGTACTAAACTGTGTCCAAAGAAGGTATTACCGCTCATAAAAACTTCGTTTTCATGGTCTTCATACTAATTCAAATGAAAATTGAAATGCAAAAATCTCATTTTTTTTACTATCTTATTTTTTGACCCAGGACTGGTTTGAAACATTTGAAGGATGAACGTGTCGCAGAGTTTATGTTAGGAATTAGAAATTCCATAGTGAAGTATCGGTCACCCCAAATATTATCTAGCATAAGTTAGCTCGTAGACATATTGTTAGTTACGTTATTTGTTAGCTTATTAGTTAGTTATTAGCGTAGTTTAGTTTAGTGCAACACCGTGGAGGAAGGACGGGTCTTTACCCACTGTATGTCTGATCCAGAGTCCGTTAGGAGGACGTATTTTGTAAAACTATAAATACCCTCTACCTCCCAAGGTAGAGGGTTGGACCTTTCATTTCTAATCTCTAACCTTTCATGTTTTCTTTCACTTTCTCTCTCTAGAAAGGCTCCCATCCTACTTTCTCTCTCTAAACCTCTAAACTATACGCCCCATTTGATATGTTATGATGTGTTTATGAAATCCAATATGCTACAATTGGTATCAGAGCCAGGTTTGATCATCTCTCTTACATATCCTTGGATTTCTAGTGGTTTTAGATGGTTTTTGAGTTTGAAAAAGTTTAGTGGTTTTTGCATCATTTGGATCATTTCTAGTGTTAAAGTTTGAATTTTAGGTGTACTTTTGTGTTTAGAACCATTGTAAGTGCTTGGGTTTTGATTTGGTAAGCTTGAATCAATGTGGTTGAGCTTGTTTTGGATTGAAAAGTGTGTTTTTGAAGTTTTTCTTGCTAGCGACTTGGTTCTCATAGTGTTTTTCATCGTAGCGACTTGCTTGATAAAGGTAGCGAGTTGTTGTGTTAATTGTTAGCGATTTGGTCCTAGCGACTTGTCTATTGAGACAAGCCGACAAACAGTACAACTTAGTTGATTCTCCACTACGGCTAGCGACTTGGTGAAGTTAGCGACTTGCTTTCAATTTTGTTAGCGACTTGTACTTAGTATTCTTAGCGACTTGGTGTTAGCGACTTGGACCTTAGCGAGTTGCTCTTTAGCGACTTGACTGTGTAGCGACTTGGGCTTAGCGACTTGATCCACAGCGACTTGAGCCTTTAGCGAGTTGTTACTTAGCGACTTGGTGACTCTAGCGACTTGTTGACTTTTCCCGACAAAACTTCAAACGGCCATAACTTTTGAACCGTAACTCCGTTTTCAGCGTTCTACCCATCAAAACGACCGTGAGAACGAGGAGAATGGCACGAATGAACTAACCTTAGAGGCCTAAATCCGCTCCAACAGAAGTTATTGAGGTTTTATGTTTTAGACCTAAATTTCTCCGTAAAACGAGCATAAACCAATCCAAATCTCAACCAAACAACATCTCTGCTAATCCTACAAACAATCATAAGTCCTAACACACAATTGTCTATCATTGTGACAATCCATCAGTCATCTTAACTCGTTCCATTGGTCATTGCTTAACGGTTTGGTCTTGATTTTAGTAAAATCCCACGAAAGATTCTATTTCTCGGTTTAAATCATAGACTTGTAAAATCCCGTGGATTCATCAACATCATGTCTTACACTCGATTCGGTGATTTGAAGTACTCAAAGCGTATGATCTTGTCAGACAACCATGAGAATATTAGCTATCTTGAGCGGTTCTGAGATGATGGAATCAATCAATGACGATTTGAGTTCTTCATGCTCCGAGTCCAATGAGAAAGATTTGCACTTGTTGACCCTCTGAATGCCATGCAAAGGAAAGCGACATTGAACCTTATCAACAACTTCTCTCACCTCATGTTACTTCTACCCAAATCAATGGAGCGAACATGTATTGCCCTCTTCCGTCGGGACTTATCCACATGCGGAACTTTCTTTGTTAAACTTAGAGCAATGGAGCTACAACTTGACAAAGAAGGTTCAAAAGGGCGGTTCGATCTTTGCACTTCAAGTGATCTACAAACACTTTCAGTTATTCATTAGAAAGGAATTCACATCAGATTATGATCAAGACATGACTGAAATGTCCTTCAAGAGACACACTGGAATGGAAATTAGCATGTTCAGAGAGACACTTATCCATCTCATGGATAATGTGAAGAAGTATATTGAGGAAGTTACTCAAAAGGATGAAAAAGTAGATGAGAGTCGGGTGCAATTGAGAGATAGTTGTGATGAGTTGGGTAATGTATCAGTTGAAGAATTGGGTGTTGCTAAATGCAGAATGTCAGAGACAACAATAAATGATGTAACCGGTGCTCGGTAACTCTGTCACACAAGAAGTGGATGATGTGATCGAAGGTGAATGAATGTCGGGTACAATCAATAGATTGTAGTGTTGAGACCCGAAGGCATCGGATGATGGATCGATTGACACCGAATCTGAGGGCTCGAGACAGTTAAGTTTGAAGCGGCCCGATGGAGTTCGGTGACTCTTGTTACACATGATGTGGATGCAAATATCAGGCCGATAAATGAACGAGGTTTCATGTGATGCGGTACCCTTAACTTTTCAACATAGTGCATCTGCTAATGTACCTAAACAAATTGATCTCAATCTTTGAACATGATTCGATAAGCTGTTCCTTGGTTGAGGATGAGTCTAATAATTTCAAAACAAATGATATGGTTGATAAAAAGGCTTTTGATGAACTTTCAAACAAACTCTCAAATCTTGAAAAACATTGCATTTCACTTGAAATTGCGTTCTGAGTAAAGAAGAAAGTTTTCAAACTAAGAAA
Organism: Chrysanthemum makinoi; assembly: GCA_910596185.1. Taxonomy (NCBI): domain Eukaryota; kingdom Viridiplantae; phylum Streptophyta; class Magnoliopsida; order Asterales; family Asteraceae; genus Chrysanthemum; species Chrysanthemum makinoi. Next base: position 372,145,243 of record OU343224.1, read on the forward strand.
CCATGTAAAATCCGAATTTCACGAATTTCGTGAATTTTTGAAATAAGCGATTTAAAAGCTCACCAAGCCAAAAACTTCGACTATCAACAATTTGAAGAAACATATTTACGGTATGCATGTGAAAAGTAATTTGGTTACAAGCAATTCTGATATTAATGCTATTTATGATAGTCAAATGAGAAATGATGAATTAGCAGTTTGTGTGGCCAAATTACTAAAGGAAAATGAGTCGTTGAGAAAGCATTACATAGAACTAAGTGACTCTGTCAAAGAAGCTATAACTACAACAATGGAACAAACATCTTTGATAGCAAAAATTGATGAACTTAAAGCTCAACTTCAGGAAAAGAGTTTCGCTATTGTTGCCTTAAAAAATGAGCTTAGGAATCGGGGAATTGCTTTACATCTCCATCCCCATCAGGGAATTGCTTTACATCCCCATCCCCGTCTCCAATAGGGATCGGGGATCCCCGTGGGGATTCGGGGATTTTCAATCCTTATGAACTAACATAAAGTTTCCACCAACTCATCAAAAATATAAAGAATTTTAACTCATAAAGTGTTTCAAGAAACGTGCGTACATCGCACAGTGTTAGATTCATTACAATTTCAATTCAACTGTAAAGCATCCTCAACATTGTAACATCACATATAATATTAAAACAATATGTATCATATGTATCTATTCGGACAAATGAATAAGTAATATGTAGTTGGTGCTTATGCTTCTAATTCTAAAGATACTTGATTTTATAAATATCACATATGCATATAAATATACATGTCGATACTCATAAACATATATACATATACATATACATATACAAGTTAATCGAGTATGGATATAACATATAAATTCTAAATACTTATACACTAGAAAGATCGGGTAGGAATTAGGGTCGGGTTAGGGATTTATGTTATCCCCATCCGCCCCATCCCGATTTCATATTTAGGATTCTCCATCCCGTCCCCATCCCGGTCAACTCGGGATTCAAGATCAAAATCGATTGGGGATCGGTCCCCATGGTCGGATTTTTGCCATCTCTATACACACCTTTTAGCTTTTGAAGAATTGTAGATACTCGGTTAATTGATGTAAAATACGGTTTTTAAGTGAAGCAATGGGACAAGGAGATCCTCTATCGAGTATAATTTTTATCACTGATTATGTATAAAGAGATTTTGTTTCTTACAATCATTTTGTCCCCTTACACCAAATTTTACTTGAATCATACTAAACTTTATGGTTTGGTGATCAAATTTTACACCAGTGCCTTAAGTTACTTTGAAACGACTCGCGATACGTACGTATTACCTTACGTCATGAATTTACTTTTGTAATCAACGAGTATATATATCAAAACTTATCCGTACCGCAACTTATTGACTCGGGTTAGCACTAATTTGCTCTATCCTCTCGATGAAATTCTAGAGTTTACCTTATTTTCAATCTTTTTAGTGCCAAATATTTTATATCGCGTTATCTATTAATAAACGAGTCATAAACCCATAATTTTGGGGTTGAAAGACTTGGGTAATTGGCATTTCCTGGGAAATAGTTGTAGACTTGTAGTCTTATAAAAATTCTTTGGGTCTTATGTTTTCTTTTTTAAGTATTAAGTCCATACGTTTTCATATGAAATGTTGTTATCTTTATGTTCAATATTTTTTTTTTTTCTTTCTGATATGGTTTCATTGAAACCCTTTGTTTATGCTAAATTTGTTTAGTTTATCTCCTATAACACCAATAGCAACTTGCCCGTTGCTTGTACCATCCCAAACGAGTGAGTGTGAGGAGGTATCAATTGATATAGTTACGAAATGTATATAGCATTTTACAAATGTTGCACTAGTGAGACTAGAGTACATCCAATTGTATTGTCCCTAAATAACTGCATTCAAGTTCGGCATCAATTTCATCGTAGCTTCAAGAAAAAAGCAATGTATAAAAGAACATTTGTCTCATGGGAAACTCTTTTGAAGACTTTTGTTAGAAGTATTTAGTCCCACATCAGCTAAAGAAAACAACTCTTTCTTGTTTATATATTTCGGTGTACATTGGTTACGTAAGTTCATGATTTGTATTATGTTGTCCTAGATGATGTTATTTGCTAGTATATGCAAATTCATAAATTTACAATACTAGCAACCACATCAACTCTGGCCAATTTATACAAATTGTTGAGTTTTCTGGTTAAACATACCACATCACCTGGGCCAATTTATACAAATTGTTGAGTTGTTGAGTTTTTGGGTAAACATAGTTGGTAAAAGTGAATCTCATTCATCAAATCGGTAAACATGTACTTTCTTCAATTTTCAAATCGATGAAAAAGTAAATTTAGAGTTTGATATAAATAAAACTTGAGTTCACTTTATGTTAGGGCTTTAGTTATTAAACTTACGTCTTAATTTTCATATTTGGTTATACTTTTGGTGTTTCCATTAGATTCTCTCCCGGCTAAATATGAGTTTAAGCAACATATGTGGGTTTGCCTCTAAAAGCATATATTACAAGTTATTTTGGTTTATGTATTATCTACTTATTGCATGTATTTTACCTAAGATGTTGGTTTGCGTTTATAAGCATGAACCAAGTAAAATTATATATGTTCAAAGAATATCTAATTTAGACTAAAAATTACAAAGATCAATTTCCAAATTCTGATTTTTGCAGGTTCACTCATGTTGACCTATTTGAAGCTAGAACCATAAATATGTGTTGCTAACTTGCTATAAATATGTAGAGTTAGTTCATTATTTTTCTTAAAAAAAATATTGGCATGTCATGAAAAAATGATGTTAAAAAATTGGCATGCATTTTTGTACTACTAAGTTGAATAAATATTGATATATGATTTTTCTTTAAGAAATAAATTATGTTAAAACACCGTTCGTGCACGGGCCTAACCAGTTATATACTAATGGACATACGTTGAGTTACATAGGTAATGAACATCTTTATTCATACATCACAGTACGTTTGTAAATCATTTACAATAGTTCTAGTGTATATGATCAGCCAAATAAGCAACTCAATTTTCTAACTGCTTAATTAGATTACTTAAATAAATACCATCTATAAGTTCATATTATTTTTGGGTAAAGGGTTTATACCCCATGAATATATTAAAAAAAGAAAAAAGGTTTGGTACAAAAAGGATGGTAATGAACCATCCTAAACTCAAAACAATATGTTTTGCACATACTCAAAACAATATGTTTTGCGCATACTCAAAACATAACAACCAACGCCTAAAAAACGAAATAGAAGCTATAAAAGAATATAAACAGTGACCGCACAACCTCTACTTAAAAAACATTACGTATTAACAACAAATGACCTATAATTAAATTTTGATTTAATAATTTAAATAAAAGTAGCTATTAATATTCTAATATTCCTAACCATTAAAGCATCCTGCCCCATTTATGGGATAATTGTTTGTAAATGTAACAAAATTATCACTTTTTGCTAAGTTGTGTATGTATCTATTAATCCGTCTAAATAATACAAACATTTTACTAAACATACTATTATGTGTAAAGATTAAGGTTGTCTGTTTTTTTGCTGACGTGACATGGATTATCCCAATCTAATTGTTTATAAATGTATTGAAGCTTCCACTTTTTACTAAGTTGTGTATTATGTCTATTTTGGTTAGAATTAATTACATAAACCGTCCTTGTGGTTAGGCCTAATTGCAAGTTTCGTCTGTCACTTTTAGAACTCACCCATACCAGACAAACAAACACTCACTTGTTAACCCAACACAATCTTTTTCCTCAAATCTGCTACTCTATTTTCTCTCCAACACCATACACAGTCACTATCACCAACATTCTCTCTATAATTCTTACCAAACTTTTATAAGTTTAATAACTTATATAAATTTTTAGCATTTTCGTTTAAGTAAATATATTTAACACATATTTTTATTTGGCGACCTCATCGGCGTAAACTTTAAATAAAATATTTGTCCAATATATTATTTAACCACAACTTCAATAAATATATACTTTCACACCTCGAAACCAAACGAACTTGATAAATACAATTCGACTTGTATTTATTTATTCTTCGATAATACTTGAGCCAATACTCGAGCCAACTCTTATACGAAAGTTTCGTATACGTTTTCCCACATTATTCCAAGTTTCAATACTTACAAACACTTTGAAATGATTTAAACGTAAGCTCTACCACACAAGCAACATTAAACACAACCACTTGTAAACACTTAAATTTATTTAAACACTTTGAGTCGTGAGTACACAAAACTGTAAACTGAGTATTGCCATAATAATTTAGGTCGCGTGTTGGCGTCACACACTATTGCTACTCGACTTTCGTTTCAGACAGCTTATTTATAAGGTGAGTTCATAGCCCCACTTTTACTCTTTTAACTGTTTTATAAACTCTTTGGGGGAAAATACATGCCACATACTTTTTCTATAATCATAATTGCTTACAAATGAATGTTTTTCCGAATTTATTATTGCCTAAGTTAGAAACTGGTAGCTAATTTACTTACGTAGAGATAGCTGCTTTGCAAGGGTGCTTAACCACCTACATTATTTTCCAGGGTACGTAACTACCCACACTTACGCACCTACATTATTTGCCAGGGTACGTAACTACCCACACTATTTTCAAGGTGCGTAACCACCTACATTATTTGCCAGGGTACGTAACTACCCACATTATTTGCAAGGTGCGTAACCACCTACATTATTTGCCAGGGTACGTAACTACCCACACTATTTGCAAGGATGTGTAACCACCTACATTATTTACTTGGGTACGTTGATACCTGCTTTACTTAGGTACGTTGATACCTACTGTGATTTGGCTGCGTAGACACCAACACAAAACTGAAACACTTAAGGTTTCATCATGAGCTTAGTGCAATAATAACCACTTTCGATTATGGGCGTATAACAATTTAGCCCACTATTTTTTTTTCTAAAGTTGAAATCTTGAGATCAACTTCTTTATAACTAAACCTATAAATTCACTCAACCTTTGTGTTGACTTTTTAGCATGCATTTTCAGGATAAAAAAAGGCGATAGCTAAACTCTGAAGGCGCTTGGGCATTGGCATGGCATGGTCATAGATGACTCTGATATACATTGGGGACCACTTTACTTTTTATGGGCCTGTATTCCACATTATATTTTGAAAGATGTAACTACAAATCTTTATAAAATAAGATTTTTCAAGTTAAACCGTTGTTCTATACTTTGTGTTGCGATATCAATTGAGTAGCACCCCAATAACACTATCTTCCGCTGCAAACCATTTTTGGGGGTGTTACACACACTCATACGATCCATAGCTTTTATTTTTACTTAGTTTATTTTGTTTCAATTTAAATTGTTAAATAGTTTAAATTGGTAAAAAAAACATAAAAAGACTAAAAAGAATCATTCTCACATTACCTTTTCGTCATACATCTCTACTAGCATCTCTATTCCTCTAGAGAACGATCAACTCCCTCGGCTTGCCCATACTACATTGCAACGATTAGGTACATTGCCTAGTGGGATGTAAAGCTTTGCGCGGGAAAAAGAAAGTTTGTCGACCACGAACCACGCATCACCAAGTCTTAGTTCTTGATGCGTGCCGACAAATTCTTGACGAAGTCGGTAAAAAGGGGGAAAAGGAACTCGCAAGCATACGGATATTTTCAGTTAAAAAAACAAGAGTTGGAAAACCAAGAAGCGGAGCGTCGGAAAGCAGCGGAGTTGAAGAAACATGAGTTGGAAATCCAAGAAGCGGCCGGGAAGCAACGAAGTTGAAAAGGGAGCAAGTTGAATTAGAACGTCGAAAACTTGAATTTTATAAACAAAAGAAACGGGAGAAAGACATCATGTTCTATAATTCAACAATCGACCACTCTTTGCCCATAATCCAACAACAGAAGCTGCAGGAGATCAAGGATGCAATTAAGGCATGCTTAGGTTTAGATTATTAGTTTAAGTTTTTAATTATTATTGTTATGTTTTAAGGTTATTTGAATTATTATGTAATGTTTTAATTATTAACGAAATATAATTTTCTTTGTTAAAAATGTTTCAAAAAAAAAAAAAAAAAAAAAAAAAAATCGCCACTGTTGTGGCAAAAAGTCGCATGTGGGTTGTCGGAGAGAGAAAGCTGATGTTGCAGACAAAATGAATATCACTGAAGGTGATTATTTTGTCTAGCCTTACTATCATCTTCATCAACAAGAGCATAACGAATTAGGTTTACTACAAATGTAAAGGCGTTGGAATAGTAGTAGTGTCAACTGAGAGTTAGTCTTTTTTTTTGGGTAAAGAGTTTCCCCGGTAAATATTATTACGCCAAAAACCATTGAAGTACAAAAGGATGAGGGTGAATTCCCACATCTCAGTCCCTAAGGACACTTACAATACACTTATCTAAGAATGACAAACCATTCTTAAAACAAGCCTGCACAACATGTGCAACTAACCAAACGAACATGCTAAACAAAGCAACAACTATATGAACAGAAACTACAACGACTATCAAATTACAAATAAAACATCAAGTAAAAACTTGAATCTTCACATGTCGTCATAGAAGTCCATAACCTTCAACGATGCAGCCGAAACCATGGTAGAATAGAACATGCCACTCCACAATTGATCCAACAACTACACCGATCTTCATTGATCGGCCCAACCAAACCATCACTACAACTTGATCCAATACCTCATCTACTAGAAGTTTAAAAAATGAATGAAACTCAAGCTAAGAATGAAAAGCAGTGTATCTTGATCGATCGTAGACAAACATAGGGCTATACGACCATAACTTACATCAAAGAGATCACCATCGATCACATGATCAAATAAATCAATGCCATGTCTATGAGCGATGATAAAAGGTTTTGAATAAGACCCTTAAACTTAAGTTACATCACTAATTGACGTGATTCCATAGAAATTTACAAAGAACTTAGATAAATATCAATCCACTAGAAAGCACGAACAGCAAACAAAACCATAACCAAAGCTCGTACCAAATCATTACCACCTAGCGTCAGACGTACCATATCAACAAGATACCACCAAGTCATCAAGACCATAGTTCTGAACAACAAGGACCATATAATGCATGCACGAGCAGATAATGGGGCCTAACGAGACCCTAACTTACCTATACCATCACTTAGCCCTCTCCCTTTACCCACGAACCACAACCTTCATCAATACCGAATGCACGACCAATAATCAAACCCTCTAAAGGGCTACCATGAAGAAAACGTGCAGATACACATCACAAACAACCAATCAACCAGAAACCAATAATGATCGATATAAATATTACCATGAAGATTTACGATCAGCGAATCCACAAACCCTAAACCGATTGTACAATTAATAAATCTTTGAGGATAACCTCAAACGATCTACATGCATATGAGAAAGAATCGGTTAGGGTTCCCAACAAACAGATCATGAAGATAATATAGCAATAAAGAGTCATCGATCCAAAAACCCAAAACCCTAGCGGCGATTCTGAAGAATCGTTAAGGGTAAGAACCAAAACGATTTAAATAGGAGTAGTAATCGGTTAGGGTTAATAAACAAATCGAATCTAAAACCCTTCAAATAAATCGATTGAAACCGACTATAAAATAATCGTTTAGGGTTTAGAAACAGGACGATTTAGGGATAGATAAGAGATAAAACAAGCGCACACCACTTCAGATAATCATCAACCTTCTAATCCGATTGCATACCAAGGTAGAGATACGAATTAGGAGATTGATTTTGGCCGGACATTATGTTGGAAGTGGCGGCCAAAAATCGCCCCTAGAGGGGAGAGAAAAATCCGTCGATAGGTAACTGAGAGTTAGTCGCTTATGGCAAAATTGGTTTTCATGTATATATATTCTAAAATGAAATTGAAGAAAAGTATCATATTGGCCTTCTTTGGTGCACCTGTTTGACCTGAGATCACATGAAACCTGACGAGTTAAACAGAGTTTTCTAACCTCAAAGAATCGATTCATATTAAACCGTGTTTTTGACCGAAAATGGGTCAACCGATTTACCAGAACCTGTTTTCAAAATATTAAGTGTGAGAACTAATAAACCACAAAGATAGTATATGTTTTGCAGTCTACTCGAAGTACAAAGTTAACAAAAGTTGATTAGGAAAGCAGCTGGTAGCCTCCCTGGTACTCGGCTGGAAAGTTAAGAAAAGGCGTTGATAGAAAAATATACTATTAAATAACATAATTTATTTATATAGTTGTTCAAAAACGAAGATTAGTTTTACACTGTTTTTGTATTCTTTCATTTTTAAATAAAAAAGCATGTTCCTAGAAAGCAGCTATGTGTTAAGGTCGGTGCAATTTGCATTCTCCCATGCAAATATACGCTATTAATAGCTGCTCTAATCACAACTTGCCACGTCGCACCACATCTTTCAAACTTTCACATGACTAACCCTTTCTTAATCTATTAGTACAAACTAATTCAACTAATTAATAGAAACTTGAAAGTTTTTTTTAACTCAATTTGTGAGTTCGTTTGAATCGATTGTATGAAAGAACCACATTTATATATTGAAAGTTTTATCAAGATGTCGAGAGGCGTTATAGCGAGTGAGTTAATTGAGGCATTAAAAAAACTTATATAAGTTGGGGGATTATAAGGTTTAATGCGTTACTAATTTGATTATCGTCTTAATACAAATTCTAATGGCAAATAACACAAATATGTCAACATTTTTGCAGTGAAGTTTAGGCCCTTATATAAAGTTAAGGCTTATAACACGAGAGGCCTAAACGGCTGTTTTATGGCTTTATGGTTAAAAGTTAAAACAACATTGTGTTTCAATCTACCTTTTAATATTGAGAAACCGAATATGTTTATTCTATGACTTTAACTCACAATCTCTTTCAAAAATTGTAACCTAAACTACAAATGTGCTGTTACATGACCAATTAACAATAATGTTGTTGCTACAACTAATGAAGCATTAGTCCAATGATTGGAGACTTGTGCTGAGTCAATTAACCCAAGTTCAAGTCTCATCCTTGGCATTTGCTTCATATAGGTACCACATCCGCGAAAACATATGCACACCTGGAGAGACTTTGTGGAATAAGAGCTCGGGTCCGAGTCTTGCTCTTGCTCACCTCAGGTTGGTGCCCCAATAGCAGGGAGAGTTGTGGGAGCTATTCCTTGTGGGGTGGATAATGGTTGGTGCCAAAAGGCACCAGGGTCGAGGTGTTCCAATCTACACCTTTTTTAGAATAATGCTGTTGCTACATATCTAATAATGCTCTCGATTATAAATAATTATAAATACCATCTTCCTTCAAAACATTTATCTCAAAATATTATAGCGTTTTCCAAATCTACAAGGTCTTTAACTTGTATAAGGAAATCTCAAAGGACTCAAATAGTAACTAAATATCAAATATAAAAGTAGTAGAGGCAAGTTAAGATCCACTCTCAAATAAACCAAACTTTATTAAAGTAAAGAAAGAAATCAATATCTTAAAAGTGAGATAATACTTATTTATTCTAAGTGAAAATATCTGAATCTAGAACCAGAAAGTAACAATGGGAGCTTTGGATCATCTTCAAAACATGTTTGATTGTGGAAGTAGTAGCAACCGAAAGTACAAAAACCGCAAGCAATTGCAGGTATAAAATCCCTCAACTTCACTATATATTTTGTTTTCTAGATAGGCAAAAACATTTAGTTTAAAAAAGAAACATCAAGTAAATTAGATTATGATTTAGTAGTTTGTTAGTATAATTTTGTTTAATGCTTAAGTTATTATGTAACATATGTCTGCCTTTATATAGACTACATTGCTAAAGAAAATGAAAGGAATGATGTTTACATCTTTATTTGGCTTTCTCTCATTGGTTACTAAGTTTTGCACCTACCAGTATTTTACAACTTGATGGCTTTTTCACCTTTTAAAATATATATATATATATATATATATATATATATATATTCTATGGGTTTTTTATCTTGTGCCTTAAGGGCACAAGATAAGAAAGTAAAAAGTACAAAAAAGGTACTCGAGGCCCCACAAAAAATGACATTATAGTACTTATAAAAATATATATTTTTGTGGGTCCTTAAGTTAACTCAAGTGACTTTTTCATTCTTAACTTGTGCTTAGAGACAAAGATAAAAAACCCATATTATATATATATATATATATATATATATATATATATAAGTGTGAATTGGTGGGAACATTCTAAGTACTTGTATTTTTGGCACCGACCATTTGTCCATCTCATAATGATTAGTTCCGGCAAATCTTCTGACGCAAGAAGGTGAGCAAGAGCTGAGACTGAACACTGACCTTTTATCCACACAATCTCTCAAGTGTCCTCATAGGTTTTTTGGATGTGAGTACGAACCAGTCAAAGCCGTCTTTAAATGTGATATAGTTTGTGTATATTTTTTCTTTCAATTTTAGTGTTAAATGGTTTTGCTTTAAGTCATTTCTAAAATAACTTCATGAGACTTTAAATCAATAAGAAATTAAAAACCTACTCCTCAATAAAAAAAAAAGTCGTTATAAAGACTTTTGAATAAAGAGAAAGTGAGTATTTACCAAGGTTATAAATAGGAGGCGTGGCGTGCTGACCAAACTTCACGCCTTTATGCTCAAGAAGCTTTGTTTATAAGTCGTGGTATAAGGCGGCACAAAGTATGAAAATATCTATATATTTATATCATAATTCATATATATCAAGTTTACAAAAACATGTTCCATAAGACGGCGTGGCGGCATGATCAAGCCTCACGCTTTTGCGAGCCTTTTAGAACAGTGGTATTTACGGGATTTCTCATATAAAATTTTTGAATTGTTTGTGTACAGTATATAGGTGGAAATTTTGAATTTTCAAAAGTCGAAATATTAGTGAGTTTTGATTTGAAATGACTGAATCTTAAAATTAGATTTGAATTAAGACTTGGGATTAGGTTATAAGATATGTATGCTTTATGGTAAAGATAACCTTTTTTATACAGTAGTTAGATCGATGATGTTTTAGAATCTAGCTAACAAAGTACTAACAAATACTGAAAAGAAAATAAAAGATTTAAGATATTTATTGTTGTATACTTTGCATTATTGAAAGCCCTAATCATTAAGTTTTGCACCCTTCTAATCAAGTTGCTTCTTCATACTACCATTCATGACAGCACTTTATGTTATGTGGCGTTAAAACATGATTAGTTCATCAATAATTTCAATTATATTCAAATAATATCGCATTATTGTTAAAGAATTTCTAAATTCTAATAATTGAAATTTGTATGTATGCAACAATAAATACGTTTTGTCCCACCGTCCTATGACAAGTTTGAGTTGAAACAAAGTATTTATTGTTGACCTACTTTTTCTATGTTTACACTATTGCATTAATGTCTAGGCATGGCACGACATACCACTAATTTAATGTGCAAGAAATATTAGTTAGCCCCTTATTATTCGCCGTGAACTATTCTTTTATAATTTAAAAAATTCGTGTCACACTTAATAATAGGTCAATTCATAGTATCTAGCCATCCCAATTCCCCAACGGCCAACATTTAACAACACTTTATATATATATATATATATATATATATATAGAAAGAATAAGAAGAATTTTTAACCATACATTTCAAATAAGGAAGAGATTTTGAGGAAGATCATCTATTTTAATAGGTGCCAAATCTAAAATGGTTGTGGTTTTCTTTATCATTCTCATTTTAATTTTTCTTCTTATTTGATCCTATATATATATATATATATATATATATATATATATATATATATATATATATAAAACATATTGGAAGTGATTTGTACATTATTTTTTTTGTCATCTATCACTAAATTACACTGCTATACGCGCATAAAACACTGCTATACATGATTTAGTGATGGATGAAAAAAATAAATGGTGTACAAATCATCTCCCATAACATATTTGAACTTCTTTTTAACTTTTTTAACTTTTTGTTTCTATGAAATGTCATTTTATAGACTGTGGAGATTAAAGTGAAGATCGATTGTGACGGGTGCGAGAGGAAAGTGAGGAGATCAGTAGAAGGAATGAAAGGCGTGACATCCGTAACTATCGAGAGGAAACAACATAAGCTCTCGGTCCTTTGGTTATGTTGAGCCACATAAAGTGTTGCGTCGTGTGCTTTAGAACCGGCAAAGGCGAAGCTTTGGCCTATGTGCCATATGATATTGTTGCTCACCCTATGCACAAGGTGTCTATGACAAAAGGCACCGGCCGGTGCGTCGCGATATGTTGAGGATCCACAAAATAACCTATACGAGCAAGCTCGACTGAGGTTCGGTACACCACTGCTTTTAGCGACGAAAACCCTGCCGCATGTGCTATAATGTGATCAGTCCCTTAAAGAGCTGAAGTCGAAGTTGATGTTTATCTAATTTTCTTGTTTGGTTATAATAATATTGTACACAAGTTGTGATGATTACCAAAAATCAAATTAATTTTGTTATCTTGTAAAAAAGATGATATGTTCAAAAAAAAGATATGTTCAACAATCACTTTTATATCTCTAAAGAATTAATATAAAAGGGATTAACGAAAGTTGATTAGGAACATAGCTGGAACTTGATCAAACGGTTGCTAAAGTGCTAAGTTTAATAAACAAATAATTTTTGCGGCAATAAAATAGAATAATAAATAATTAAATATAGAGTAAATTACATAAATGGTCCTTTTAGTTTGCCGAAAATTTCACGTACCGTCCCTCAAACTTAAAAGTTGCATAAATCGTCCCTATCACTGCCAAAGAATAACATGAATGGTCCTTCTGAGGGATGGTAGGTGAAATTTTTGACAAACCACATGAATGATTTATGCAACTTTTATGTTTCAAAAAAACAATTCATGTTATTCTTTGGCAGCGATAGGGACGATTTACACAACTTTTAAATAAATTTAAAAGACAGTAAGTGAAAATTTTCCCAAACCATAAGGAACTATTTATGTAATTTACTCTTAAATATTTTTTATTTTAGCATGTTCGTAGGAAGCCACCATTAAGATGGCGAAGGCTGTTGGCACTGTTGTAACTTTCCTTTTACACAACCGACTAATGGATGAATTTGATGCGCAAGTTGATCAACTAGTTGAGATCAATATAGATCTTATATTTGACATAAATCTAATAAATCAATCTTAGTTATTCATTTTTTATCAAAATTAATAAAAATATAATTTTCTTCCTTTTTTAAAAAAAAAAACAACATATCTTGCAAACGGTAAATCTTTAAACTACAAAAAATACAACATAATGACGATAATTAAATTATCTTTCTATAGATATGCACTTCTCTATATTTTAAAAAATTAAATATAAACTTTCACCCTTTTTTAAAATATTAAATATCTCGCAAACCGTTAATCGTTACGCGAAAAAAATCATATCATTGCGACGATAATTAAATTATCTTTCTATAGATATGCATTTCTCTATATTTTCGAAAAACTTTTTTTTTTCAAAAATTCTGCCCAGAAAAATCACATATGATTTGTAAAATCACATATGAAAATCATATGTGATTCGATTTTTACAAATCATATATGATTTTTACAAATAGTATGATTTTCACAAATCATATATGTTTTTTTGGGGCCGAAATTTTTTTAAAAAAAATCGTTGAAAATAGATAGAAGTGCATATCTATAGAAAGATGATTTAATTCTCTGGTATGATTTTTTTCGCGTAACGATTAACGTTTTGCGAGATATTTAATTTTTTTAAAAAGGGTGAAAGTTTATTTTAAGTTTTTTATTAGAACTTTTTATTTAATCCAAAAGGGTATAATAGTAAAAGTCAATTTTATATTATTTTTTATTTTTTAAAATAAATAAATCCTATTTTTAAAAAACATTCAATTTTCGGTTTTTTTAATTTATTTTTTTTTTTTTTATATATAGTTTTTTTGCTTTTTACGAACATGCATGTTTTAAAAGCTGTTTAGTTCATATGTGTTTTTATTATTTTGATTTTTGAATAGTTTTTTCGACATACATGTTTTTTATACGGAAGTGCATACATGTTTTCTAGATAAGTAAGTTTATATGAAACCAAGAACATACATGTTAAATACAAAATCCAATATCGATTGATATACAATTAAATACAAAGTTCTAAGAAGCAGAAATACATGAATCTAATCGATCTATACACGTGTGTACAAGTAATATTTAACGCATAAGCAGATATATGTGCACACTCCTTGTTATCAACGTTTTCAGAAGTTGGACATATATGCACACTCGTAGTCGTCAAAGTTCAGAAGTTGGACATATGTGCACGCTCCTTTTCAATGTTTGAAAAAGCGGACAAATGTGAACACTTTCGTTGTCATCATTCTTTTAATTGACTACATCGATACAAAAGAAGCATAAAAAATATGAAAATAAAGCGCAAACTAATATACCACGATATAAACACATGTATGAAGGCCTAAACTTAATTTTTTTTTATTTATGTTTTTGGAATAATATTTTTACAGTTTATGTTTTTCAAATAGTAAAGTGCCTATAAGTTTTCTAGATAATGTAAATTTATCAGAAACGAAGAACATACATGTTAAATGCAAAATAAAAGAAGCTACATGTTAAATATATACACGTTAAACCAAGAACATACATGTTAAACCAAACATTAAAATATACATATTAAACCAAGAACATACATGTTAAATATATGTTAAACCAAGAACAGACATGTTAAACTACGAACAAACATGTTAAAAACATACGTGTTAAACAAATAAAATTCTCAGTACAATAAGTAAATTTACAAATTAAATACATAAATAAATTTATACCTCGAAATTCGTTCCGAAAGAAGAACATATACATCGGCAGTAACTACTTTGATAGCTTCATAAGGATACCATAAAAGTAATATTTTTAAGTATGTAGCATACATAAATTACGCTGAACTCTGTTTCATTGCTCCAAATTTTCCATTTATTATCTCATGCCTAGAGGATCAGAAATACAAATAACAATAAATTATCCTTATGAGTTATGAATGTTATAATAAACAAAAGCTAACACAATGCAATTTGCAATTTCGCTACTGATGTTCGCATCTGTTTCTTAATCTAAGTGTATCCACTTGAATCTTTTTTTAAAATAATAATTTAATGGCAAAATAATATTACTCTTCAAAAAATATATTTAATTAACGTATCCTCACAACCTTACAATTTCGCTACATATCCTCTTTCATATACGAAATATTAAAAAAATAATACATGGCCTACCAGAAAGAAGGTGTGCACAAAGAGAACAAAGTGCTTCACATCTTGCCCCACAACGTAATATTTCTCGATCGTCTTTTTTTTTTCCCCCTAAAATTAGGATTTATGATGGTGGTGGCTGACTTTTTGATTAGGGTTAAGAGAGAGATGTTTGAGGATGGAAGTGAGAGAGATCTGGGAATTAGTTTAGTGATTCTGATATCTCTTTAAAAATAAGGACCGTTTTCACAATTAATTTGAATTATCAGTTAAGATTATGTGAATGTTAAAATACCAATAATGCCTCTAATAAATTAATTATATTAATTTTATAAATATGGAATACTAAATTGTGATTGGTCAATTGGAGTTCTCGCAGTTCTCGCACTTAACAGGGTTCTCATAATAAAGATACACTATATATATATATATATATATATATATATATATATATATATATATATATATATATATATATATATATATATATATATATATATATATATATATATATATATATATATATTATTGTTAGTGTAAAAAGATTAATAGGATAATATTGTAGAATTCTTTAACAATGCTCTAATTTTATATATTAAAGTATCAGCTTTTGAAATCTTATCATGTACAAGATATTTTTCCGAGCAAGAGAAGGGCCAACGCTTGCAAAAAATTCTAATATCATATCACTTCTCACAATGGAAGAAATTACGTAAAAAACACTAACATTCCATACAAAGTTTTTATAAGATCTAAAAGCTAACTTAGCAACATGATGAGCCGCTATATTGTCGTCACGCTTAATCTATATGGAGATACAAAGTTGAGATGTCGACACTTTGATGTCCACTACTGTAGCAGACAATACAAAGGAGGATCAGCTTTTCTACATGCAAGTAAAATAGCCACTTTAGGGTCCGATTCAACCGTAGCATTTTGCCAAACATAAATGACAACTAGACAACAAGCGCTTCGGATGGCATGTTTGCTCGATCAAATCATATTGTATATTGGATCGATCAATATGAAACCGATTAGGTTGGATCATGGACGCAAGAAGTGCTTGTTGACAACCATATATGACCAGATGATCGATATCGTTTTTGTGAGATGTTGGTTCAATATTTCTTCAACCGAGTTCCATCAACAATCTGGGTTGATACATGATTTGATCGAGCAGTGAATGATACATATACAAGCAGTCGAAGTACACGTGTATGCGGTAGTGGTCAAGCTCATTAGTACTAAGTATATTAATGTTAGACTCGTTTTAATCGTAAAATCTTTAAAAAAAAAAGGTAATATTTTTTAAAAACTAAATTATTTTTACGTTTACCAAAAAGGCAAAATAATTTTTTTGTTATTTAGTTGTCATTAGCAAATACCTAAGGGGGTAACCCTGACATTGTCTTAATTTATAGCTAAATGAAAGGCGGCAGATCGATAAATAAATAGTAGTTATAGTGTTACTTTACACATCCTACATTTATAAATAAATAGTCTTCTTTACATATTAATCATTATGTATTTTTTAACAACATCGTCGATAATTTATCGTCACGAAAGATGTATAACCGAAAAAAAATTTCTCGTGAGAAAACGTAGTTATATGAATACACAACACCACAACGCACGATTACCCGACTAATAGTATTTCATCTATCTTTTATTATTTATGAGAAACAAATTTTTGAAAATTAATTTTACCGTTGATATTAAATACTTACAATTTTACAATATATAAAGACTGATAGCCAAGGGCGCGACTTTGCTCAAGGTGAACCCAAAACTCACGCGCCATCCCTTGTCCATGATCCAGACTCATGCACGAATCACAGAAATCGAGGAACATTAAGGTGAATGGTTCACCTACTTTCTTTTAAAATTTTTGTGTGCCCCATGTGCTGATATAACCGTGTGGATGCATACAAAAAAAAAACTACCTCATATTTTACTTATAAATACCCAAAAACTTTAATATTTTTTGTACACATCTTCTCATATTTCATTCAAACAACATATATCTTATTCCTTTTATTTTTTAAATGAATTCCAATATGATTATGTTCGTCGACTCATAAGAAGAATAAGAAATTGAAAGTCGGAACTTGAATTTTATTGCAACAGCGGTGCCGCTTATTAAAAATAGACGAAAAGCAAATTTGCCCGATGATAAAGCGCATTAATCGAGATCATTATGGTGCTCATGACCGTTTAGTCGAAGCTTATTTTAGTGAGAACCCACTGTACGATGAATATAGGTTTCGGAAAAGGTTTTGAATGAGTCGCAATCTTTTCAACTAGATAGTTCGGGAGGTAACTATTCATTGTCCAGTTTTTAGTAATAATATTGATTGTATCGGAAAAGAAGGCATTTTAGCGTTGATGAAGTACACTTCCGCAATTCGTCAATTGGCATCTTAGCGGTTCTCGATGCTTTAGACGAATATCTGCAGATAAGTGAAAAACTTCTCGCCGATCTCTTAATAATTTTGTAAGTCGGTTATGGAAAATTTTGGTCCGGGGTATTTGATCTGCTGATTAGGAGTAGTTGGGTTGTCCGAACGCACACAAATGGTATATGTTAGATGTGATCATGGTGCGAATGTTCATTTTTTTGGAATCTGTTGTGTCGCAAGACTTATGGATATGACATGCTTTCTTTGGTGTTTTTGGGTCGAACAACGACATTAACGTTCTGGATGAATCCGCTTTATTTAACGCTCTTAAACAAGGAATAGCACAGGAGATTTTGTTGATAACGGGGTAACTTACCCATTTGGTTACTATCTTGTTGACGAGATATATCCGGAATTGGCAACACTCGTTAAGACGATTCCAGAACTATCAGATGATGACCACAAGATAATAAGGTATAAGCAAATGCAGGAATCGGCAAGGAAAGATGTGGAACGAGAGTTTGGTGTTCTGAAGAAGAAATGGGCGATACTTGCCAATCCTTCAAAAGCGATAAAAAAGAAAGAATAATGAATATGATGTATACATGCATCATATTACATAATATGATTTGAAAAGACAAAAAAAATGTGATATCTCCCGAATGGTACTCGGTGGAAGCACATCAACCGAGCGACCCCATATGATCCGATGAACAAATGTGAAAAGTTATGAGGTACATCAGATCACATCAAGCGCATCAAAACCTTTGTGCCGATTTGATCTAACACTTGTTTCGTAATATTAATTTGAGTTCTAAATGTAATATTTTTAATATTGGATGTCTATGTAATATTTTTAAGGGGGATTTTCATATATCCTCACATACACACCCATATTTACATATTTCTCTAAATACAAATTTTTTATGCATGATGTACAAACTGTTAAAAGCCTTGTTTGGGAAAATATGTAAATATGGGTGTGTATGGGGATATATGAAAATGCTCCTATTTTAATATCTGAATAAAAGTTTTCTATTTCAACGTTCGTTTTATATTTGTTTACGTTTTTAATTTTGTAAGTATTAAAAAACTGAAAGTTATGGTGACCTTATGCACAAATAAATGAATGGGTGTGAAAGAAAATGATTAGGAGAAAAAAACCTCAAATGACACTAAAGTGTAAAGTGAAAATAAAGTCACCTTGGTCTCTAGGACAAGAGTAAAGCGTAAAAAGCGACATGAATAATGATAGATAGTGATAGTAGTGGTGTGTTCTTTATCTATGAAAAATTCATATATATCTCTTTTGATGTATATAAAATATGGATTATATTATCATTCATTATAATAGTGATGGACCTTTCATCTTAAACAAACATCTTTAATCATTTTTATAGTCATAGTTACATTCTTATAGTGGGATACCAAACGCACCCTAAAATAAAAAACTTTACGCGTAGCTCGAATGCAAAGAGATATTATTTACTTTTATTAACTGTAACTAACAATGCAATCAAATAAGAGGATAACAATAAAACTATTTTTAGTATTTTTGATAAGATGATTTGATGTGTTGACTAAAAGTCAAAGAGTGGGTTTAACAATGGTCGGTTCATTTTGCAGACTGGCCAGGCAATCTATGCTATTTATAAGTCTCTAATTACATATTGCCACGTGGAATCATGCATGGCCCACCTATGCCGACGCTTTTTGCAAGTTGGCATTTTTAGTTTTAACATGTTTGCATAAATCACCCTTTTCTAATCAATTCATACAAACTAATCCAATTCAAGTATTTCAAAATTCAGTTAAGTGAATTCGCTTGAACATGTTTGAATGAAGATGATTAAAGTTATCTATTGTTGAAACTAGTAGATTATCCGGCGCGTTGCGATGATAGATATCATATAATTAAAATTTAGCGAGCAATGTTTTTTATTTATATGCATTTTGTGATAGTAATAATTTTACAAATAGTTTTTAAGCATTAATTAATTGTACACATTGTATGAATGGTTGCACTTTTTAATTTTCAATATTAGTGGCTTGCTTAGATTGTAATATATGATAATATAATTGTATTTTTAAATGATGGAGTGTTTTAAGAAGAGTATTATATATATGTGCGCTGAATTGATGTTTTGTAAACATTATTTTTAAATTTGTGATGCTTAAAAATTATTTATAAAAATCATTAAAATTTTGAAAAGAAGTGCTAAATTGCTTTATAGGTTATATAGATTGTGGTGAAAAGTATATCATTTCTTATAGCACTATGAGAAATTATGCTTACAAATACTTGAAATAATGTGTATTTAATTTTAACTAGCTAGTATCCGTTCAAAGCGGTGAAAACATATAGCTTATAATGATTTTTTTTATTTTTATTTTGGATTTGGTATTATAGATGGTGGTTTTTGATAATTGTCATCTACTTTTTGTGATGATGTAAGAGATTAGGAGAATTAGATATGAAATAGAGGTGAGAAATGTGATATTCATATATTTTGAGAGAAAGATGGTAAGTTATTCGTTTTTATTAAAAGGTGTGAATGCAACAAATTAATAACTAATTGAATATCACTATTTCTTTTGAAATATGTGATATCATATTTATGTTAATGTAAGAGTATAAATATAAAAATTTGAAGAGTCGTATTCAATCATTACAAAAGAAAAATCAAATTTTGCACGGTTATTTTACATGCCTTACGGAAACATGTTCTTTTATTTATATATACACACATTATAAGGCGTGTGAAAAGCTTACACACTTATTAATGTTTAGTACTGGGAAAAAACAATCACATTATCTAAAAGGGGTCACGCCTTCAAACGTGTAAAAATTGTTTATATTATTTTTTTCACATTTATATATGTATACTTTATATCATGTGAATATTTAACAATTTTGTCCACATTTGCAAATGTAAAGATATTATTCACACAAAATTTGTCGGCACACTTGGGAAGCGTGGACTTTAATATTTTAAACATTTAAAAACGTATAACTTTTAGCCGAAAGTTGTGTGAAATTTAACTAATTGTTGTAGTGAATATTTTTTTAATATAAGGTAGTGAACTTATTAGTAAATCAGTGACCATAACAAAATTTGAACCAAGATAAATTTAATGGTTACAAAAGTGAATACTCCATCAATATTATGATGGGTGTTACAAGTTAAATATTTTATCAACGATGTTGATACTAAGTGTGTAACTCATTTTTTTATGTTATTATAAAAGGTAGGTGCCAGATGCTTTATAGCAAGACTAGGCACTACAAGTACATAACGACGAGATTTTATAACGACATATTTATTATAGTTAAGGTGTTTTGGTTAAGTGTTTCGTTATATATACAACATAAATAACTAAATTGTAATTGAAAAATGTTGTGATACAATAATTCAACTCAAAGGAGCTTAAAACGAACAAAATATTTAATAAAACTGAAAATGATGTATGATAATATTTAGTTGAACATTCATCTTTTTAAAAAATAACTCAAACTTTTATTGGTGGGAAAGTAAAAAAAAAGTTTGGAACTTAAAAGGGGAACTTTAGGTATAATACATTACTAATTTTTAAGTTTAAGAAACATTATTCCCTTTTTATGATTAGTATAGACAGATGTAAGATAAAATAAGATATGTTACACATTTTCTTTATATTATACTAAACTAAACATCTTTCAGAGGTTTATAGATTTGAGTAACGACCATAAACTCCAATGATAAATTAGAGAAGTATCTTGGTAGTTGGTAGTAGCTTGATTGACAATAAATTAGGTTGAAGTTTCTTAAGTTTTTCCTAGTTGCTTGTTTATTAATTATGTTGCTATTACAAAATATAATATTTCGTGTGAATTTGACATTATATCATAATATCAGTTTTGAACCTAATCATGGGGTAATATAGCAACTTGATTGACCATTAGTTTTCACAAGTCAACAAATCATGAAAATATTTCGTAATTAACTAATTAGATGACAATTAGAAAAAAATTAGCATTAAACTATATTGAAATTAGTTCTTATGTTTTTTATGCTTTCACATAGTATACTACTCATGAAGATTGTTAACCTTTATTATGAACTTAATAACTTAACACTGAACTAATACTTAAAAGTTGTATTTATATATTTCCATCGTTGAGGATAAAGCTTGCATCCTCTTAAGGTGTGTTTGGGGAGGGGCTTATGAAATCATACCTTAAAAGGGGTTTAAAACTTCAAAAAAGCTAATTTAAAACTTTACGGGCTTATGAACCATAAATTATATAATCTAACATATACTATAAAACTCATTTAATTATATCATTTTTAGTAATTTTGCAATAATAAGCTCCAGCCTACCCAAGCCCAATTTGCCAAACGAGTCAACAAAATAATTTCAACTTCGGCATTATAATAAAAGCCCTAACCTCACCCCCAAACCCCACCTCATTGCCAAACATACCCTTATACTGCGACTCTGGCATAGGGTTATCCGATGTTTACTCTTCATCTACATTCGATGCTTCTTCTCAGAAAACACATACACTACAACAAATTTGTCATTTTTACACGCTTTTTTCTTCGCACTTTATAAACCGTGAACTTTATTTTTAAAATATTCACACTTAAGAGTGTGAATAATTGTTTCAAAATCCTCACACTTAAAAAGTGTGAAAAATTATTTAGAAATCAAAATCATCACACTTAAAAGTGTGATAATATTCATAAAGCTTCACATAAAAGTGTGAAAATATTTGCTACACCCAGCTGGTTCACACGCATACTAGTATAAACTTTTTTATTCTTCACACTTTAAAATGTGACTACATGCTCTAATAAGTGTGAGTAAGTTACTACTATTTTATTGTAGTGATATAATTTCAATCGTGGTGTATTTCTTGATTAAAATGCTTTTAATATCCAACCATCTTTCATTCTAATATATCACTTTCAACCAAAACTTAGAGGGCTGTACAGTCACTATACAAAATTACAAGGTCCTAGTTACAAACAATAAAATCCTAAAGGGCCAACTGAAAACTTAATTCCTATTATAAATAGTGGCAGCAAGTGATGATCCATTTTCAAAGCAACCTTGACACAACAACAAAGTAAAATATTAGTAGTATTATTTTACACTAGTTTGTGAGTAGAAAAATATCTGAAAATTTTGAGAAAGTAGTAGAAATTATGGGAGCTTTGGATCATCTTTCAGACATGTTCGACTGTGGAAGTGGTAGCCACAAAAAGTATAAAAAACGCAAGCAGTTGCAGGTATAAAATCTCTAAATTTTGTTAGATCTTTGTTGTTTTAATTAAGGTTGTTTTGTATGTCTATTTGCTTATGTTGTTTTGTTTTTTAAAAACAAAATCAGAAAAGTAGTATGAGGTGTTTTGATATAAAAAAAACCAAATTTCATAATTTCATATGAAATATGATCGAGTATACAGTTTTATTAAACCTTTTAGGGTTTGGTTAATCACTTAGTTGCATACAATGTTTCTCTAGTTTTCTTTTTCCATTGATCTTTTAAAGAAAACTTAAGAAGAGTTTCTCTAGTTTTCTCTTTTCGAAGAATTTCCAAAAAAATACTTCTATAATACGTAATCCGTTTTCAAAGTTTTCTTAGAATAATGGTAGTAATTTTTTAAAAACCCCTCTAAGTTATTCACAACCTAAAGGATTATTTCTTAAATTAACTTGTTTGGAAACATATCTAGTTTAGCTTTTTAATTAAAAGAAAGAGGTTTTATTTTAACCCCCCTAATAACGGAAAATAAAAATTTGAGCACACTTATTAAGTAGAAAATAGAAAACCCCTAAACACTAAAAGGTTTTAGTAAACTCAAAATTCCATGCACAGCTAAAAGGTTTTATATGTGTATTCATATATGCTTGTTTCGAGTAGTACTCAGATATACTTGGTGTCAGGGACGGAGCTAGGGGGTTCTCGCGGATACACTGGAACTTTGTGGATTTTTGTGATGTAGTGTTAAATTTTGCAAAAAACACTGATTTTTTCTAAATGCATCCTAAATGCAACCGGTCCTTCAAAATGTGTTTCGAGTATTACAGTTCAAAAGATTTTGTGCACCCGATTATATTTGGTCCTAGCTCTGTCCCAGCTTGGTGTTTGTATATAGTGCAAAAATAGTTGTACGTAGATATACTTTGGTTGAAGGTAAGGCAATGTTTATGTCACGATATCTGTCTGCCTTTACGAAGATGATAAAGAGAGACTATTACTAAAGATAGTGACGTATATAAATTATGATGTTTACATCTGTATTTGGCTTTTTCCAATTGCGTCTAAAGTTTTGTACCTACAAAGAATATATTGTACAACTAGATAGTAACTTTTACTTTAGTTTCACCAAAACGAAAAAGAAAAAAACAGCCAAGTGATCAATATAAAGTGGATGCAACATAGATTATTTACACAATAGGTTAAAGTTGGTGTTATATATTGTGTGGTTTTTATCAAAAAAGATTAGCAAGTTGGTGTTATATAATGATTTTTATAGAGTATTGGAATCTAATAATGCAATTTCATGATATTTATGAGTTTGTATATATTATTGAAATCCCTAATCATCAAATTTTATGCTATAGTGGTTATGTGCCGTTAAAACTAAACATGATCATCATATAATTTGAATTATATAATAGTGCATTATTGTAGCTTTCGTGGTTGGTTTCACACATACGTTATCATTAAAAATTTAAAATAACTACTTTTATGACTTGTTCTTATGTGATTTATAAATAGCTAACATTAAAATACAACTCTTTAAGATTCTTAAGAAACTGGGGTGTATAACTATAAACAGATGGATCCCAAACAAATATTTTATAATAAAACTAAATTTGAATAATTCAAGTTTATGTAAGAAAAATGATTGACATACCTAAAAGAGTAAAAGTTATGCTTAATTTTATGTTTAAATATGTGTGGCAACAATTTATTAGTTGTATCCACTTTTTCACAATCTAATAAAGTAATGACAGGCACAAAATTAGTAATGTATTTTAGGTTTATTAATCTTTTTCCTTTATGTAATGATAAACTAAGGTCCCACAATGCATATTTTAGTTGAAACAAAGTATTCCATGTTGACCTACCACCTTTCTTTTCCGAGTAATTTACATACACACTAAAACTTGTATAATTATCTATTTATCAAAAATATGTTTAAAAAAAACTATATTGTATATTGTACATTAAAAGCTTGTACTTCGAACAAGTATATAAATATTCAAGTTTATTTTATTTTTTATTTTTTATTTGGCAATTATGTTTTGTCATGACAAAACATTTGTCTTGTCTAAATCAATGACAATTTTTTTTGTTAGTTATCTACCTAATTCTTGCCACATGATTCCATATGAACATGCCCCATGACCTAAAAAAGTCAAATCCAGAGTATGTAGCTATCCAAATTCCCCAATAGTCATGACGATTTTATCTATAGAAGACAAATGTAATACTTTTTGTACATCCCTTAAATGAACCCTTTAATTTATTTGGCAGTGTATATATATGTATATAAGCTACATGTTAGCCTTTTCTTATTTTTGTCTTCTAAAAATGTGTTAATTATAGACTGTGGAGATTAAGGTAAAGATGGATTGTGAGGGGTGCGAGAGGAAAGTGAGGAGATCAGTAGAAGGAATGAAAGGCGTGACATCTGTGACTGTTGAAAGGAAGCAACACAAGCTTACGGTTATATGTTGACCCAAACAAAGTGTTGCGTCGTGTGGGTATCGAACTGGCAAGAAGGTCGAGTTTTGGCCTTATGTGCCATATGATATTGTAGCTCACCCCTATGCACAAGGTGTCTATGACAAAAGCAGCAGCGGTTATGTGCGATATGTTGATGATCCATCAAATAACCTAGACGAAAGCGGCTGAGGTTCGTACACAACTGCTTTTAGTGACGAAAACCGACTCGTGTGCTATTATGTAAACGAAAGGTTAAAGACTTGATATATAAGGAGTAATGTGTGCATATTTTTTAGACCTAAAAGAAACAAGAGTTTGTATTAGAATTAAGTATGGTCTATGGTTCCTTTACTTCATGTTTTAATTCCTTTTTGTCTTCTTTGTCCTCGACTTTTGGCATGTTTTATTATTGCATAGTCGTTGGATATATAATGTATAACTTCTTAAGATAATGAATTATGTACTTTATGTGACTAATGTTTTATGTTGTTTATGCAACTTTATATATGTATATATATATATAAATGAAGTTGTTCTAAATGTGTTTTTGTCTGAACTTGAGGCCATGACCGGATAATTTTTCGGTATGATTAAGTTCATTGCAATGATTTGGTGATTTAGGTTTCATCTCTTCATCACTGTACGTCATCACACGTCATCATAATAAACCTCCATAACTAACCCTCCTCACAACAAATCTCAACCTCTTCATTTGAGGGCCATCACTATTTCTTTTTTTACATTTTCAAATAAACTAAATTAATTTATTAAAATAAAAATATAATACAATATATTTAAAAAAAAAAAAAAAAAAAAAATTGAATGTAAACCGTTGCATCTATCTGTTTCAATCCAATACAAAAAAAAACAAAACAAAAATTTTGAATGTAACCCCAAGCCCATTAACTCCACTTAAAAAAAACAAAAAAAACTTAATCTTCTTCCTTTTAACACACACTACACAAACACTTGAAATAAAAACGAATAAAAATAAAACACTGACAATCGTACACCTCCTATGCTCGTTGTCACCATGAAATCGTTTGGGACGGCGAGACTCGATGAGCTCTCACCGGTATGGCCGAGGCTCGACGAGCTCGGCCGTGTGGCGCAAGCTCGGCGAGGCTCCACGTCGGACGACGAAATGGTATGACGAGCCCACACCTTCCCCTCTTAGGCTAGTTGTAAAAAGAACCTCAAGTAATTTACATCTCTTCTGACACACGTTGTTTTCTCATATAAATTATTTTATAACCATCTTAATGTAACAAGACGACATGCATCTCTATTTTCTCTTTTCTTCATTTTCAATTTTTTAACCATAAAATTAAAACTTCATTAACATTACATAATAATTCAAATAAAATTAAAAACATTACAATAAAAATTAAAATAAAATGACAAATTAGTGTGCATTTATTCGACGTCAAATATGTTTCACTAAATTTAAGGGTTAGATAAGTTTTTTTTGTTGTGTATCTTTCTAACAACTTATAATCTTAATGCTGCTCGTGGGATTATAATCATGATGTTGCTCCTCCTTTAGTCTTTTAGAATCATATTATGTAATATGATTCATGTGTACATCATATCCGTTATTTTACTTAACATCATCGGGCCGCGGATGTGCTATTACAACTAACTTTTTCTTTAGAATGTCAAACTCGCTCCACATCTTTCCTTGTTGTCGTAACGTTCTTATACCTTATTCGCATTGCATCATTTGACCCATCGTGAAACGGACTTCATAAGAACAGACCATCCCGGATATCTTCCGTCAAGAAGATAATATCCTCTTTTATAAGCCACATCGTTAGCCACAAACGAAAAATCGATGCTTCCCGGCTTTGAGATCGTTGAGAATAAACGCATTGATAACGCGTACATCGTTGTTCGTCCCGAGACACCAGAACACATGCCATATTCATAAATTGTGAGGCATTCGCTTTCAATAAATGGAATGGATGTGACCCGTATCACCCCTACAATATTGAGCACGAATGCATGGTAAATTAGCCCCACCAATCCGTTCAATCAATGCTTCTTATCATCTCAGGAAACACATATTTTTGCTCGTGAAAATCATAGAGTTTTTCTATATTAGTATATATGTCGCTTTTAAAAACTCATTTTATAATACCCTTACAGAAAGCTTCGACCGAATCACATGATGTTCTCGCACCCATTTGGAGATATTCTTCTAAACCATCAGGAACGATGTCGTATACCAATTGACGAAACCTTTTGAAAGTGTTTAAGTTAAAAGTTTTTATTTTATTTTTATTTTTCAAACGGTCAAGTTTTTGTTTTGGTGTTCATCAAACTCGGTCAACTAGCCCAACTTTTTATTCTATTTTCTCCTTTCGCGACAACTCTCGAACCGAGTAGCGAGAGGGACGAGTCCTTGAGTGGCGACCGACCGACAATTTTACCCTTATTATAGCTAGTTTTAAACACTTCTTCTTTGCATAATAATATAATATGACATAAACCGAGGTCATGCGATTAGTATGCACAGTGAAGAACAGTTGCATACTTGCAGCTGTCTAAATTTTGATTATCCGTAATGATAGGAACAATTTTGCTAATGTTTATATTTTTGTAAATTTTTAGTTAAAGCTATATCTCTAGTTGTTTCAAAAAAAGAAAAGAAAAGAAGAAGCTATATCTCTAGCTGTTGACTACATTCATATGTATAACAGTTTAATGGTTGTCAGGATCCCGATCCCGATCTTTAGGATCTTACTGATTTACGTGACATCTGAAATGAAAACGATCTGATCTTACATGATCTTTGCAGTTTTCAAGATTTATAGGATCCCGATTTGAATTACACGATCTTACGATCTAATCCGATCCGATCTTCTTCTTCTGGATTACAAACTAAAACTACAAATTTATGGGTTGTTTTTTAGAATTCAAAAAATAACATGTTAATCTTTTTAAACATTTTATAATCATAATTTAGGACAACATTTATATAAAACATTCATAGTATTTTGTATTATAATGTATTAATTTGTAGATTTGTATAAAAATTACATAAACTATTAAGAAATCACATTAGAGTGATCTTAAGATAACCGATCTTACTTTAGATCACAATGAACTCAAGAAAGACAAAAATCATCGGGTAGGATCCTAATTCTGACAACTCCTGTTTAAGGCAAATCCTACTAAGCTGTTCAACCCAATTGATTTTGATTTTATTTTATTTTATTTTTATTAAATTTTTTTAAAACTTTTTATTGTATCTACAAAATTTAATTTGACACGTACAACCCTTTAAAAGTAAAAGTATACAAATATGTCAACCCTAGTATTTATTACTAGTAATCTTTATGAATCGTTATGTTAAATTATTTGTTGTAGAATAAAAACGTGTCATGTCGTCTTTGTTGTATTTATTTTGTTAAATGAAAACGCATTAATTACTCTTATCCTCCTAACCAATGTGCCAAACAAGTATTGGCTAGAGTGATGATAAGAACCTTGTGGCCAAGGGTATAGTCAACAAGTGATGATGATCTCAAATTTCCAGATGAGATGAGTACAACTCACAAAGGTAGAATGTCATATAGTCTTAGACTCAGTCATATAGTCTTAGACTCAAACAAACAATAATAATTAAGTAGGACCAGACTTAAGACGTGTAGCTTAATTAGTAATTGGATTTAATTTAGGGTCGCTTTTGGCAAAATTAATTGTATCTTTGTAAATTGTAAATTGAGTTTAAGCAAAAGTTCTAACATGAGCATGTTCGTGATCTTTTTTTTTCTTCAATAAAAGTGTTTTAATTAATTTAATGTAATTATAAGCTCTTAACAAATTATTTTTTATGTTTTAACAACCAGATATTTAAAAATTTCATAATCAACTTTTATCTTTGAGCTACTTGTTTAAAAAATAAAATGAAGTTGATGTATCCAAACGAAACTACTTTATTTTAAGATATTATTTTCAGAATAAAAAGTTCATGTACCCAAAAAACTGAAGTACTAAACATGCCTCTAATGGTTCAAATCAAAAAGTATTTTGATTTCCATTGATCAAATCCAATTACTTATAATTACACAACTTGAGAGAATCTTGTTACTTGTCTTTAGGTCGAAACTTATGTCATGGCACAAGTTGCTTCGGTTATCAATGTTACTCGCAATTTTGTAAATTTGACATATTTAGTTATCTAACTATTTTATAATGGAAGAAGACATTTTCCTCCATTAAATGTTTTAATATTAAGCAATACAACTTAATATGCAACATGTATAAATGATTAATGCTATGTATAATACATTAAAGAATCATTGTTTTAAACATAATTATTTAGAGCATTCATTAATGTAAGTTTAATGCCAAATTTTTGTTTGGTTATGATGTTTAATTTTTATAAAATTTGCTTATTCAAAAAACATTTATCAATCATGTATTTTAGTACAAATTTTGTGAAATCCTAATCATTTTGCAATAAATTCGATTGATAAAAATCGTACACATCAAAGTACGAAGATTTTTAGATGATCTATAAAGTATGAAAACGAATAGAGCACAAAGATTTCTATATACACGTTATATAATATTGTGACAAATATTATATAACATCTACTCATTACCATTGTACATTTCATCGTCATCACAACCTCATAATACATCGACTAACATTTTGGTATCGTCATTGCATCGCGATGCACGTATGCTTAGCATTTTAATATGAGATAGTGCGTGATAAAGTTATTTCTCAAAATTTCCCCATCTATAAAATCATTATTACAAAAAACATGCAATAAAAAAAATTACTCGCTAAATATTTGATTACAGGATACCCACCGCCGCAAAATATGCATGCCCTGCTATTTATAATAACGCGGTTTACATTTTGTCTTATTTCCAATTATTCTTACTAGCAAAAGAACTTTATTTGGTTTAAAGAACTATATCAAAATAGTGAAAAAAGATGACAACTAATCCCATACTAATACATACAAATTATCTTAGTGGCATCTTTCTTGAAATCCAAAAAAGATGACAACTAATCCCATACTAATACATACAAAAGAACTTTATTTAGCCAGTGAAGTTCGAACACTATCTCTCTCCTAAGATCTCTTTCTCCCGATATCTTGGGGGATGCCTTCGGAACGGACTCGGCACTTGGGAGCCGAGTGTGGCACGAGCCACACACGAGTTTTAGTCACATAGTGTAAATTGTTTTTAAAATATGTTTTTTCTTGATACCCCATTTTTGCTAATAAATTCCTTATAATACAACTTTAGTACCAATAATCATAAACAAAAATTTGTGCAACACCCTATAAAAGATCAAGGGTCCGTCTCGGGTTGCCTTATCAGTCATCACTATATGCCACCTTAACAATGGTTCGAGACTTTCTGAATTGTTTGTATAAATTGTTTTCGATAGTCTCAAATTCATGATAAGATTAAAAAAAGTTTTTTCATATGCCCTGGCTTAACATAGACTATCTAATAACTTGAACCAAGCCACAACTATGGGACAGTTTCTAAA
Source organism: Chrysanthemum makinoi (assembly GCA_910596185.1). NCBI lineage: Eukaryota > Viridiplantae > Streptophyta > Magnoliopsida > Asterales > Asteraceae > Chrysanthemum > Chrysanthemum makinoi. The sequence continues at coordinate 372,176,180 of OU343224.1, forward strand.
ACTTGAACATGTGCCTCAGTAAACACCAACTATCTTGTAACTTGAACCGGACCAGAGCTATTGGCCGATTTCTAAAACATGGACCCGTGCCTCGGGTAAAGTTCAACTATTTGTCGATTTCCAGAACATGGAAATCATGGACCCATGCCCTGGGCAACCTTCAGCTATCTCAGTAGCAGGCTTGAACTGCGTATGTGAAGTTCGCATATGTGATCAAAAGGATAAGAGCGCAAACAAGTAAACATTTAGAGACCACTTACGCTCAAATTCGACTAAAGTACAGAAAAGAAGCTCAAAATATCTGAAGAGTAGCTGTCAAGCTTATATGAGCGCAACTCAAAATTATTATCAAAATTTTTAAGCTCTATATACCGTTTATGTGCTGATACATGTGTTGAGATCTGATACGGATCATTCCAAGTCTGCAAAATGAAAAATAAAGACATTCTACATGAAGATTACGTAATGCAAGGATCTGATGATGGGATAAAATTTAATCATCTGAACTTCATTAAAAACTTCTTAAAACACCTAAACATTATAACTTCATAAAAAACATTATTAAATCACCACACGTCAAGAAGCATCTCTTCGATTGTGTTTCGCTTAAACAGAACAAAAACGATACTCACAAAACTAAAAAGATGGAACAAGAAAAGTGCAAAAACTGAAGCACGGAATGATAGCAGATCGATCGACAAGATGTCATGCAGTAAGATAGCTCTATAATCCAGTCAGGTTCACACTTCATTTAGCTGCACGAGCACCTGTAGTAGACAAAACCAATACACAATCAGTGTGGCAATCAATGGGTCTTAAAAATCAAGTTGGTCTATCGAGAAACATCAAATTTCCAATATTTCATAGAATATATTTAAATTATATAACAATCGATTAAAACAAAGGTTACAAAACAACAATGCAAGTATTTATGGACTAAAGAGTTTTTAGGAACTAAAGAAAAAATCTACACTGCTAATTATAATATGTCCTTTTGTCGAACAGGATCAGTATTTGTAACCCGATAAAAACAGATATATCCATATACACATTCAAGACATGAAGATATAAATGTACATAGGATCCTATAGAATATACAAATCATCATGCAGTTAAAAGGATTGACAATAATCATGCAATGTTTAGAGAAATGATAACAAACCATAAAGATAAGAAAATTGTTGTATATTGATCATGCAATGCAAGTTGCAAAACCCCCCTGATCATACGAAAAAGTCATTCTATATTCATTCTATACGAAGCATTTAAGCTACAGACAGGTACTTTTTCATTCAATTTTATCAATCACATAATTCACAACACAGATTCATGTGCTTCTCAGAGGTTGTTTGGGATTACTTCAATATTTTCTGTTTATTTATAAGCAGTTCAAAGTATTTGTATCATCCAAACTAATTCTACTTATCCGCTTAAGTTGGAAACTAAGTGGTTTCCAGTAAGCTATTGTAAAGTGCTTATTTGACATGAAACTAACAAAATATTTTACCATCATATCCAACCTAAAACCCATTATAAGTGGATTAGATTGAAAATTTCTAAAGTGAAGTATCCCAAACAGGCAAACACCCTCTTAAATTGTTCTTTCTAGTTACTCCACAGTAATGTATATAACTGGCGCAAGGAAATCAAGTTGACGCCAGTATCCCTTGGTCTCAGCTTAATAAACAAACAGATCTCCAAACGTAATTCTCATTCAAGCATTCACCTACAGGCATGCCCTAATGCAACATCGGCGTATGCTACCAGCAAAATCGCGCAATTTTGTTTATGTTTAACTGAAATCTTATTGAATAGACACCAAAGCAAATGATAATACGTAACTTCAGGTACAAAAAACTACAGAGTAATGCTAGATGCAATGAAAAGCAAATAATTTCTTTCTACTGCCCATTGTGTCTTGATTTCATAATGGGTTCCCGTCCTAACCAAATCGATGAACAGAGCACTCTAACCAGTTTGTCTTGTGTCTAGTGCTAGTCAGACTCATTGTACTAGTCTAGTGGACTTACAAAGCTTAACAGAGTAATATCTTGACGGGTATAAAATTTCTAACTGAATAGATATACCATGTATAGTTGTATACTGGGTAATCCATATTTGACTGCAATCCTTTGAGCTTCTACTTCAATAACACTTATAAGAATGGCAAATAAAGTTTTGCGCACTAAACATTCAACATTGTCAACACTAATATTTGATATATGCAAAGTAACTAAAGAGACTACCATTTCAATGTTAAACCGTATAACTGATGTAAAAGGACAATTAGTCATTATTATTTACCTTTTCTTTTAGCTCGCCCGCCGGAAGGATTGGCTGCAAGGGAACCACCCTCAGTTGCACAAGCTGAAAAGTCATTGAGCATAAAGTTCTGGTTCCCCAAGCATTGCAGATTCTCGAACTCACAGCCATTAAGAACTGGATCATGTATCGATGCATCTTCGCCTGCTTTTCCATCTACTTCAGGATGAAGGCAATACACTTGATCGCCACACTGCATGTTACAAGGATTCATCACGTACCCACCAGTCATGTTAGGGTTAACTATGTTATGATTAGCTGGCATCTGCTTCTGATAAGGAAAAGATCCAATTTCGCCTTCAATTCTCCCTCTAATATCCACAAGCAAGCACTTCAGTCTTGCCACCTCAGCCTCTAATCCAGCTTGACTCTGAATTCTTTTCATTAATTGTTGATTCAAAGATCTCAATCTAACAACTTCATCTTCTAAAGGCGCTCGTGCCTTCTTTTTCTCACGGTACTTCCTTACAGCTTCACGATTCCCCAACGGGCGTTTCTTACGTTTCTTGTCTGAAGACTCAGCAGTGTCCTCGGAAGGGGTCTTATCATCATCACCGCTCATGGCAGGTACAATTTTGGTGTGCACATGGTAACATGTGTGAGTATGAGACGAATCAGGGCCTGGTGGGTTACAAGTATGGGTATGGGTACACGCGTGTGTATCCTTGAAAATATCATCGAAGAAGCTATCCATCGAATCATTGCTAGGGAGACTAGTCATATTTGCATCAGTAAACATCTCGTGATTTGAAAAATCAAGTTCTCCGTCCTCCATTACCACCTGGGCTTGAAGAACTACACAAAAACTGTGCTAATACTGAATTCAAACAATACGGTTATCAATTTGATACAACTTTTACGCCCATTCTTACAACCCACTTCACTTCTTCCTGGATCAGAAATAACACTCCATAAGTTCAGCAAAATACATCAAAAGATCAAAACTTGAAATATTATATCATGTAAACCTTAAATACGGAGTAACTGTTAAGCGTTAAACATGTAGCATATCATCAAGAAATCATCATTAACAAATATTAGCCAACTAAGCATCTTAAAACCACTATATACTAGATATATCATACATGATAAACAAGTTGTAAATCCTAAAATTTTGCAAAAAATAGAAAATTAAATAAATATAAATATTCTAAGATAATCTAAACTAAATAGTACATATTCTGTAAAGATATTAGTCAATCAAAAGTCAATATATATCTCTTAAAAACCCTTTATTCTGGATAACTGATAAACAGAACAGCAAATGCTAAAAACTAGCAAGAAAATAATAAATATAAAAAGTGTTTTCCACAAAAATCACCTGAAACAAACCCTAAAATCTTAATAATTGCTCTGATTGAACAGTATAACCTAGAATCAAATACAAGAACTTTGAATGAAACCTAAAACTGATCGAGAACGATAAAAGACACGAACTTTATGCAATTTTCCACCAATTAAAGAGCGTTAACCAAATTAAACTCTTAACACTGATCAAAAACATAAAAAGACACATACTTTATACAATTTTCCACCAATTGAAGTGCAATTAGTTATAAGAAAAAGGGTGGCACAAAAAGGTTCTAAATTTTAGGCTAATTTAATTTTGAGGTATTCAACTTCTTTTTTTCTTTCTGAAAGAGGTTACCAGTCAGAATTTTAGCTGAAATTTCTTTGAAATGCCTAATTGAATATTATGCATCACATCAATTAACAATTTCACTGTAACTTCTTTGGAAAAGTCAAAAAACATTGCATTGCGTAAAACTTCATAATAATAATAATAAAAAGGGTTTTTAACGTCTTAAGCACCAAAAAGAATACACCGAAATACACAGGACCTATACATAAAGTACACTTGTCATACTTTATGTGGATCTGTGTCTTTTCATGGTCCCTTATTATATTTTCGGCGTCTTAATTTGTCCCTAGAGCAAGTTAGAAAACCTTAGATTAAACTGGCCTAAAGTATAGAGCCTTTTTGTGCCATTTGCCCTTAAAAAAACCCTATAATTATTCAAAAACCTAAAAAGACACAATCTTTATGCAAAATTTTACCAATTAAGATGCAATTAATCAAATTGAAACCATATAACTGAACTGCAAATAATCAAAATTCAACCCTATGATTGACTAAAAACTTTTAAAAAAAACACAAACTTTATCCAAATCATAGCCCTAAAACTGATCAAGAACTTTAAAAAAAAACTTTATACATAAAAAAAAAAAAAAAAAAAAAAAGAAAAAAAAAAGAAAGAAAGATACAAGCTTTACGAATTATATTAAAAAAAAAAATTAAATTAAATTAATCAATTGAACTGCAATTAATCAAAATTAACGAAATTAAAAGAAGGGATTTACCTTTAATTAATTCTAGAATTGATATAATCGATCAATTTGATGTGAAAAAAGGGAAATCAGTGATTGGAAATTTGGGGAAAATAGAAGCCCTAATTTTTTATTTTTTTCAATTCAAATGATTGAAGGAAGAAGGACCATTCATTCGGTTTATTATTAAGGAATCTATGTCGAGAACTGTACTTGTTTTTCAAAGGGTTCCTTTTGTAAATTTAACAAAGAAAGAGGTCTCTCGAGTGCACAGGCTTAAGTCAAACTGTAAGAGACAGTGTCATTTCAGTTTTTTCTCTTTTCGCTTAGATCGAAGGGAGTGGTCCTGGTGACAAGCAAAGTCACGCGCCACAATCAAAACGCAAGCCCAAGTCACGATCAAATATTTGCTTTTATGGTGATCGGCTCATCATAGTGAGAGTTATAAAAATGTAAGGCCTAATTCCAAAACTAATTGGTTTTTATTTGTTTTGTGAGTTTGTTCGGGTACTATAAAAATTAAATTAGTGTGAGGAAGTGAGTGTGTGGCCCAATTTCGGATATTTAGAAGTGAGAGGAGAGAGAAAGCTGGGGTGTTGATCCTGAGGTGGCGGTGACCCGGTCACCACCACTCCCTTTAGCCTTACCTTTCACTCGCGCAAAAAAAACAACATTCATAGTAACTCAAGCCAAAATTCTATTTTTGAGATCCACCATATTTAATTAAAACACAAACTTAACACAAAAATCAATTTAAAACCAAACACAAAGACTTTACTTAGCGCATGCTAGTTTTTTCACATGCACTTTGGGCCGGGGAGGGGTGTGGTTAAATAACATGCATTTTGGCTTAAGCCAAAAGAGGTGCCATGTAGATTTGACGAGGGTGACTCGTGTTTGCGCTTTATGCTCTTAGATCACTAGGTGCGGTGCAAATTATAGTGTTGCACATCCCGTTAAATCATTTCATACCGTATGATATTTGTATAACATAAAGCCAAAAAACCACATTCTTCAATGACATTTTTATAACGCACGACCAAAAAATCACACTAATTTCATTTTGACAACAAAAAAACACACACAATCGCTCGTTATGCTCTTGGCCATGGACCTATAACCCGAGGAAGTGAAACGATGAAATCGCCATATGGCCATTTTGGCTATAACGACCAACGGGGGACTATAACAGTTTACATCATCATATTATTTTTTAGTTGTAGATGCAGTTTGAACTGTAATCGGAAGTGTAATGTATGTATTTCAAGATTAAAATTTTAATGTTCATTTGGATGTTTGGCAAATTTGAGCTTGATATAATTTCAACTTTTTTGAGTTTATTTATAATTTTTTTGGGGGTTTAAGCTATTAAATAGCCACGTACTTTCTCAAATGTAGATATGGTACGCGTATAACTTTTCAACTGGTTAGGTAGTGTACTTTTTTTTCTGTGTCGATATGGTCACAAACTTCTTACGTGGCATATCAAGTAAATAGATTGAACCTCACGTGGAATTTTTCTTGTTTTTCTTTTTTTTTAACGCATGCCAACAATAAAACCCTTCATTTCCCCCACTCCTCACTTTACCCCGCACTTTCCCAATTCACATGAACCCTAATTATGTAATCATAATAATCAAAAAATTGACATAATCCATGAAGAAGATATCACTTGTTATTCATCACGAGGTACATTTATCTCGATCCCACTGTGCTGTGAAGGTGATGTTGATGTTGTAGAAGAATGCGGATTGGGTAAATGCAACCATGCGAGGCTTTTAAAATTGTCAAAGAGTCTTTGTTTGTTTAGGTTGAAGGTATGTACTCTGTGCTCTAAACAAGAGTTGGGTAAGCATTTGAAATATTTAAGGAATGATAGTGACTTAGCAAATTGTATCAAATTAGCTTTTAATAATGGATGCAAGGTAGAGCTCTATGTTGAACATCATGGATATGATGTTATAGCAGAGGGTGTAGATGCTAGTGTTGAGGTAGATGAAGATGATGAATGTGATAATGAAATTGAGTTTGAAAATGTAGCGAGAATATGTAGGTCAGAACATGTAGGTGAAGATGATGTGGTACATTCAAAAGTTTGTGATAGGGATAGTTTTCTAAGTAAGCTTGTTGATGGTAAGTTCATTAAAGATGATGCTAGGCAGCCTATACCCAATTTAGGTACAAGCTCTTGTTAAGGCCTGCGGGAAGAAGCGAGCAAGAGAGATTGATGATAGATATAAGGTGAAAGAGGGTTTTCATATCTGTTTTTGATCCTAATATACCATGGAATGAGATGAAACCATTATTGGGTATGAGATTTGAACACCAGGCGGTGAAAGAGTGTTTGATTAACTATGGGGTTGCCCATGGTTATCAGTTATGGTATAGAAGGAATGACTATAGAAGTGTAAATTTGTTTTGTGTGGAAGAAATGTGAAAGAGGGTAGGTGTTCTAGCCAGAGGGGTAAAAGCGAAGTTGGATGAGGACACAAGTAAGTCTAAGTCTAAGTCTAAGGAAATCCTTGTTTATTTATTACCTAAGTCTAAGTCAAGTGTAAGACACACGATTTAGGTAACACTTCACAAAACGAAGAAATTTTGTTCATTTAAATTATGGGCAGGATGGATGCAAGGTGAGACAACTTTTCAGATCAAAACATTGATTTCTAAGCACTCATGCTCAAGGAGTTTTGCTCTTGGGTCATTGGTTACTTACAAGTGGCTAGCTAAACGGTTTACCTGGAGGTTATTAGGAATCCAACTATTAGTTATAGAAGTGCAAAATAGATGTTAAGCAAAAGTTTTTATTAATGTAAGTATTGGGATTTGTAAGAGAAAGCGAGGCAATTTATGATCATCAGGAGGTGCGGTAGAGCACTATGCAAAGCTCTGGGATTACAGAGCACAAGTCTAGGTAACCAATCCTGTTCTTGATTGCACTTAGATGTGGACACTTTGGATGGTGGAAAAACTCAATTCAAAAGAATATATGTATACTTCAAAGGTAATATGTTTTAGAAATATAACATTTATTTAACACTTGGTTTCTAACATTGAATGTAGTCTAACATTGTTTTATTCCATAGCTATGAAAGAAGGATGGGGAGGATGCAGAAGAGTTATTGGTTTGGATGGTTGTTTTGAGATCCACTTGCGGTGAGTTATTAACAGCCATGGGAAGAGATGCTAACAACGGATGTTTCCCATGGCTTGGCAGTGGTACTTGAAAACAATGAGAATTGGTTGTGGTTTGTGAATCACTTGTCTGAAGACTTTAATCTTGCAGTTGGTTTATACTTGACAATCATTTGGATGGTCACGGTAAATACTAGGTGCAAACATATAGTACAATCTATCCATTGCTAGTACTAACTCCTATAAGCGCGTATTCTGGGGGTCTAATTCGAGGTTGTTAAGAAATCCTACCGCATCTTTGAACATAGTACAAGGCATCTATGCTAATTTCAATAAGAAATGGAATGGATTGCACTACAAGTCCTTGTTTTGGGGTGCTGCTTCATCTACTTTAGAGGTACTATTCAAACAAAAATTGGAACTTATAAAAAACATTGATCGAGAAGCGGAAAAATGGTTACTAGATAGAGACCCTAAGACTTGGTGTAGGGCTTATTTTCAAATGGATAGGACTTGTGTTGCCTTTGAGAATGGCATCTCAGAAGCATACCATAGTGCCATAGCGACACTTAGATGCAAACCTTTAATTACTATGCTAGAAGAAATTAGGGTTTACTTGATGCAAAGAATGGTTGCTATGAATGAAAAGGCTACAAAGTTAAATGATAGTGTCACTCCTTCCATTAGAAAAGAATTAGAGAAACTTAGAGATCACCAAAGGTTTTGGGAAGTTTATGCAAGTGGATTTGAAATTTGAGGTTAGAAAAGCAGATCATGCATTTGGTGTTAACTTGAAGACTAAGTCATGTACTTGTAAGTGGTGGGATTTATCAGAATCCCTATGTGCATGCAGATTCTTTGCATATTGTTATCTTAATCAAGATCACGCTGTTGGTGCTTGGCTTTATTATAAAAGCGATGTGGGTTGAAACATCACAGTCACTTTATTAGGCGGTTGGTGGTAGTTCACTATGGCCAAAGTGACATACTTTGAAAAGTTCATGTCGGGTAGGCCTAGAAATAAAAGGATTAAACATCAAAGCGGAGTCTATCAGTGAGGTTTCTAGGATTGGTAGAATGATGACTTGCACAAACTGGCGGGAGAAAGGTCATAACAAAGCAAGATGTTACAATCAAACAAGGCCAAAACCGAGAGAAAGAAAAAGGAAACACGGTAGGAAACCCAAAACTTCTCCCCATCATCCATTCAACCCACCCAATGATTGCTCTGGTCCAAGTAACGAACCGCATGATGAAGATCCACATGATGGAGATCCACATGATGCGGATCCACATGAAGCGGATCCACATGTGAAGATCCACATGATGCAGATCCACATGATGCATATCCAGATGAAATACCTATTCCAAGTTCATATCCAAGTGTTTTGAGATACACCTCTTTCAAATCCACGAATTTCTTGATTCAAATGCCAATCACAGCTTCACAGGTCTACTAAAAAGTGTGGAACAACAGGTATATACCTTGACTCTTAACAAAATCTTATAAATATGTAATCTTATCTTGATGCATAAATCTATTTATATTAGCGAGAGCGAGTTGCAGATATATTACGATGCGAAGTTATGAGGCTTCAAGATAACTGGCGGAAAAACTGCAAAAAGAGAGGCCAACAGACAATATCATCAAAAGGATCTAGACCTAGCAAGACTTGGACTAATTAGAAAGAGAGGACTTAGGGGACCCGAGAAAGGATCGGGAATCAAAAGAGGAAGGAAGACCCCAATGCTCCGGACACACCCCGGATCTGCACTTGGTGTATCAGATTCAGATTGAAGACCGGAAATGGAAGAAGACCTAAATGTTCTTTAAATATATCTTTTGTTAGACACCAAGTAGTGGGTATCTTGGACCACTTTAATTGTATGTTTTTTTTTATCTATCCTAGAAGTGACATGTTTCCTTGGACCACTTTAATTGTGGCATGTGGATGGTATCACTTAAAACAATATGTTTTGGGACCTAGTAATGCAGACAGTATCTTTATATTGCATGGCATGTCTTTTGTTTTGCTTTAATTGATGAATATTGCATGGCATTACATACAGAAACATGGACATAAACTACCAACAAAAGAGATAGTCATTACACATAGATAGTAATTACATAAACAATCATTACACACATAGATAGTCATTACACACATAGTCTTTGGGTGTTAACCCATCTGAGAAGCAACTAGAATAGATTCATTGACATGAAACATAAACTACCAACAAAAGAGACCTTGCATACCACATGCTGAACAACTAGGCAGCATGTTTCTTTCCTTTGCCCTTTTATGCGCAAGCGGTTCAGATGGCTTTGTGATTCCAAATTTCTTACCTTTGATATCCTCCCAAGTCGATTAGCGGCTAGTCCTAGCACTATAATTCTTTTACTGCACTTGGGCCACTAGCCGACTTTTGACCTTTTTCATCAGTTGACTTTTTAGCTTCAATAGCTAGTGGCTTTTGAACATCATCATAGTAACCAGGAGGAAAGTAATAACTCCAAGTCGATTGGAGCTATTAGTTCAACACTTGATCCAGATTCATCAGTAGAATCGGATGAAATGTATATCACAGATTCATCGGTTTGGAGCTCATTGTTAAGGTGGATTTAAAAGGGTTAATCACTTGTTTGACTTTCTTAATTCTGAAAATATGAGGTGTGTTATAGTGTGGATATAAATGCCAAAGAAACTACCCAATGTATTAATGTCTACAATGTAAATGTAATTGAATCTGATTTGGTTATCTACGTTTGACTTGCATTGACCTCACTTATGACCCATAACAAGAAAATATCTTTGACCCTCACTTTTGACCCATTACATAACACATAACTTACAAAACACAAAAGCATTATCACAAGATTCACAAAAGCCAACTGCATTGTCATTGATACAAGATTAACTACATCCATTACACAATCCTAACATCTAGATTCACAAAAGCCTACCCTTGACATGCTTAAGACACAATCCTAACAGCTAGATAAAGCCATACCAGCAAACCTTATCATCATTAAGTTAGGAAATACATAACAAACACAACAATAGTAAAGAAAATCACTACTTTCTTGTAGCATTCACCATGCTAGTTCTCATTGAGTTCCACCTCCAGTTCACGAATTCTTGACCTATATGTGAATTCTTGCACTTGCATTTCTAAGCCTTAGCTTTGGACTTGAGTGTAGAGACTATGCATCTGTTCTATAGTAACCATAGAAGCTCGGGATCAAGAAAAAAGTAAAATCGGCATTGGTTGCCAGAATCCTATAAACACAAAAATTAGCATAAACACAATGTAAATAACAAAAGATGAATGCTTTTTTTGCTTACACTTGGATTAGAGCAACAAAGAAATCTTCTAGCAGGGTTGGCGAGGGTGCGCGAGGTTCTCTCACCACGGAGCAAGTCACGAAACAGTGAGTGGGAATTGGTCTAAGCCAGTTGGAGGTTGAAGATGATGAAGACATGATTCAATTGGGATAAAATTTGATTTGGGGGTACAATTTAGGGTTGGAAAGGTAGGTTTTTGTGTTTATATAGAGGTAGATGATGTTGGCAACGGTAATAATTCAAGTTTAATGGCCACGTCACACACCCACCCACTGACTTGGCAAGACACGTAGTGACAGTTAGGACAAGTCTTTGGAAAAATGAAGTATAGGTACCATATCGACACAGAAAAAAAAGTACACTACCTAACCAGGTTGAAAAAAAAGTACAGGTACCATATCGGGACATTTGAGAAAGTACGTGGCTATTTAATAGCTTAAACCCTTTTTTTGGAGGTTATTTAAGTAATTGCCTAGTTAAAAATTATACTCATTTTAAAAACCTTATGTTTATTAATTTTGAGCTTATGGAAGCAAATAACTTGCATAAACTTTCATAAATTTATATCACAAACAAAGATTATTTTAAGAGTTACCAATAAGTTAAACTCTTATAAACTCATATAAACATGCTTTCATACGCACCTTTAACATCAACACATACTCGAAAGCAAGGTTGCAAAAATCGTTAGACGATCGAGTAACGCTTAGTGATTAATCGGTTAGACGAGGATTAATTAATCGGATTTGATATCTTATATATAGAGTAACTCCTAATACCGTCTTCCACGATGTAGGGGGAGGTTGAGACGTAGACAACCTTACTCCTACCTAAGGTAGAGAGGCTGCTTCCGGTTCTGCCAAAGGTAAAAAAGGACCTCCTGCTTTTTTTTCGATTTAGCCGATCTAGCCAATTTTTTGAAACTATATGCCCGATTTGGCCAATCTAGCCAAATTTTTTCCGATTATCTTTGATTTGGCTGATTTTTATTCGTAACCGAGTTGGCCAATTTATCCGATTTTTGTCCGATTTAATTGATTTATGCCCGATTTGGTTAATTTATATCCAATTAATCGGTATGTTGACCGATTTTAGTGAAAATCAAGACGGTTAACCCCGCTTAGCGATTAATCCGTCGCCTAGGCTGTTTTTTGCAACACCGCTCGAAAGCAACGATGGAGTTACGCTGTACCTTGGGTTGGCCAATGGGTCATCCCAATAATTCAACACAAAACCATATAGAGAAATGATTCTCATGTTTAACAAACATATCAAAAAGTATGTCTGATAATAAGATTTAAAAACATAGCAAAATCAAAGATGAATGTATAAAAAAAGAAAGTGATAAAAACATGTGTCAAATAACAACTGAACTCGGCATGAAATTTAAGTCTCTATATCATTTGTAAACCACATATCATTCCTAAACACGTATCTTATCTATTATTATATATAATAAAATAAGCTTTTGTACAAGCCTACTAAGCTACACGCATTAAAAATTCGTTTAATGCACTTCCTTATTTATCTACCATGTACAATACTTTTATGCATGACTTTTTTCAAAATAAAGCTATAGAAACTGAAAATTTTTTGCAATACGTTTTTACCAATTAATCTATACGCTCCTCTTCTTCTTCTTCATTCTTCCTCCACAAGATTTGTGCCAGTCAACTCTGTGCATCCTTCTCATTTAAATACACGACGATTTGATTCACGCATTATCATCACAAATCAATTTTTACACAATTGATAATGAGTATGGCGATTCAAAAACACCACACATCAGATTCGTTTACATCCTCTCCTCAACCGATTCAGAAATACATAAATCATGTGACTATTCCTAAACCGAGATACACTTGGAACCAGGAACAATTGTTGTTCAAGTCCGACCAATTATATGACATCAACACAATAAATTAGGTAAGGTTTAATTGTATTGATATCCTCCCTTAAGGTTTCGATTGAAATCCCGTAGTAAAGCTATTTTGATGTGTTATTTTTATTTTGGGTTTTGATTCGGTTTATAGTGTATTTGGCTTTGATTAGTTTTTATTCAACTTTGTGTTGCTTAACCCTAGAAAAAAAAATAGGGAAACTCACATTATTGAATTAGTTTTTATAAGTTTCTTCTTCCTCGCGACTTAACTATAACTAATGATATCGTATTTTTCTTTTTATAATGTCAGGTTTCAGAAGCCAATCATCTATTCGTGTCATAAGTTCAATCTATGACGGGGTAATTTTTGTGTTATTATGGTTTTTTACTACTATTAAGTTTTCTGTATATGGTTTTTTTTATACATAGCACATATATGTCATTAGCTTATTATGCACATGACGTGCTTGATGAAATGCTTAGCGAACGTCAGTTACAATTGCCTTCTTTGTTAGCACCATTTTGTATGATTACAATCGATTTTGTTTTAATAATTTTGATATTAGTTAGTTTTTTAAATATGGTTGACGTACATTTTGATACATTTGGTTCACTTTTATAATCTATGTGAAACATTTTTTTTGAAGGTCGCATACAAGATGTTCGATGGAATGTTTATAATCTATGTGAAACATTTTTATGTGAAACATTTTCTTTTGATATTTAAGAGGATGTTTGGATGAGTGTGATAGGGTATGTAATAATTAAAGGCAAAATCTGGATTATGATGTGCTTAGTATCATGGTTTATAAATGTGTATGCTCTACTTATAGGTTATGACGTGACAATCATGACTCGAAACAATTGAGGTAACTGGTGTAAACCAATGTAAACTGTTTATTTTTTTTGTTTCTAAATTCAGTAGCAAATAGGTCAAACGGGTCAAGTGCATATGAAGTCAAGTGCATATGAAATGATTAACTAATTTTACATGCGATAAACACATTTTGACTAACCATGAAGTTTTCAAATGAGTGAGCTTGCTAAAGTTATGGTCTTTGTTCTTCAAGATATGTGCTCTCAGCTATGTTATCGGTATTCAGGGTCAATGTTTATCTATTTTCTGTTAAGTTACAATGGGATACAACTGACATTTTCTTTCTTTTCATTTTCAGTTTTCACAATGAAAGTGGAAGAGAACATAAAACTTAGAAGGTACCAAAGATGCTATCTCGATTAAAACATCCACAGGTGAGTGAACTTTGAACTTTAGGCTTATAGGTTGACATTTAACTAAATATTACAATGCATTTAGTATAACCATTAATCAACACTTTAGCACTTATGCATGTTATAAGATTGAATAGTATGTTGTTGCTTTGGTATTTTCTATTTACACTAATGACTAAAGAAACAACTAACTAAGGAAGTGAATTGATGTTTTGATTTATATAAAGTCAAGAAATTGATGTGCGGAATCACTTTTTTATAAAACAATATTGAGAAAAAATATTTGTTGTTTATTAGTTTATGAGCGTTGGCTGATAGTTAATGATCCTGGACACACAAGGTATATATCGAAGCGCATAAAGCGAAGGAATATATGGAAAGCAAAGCTAAAGGTGCTAAAGGCATAACTTTAACACACATTTGTAATCACATAAACTAGAATATAAACGATAAGCATGAGGACGCACTACCATTAAACCATTCTTACATAAATTGGCAGCAAGGTACATTGTTCTCTTATTTTCAAGTAAATGTGATATTGAATATTGTTTAGTTTGGCATTGTTAAGAAATATGTTTATTGAAAGTTAATATGCATTCAAAAATAAACTTTTACACTCGGTACACTGCATGGTAAATCTAAAGTTTATTGGTAGATTTTGGACTAAAGTACATAAGTGTATGAAGACACCCCATTCAGGCAATCGAGCAAATCTCCATTTAATTCGACTGTTTGAAAGCATGAGTTACTATGCGATAAATAATCTTTATGTATTTATTGAGTGGATAAATGATTTTGAAGATGCAAAATCGATACAATCCTTTGCCCGTGAGGTGAGGTTCTGTGCGTTATGGTATTTTAGGGACTGTCTGGGAGGGATGCACAGAGCTTCTTATAGGGGTTGTTTGGGTGGGACAAACCAGTTTTCCACTCAAAATGCAATTAGCTATCATTATATAACCATATGATTCACTGTAGTACCTTTTGTGTGAATGACAAGTTAATAAACATTTTTAGCTCTAAAAAAATTAAAAAATTAGGTGGAACATAATGACCACTGACCAGCAATACATTTATTTACCCTATCCTCTTCACAGAACATAGTCGCAGTTGGTTATCATATTCTGAGTATTTAGCATCCCATAATTACTTCTAAAGCATACATGATGCATCTTACAAAAAAATTACTTTGAAAAGGCAATGGAAAACCTTCAAACATGTTCAAAGTTGGTTACCATATACCAGGTACCTACAATTGGAATTTTTGAAAGTTATCTACCTCAAAGAAAATACTTTTGAGATTTTGATGGTTCTGGCCTCAAAAGGTAGGTTGGAGAAGTAATAGAAATTGATCATAGGTGGCTATGGAATTCTCAATGGGTTTTCTTTATAAGAGCTTAAAGTTTGATTATTTTTATAAAAAATGAGTCTTTACTTCATATTTCATTTGTTGTTGTTTGTTGTTGTTGTTGGGTTTTTGGTGATTTTTTATTCTGTGTCTGATTACTTTCGCTATTAGTCTAACAACCATTTGTGTTGAATTTGTATGTTAAAATTTTAAGTTAGAAAAGAAGCAAAATAAAAAATAAAAAAATGGCCTTCTGGTAAGTAATCCGAACAAAATAAGCTCATAAGCATACACAAACACCCTTAGTTTAGAAAATGATTGGATAAAAGAGTAACATGTGTATCAAAATTCGGGCACACATGATTCATGCCAGCGATTCGTTATTTGGTTTAATGTTTTAACATCTGGAGGTGCAGGGCGGATGTAGATTGGAGTGCTTGGGGTCGCTTATTATACTTATGTATTTTTAAATAAGCAAAAGCAATCCTGTTGCAACAAAGTTTGGGGCATGCTGCACTTCTTGATATATCAGAGGAGAAAAAGGTATTTATTTTTGAATTTTTGGGTTAGCAATCTTCATGACAGATGTTAATTGTGGCTTGCGGTTGAAACATGTTAGGCTAAGTTGTTTTGCAACGATTTTGCTCCAGTAATTCTTGGTTGCCTTTCAATTCCATTTAAAATGATGTTCCACTTTGAATCTAATTGGTATCATATAGCCGTTTTAATCAGGTTAGCAATTTTGAATCTATTTATTCAACTATTTGTTTGAATGTTGAAACATTACTTATTAGCTTCTATAAAATGTTGCAAAATGGTCAGGCCAGGGTAAATGGTCAAAAGGGGTAATTATGTACAGTTTGGGGAAGAAATCTAATTAGTATTTTCAGAAAGATTGCAAAAGAATGATAATGTTAGCGCATCTGCTTCAAAAAAAATAGGTCATTTGCAGAAGTATTGGTTTTTGTGGTCTTCCTACTAAGTTGCGAACGTGCGATATTATCTTTTTTTTCTCTTCTCTATTTGAACATTTAGGATTAAAAAAGCTTGATGGTTTTGCTTTTTATGGTCCACAGGATGACACCGTTTCTCTTAAATGAAAGATGCCCAAATTCAGACTGTATTTTACTGGATTTGCTGGGATTAATGATTTATTTTGTAAGAAAGAAGTAAGCTTGTACTGTTAACCATGAGCCATGGGGGTTGGCTTTTTCTTTAGATAATTCAGTTAATCTTACATCTGTTGTGAGTCCCATGAGTTTTTTATATATGTTTTGTACTACGAATAACCTTGATGTTACTTTATATGTTTATATGTTACAGACATTGGGTGTATATGGATGACGCTCACAATAGGAAGTGGTTGGGAAAAGATTGAGCAGCATGTGTGCATCTACAGGTGCGTATATAATGGTTAGAACTTTCTGAAATGTATCAATGCATTTTCCTTATTTTCTCATATGTTGCATGATAATGGGTAGTGTTTGAATGTGTAAGACTTTATTTTGGGCAAGTTTGATG